>CM066034.1:503031462-503633649 GCA_033557465.1 Ichthyophis bannanicus | reverse complement strand
TTTTCTGGAAGCATGGAGGATATCCTTCACTTGTTGAAAAAGATTCCAGCTTTGAAGGTCTAGGCCTTCAGTAACCAAGCTCTGAGGTGAAGGGACTTGGGGTTTGGGTGCCACAAAGTCCCCTCCTCCTGGGACAGAAGGTCTGGAGCAGCTCCCAAGTCCAGAGAGGGGGCTTGGGAGAGATGCAGAAGTAGAGGGCAGCACACTTGGCGTGGCCAGCGTGGAGCTATGAGGATCATAGATCCTTGATCCCTCTGGAGTTTGAACAGAGTCTTGGGAATCAAGGGAATGGGTGGAAAGGCATACAGGAAACCCTGACCCCAGTGAAGGAGGAAGGCATCCTTGGCCTGAACTCCCTGACACGGAATTCTGGAACAGAACCGGGGAAGTTTGGCATTCCACGGACTTGCAAAGAGGTCTATGTCTGGGGTTCCCCATTCTTGGAAGATTCTGAGTACCTGATCCATGTGCAGGGACTATTCGTGTGGGAGCAGAACTCGACTGAGTCTGTCTGCCCAAGAGTTTTGAATTCCTGGGAGGTATACTGCCAGGAGATGGATTTGATGCTCTCTGGCGAAGGCCCACAATCTTAAAGCTTCGTTGCAAAGCGAGAGAGAGCCAGTTCCTCCTTGCTTGCTTATGTAAAACATGGCTACTTGATTGTCCATATGAATGAGGACTGTCTTGTAGCTGAGCAGGGTATGAAAGACCTTGAGAGCTAGAAAGACTACTCGAAGCTCCAAGAGATTGATATGAAGAAAGGTCTCCTGTGGCGACCAAGTGCCTTGGGTGGAGAGGTCTTGTAGATGAGCTCCCCAACCTGTTTGGGAGGCATCTGTTGTGAGAGTTGCTTGGGGCAACAATTGTTGGAAGGGGGACCCCAGCAACAGATTTTGAGTGGACATCCACCACTGGAGAGACCAAAAGAGACGATTGGAGGTTGCTATTTGGTCTGAGAGAGCTCCTGATGCTTGAGTCCACTGGGTGGACAAAGTCCATTGGGCTGCTCTCATATGTAGGCGAGCATAGGGTACCACATGCACTGTGGAAGCCATGTGGCCTAGCAGTTGTAGCATCTCCCGGGCAGTTAAGTGGCTCTTTGACTGAACCTGAGAGGCGAACTGCACTAGGCGTAGGCAACGAGCCTGAGGAAGATAGGCCCTTGCAGTGGTAGTATCTAGCCAGGCCCCTATGAACTCTAGGGACTGAGTAGGGGTGAGCTGGGACTTTGGGAGGTTTACCACAAGTCCCAGATACTGTAGAAGGCGCCTTGTGCAGTCCAGGGAAGTCTGGGCCTCTGACTGAGATGGAGCTCGGATGAGCCAGTCGTCCAGATATGGGAATACAAATATTCCCAGAGTGCGTAGAAATGCAGAGGCCAGACCAAACGGAAGCACCCTGTATTGGTAATGTTTTCCTTGGAAAAGAAAACGGAGGAATCTTCTGTGAGATGGATGGATGAGGACATGTGTGTACGCATCCTTGAGATCTAGAGAACAAAGCCAATCCTGACTTTGAAGGTATGGAAGGAGAGTGCTCAGAGAAAGCATCTTGAACTTCTCCTTGCATAGAAATTTGTTCAATTCCCTGAGATCTAATATGGGTCTGTATCCCCCTGTCTTCTTTGGAATGAGAAAATAGGGGGAGTAAAACCCTGACCCTTGTTGAAGAAGGGGAACTTCTTCTATTGCCCCTTGGGCAAGAAGGGTAACCACCTCTTGACCTAGAAGGTCGAGAAGAGATGTGGGAGAATTGAAGTGTCTCACCATGGTGTGGGGAGGAAGGTCTGAGAAATGAAGTTTGTAGCCCTCTCTTATGATGGAGAGGGTCCACTGCTCTGATGTAATCTGCTCCCATCTGGGAGCAAAATGAGCTAACCTTCCGGGAATGGTGAGAGGTTCTGGCTGTTTTAAAGCCAGAAAGGCTAAGTTCTCTAGCATCAAGTCAAAAACCCTGAGGAGGTTGGGTCTGCTGAGTTGCAGCAGCCCCTGTAGTCTTAGACCTGGCCTGTTTAGGTTGCTGATGCTTAGTAGCAAAGCAACCTGTAGAGGATTGTTGGCCAGAAGTAGAAGGGAATCTGCCCTTTTTGAAAAAAAGACTTCTTGAAGGGTTTTTTCTTGGCAGGAATGGAGGTTGACTTTGAAAGTCTATCCATAGCAGAGTTTTCTGCATCCATTTGAGTGGCTTTAATTTGCCATTCTTTGCCAAAGAGGTTTTCACCTGTACAGGGAAGATTTCCTAAGCCATCTTGGACCCAGGGCTCTAAATCAGAAGCCTGGAGCCAAGCAATTCTGCGAGCAGCTATGGCAATGCCAGAAGCTCTGCTGGCACCTTCAAAGGAATCAAAGGCTGCCCTGTTGGAAAACTTTGAAATGTCTTGAGTATGCTTAAGCCAAATGAGGAATTCATCCCTTTTATCTTCTGGTAGAAAAGAGAGGAAAGTGTGCAGTTTATCTGCAACCTCCTTTAGAAACATACCCATGTAAAGACTATAGGAGTTGATTCTGGCAATAAGCATACTGGCTTGGAAGATTTTCCTACCAAAAGCATCCAAGGTCCTGCATTCTCTTCCTGGAGGAGCAGAAGAGTGTCTCTTTGTACTCTTTATCCTTTTCATAGCTGACCGCACCACAATGGAATGGTGAGGAAGCTGTGTTTTATGAAAACCAGAACAGGGAGGGACACGATACATAGTGTCCAATCTGCGAGAATGAGGAGAGATAGTGAGAGGAGTCTCCCATAAATCAATCATGTGTTCATAAAGAATCTCATGAATTGGTAAGGTGACTGCCTCTTTAGGAGCCTTAGAATAACCCAAAATATCTAATTTTTTTGCTCTAGGCTCTGATTCAGAGGATACTGAAATAGAAAGACCTTTAGCCACTTCTTTTATGAAGTCTTGAAAGGACAAGTCCTCTGGAGGAGACATTCTTCTTTTTGGAGAAGAAGGCTCTTCAGGAAGGGTTATAGATACTTCAGCAGACTCCTCTGATGTATCAGAATCACCAGAGGAATCGAAGTACCGTCTGTCAGGGTGCTCTTCTAACGCTCGGTACGCGTATCGAGCAGTATCGACATCGGGCGTTATCGGAACCGGATCGGTACCGATGAGCAGCCCTGGACAAGGAACCGCTGCAGTCGGTATCCTGGTCGATGCCGATGCAGTCGGTACCGGTATCGGCGCTGGCGCCGGTACCCGAGTCGATACTGACAACGGAGTTTGTTGTGGTATCAAAGGCATCGCAGCTTGGATGAAGGCACTGATAGCCTGCTGCATGGACAGAACATTCTGATCCATCGACGCCATGAATGCCTGGAACTCGGTACCGGAAGGTTGTGCCGGTACCCCAGAGCATTCTAACAGGTGATCGGTCGAGGCCGTGCCATCGATGTCAACCTGTAACCCCATAGGTGGAGCTTTGGAAGCCGGAGCTTCTGCCGGGGTTGTTTTGCCGGTGCAGGATCCTCGAGGGCAAGCCCGGAGGCATCTCGATGCTTAGAGGGAGATCTACCCTTCGAGGACCGGCTGGATTTATGTTTGGTTACCTGAGATCCATTGGGGGAAGAAGAAGCCCTGGAAGACGTCGATGCTACCGAAGCTGCATCAGCGGGAAACAGCACATGGAGCTTAGCTGCTCGGTTCTGTAAACCCCGTTTAGACATCAGAGAGCAGGACGGACAATCCGAAATGGAGTGTTCAGGACCCAAACATTTAAGACACCATTCATGGGTGTCTGTAACAGAAATGGTACAGCTGCACTTAGTGCATTTCTTAAACCCGGAGGCTGTTTTTTCCATGAGGAAAATTTCTTGTGAGGCCTAAGGCCCAAAAAGAAAAATACACTAAGTGAGGGAAAAATATATAGTTGTTTTCTTTCTTTTCTTTAAAAAAAAAAAAAAAGACCGGCGGTACTGGTCCGGAGTCGGGGAAGGCAGACACGCAACCAAAGAAAGAAAATAAAATAAAGAACTTCTTCAGCGGTGACAGGGCTCGACCTGCTGGCTCCGCGGCAAGGAAGAACTGAGGAGAGGCGGTTAGGAAAGGCGGGAAGGCAGCGCGCAGGCGCTGTGGGATGCTCCCAAAAGCTTTCCTTTTTGGGAAGCTGGGGAGCGTTCCCGCGCAGGCTCCGTCGGTACCGACGTACCCATATGTGAAGACTCATTCCTGCTTGTTCCTGGAGATCTTCCCCTCTTCCATGTCCTCGACTCTACTTCTCCATATAGATCCAAAGGGCCCTCTCCCAGGTCCTCTGACCATGGGAAGGCGGAGAGTCCTGTACCTGCCAAGCCTCAGGATCCCCTTTATGTTTCTTCTTCTGAGGAGGAAGGATGTTGCCCCCATCACTCCCTGAACCTGTACAACTCTGGGGAGCAGTAGATCCTGCTTAGGCAACGTCTTGTCCTGTTTGTTTGGAGCAGCCCGCTGTGTCTTCAAATAATAGGCACTGTGTAAGGCCAATATAAAGTCCAGGGAAAACATCTGTGATACAGACTCCATCTGTGCTGCTGCTGCTGCTAGCAGCGAAGGTGCTGTTGCTGAGCTGCCCGAAGACTTACTTTTGCTCTTCCTGCACTTCAGCAACTTCTGAGAAGCTGTAGCGAGCTGCCCCAAGATGGCCACTGTTCCTGCTAAAACCACGGGAACCGCCAACACCGACGGCTCCACCAAATTCAATTCTGTGCCATCATCCATGCCTGCGCCACATTCAAGAGACTGCCTTTGCCTTAAACAAAACCAGAACAGACCCTCCAGCAACCCACGCTTCCCAGAGCACAAAAGACAAACCAGAGCACTCCCCTGTATGCACCTACCTCCGCCGGATACCACATGCGCCGAAGACCGCCACTCAAAAGACGGAGGAAGGCCAGCCCTGAAGCGCTACCCAAATTCCCCGGCTCTTGTCTCCTGAAAGATAGAATGTAGCCGCTAGCTACCTGCTTTCTTCTCTGGGCCTTCAGGCGTCGTGCCTGCTCGAGCTGCAGGGGGAGAGGGGGTATGAGAGAGACAAGAAATGGCAGTCGTGCAGTGGAAGTCGGTCCGGTGATCTACTGCTTACAGGCACCGGCCGCTTGGCTGCAGGTTCCTCCAAGACTGTAGGCAGCAATAAGAGCACCTGAGGCACCCAGGGACTTATTACTCCAGCTCCAGACTGTCAGGCTCCGATAGTGCTATGGCTCCTAACCTTGCAGCAATGCCTCAAATAGCTTTGGTCCTTCCCCAAGCTCGCCTTAAGGTTATCTGCTAGACAACCCCCCACAGACACATGGGATTACCCGAAGAACAAACCAAAGAGAAAGTAAAATTAAAACTGTGGCCTAAGGGAGACCACTACCCTAGGGTTGCCTACTCAGCTGCTGAGGACTGAATCCTGTAGCAGGAGGAGGGGCTGTACTGTGATGTCAGGATTCTGTTATGTTCAGCCCTCAGCTGCTGGTGGGAGGTGACAACCCACGCGTAGCCTGGCCTAGCCTGGAGGTACGATTAGGAACAGGAATTGTTGCAAACATTTATACATTTTATCTGCCAATCCCTTTCCCTTTCTCCCTCCCTCCCAACATATACCTAGTGTGTCAACAGGTTTGCAATTAAAGTTAAATAGACAAGTTGTCAGTGTGATAGGAATGAGGGGTAGCCTAGTGGTTAGAGCAACAGCCTACCACCCAAGAGATCTGAGTTTGATTCCCACTGGAACTCCTTGTGACCTTGAGCAAGTTGCTTTACTCTCCATTGCCTCAGGAGAAAAGGCCTAGCAATCTACTTCTGGTCGTATCTTGCCAAGAAAACCCAAGGGCTGCTGAGTCAGCATTGACTTGAGAGCACTTTAAAAAAAACCAGTGTAGTGGCTGCAGTGATAACTTTAAGCCCCACTCCCAACCTGCCCCAAATTATGCTCCTTTTTCAATGCCTAAATTTTGACCTTGGAAAAGAGACAGCTGACAGGGAATATAACAGAAGGTTATAAAATGATGGGTGGGGTGGAATAGTTAAAGAGGGAACTGCTGTTTTAACCTTTAAACAACATTAAAACAAGAGAACACTCAATGAAACTAATGACCAGCAGAGTGAAAACAAATTGTAGAAACTATTTTTTCATGCAGCACAAAATTAAGCTGTGGAATTTGTTGTTGGAGGGTGTAGTCAAAGCAGCTAACATAGCATAGCTCAAAAGAGGTTTCCTTATCGTCCCTTTCAGTCCAGTCCCGCACCTCAGGGTAGTCAACCCCCACCAGCATCTTGGAGACTGAGCATGTCATGTTTTGATGACATCAGGATACTTAGGCAACTGGCTCCACCCACCAGCCCCAGTAAGCTCAGTCTCCAAGCAGATGGAGCGGGTGATCCCAGAGGTGTGGACTCACTGAAGGGACAACTAGGAAGCCTGTTAGGTTATTTGGGATGTTTGGCCTAGGATTTTCTTTATTTCTTTTCTTCTGGACTGGTATTCCACTGACCGGGCGTAATTTGGAGAGGAGCAGCTCCTGCGGTTCCCTCCATGGGATTGGACTGATCACTGCTGAGCCACTTAAAAAAAAAAAATAGCCTCAAATGGGCAGTGCCGCCGGGGGTTTTGTTTTTTAGAAGTGGTTGCAGCTCCCGAGTCCGTTCTGTGGGTGAACAGCTGCAAAGGAGGAGGGGGACAGGCAAACCTGGATTCGCAGCAGAACAGGCAGGTTATCTCCCCTCTCTCTCTCCTGCTTCTATGCCGAAGCCACTGATCGGCTGAGCAACGGGGGCAGCGACTGCAGCAGCACACGGCCAGACACCGCGGGTGAGAGCAGCCCATGTGTGTGTACCTGCAGGAAGGCCTAAATTTGCGGCAGGTAGAGTTTTCAAGTTTGGAGTGGTGTGTGGCCTGTAAACCACATGTCTGAGGCTCCCTGTGCAGCATAGCAGGAAGTTGTGCCATTTTTTTTATCAGGCGGGAAGCTTGCAGGCGCGTTTTTACTCAGAGTCAGGCTGGTCACCCTGTTCAGAGGCCGAGGCCTGCTTGGAACCGGAGGCACTGGCCTTGGAGGACCTCGCCCCCGAGGAATTGAATGGCAAGCGAGACCGGTGCTGAGGACCCACACGAGGCCCGTGGCTCTCGGGGGTTTCCAGGGCAGGTTTAGGTATCCCCCTCGGGAGGTCCTCTGTCTCGAGGCACGAGCCACTCGTGCTGAGCAGAAGCGCCTGCTGGGCAGCTAAGAAGGCAGATATGCTGCGCTCTAGTGCCAGCATCTGGGGCTCCCACGCGGGCGTGGGTCCCTGCGACACCGACGCCGGGGTTACTGGGTCTGCTGTGGAGGAGGACAGGGGGTTCTCACTGGGACGACCCTCAGGAGACCGGGTGCCATCGCCAGAGGCCTCTGTGTCTGTATGAGGTACCTTTCAAGGCCGCTTCTTGTCTGACTCTTGCGAACGCTGGGGAGGGCTGAGAGACCGAGTGCGAGACCATTCACGCTTGTCCAGAGCCCCCGACAGTGACTTCAAGATCTTCTTCTTATGCCGCTCCACCTCAGGGGAACCCTGACTGGAGTGCCGCCTTGGGTGCGGGACCACTGCGGGGAACACCGTAAGCGGTAGGTCATAGGTCGGCCGAGGATGCCACTGGGGATCCTGGGGCTGCCTTACAGAAAATGTCTTCGGATTTCTGCTTACGACTTAGCAAGACCTTGGCAGACATTTTCTTACAGAAAGAGCAGAGCTCCGGGTTATGGTCAGCCCCAAGACACCGTAGACAGCAGTCATGGGTGTCTCTGAGCAACATATTTTTGGAAAATCTGTCACATTTCTTGAAGCTAGTGGCCATTGGGGCAAAAAGGGCCCCTGCAAGGTCGAAGACCCTCGAGGCCAGCAGTTGTGAAAAAAGGGCGCGAAAAGCGCCCGAAGAGAAAAAATCCAAAAAGCTGGAAAAAATGAATCCCCTTGTCCTGGGGGAACAAGGACGAAGGGGCGGACGGGAGAGGACTGGTACTACCAGAAAAGAGAAGGCCAGAGGCCGAAAACAATAACACTTTTTCCGAAGGACGAGGACGTGCGTCCGAAGGACGAGGACGTGCGTCCGAAGGGCTCTGCGGAAAAAGGGAGACTAAGCAAAATGGCACCTTTGAGTGGGAAGAGGACCACGCATGCGTGGCAGCAATCCCAAAGGCTTTCTTTGAAAGCTTGGGCATTGCTCCGAGAGGGCTCCGTCGGTGCCGACGTCATCCATAAGTCAGGACTGACTTCCTCCTTGTTCCTGGAGAATCGGCCTTTCAATCACCACTGCTACAGAAATGCTGACTCAACCCGTCCGCACACAAAGGAGAAAAAAAAAACACTCTCCGTCTTCAAAGCCAACATCTGTCAGCAATCCAAAGGACTGGAGAGAGGCATATGTGGTTCCTTCACACAAAAGCAGAAGTAAGGATATGGTTGAAAACTACAGGCCGGTTAGTTTAACCTCAGTGGTAAGTACATTATTAGAAGCGCTGCTGAAAGAGAAAATGGTGAGGTTTCTGGGGTCCAACAGATTACCAGATCTGAGGCAGCATGGATTCATCAAAGGCAGGTCTTGTCAGACAAATCTGATTTCTTTGACTGGGTGGCCAAGGAGCTGGACTGAAGGAGAGCCCTAGATGTGGTGTATTTAGTTTTCAGTAAAGCCTTTGACACCATTCCGCACAGGCGACTTATAAAAGAAAATGAGCACCCTAGGGATGGACTCTAAAGTTAATGTGTGGGTTAGAAATTGGTTGAGGGGGAGGCAACTGTTGTCCCTTCCATCTTTCATATTCTCAAACTATCGCTCTCCACTGCAACTGTCCCTGCAGCCTTCAAGCATGCTGTAGTTACACCTCTCCTCAAGAAACCCTTACTTTATCCTACCCGTCCTTCTAATTATTGACCCATCTCCTTTCTCCCCTTCTTGAACGTGCGGTTCACCGCCATTGCCTTGACTTGACTTTCTCTCCTCTCAAGCCCTCCTGGATCCTTTACAATCTGAATTTCATCCTTTACATTCTACTGAAATGGCTCTTGCCAAAGTCTCCAGTGACTTGTTCCTGAAAAAATTCAAGGGCCTTTACTCAATCCTCATCCTTCTTGACCTCTCTGCTGCTTTTGACACTGTTGACCACAACTTCTCCTTGATACCCTGTCCTCACTTGGTTTTAAGGGCTCTGTACTATCCTGATTCTCCTCTTATTTCTCCCATCACTCTTTCAGTGTTTGTTCTGGTGGCTCCTCCTCTGCTGCTATCCCGCTCTCAGTTGGTGTACCCCAAGGATCTGTCTGGGGTCCACTCCTTTTTTCTCTATATATCCACTCCCTTGGTGCACGCATCTCTTCCCATGACTTTCAGTACCATCTTTATGCTGATGACTCCCAGATCTACCTCTCTACATCTGAAATCTCTCCGGCAATCCAGACCCGGATCACTGCCAGCCTTTGTCAGCTGCTTGGATGTCTCACCGCCGTTTGAAATTGAACATGGCCAAAACTGAGCTTCTTATTTTTCTCCCTAAAACATCCTCTCCTCTTCCTCCTTTCTCAGTCTCTGTGGATAACTCTCTACTCCTCCCTGTTTCCTCGGGTTGCAATCTTGGGGTCGTCTTTGACTCCTCCTTCTCCATACACATTTTTTTTAATTTATTTAGACAGTTTTGTATACCGCCTTATCCTTCAATCAAAGCGGTCACAACACAATTGGGGGATACATTTATCACGCGGGGATATGAGACACATACACTAATACTTACAGGGAACATGGGCAATGGAGGGTGTGATAAGGAAGCTTATCATAGCTCAGGAAGGAGCTATAGGAAAGGTGAAGTGACTCTGAACAAGCAACCTGTCAGTTCTGGTAGAAATAAGAAAACAGAATTTTCCCATAAAAGACTACCAGTCCCAGAATGCACCAGGTTTCCAACAGCCATTAGAGGAGCTGAAGTGGGGAAACGTGTGTTCAATCAGGAGGGCTATGAGGTAATCCCTAAGCACTCATCTCAAAGGGCAGGGCCTGATTCAGCACAGCTGCGCTGTGTTAGGGAGGAGCACTCATCTAGGCAGAATAAAGGTAGAGTTTATTTTACAGAGAATCAGTATCCTGAGAATCAGCTTGAGCATCAGTTTCATCTGAAGGATCATCAGAAGCAGAAGCCAAACTGGATGGACAGAGAGGGCAGGAAACCCTTTGGAAGAAGGAAGAGAAATGCCTTTGAGAGGTCTAGAAGAGTCCAGAGCAGTACGTATACTGGGAGGCATTTCAAGGGCCAGCATACACCATTGGACTGGGGAAAGCCAGAGGAATGGTGCTGCAGAGCTAGGAATCTCCAGACGCTACCTGTGAGGGAGACGGCTGCACGTGGAAGGGACCCTAAGACCCGTGCCAGAAGGTATGTGAAGAGAGATCCAGTGTCCAGGGATCTGGATTGGAAGGCTGGATGTAAGAACTGGACTACATACTGGCCAGGCTATATAGAGAGGAACTCTAACAGCAATGGAAGCTCAGGTATGAACACTGATCTATGCCCTAGCTATAACCTTGAAAGACAGCAGGGAAACAAGTATTCTCCTGAAAGTGCTCCATTGGGACATTCATCTGTGCCAATCCATGATATTGAACCCATGCTTGTTGAAGAAGGGGGAATGATAGCAGATGAAGAATCTGTTTACATGGACTGCTCTCTGTCTAAACTCCTTTGGTGATTTTCTGTTATAAAGTACAGCAACCATCACAAAGAAATACAAACTTGTTCTTTAATCTACTCAGAAAAGCTCCTGTGTAGGATTTCTGGCCACGCTGTAGAAAGCAAGCCAGATAAGGGGTTTCAGCTGGATAACTGCTAGCAATTGAGCCTTACCTAATTGCTTGTGAGCTAGGAGAGAATCACTTCTGAATCTATGTGGGAAGATATAAGAAGTTAACCTGAGAAGAACAGTTTTTCTCTTTCTTTGTAGCTTTTGGTTTGTTGTTTGATACATGCTAAGAGAATATTAGCTAAGCCTACAGAAAAGACCAGTTTGTTGCCAACCAGGTCTTATTTCTTTTGCTTTAATTGCCTGACAAGTTTAAAGGTTGTTTTCCTGATTTTGTTTTTTCAAGTTTAACACTGAAAGCAAGTAACCTGATTTAGGTGCTACCAAGCATATCTGTGTTGGGAGAAATAACCCCATAAATAAATATCTTATTGGCTTTAACACTTGAGCACAACTAAATTATTGTCAGCAGCTGTGTCTGGTGTGAATGAACTGCATTGCCCACAATCCCTTGCAAATCATATAGATATATGCACTTGCCAAGACTGTGAAGATTCTCACCCAGGCAGCAGTCTGACAAGGGTTAAGTGGCTTGCCCAAGACCACAAGGAGCATCTGTGGGACTAGAAACCCGTGTCTTTCCGGCCCAAGGTTGCTGTCCTCTAGTGGGATTTGAACCCCCAACCTTCCGGCCTGAAGTACCTTGCCCCAACCACTAGGCTACTCCTCCTCCTTCCTCCTACATCCGTCTGATAGCTAAGACCTGCCGTTTCTTTCTCTATAACATCAACAAAATCTACACATTCCTTTCTGAACACACTACTAAGATACTTATCCACTCCTTAATCACCTCCCATCTTGACTATTGTAACCTACTTCTTGCTGGTCTCCTGCCGAATCATCTCTCTCCCCTTCAATCTGCTGCGCAGCTAATCTTCCACCAGCCTCATCATGCTCATATTACTTCTCTTCTCAAGTCACTTCATTGGCTCCCTATCCGTTTCTGCATCCAGTTCAAACTTCTCCTACTGACCTAGAAGTGCATGCATTCTGCAGCTCCTCACTACCTTTCCTCTCTTATGCCTCCCTATACCCCTCCCCTAAAACGCCGCTCTTCTGGCAAATTGCTTTTATCGGTGCCATTCTCTTCTATTGCTAACTCCAGACTTTGCTCCTTTCACCTTGCTGCTCCTTATGTCTGGAACAAACTACATCAGGTGCCTTCTCTGGCCCTTTTCAAATCCAGGCTGAAAACTCACCTCTTCGCTGCCGCTTTCGGATCTTGACTCACCTGATCTCCCTTGTATATCTGTACCATTCCCCCTAGATGTATCCCTGTCTACATCTACTGTGTTGTATGTCTTGACTAGATTGTAAGCTATGATGAACAGGGACGGTCTCTTACTTGTCTATGCAGCGCTGTGTATGTCTTGTAGCACTATACAATGCTCAGTAGTAGTAGTAGATAAAGTGTACAGGTAAATGGAGCTCATTCTGAGGAGAAGGAGGTTAGCAGTGGTGTGCCCCAGGAATCTTCCCTTGGTCCAATTCTTTTTAACATCTTTGTTAGTGATATTGCAGAAGAGCTGTTGGCTAAGGATGAGGATGATATCAAAATCTGCAATAGAGTAGACAACCAGGAAGGTGCAGATAACATGAGGCGGGATATAGCTAAGCTTGAAAAATGGTCTAGAATTTGACAGCTGAGATTTAATGTTAAAAAATGCAAGGTCATGCATGTGGGCTACAGCAATCCAAGGGAGCAATACAGTACAGAGGGTGAAGTACTTCTGTTCACAAAAGAAGAGCGGGACCTAGGCATGATTGTGTCTGATATCTTAAAGTAGCTAAACAGGTAGAAAGGGTAACAGCGAAAGCTAGAAGGATGCTTGGATGCATATGGAGAGGAATGGCCAGCAGAAGAAAGGAGGTGATAATGCCTCTGTATAAGTCTTTAGTGCGACCTCATTTGGAGTATTATGTGCAATTCTGGAGACTGCACCTTCAAAAGGATATAAACAGGTTGGATTTGGTGCAGAGTATGGCTACTAAAATGGTTAGTGATCTTCGTTATAAAGCATATGAGGACAGACTTAAGGATCTTAATATATTAAACACCTTAGATGAAAGGTGGGATAGAGGAGATATGATAGAGACGTTTAAATACCTCCATGGCATAAATGCACAGGAGGAGAGTCTCTTTCACTTGAAAGCAAACTCTGTTACGAGGGGACATAGGATGGGGTTAAACTCAGGAGTAATATGCAGAAAGTGTGGTAGATGCATAGAATAGTCTCTCAGTGGAAGTGGCAGAGATGAAGATGGTATCTGAATTCAAAGAAGCATGGGGCAAACACAGAGGATCTCTAAAAGAAAAGAGGACCCTTTACAGAAACTATTGTAGTGGTTGATATGGAAGGACAGGCTAGATGAGCCATGTGGTCTTTTTCTGCCATCATGTTTCTATGTAATCCGTCTCTCAGAACACTGCAGTATTAAAGACACAAGCACTAGAAAAGGGGACTGTTACTTCTGGAGAAAGATCTGCAATTGTGAGTATATACTTCTGGGAATTTTCTGAAAGGAATTCTTTCTATTAAAGCTAATTAATCTGTGAATCCACTATTTTTTGTTAAATCAGTCAGGGTCTAGTAGCAGCAGTTTAAGTTTAAATTTAAAACACACAAGAAAACTTTCTGATTACATTTCATACCCAGCAGAGAGCTTGTAGTTTAAATTTAATAGTCACTTAGGGCCTAGTATCAGCAAAGTACTTTTAGTTTAAATTTAAAACACAGAAGAGAGATGAGACCACGTGATGTGGTGAGCTCGCACGGACGTGTCCGGTCTGAGCTCTGGGCCCCCGGCCCCCTAAAACCGTGAAATTTCGCCGTGAAAAGCCTTCAGCCGCCACCCCCGTGGGAAAGGAGACCAGACCAATCCCAGGAACCGTTCATCACCCCCGAATCGCCATGGCTTCCACGGGGAAACTTGGGCGAAGAGAGAAGGACCGGGCCGCCGGGACAACTAAGATGGCAGACTCTCCACCGAAACAGACTGGGTCTCCCGCCGCGCCGATATTGACGGCTGAACTTTCGGCAGCGGTGACCACTGCGCTATCGGGGCAATTTGACGCCTTGCACTCTAAAATGGATGCGATCCAAAATTCTTTGGCAGTACTGGGGTCCCGCATGCAAGAGGCCGAGACTCGAATAACCCAGACTGAGGATGGCCTGGCGACACTTCGGCGGGAGCTCCAGGCGGCACAAAAGCTGGCTGTGGACCAGGCGCTCAAGCTGGACGATTTAGAGAACAGGTCCAGGCGGAATAACTTAAGATTTCTGGGGGTCGCTGACACTATACCCGACAAGGATCTCCGGGGGATGGTGGAGGCTTTGGCGACATCCTTGCGAGCTGATACCGACATGTCCAGCCCCATTATAGTGGAGCGTGCTCACCGGATCGGGCCCAAGCAGACGGCGAATGATCGCCGTCCCCGAGTGGTTTTGGTGAGATTTTTAAGCTTCCCACAAAAAGAAGACTTGCTTAAAACTGTGCGGCAGAAAGGAGCGGTAGACTGGGACAACATGCGCATCCGAGTCACCCAGGACTATTCAGCCTCGCTAAGTCAGCGCCGAAAAGCCTATGCCTCCCTCTGCCAGAAACTTATAGATGCTAATGTCCGGTTCCAGGTGCAATACCCAGCGCGCTTGGTGATTTGGCACGGAGGGACCCGCCGCAGCTTCGAATCGGCGGGCGAGGCGACTGCCTATGTGGAGCGACTTACAGTACCCACGACGAGCCGGAGCATCTCGCCAAATGAGTGACAGGGTACCCCCTGAAGTACGGATGAAGGGCGGTTCGGTTAGTACACTGGCCTCCCCAGGAACAGACTGCAAATTGGCCGGTCAAGGCCCCTGTTGAAGTGGGGAACGCAAATGTGGCTTATTGCTATGCGGGACCCTTAGTATCGGTTTAATTTTTTATTTTCCCTTTTTCACCGAAATACTCTACTGGACCTCCCGAAACACCCTGTGAGAGAGACCCTCGATCGGCGTAGTGCGGGGGTACAGGCCCCAACATGTGCTGAGGTGGCTGGTGGAGGGGAGGCCAGCACTCTTCTTCAGGAATCCTTTGTTCCCTCGGAAAAGATGGCCCGGCACAGAGGACAGGAGGAGGTTTATAAGTAGTTGATACCAAGTAACTGTGTTTATCCCGCATTGCCACATTGTATCTATTTGAAGGTTACATTTATTGCAACAACGTAATTGTTCTGTATTAGTCGGGTAGGCAGGGTGTTTAAACCCTTGGACTGCGTGCAAGGGACACTTCCCGGTAGACCCCCGTTACAGTCTGGGGGGGCCCCAGAGAGGGTCTATGGATACGTGCTCTCGGAGAGTAGCTTGGGCACCGAACCCTGCAGCGGATCCTCCTTTTTCCGGGGCGTTGGGGCTCCTCCCCCCTTTCTTTTTTTTTTTTTCTCGCCCTCCCGAAGGGAACACCCTAATCCATCGCACCCTGGAGAGGGAACGCCGGTTTCAGCGCCTTATGCGTGGCCTCCTTTTATGGACCTGCCAGCGGAGAGATCGGGGACAGAGGCCTTTCGAGGGCTGAGTAGGTGGGGAGCACTCCACACTGCATTCGTGGGACCTGACCTTTGCAGCGCTAAAGCTGCGGCTCCTCCGGGTTGACACTGGGGGTTTCTTTTTCTTTATTGGTTTGTCTGTTTGGTTGGGTTGATTTGTTTTTTTCTAGCACACCCCCCCCTGACGCTCACCTACCACTGCTGGAGTGCTGCCCATCCTACTCTGTACTGATTGGACTAATGTGGCTGCAGCAGCGCTTGACTCTTTGGGGCATCTCACCTTCCCCCCCCCCCTCTTTTTTTCTTTTTTTGATCTGTTTATCTACGAGATGTTATGCTGTGGTATTACTGAACTATCTGGTGGGCTTACCAAGGGGTTGGGGTAGGAAGATCTGTGCTGGGGTGGCGTTGGGGTGGTTGGTGGGCTTGTGGAACAGAGGGGGAGGGCTGAGGGGAGTCTGGTTATAGCTGGGGGGGGGTCCTCCTCACATCCTTTAGGTCTCTAATGAGCTGGGAGAGGAGTTCATTGGGTAGAGGGAGGGGTAGGGTGGGGCGAGGGCGGGAGGGGGTGGGGGGAAGTAGTGGGGGGGAGTTGGGTAAGGTAGGGGGGGGGAGGAAGAGGGGTGCGCGACTAAAATTAGCCAGGAGTATTACTTTATATAGAGGGGGACCTCAGGCTGGGGAGGTTCGCCCACACTATGCTAGCCGGTTCGTCTCATATCTGCGGAGTGTCTACTATCCAACCTGAGGCTTATTTCTTGGAATGTTTGTGGGATCGGCAATCCTATTAAGAGATCAAAAGTCTTACAAGTTCTAGCGCGCCTCCACTGCGATGTTGCCTTGCTACAAGAGACCCACCAGACAGCCGATGAACATTTAAAATTGCAAAGAACCTGGGTGGGCCAGAGTAGAGGAGCCCCCGCCAAGGGCAGAAAGGGTGGAGTGGTCACACTTGTTAGTAAAAAGACACGTTTCGACCTGATTAAAGAGATTGTTGACCGAGAGGGTCGGTACCTGTTGCTATATGGTCACTTAGATGGCAAGCCAATAGTTCTCGGGAACCTGTATAGCCCCAACACATTAGATCGCGCATTTTATGCCCGCTTGGCGTCCCAAGTGGAACAGCTACCGGACGTTCCTTTGATCTTAGCCGGCGATCTGAATGGGGTCCTAGATATAGCCATGGACACGGTTGGGACGGGCAGTGAGCGAGGGAGGGGCCCTACTACGGCAACGCTTCGGGAGCTGTGTCGGCGTTTGGGTGTCGTAGACCCGTGGCGCTTACTACACCCCCTCGAGAGAGATTTCACGCACCAATCGCGGGCTCACGGGACCAGTGCCCGCATAGATTATATTTTGCTCTCCGAAGGGATTTTCTCACGAGTGGATGATGCACAGATTGGTCCCACTGCGGTGTCGGACCATGCCCCGATTTGGGTGGACTTGGCATGGGGAGTGGTAGCTGCTACGACGCGTATCTGGCGGTTCCCCGTAGGTCTTGACCGCGATCCGGATTTCCAGGCCCACCTCAGGCGCTGCTGGGAGGATTTTATGGCTCACCATAAGGGACACGTTGCCGATTCGGAATTGCTTTGGGAGACTGCTAAGGCGGTGCTGAGAGGTAACATCATTGAATATGTAGTGCGGAAACGTCGACGTTTGGCGCGGCAAATTGTGCAATTGGAGAAACAGGTGGTCCGGGCGCGTCGTCGTTGTGCCGGAGACCCCTCAGGGGCTAACCGCAAACGCTATTGGGAACTGCAAACAGCACTCAACGAACTTATACATCAGCGGACGAAAAAGTCTCATTTTTATTACAGATACTGTCTATATCAGTTTGGGGATAAGTCAGGCCGGCTCTTAGCTCGCTGCCTCCGTGGCAGTCGGGGCATCCGACCGGTAGCCGCCTTAAGAGATGAGACCGGGCACTTGCACAAAGATAATAAGGCCATAGTGGGGCAATTCCGTTCCTTTTTTCAACAGCTATATGCAAGGCGGGAAGGGTCCATGTCTGAGATGCGGGGTTATTTACGGAAATTGACGTTGCCAAAACTGTCCACAGCACAACGGGCAGCTCTGGACGCCCCGATCACTGTAGAGGAGGTCTGCGGCGTTATTCAGAGAGCACAATGTTGCAAGGCGCCTGGGCCTGACGGTTTTGGGGCTGAGTTCTACAAGGTGCTTGGGGATGCGGTTTCCCCGGTCCTTGTGGAAACGTACGCTCGTAGGGCGCAGAGTGGGCGATTCACCTGGGGATCGAACCATGCCTATGTTACTCTGATACCCAAGCCTGGGAAAGATCCTACTCGGGCGGCATCATACCGCCCCATTTCGCTGTTGAATTTTGACGCGAAGATTCTGGCAAAAATACTGGCGGATAGACTGGCCTCGGTGCTCGATGGTCTGATTCACGAATCGCAGGTGGGTTTTGTGAGAGGGCGATACGCTGTTCGTAACTTAAGGAAGATTCTGGCGTCCTTAGAATGGGTCCGGGAACGGGACATGCCTTCTTTGCTGATTAGCTTTGACGCTGAGAAAGCCTTTGATCAGGTGCACTGGGATTATCTGAAAGGATTGTTGCCGTATTATGGATTGGGAGATACGTTTTGCAGTTATGTGACACTGTTATATGCAGAGCCGACGGCGGGCATCCTTTGTAATGGACTGCTCTCCGATCCCTTCCATCTGGAACGGGGTACGCGTCAGGGATGCCCGCTCTCCCCTTTACTTTTTGTTTTATCCTTGGATCCACTAATACGGACCGTGGAGGACTCTACGACCATCTCGGGGGTGCAGATCGGGGCAGTGGGTTTTAAAACAGCCGCTTTTGCGGATGACATATTGGTTCATCTCACTTCCCCCCAGCGTTCCCTACCACTTTTGTTGTCGGCCTTCTCCACTTATAGGAGATTCGCGGGGTTATGCATTAACACAGAGAAATCAGAGGCGCTGGATGTTGGGGGATCGCTGCGGGCCCGATGGTTAGGCACCTTTCCCCTTAGATGGTCTGATGAGGCCTTTGTTTACCTAGGCATAGTGTTGACGAGAGAGCCCGCGTCCCTGTATAAGACCAATTTTGATCGGGTGTTTCTCCAGCTCCAGGCGCAACTCCGGGCCTGGATGCCGCTGCCTCTCTCTTTGTTGGGCCGGGTGGCGGCCTTACAGATGGTTATACTGCCACGTATACTCTATTGGTTACAGACTCTCCCAGTGTGGCTGTTGAAGCGAGACGTGATACGTATAGAACGGGAAGTCAGGCGTTTCCTCTGGAAGGGGGCCCGAGCGCGTATACCGCTTTCTCGGCTGAGGGGTGGCTGGAGGACCGGAGGGGTGGGAGCTCCGGATTTATGGAAGTATGCCCTAGCTTGCCAAGCACGTCATCTTAGTGACTGGTTGGGGGATACGGCGGTATACACCCCCGTGAGTTAGAGCGGGCCTTTGTGGCACCGCATGCCCTTGAAGCGGCCTTGCAGCTCCCTGGGGCGCACTTGCCGGCTAGGCTGACCAATAGCGTTTTATTGCAGGCGATGCGGCGTACTTGGCAGCAGCTAAATAAATACTGGGGCAGCAATCCTGCCGTGTCGTCCTGGCTACCCCCGAGGGGCAATGCTCGGTTTACCCCAGGTTCTGATTCGGCCACTTTTCTACACTGGGAGAGAGCTGGTATTGACCGATTAGGAAATGTGGTGGATGAGGCTGGGAAATGTAAATCGCTAGCGAAGCTCGTTGCGGAATATGGTTTGAATCGGGTCACTTCCAGCTTTGCTTATGCCCAACTCTCACACTATGTGGGCTCTCTCTCCCAGTCGGAGCTCTGTGTGGAGCATTCGACACAAATATTGGAATTTTTGAGCTTGGGAGCAGAGAGCCCCCCTTCTATTGCCGATTTGAAGAAGCGCTTGGATGCTCTTCAACGCCCCGTGGATTTCTCTGCGGTGGAGCAGGCCTGGGCACGGGACCTAGGCCGGGCGGTTGAACCGGGCTCCGTCTCGGCGGCACTACGTCAGATTCGATGCTTAGCGGAGGGGTCCCGATGGCGAGAGGTGCAATATAAATCCATATTGCGTGCACACTTTTCCCCAAGGAGGGCGTTGAGGAGTCATCTTGCCGAATCTGGCGGCTGCCCTAAGTGCTCGTGTTCCTTAGCGGACCTAGGCCATATGTGGTGGTACTGCCCGGTGATACAATCTTACTGGCAGCGCATTGGAGATTATCTTGGTGGGCTATTGCGTCAACGGGTCAACTGGACAGGGTTATTAGTAGTCCTGGATTGCTTGGGACCACTCCACCCTAAGGGGCGATGGGAGCATCTTTTAGTGCGTAAGGCTTGTCTGGTGGGGAAAGGCCCTCTTCTCCGTCGGTGGAGGGAAGACGCGGCCCCTACATTTTGCGAATGGCGTAACTGTTTCCATCAGCTTATGCTTTTCGAGCGACGCCGTACATTGGGATCTCCCAGGCGGTGGGCTCACTTTCTCTTGCTCTGGATGCCGTACATTCAGAATTTGAGTCCTATCGCCCGCAGCGCGGTGCTTCGGGTTGGATAGAGACGCTCCTGGTTTAGTGTTGCGGACCTAGGGGGGGAGGGGGGGTTTATTAGGGACAATTTCTGACCAATTTGCTCTGCCTGGTGATGAGGTTCTTGGCCTCCGGCGTTGGATCAGACACAACCACGCCCGGAGGGGTTTTGTAAATACATAATTTCTTGCTGGTGTTTTGTGAACCTGTTGATTGTTTATGCAGTTTGTTTTATTCAATAAACAGATTATATAAAAAAAAACATAAAAAAAAAAAACCACAGAAGAGAGCTTTCTGGTTAAATTTGGAATCCAGCAGAAAGCTTGTCGTTTAAATTTCATAATGAGTTAGAGCCTAGCAGCAGCAGCAAAGAGCTATAATTTAAATCAAATAAGAATATAGCTTACCTCAGCAGCACAGGACAGGGTACTGTGTAGTAGCCCTCTTTTAATAAGTGTTGTTTCCCTCCCTCCCTCCCCACACCCACCCACCCCTGGGATAATCGTAGCTTTATAGGTACTTACACATCTTAAAAGACAGGAGGTGCTCTCAGGTGAAGCTCGTTACCCAAATCAGTCATACACTAAGGACCTGAGATTAATTAAGCTTCAGGTGAACAAGGTATATTAAAAGTATTAGGGACAGTTTTATTGGTATAAATATCTATAGCAACCCTTAGTAAGTCAAGAACTTAAAGATCTAAAAAAAAATTAAAACTAAGATGCAGACAGCAGTCCAGCAGCGAGATGGGGGCTTTCCAGTCTTTTGCATTGAGTGTCACATGTATGATTTTCTCCCAGTTGGTGAGAAGTCTTATGTGTGCACTAGGTGCAAGGAGCTCTTTGCTCTCAGGGAACGAGTCCGTTCTCTAGAGGCCAGAGTAGCAGACTTGGAAAACATAAGAAAGACAGAGAGGTACATAGACGAGACCTACAGGGATATAGTCCTGAAGTCCCACCTCCAGTCTGGCAGCATCCCTGTTGCCATGGAGGAGAGAGGTCACGTGACAGAAGAGCATCACCCTGGTGTGGCAGGAAGTGATCCGGTAACTAGGACCTGTCCTCCAGGTGATGAAAAACCCTCTCGTACCGAGGATGTTTCTCCAGGGCCATGTGTCCATGAGGGAAGGGTTACGACAGCCGTTATAGTTGGTGATTCGATCATTAGGCATGTAGATAGCTGGGTGGCTGGTGGACGTGAGGATCGCCTGGTAACATGCCTGCCTGGTGCGAAGGTAGCGGACCTCATGCGCCACCTAGATAAGGTCTTAGATAATGCTGGGGAGGAGTCTGCTGTCTTGGTACATGTCGGTACCAATGACATAGGAAAATGTGGTAGGGAGGTTCTGGAGGCAAAATTTAGGCTTTTAGGTAGGAAGTTGAAATCCAGAACTTCCAGGGTAGCGTTCTCCGAAATGCTTCCCGTTCCACGTGCAGGACCCAAAAGGCAGGCAGAGCTCCGGAGTCTCAATGCGTGGATGAGACAATGGTGCAGAGATGAGGGTTTTGGATGTGTTAGGAACTGGGGAACATTCTGGGGAAAGGAGGGACTCTTCCAAAGGGATGGGCTTCACCTTAACCGGAATGGAACCAGGCTGCTGGCATTAACCTTTAAAAAAAAGATAGAGCAGCTTTTAAACTAGATAATAGGGGAAAGCCGACAGTCGCCCAAGAGCAGATGGTTCGGAAGAATGTATCCTTGAAGGATACTACCAAAAGCAGAGAGGTTCCAAAAAAGAATAAAGTAGCCCAAATGCCCTCGAGTATGGAGCAGACAGAGCTTAAAGATCCCAAATTACCCATATCTACCAATAGCCAAATTAATATGAATAAAATACAGTCTCTAAAATGCTTGTATGAAAATGCTAGAAGTCTAAAAAATAAGATGGGAGAGTTAGAATATATAGCACTAAAAGAGAGGTTAGATATGATTGGAATATCAGAGACATGGTGGAAGGAGGACAACCAGTGGGACACTGATACCTGGGTACAAACTATATCGTAATGATAGAGCTGATCAAATTGGTAGAGGAGTTGCGCTCTATGTTAGAGAGGGGCATTGAGTCAGAAAGGATTAAAGTTTTGCAGGAAACAAAATTTGCTGTAGAATCTCTATGGATTAAAATTCCATGTAAAAAGGGGAAGGCGATGGTAGTGGGGGTGTACTATTGACCGCCTGGCCAGAATGAACAAATGGATGATGAAATGCTCGAAGAAATCAAGGAAGCTAACAAAAGTTACAGCACAGTAATAATAATGGGTGATTTCAATTACCCCAGTATCGACTGGGTCAGTGTCACGGCAGGACATGCTAGGGAGATAAAGTTCCTAGATGAAATAAATGACTGCTTCTTGGAGCAGCTGGTTCATGAACCGACCAGAGGGGAAGCCATATTAGACCTAGTCCTTAGTGGAACACCAGATCTAGTGCAAGAGATAAGGGTGTTGGAGCCACTTGGCAATAGTGATCATAGCATGATCACCTTTGATTTAATTAGTGGAGGAGGGATAGTAAGGAAATCCACAGTACTACCTTTTAACTTTCGAAAGGAAGACTATGATAAAATAGGAAAATAGTTAAGAAAAAACTAAAAGGAGCAGTTGCAAAGGTTAAAGACTTACATCAAGCTTGGGTGTTGTTGAAAAATACTATCTTGGAAGCCCAGACCAGCTGTATTCCACTCTTTAAGAAAAGTGGAAGGAAGTCCAAAAAACTGCCAGCATGGTTTAAAGGTGAGGTCAGAGAGGCTGTTGTTGCCAAAAAAGCATCTTTCCGGAAATGGAAAAAAGAGCCAAATGACGAAACCTGGAAACAGCACAAGCACTGGCAAGTCAAATCCAAGGCACTGATAAAGCAGGCAAAGGGAGAATTTGAGAAGAAATTTTCTGCGGAAGCAAAAACGCAAAATAAAGATTTTTTCAAGTACATTCGTAGCAAAAAACCTGTGAGAGAGTCAGTTGGTCCATTAGATGATAGAGGAGTTAAAGGGGCACTAAGAGGCGACAAGGCAATAGCAGAGAGACTGAATGAATTCTTTGCTTCGGTCTTTACTGAGGAAGATGTAGGGATGTTACCCATGACTGAAGTGGTATTTAAAGATGCAGAAGAATTGAAGGAAATATCGATACATTTGGAAGATGTATTACAACTATTAGATAAACTGAAGAGTAGCAAATCACCTGGGCCGGATGGTATACATCCAAGGGTGTTGAAAGAACTGAAATATGAGATTGCAGACCTGCTATTAGTAATCTGTTAACTATCATTAAAATCATCTCTAATACCTGAAGATTGGAGGATCGCCAATGTAACACCAATTTTTAAAAAGTGTTCCAGAGGTGATCTGGGAAACTACAGACCAGTGAGCCTCACGTCAGTACTGGGAAAAATGGTAGAAACCATCATAAAGAATAAAATTACTCAGCATGTAGATAGTCATGGCCTAATGGGAGACAGCCAATATGGCTTTATACAAGGAAGATCTTGTCTTACTAATCTATTATGTTTTTTTGAAAGTGTAAATAAACAGGTGGACAAAGGTGAGTCGGTTGATATAGTGTATCTGGACTTTCAGAAAGCCTTTGACAAGGTCCCTCATCAGAGACTTTTGGCAAAACTAAAGAGTCATGGGATAGGAGGCAGTGTACTACTGTGGATCAAGAACTGGTTAAAAGATAGAAAGCAGAGGGTTGGGCTAAATGGCCAATTTTCCCAATGGAGAAAGGTGAATAGTGGTGTACCAGGGATCTGTGCTAGGTCCGCTGCTTTTTTACATATTCATAAATGACCTGGAAAGTGGAATAACGAGTGAGGTTATCAAATTTGCAGATGACACAAAACTATTTAACGTTGTTAAGACCCAAGAGGATTGTGGAAAATTGCAAGAGGATCTTGATAAATTGGAAGACTGGGCATCAAAATGGCAGATGAAATTTAATGTGGACAAGTGCAAAGTTATGCACCTAGGGAAGAACAACCCAAACTATGGTTACACGATGCAAGGTTCCACATTAGGAACCACCACCCAGGAAAAAGATTTAGGTGTCATTGTGGATAACATGTTATAACCCTCGGCCCAGTGTGCAGCGGCAGCCAAGAGAGCAAATAGAATGCTAGGTATCATAAGGAAAGAAATGGAAAATAAAACAAAAGATATTATAATGCCTCTATATCGTTCCATGGTGAGACCGCACCTTGAATATTGTGTGCAATTCTGGTCGCCGTATCTTAAAAAGGATATAGCGTTATTAGAAAAGGTTCAGAGAAGAGCCACCAAAATGGTAAAGGGGATGGAAGGATACTCCTAAGAAGAAAGGCTAAAAAGGTTAGGGCTCTTTAACCTGGAAAAGAGACGGCTGAGGGGAGATATGATAGAAGTCTATAAATTAATGAACGGAGTGGAACAGGTAAACGTAGATCGATTGTTTACGTTACACAGGTCTGCGACTAAAAAGCTGTTTGATTATTTTCATCTAATTTCCATGTATTTTGGTGTGCTGAAAACAAATAAAATATTGAAAAAACTCCTAGACGTCATGATTTGCCACAACATGCAAAATTGTCTTCAAATTTATCAAATTTTTTCAAATTACTATTAATTAATTCACATTACTATTAATTCACATAAGTGCATTTAAGATATAAAATGCCAAAAAAACCTTAAAGGGGTTGTCCGAGTTATGTAAAAAAAAATAGCACTGCAAATCTGATGGTCAGCAATATATACATAAGCTAAGCAAGTTTTAAGTCCGTGCTTCTAATGGTAGAAGGTGTTAATTTTTCCTGAAGAATCCAGTAGGAGGGAGACACAGGGTAGATAGCAGCAGCTCCGGTCAGTGCAGGGGGGCATGGCCAGCACTGTGAGTCTCGTGTACAGACACACAGCCTGCTCTCTCCTGCATGCCACACTTGTGCACGAATCATCATCAGGTTCTTGGTTCTAGGCTGTTCACACTTTTTCATCGCAATTCGTGTTAGCTCGTCATTCTTCAACCGTTATGTTATGGCTCCGTGAAAGTGTATTAATTCGCCAGACTGTTTCTGTTTCATCTGTGGTGAATATACAGTGTTGAAGCAACAGCAGAATATTACAGACTTTGTGAAAAAAGTATACCTTGCATACTTTGGACTAAAAATTGGAGATCAAGATAAAGTCTGGGTGCCTCATAAAGTGTGCAAACGGTGTGTTGAGGACCTCCGAAACTGGTTCAAGGGTAAGAAAAAATCTTTCCGTTATGGGATTCCTATGGTATGGCGAGAGCAAAAGAACCATAGTGACGACTGTTACTTTTGTTCATGCAATGTGAAAGGGTTTAATTCCAAATGGAAGCATTCTATTTCATACCCCAATCTTCACTCGGCAATTCGTCCCATCCCCCATGGCACAGATATACCAGTACCCAAGCCCCCTGCTACCTTGGAAGAGATACCTAGCTCCGATGAAGGTGAAGTCATACCTGAACCAGATGACGAATCAAGTTCTGACTCTGAAGATGATACAAGACCAAAATTGTTTTCTCAGGAGGAGATGAATGATTTGGTAAGAGACTTGAATCTTCCCAAAGATGCCGCTGAGTTACTCGGATCAAGGCTGAAAAGCAGGAATTTATTGTTGCCAGGAGTGTCATCTTCATGGTTCAGACATCGTGAAAAGGTGTTCGTTCCTTACTTTGCCCAGGAAGACAAGTTGGTTTATTGCATCGATGTCGAAGGTCTGATGGGTCAATTTAAAATCCAATATGATTCAGAGCAATGGCGTCTTTTTATAGATTCTTCAAAAAGAAGTCTCAAAGCAGTTTTACTCCACAACGGTTTTTACGCTTCCATACCTGTAGGTCATGACGTACACTTGAAGGAAACCTACGAGAACTTGGAATTGGTTCTTCGTAAACTTAAATATGAAGACCATGGTTGGCAAGTGTGTGGGGACTTGAAGGTCTTGTGCATGCTGCTCGGGCAACAAGCTGGGTATACCAAATATCCTTGTTTTCTTTGTCTATGGGACAGTCGAGACCGACAAAATCACTGGACCAAGAAGAATTGGCAGCCGAGGGTGCTAACAGTCGGTGAAAAAAATGTCCTCCGAGAAACTTTGGTACCTTCCCATAAAGTTCTTCTACCACCTCTCCACATAAAATTGGGATTGATGAAGCAATTCGTAAAATCACTTCCAAGAGATGGAGAATGCTTCAAATACTTGGTCACCAAGTTTCCAGGCCTGTCAGAGGCAAAATTGAAGGAAGGTGTGTTCGTCGGACCAGACATTAGAAGGCTTATAGTTGATCAAGAGTTTGTCAATACCATGACGGATCCTCAAAAAGAAGGGTGGATTGCATTTAAAGAAGTCGAACAGAAATTTTTAGGCAATAACAAAGATCCTCACTACAAAAAGATCGTCGGACGAATGCTGAAAGCATTTCAAGCTTTAGGTTGCCTGATGAGTTTGAAAGTGCATTTCCTCCAGTCCCACCTTGACTACTTTCCTGAAAATTTGGGAGCTGTGAGTGAGGAACAAGGTGAACGATTCCACCAAGACATTAAGGAGATACCAAGGAAAATGGAGCATTACAATGATGGCAGACTACTGTTGGATGCTTCAGAGAGACATTCCAGATGCTACCCACAAGCGTAAATGCACCAAGAGGAGCCTCACAAGGAAGAAGAATCGACTTTAGTGTGTGTAGGTGAGCTCATTTCAGTTCAAAAAAGGATTTTCATGAAAATATTGTAATAAAACTTTAATTTTATAAGTCTATTTCAATTTATTTTGAGGTATTGCCTTATTTAACATAGTTACCTAAATTGTCAGGAAGTGTGATGTCTTATGACAAAATGGAGGTCATTTTCGGATTCAGTGCATCAAAAAACATAAAGATTACGTGGAATAACCAAAACAGCTCTCGAAAAAAAATTTTTTGCAGACCTGTGACAGAATATAGAAAGACTAGGGGACATGCAATGAAGCTACAGGGTAAACTATTTAAGACTAATAAAAGAAAATATTTTTTCACTCAACGTGTAATCAAACTCTGGAATTTGTTACCGGAGGATGTTGGTGTAGCTGGGTTTAAAAAAAGGTTTGGACAAGTTCCTGGAGGAAAGGTCCATAAACCATTATTAAGAAGGGACCCAGGATATCAATGCTTGATCCTGTGTCTTTTGGGGAAACTACTAGGTACGTATGACCTAGATTGGCCACTGTTGGAAACAGGATACTGGGCTTGATGGACCTTGGTCCAACCCAGTATGGCATATCTTATGTTCTTATGTTCACCATCAAGGAAATAGCATCTGACAAAAGGTTGAAACCCCTGGCTCTTCAGCAGAGTGACGGGTTGCCCAGCTGGGGGGGTGGGGGGGGGGAGGGGGGGTGGGAGTGGGAAGGGACCTGCCAGACCCATATAAGGTCCTGGTTGCGCGTTTAACAGGCCCTGCCACTGCTGGCCCTGCTCTACCGGTGCTTCGAGTGGATGATTACCCAGCATTTATGTATTTTTTAAATCTCTGTTCAATTAAGCAATGCATACTCCTGCAGTCTCCAAACTCTTTCTCTCTTTCCAGACACCCAACAGAGGTACACGCCAAAACCTTTCAGTGGAGCCCAGTCATGGAGGGGCTCCTCCTTCATCTGCTGAGGACCGAGATACTGCCTCCAGGATGCCAAGGCAGGAGCTCTACTGTGACATCACAAGATTTAGCATGCTCAGCCCTCAGTTACTGAAGGAGAGAGACAACCCATTCATACTGGACTGGAGAGACGATTAGGAAATAAGGTTTTAAACAGTGCTGGGGAAGAGCGTGCTGTCTGGGTACATGCTGGTACCAATGACATAGGAAAGTATGGGGAGGGAGGTTCTGGAAGACAAATTTAGGCTTTATTTATTTATTTAGATGTTTTTTTATATCGCTGTATCAAGGAATCATAGTGGGTTACAAAGAACGATAACACTTACTTTAGCAAAACACAAAATATAGTAGTGAGTGAAACTTTGAGGTAGAAAGTTCAAATTCAGAACTTCCAGAGTAGAATTCTCAGAAATGCTTCCCGTTCCATGTGTAGGACCCAAGAGGCAGGCAAAGCTCCAGAGTCTCAGTGCATGGATGAGATGATGGTGCAGGGAAGAAGGTTTTAGATTTGTTAGAAACTGGGCAACATACTGGGGAAGGAGAAGGGTTTCCAAAAAGATGGGCTCCACCTTAACCAGATTGCTGGCATTAACCTTTAAAAAGGAGACAGAGCAGCTTTTAAACTAGATAATGGGGGAAAGATGACAGTCGTCTAAGAGCGCATTGTTCAGAACAATGCATCTATTAAGGATACTAGCAAAACAAGGAAGTTACAGCATCCCGATAGAGATGCTCATAAAGGTAAAAGTATTACAGCAGAGTTGAAAGATTCCAAATTACCCCTGTTGACTGATAACCAGATTACTAAAATGAAAAAAAAACACTTTGAAATGCTTGTATGCAAATGCTAAAAGTCTAAAAAATAAAATGGGAGAGGTAGAATATATAGCACTGAATGAAAGACTAGATATAATTGGAAGTACTAGTTAGTTCTGACCACAGATGCTTCGAACATAGCATTGGAAGGTTATCTCGATTCTCATTACTCTCAAGGAAAGTGGTCACATTAAGACAAAGTTCTTCATATCAACAACTTGGAGTTCAGAGTAATGTATTATGCCCTTTGAGAGTCTTCCTCCACCTCCTCCAAAACTCATCAGTACTAATACAAACAGAAAACCAAGTGGTAATGTTTTATGTCAACAAGCAGAGATGAATAGGCTTTCTCCATTTATGCAGAGAAGCAGCAAAATACTGGGACTTTGCCATATGCAATCATATTCGAAGTCAAGCTGTTTACATTCTGGCTCAGAACTGCTTAACTGATGGACTCGGCAGAGTACTTCAACCTTATAAGTGGTCTCTGAATGCTACACTCCTTCACACCCTCTTCAAGCAGTGGACAACTCTCAAATAGATCTTTTCACCAGCGACAAAAGCTATAAGCTTCAAAGAGAAGTGACATCTCTGCCAAGGATGGCTGCCTAGCTGTGAGGCTCCACAGGCTGATTTATTAATTTACCATTTTTGAGCAGAGTTCCCTCTAAGCGGTGGCATACCAGACTAATAACAAGGAGAACAAAATGGAGGCCCATGTCTGGGAGAAAATAGGCGGTAGATATAAACTCTTATGCCTTCAAGGCAGTAGGAGATGCAATGCAAAGCCGACCCAAGATGGTGCCTGTGGCTGCACATGGAGATGACATGTAGAAGGAGAGCAGATACTCTGAGGACAGGGCGAGAGGGGAGCTACATTAGCTCTGCGGAAATTTTTTTTTTTTTAAAATTGCCGTTAAGTCAATGACGACCCCTGGCAACCCAGCTGCCCCTGGATTTTCTTGGCAAGATCAGACCGGAAATAGATTGCCTGGCCTTTTCTTCTGAAGCAATGGAGGATAAAGTGACAAAAGGTGTGCCAGTGTGAATCGAACCATGATCTCTTGGGTACAAGGCTGCTGTTCTAACCACTAGGCTACTCCTCCACCATGGAGAAATTAAGGACTGGTTTTCAACTCTGCAGGACGTACATACATGGTATCTAACCTTAAGACAGACTTGAATGAGCTGGGCCAGCATTTAGAGGAGGCGGAGGGGTAGATAAAGTAGCAGGAGGGGACAATGTGGGCCCTCCAAAAGCAAGCTGGAATGCTCCGTGGGACACAGGAGGAGATCCTCCTCAAACTAAAAGATCTAGAGAGAGAATCACTCGCAGCAGTCCAACATAAGACTGAGGGGTATCCTGAAAATGGAGGAGGCCAGTCATCAGAGAATCTTGACTGAACAATTTTGCAAGGCAGTGACCCGCGCTGCTGAAATGGAAGACTCTGGACTATGCTTCAAGATAGAGCAAGCGCACCAGGCTCAGGGGCCCAGGAGGGAGGGGAAGCCCTGGGATGTAGTGGCCTGCTTCCACAAATTCTCCACTAAGGAAGCAGTAATGGCCACAGTGCATAAACTGGGCAAGATCCAATGGGAAGGCCACTCTGTGGAGGTTTTTGCAGACTTATCAGCTTTAACCATTAAGAAAAGGAGAAAGTACCGGTTAGTGACTAAAGGACTACGGGAAGAGTGAGTACACTATAAGTGGCTCTTCCCCATAGGACTGCAGTTCTTGATTTCCAGAGCAACTACATATGCCAAGTCGGTGGTGGAGGCTCTTAAGAGGATGCAGAAAGTGGGATGAAAGGATCTTCCCATGGCCCGATGGAGCAGGACACTGAGTACCAGGGAGAGAAAGGCAGTGCTCCAAGATGGCAAACAGCGTCTCAGGGGGACAAGAGGCTCCGCAAGCGGTGGAATAGCACAGAAAAATAAAGGAAGAAAGTGGGCTGAATGAGAGACATTGGACTGGGTTTTATCTTGCTCTGGGTTTATGCCTTAGTAGGTGTGGAATGTGTTAGGTTTTTGGGGAATAAGGGTCTGATGTATGTAAGGGAATAGGGGGGGATGGGGTTGCATATGTATTTGTACCTGGGCAGGGGTTACGCCTCTAATGTATTGGGGCTGGAGAGTGGTGTGTGTGGTTTTGAGCTGTGGAGGTAGAAGGAAGGGAAGGGGAAGGGGAAGGGGAAGGTATTGCCCATCAGTGACCTATGGAAGATCTCATTGGTTGACAATAAGTGATAATGGGTGAGTTTAGGATGGTCTCCCCTCAATGTATGAGGTCTGAACTAATAATAAACAACTCCTCTTTAAAGAGTTGGGAAGGTTAAAGTGCAACATTGGGTTTATTTAGGAGACTCATTTGTTGACTAAATATGAGGGGAGAGTTTCCAACCCTAAGTATCCCAATAGGTATTACGTCTCCAATAAAACTGAGAGGAAGAAGGAAGGAGTGGGAATTCTAGGCTCATTGAGATTCCAGCACCAGATTTTGAAGGTAGAGAGAGACAGAGGGGGCAGGTATATCTTTGTTAAAATGGTTTTGGGGAAGGGGGGCAAAGGTGTTAATTGATTAATCTATATGTCCCAAATAATAATCAAGCTGATTTTTTTGATAGCATATTAAAACATCTTCTGCACTTTGTGGAGGGTCACATAATTGTTGGAGGAGATTTTAATCTGGTCATGAATCCCTCTTTGGATACATCAAGGGGGTAAAGTGTCTGTCTGGGAATAGAGTGCATCAACAGAAATTGAAGAATTTCATCAATGGGCTTGGCTTAGTAGACATATGGAGAGATAAAAATGGGCGTAAGAGGGATTATGTCTTCTTCTCTGCAGTCCATGACTTGTTTTCATATATAGACATGCTGCTGGTGGATAAGGTCCTGGACTGTGGGATAGGAGAGCATACATGGTCTGATCATGCACCGGTATGGGGATCCTTTCAGGAGAGGGGGGGGAAACAATCACTAGGACAGTAGCAGAGGTTGAATGAGTCGCTACTTGATGACCCCAACACTGTCCTCCAGATCCAACAAGATATTACTGATTATTTAGCACTTAATGATAATGCCCATTGTTCACTTGGGGTGGTATGGGACTGCTTAAAAGTGGTGATCAGAGGCAAACTGATTGCATTGGGACTTACAATAAGAAAATTAAAGAAACTAAGAAAGAGGCCCTGAGAAAAGTTACTGGAGCCCTAGAATGAAAACTTAAGAATGGGAAGTTAGTAATGTCTGGAGTGAGGCAACTCAATGAAGCCCGCAATGCATTACACAAGTTGCAGTTGGAAGAAACTAATTTTGAGTTGAATAAACTTAAGCAGACATACTTCGAATCTGAAAATAGACCCGGCAGACTCCTGGCCCATAAGTTTAAAAAATTGTAGATAAGGAATTATATCATAAAAATTAGGGATAGTAAGAGGGTGGAGCTGAGAACTGAAAAGGCTATTCGGGATAGATTTCTGGAATTGTATCAAAACTCTGAAAGCTGAGGCCTCTCTAGATGCTATCTCTGGTTACTTAGCAGGAGTTAAATTGCCTTGCTTATCAGGGGAAAAAGCGGAAATTCTTTCCAAGCCTATTTGTACCCATGAGGTGCTAAGTGTGACAAAGGCTTTACCTCTACATAAAGTGCCTGCCTTAGATGGCTTTCCCAATAAGTTTTATAAAATCTTTGGGAACTCAATCTCCTCACCAGTATATTTAACTCCTTTGGGGAGGAGGTTAAAATGCTGGATTTGTTGCATCTGGTAGGGGTTACCATTCTGCCTAAGGAAGGAAAAGACCCTAGGCTTTGCGGGTCATACCACCCAATTTATTTGTTGGATACAGACTTAAAGATCTTTACTAGGGTTTTGGTGAACCGTCTTCTGACTGTTCTCTCTAGTGTGATCCACGTGAATTAGTCAGGGTTCGTCCACGGGAGACAGGCTCCAGACAATATCCATAATGTTCTGAACCTTATGTGGCGGGGTCAATGCTCAGCAGAAGAGATGGTGATGTTTGGAGTAGATGCTGAAAAATCCTTTGATAGGATTTATTGGCCTTTCCTATTTAAAAAGGCTCAGGAACAGATGGGGCTAAAGGGAATTTATCTGAAGTGGATAAAGGTTCTATATAATTCTCTCATGGTATGTTTAAAGGCAAATGGAGGGTAAATGCGAGCCTTTGAGCTCCGCAGGGGGACATGCCAGTAGTGCCCACTTTCCCCACTACTATTTGTTTTAGCTATGGAGCCCTTGGTTCAGTGGGTATACGAGAACCAGGGGATCCGGGGCTTGGTAATTGGGGGCGAAGATTACAAACTGTCACCGTTTACAGATGACCTATTATTTTTGGTATCCCACCCGAAAGACTCTTTGAAGGAGGTAATAAGGGAAATGGAGGAATACGGGAAAGTGGCAGGATTTAAAATGAATGAGACTAATCTTAGATGTATCTCTCTCAGAGAGTCTGTATCGGATCATGTGGACAGGTTTCCCCTTTTGATGGGCCAGGGGGAGCCTTAGATATCTGGGCATTAATGTTACCACAAACCTTGAGATCCTCTTTGAGGCAAGCAAACCCCCAATTGGGAAGAAAATTCAGTATGAGTTGGACAGGTGGCGTACCCTGGGATTATCATGGTTTGGGAGAATGCTGATTTGCCTCGCTTGCTGTACTTATTTAACACACTCCTGGTCCAGGTACCAGACTCTTTCTTGGAAAGAATCCAAAGTAGGTTGATGCAATTTATCTGGAACAATCAGCAACCTAGGTTAGCGTGGCAGATACTACTGAGTAGAAGAGAGACAGAAGGTCTGGCAGTACCCCAGTTTTGCCATTATTATGAAGCAGTTCGACTGCGATCTGCCTTGGAGTAGTGGGCCCATGAGTTCCAGGAATGAGTGGAGCTGGAGAAGGGATTAGGTGAGGCATTTCTGGGGGAGCCGTTGTGGAAGCTGCAAGCAGGGGGCACCACCAGGCAGATCCAAAACCCATTTATTCTACTAACTCTTAAGACATGGGCAAAATAGAAGGGCAAATGGCTGTGGTTAATCACAGTTGACCCCACAGTGTGGGAACAGAGATTTTGCCCTGGGTGCACTGTTCCCTCTAAGCTGTGCGCGTGTGCGCGCGCACACACCTCGCCGAGTGAGCGCACATACTTTACAACAGAGCGCACAAAAATTACGGTTCTGATTCTGATAGAAAACAACACAGACGTCTTAAAATGTAAAAGCTGTGATTGTAATTACTAGAAATTTTCTGCTTCATTTAGTAATCGTCTATTTTCATTTAATTTGATTAAAATCAATGTGGTGTACAATACATACTGTATTCTGACATGTAGTCAAATTTTAAAGTATATAACTCTGAGTGTTGTTATGTGGCGCACAAAAATTTAGCCTTCCTTCAAAAGCTGCACAGCTGATATTTTATGCGTACACAGCCTACAGAAAATTAGAGGGAACATTGCCTGGGTGGTATGGGGAGTGTGTTTGCAAGATGGGTCAGAGGGGGTCTCAAATGGGTGGGACAATTTTTAGAGGAAGTTTCAGTGGTAAGTTTTGAGGACCTCTGTGAAGATTTCTCCTTGAGGAACTCAGATTACTACTATTATCTCCAGGTGGTGCACTATATCAATACGAGGATTAAAACAGAATTAGGAGATTCTCCCTCCTCATTAGAGGAACTCTTTTTATAGGGGGGGGGGGGGTAGTCAAAACGTCTATTTCCAAATTCTACAATATGATGGAGGGAGAGACAGGGGAGAAGTTCAAGTGTCAGGCCACTTGGGAGGGCAACCTGGAGAAGGTTTGGGATGCTAAGTATTGAGATTGTGTGTTTGGCAAGCTATATAAAAGGTATTATTGCATGCAATCTTTTGGAACAGAACTATAAGATGCTCTATAGGTGGTACTTTATGCCAGCTAAGATTCAAAAGATCTTTGGTGTGGGGTCTGCCCTTTGTTGGCAACAATGTGGGGAACAGAGAAAGATGATGGCAGAAAAAGACCACAATAGTCTCCTTTTTTCCTTCGGGGATCCTCTGTGTTTGTCCCATGCTTTTTTGAATTCAGATACTGTTCTCATCTCTATCATCTCCACTAGCAGACTACAGCATGCATCTACCACTTTTTCCCTAAAGAAATATTTCAGCATATTACTCCTGACTCTATCCCTTTACACCCTCATCCTATTTCTTCTCATAGCAGGAGCTTGCTTTTAATCGAAAGAGGCTCTCCTTCTGTACATTTATGCCATGGAGGTATTTAAATGTCTCTATCATATCTTATCTTGTCTATCCCGCCTTTCCTCTAAAGTATACATATTACGATCCTTAAGTCTGTCTTCATATGCTTTAAAACAAAGACCACTAACCATTTTAGTAGCCACCCTCTGCACAGACTCCAATCTGTTTATATCCTTTGGAAGATGTGGTCTCCAGAATTGCACACAATACTCCAAATGAGGTCGCACCAGAGACTTATACAGAGGCACTATCACCTCTGTTTTTCTGCTAGCCATTCCTCTCCCTATGCACCCAAGCATCCTTCTAGCTTTTGCACCGACTTTTCTACCTGTTTAACTAAGATCGCTTGACACTATCACGTCCAGGTCCCACTCTTCTTTTGTGGACAGAAGTACTTCACCCCCTACACTGTACCGCTCCCTTGGATTTTGCAGCCCAAATGTATGTCCCTGCATTTTTTAGCATTAAATCTCAGCTGCCAAATTCTAGACTATTCTTCAAGCTTAGCTAGATCCCTCCTCATGTTATCTACTCCTTCCTGGGTATCTACTCTATTGTAGATTTTGGTATCATCTGCAAAGAGGCAAACCTTACCGACAGCCCTTCCGCAATATCATTAAATGGAAATTACACTTACCTGGTAATTGTTGTTAAAGGAACTCCAGTTCAGTCCTCCACCTCTGGGTTGTGTACATCCTTTTGCAGCTTGGAGACTGGGCATGCAAAAACGTGACATCACTGGATGTAGCCTGCTGGTCTCTCCCATCAACCCCAGTGAACTACTGACAAAGCACACTCAAAGGAGCAACACATAAGTAGCTATCATATAAACTTTAACTTTATACTCAAATTGACCGTATAACTATTAACTATGTGATATGAATTTTCCCCCTAGTAAGGAGGAAAGTATCTTACACCTCTCCCTTCCGCCATAATCAGAGTAAGAATAGACAGAAACAAATACAAACAAATAGAAAAGATCAGAAACATCAAAACCCCATTAATAATCTTACCTACCGGCAGTCTTACACTTCTCCCAAGTGACCATTTACTGTCAACGATACCACCCCGAGCAGGATTGAGGACTGAACTGGAGTTCCTCAAGAACAACAATTACCAGCTAAGTGTAATTTCCATTTCCTTATCGTTCCTCCAGTTCAGTCCTCCACCTCTAGGATGTAACAGAGCAGTAATCATTGGCAGGGACCTTTCCAGCCGGCTTGCAACACCGCCAAACCGAAACAGGCATCATTCGCCGCCGACACATCTAGGCGGTAGTGTTTACTGAACGTATGACGAGACGACCAGGTGGCCGCCCTACATATTTCCCCTGGCGGAATCAAACTGTGTTCCGCCCAGGAAGTCGCTTGTGCCCTGGTAGAATGAGCTCGTAAGCCCATTGGAACCGAACGACCTTGCAACAGGTATGCTGATGCAATCGTCTCTCTAATCCATCTAGAAATGGAAGCCTTCGCCATCGCTTCCCCTTTGCGGGAGCCTCCGAACAATACGAATAGACGGTCCGATTTGCGAAAAATTTCTGAAACTTTTAAATATTGCCGCAACACTCGTTTTATGTTCAAACAGTGTAAACTATGATCCGAGGCGCTCCCCTCCAGCACCCCTAGAACTGGAAGAGAAACTGATTCAGGTGGAAAGGGGACACCACCTTTGGCAAAAATGACGGAACTGGCCGCAATACCACCTTCTCTCTGGAAAAGGACAAGAATGGTTCCCTACATGACAACGCCTGTAACTCCGAAATTCGCCTCGCCAAACAAATGGCTGCAAAAAACACGGTCTTTAAAGTCAAATCCTTAACCGATGCCTGGTGCAATGGCTCAAAGGGTTCTTTAGTTAACACCCCTAAGACCAAATTGAGATCCCACAGCGGAACCATAATTCTACGCGAGGGCCTCAGCCTGGTTACTGCTTTAAGAAAATGCAGCACATCAGTATGAGCACCTAGAACAATTCCATGTACTTTGCCTCTATAGCACGAAAGAGCTACTAACTGGACTCTCAAGGAGCTGGCTGCCGGCCCCTTATCAAACCCATCTTGCAGACAACTTAAGACCAAGGGAACAGATACTGTAGCCACCTGAACTTGCCACCGTGAGCACCAGTCCACAAATATACGCCATATACGGACATATGCAAGAGACGTGGACTGTTTTCTCGCTCTCAGTAAAGTTGCGATGACTGCTCCAGAATAACCTTTTTTCTTTAGCCTCGCCCTTTCAATGGGCAAAACCGTAAGCGAGAACCGATCCACCTGAGGCATCTGAAGCGGACCTTGTAGCAACAGATCTTTTGACACCGGTAACCTCCAGGGATGCCCATCGAGTAGGCGAATGAGATCGGCATACCACGGGCGCCTTGGCCAGTCCAGTGCCACCAACAGCACTCTCCCCTGATGAGCTTTGATACGCTGCACCACTCGGCCTATGAGTGCCCACAGAGGGAAGACATAAAGGAGTCCTGCCGACAGCCAATGTTGCATCAGAGCGTCGATCCCTTCCAACATTCTTTCTTGCCGTCTGCTGAAGAAACGACTGGCTTTTGCGGACTGAAAGGTCGCCATGAGGTCCATGATAGGCGGTCCCCATCTGTGAACTATTTGTGCAAACACGTCTGGATGCAATTCCCACTCGCCGGCATCCACTCGGACCCTGCTGAAAAAGTCCGCCATCATATTGTCCTTCCCTGCAATGTGCGCTGCAGAGATCGCTGGCAGTCGATGTTCCACCCAAGAGAACAGTGCCTCTACTTCCTCTTCCATGGCCGCACTTCCTGTACCAATCTGTCGATTGATGTAGGCCACCGTCGCGGAGTTGTCCGACAGCACTCGCACCACTCGACCTGCCACCGTAGTTTTGAATATTTGAAGCGCTAGATATACTGCTCTCAGCTCTAGCCGGTTGATCGACCACTTGCTTTCTTGAATGGACCAAGTGCCTTGTGCAAACAGATCTCCGCAATGCACTCCCCATCCCGCGAGACTCGCGTCCATCAATAATGGGAGCCACTCCGGCTGCTCCAGAGGCATTCCTGCTTTCAAAGATCCTGGAAGCAGCCACCAACGAAGAGACTGCCTGACCTTGAGAGGGCAGGGAAGCCGCTTGTTCAATGAATCGGACTGATGCAACCAACGGTGAAGCAGTGCTCTCTGCAAAGATCGCATATGAAATCTGGCCCAAGGCACTGCTTCCAGGGTCGCCGCCATTGTCCCCAGCACGCGAAGATAAGTCCACGCTGAGGGAGCCGGAGCAGATCTGAACTTGCGCACTAATTGTTGAAGAGCCTGAACTCGCCGTTCCGGCAGAACCACCGCACCTTTCTGAGTGTTGAACTGTACCCCAGATACTCGAGATCCTGGGAAGTATTAAGCGGCTTTTGGTCGGACTGACCACCCAGCCTAGATTCTGCAAAAACTGCACTACTTTGTCCGTCACCTGAACACTCCCGGCCTTGGACTTTGCCCGAATTAACCAATCGTCAAGATAAGGATGGACTAGAATTCCTTCCTTTCGTAATGCCGCCACTACCACTACCATAATCTTGGAGAAAGTCTGCGGCGCTGTCGCCAGACCGAACGGCAATGCTTGGAATTGATAATGTCCCCAAAGAAGAGCGAACTGCAGAAACCTTTGATGCGCTGCTCTGATTGGGATGTGTAAATACACCTCCGTAGGATCAAGGGAAGTCAAGTACTCCCCCTGTCGCACTGCCACAATGACCGACCTCAATGTTTCCATCCTGAAATGCAGTACTCAAAGACACGATTCACTCCTTTTAGGTCTAATATAGGACGAAGAGCCCCATCCTTCTTTGGCACCATGAAATAAATGGAGTATTGATCCATGCCGTAATCTGCACTCGGGACCGGCCCTACCACTCCCAGTTGTAAGAGACGATCTAATGTACAGCGGACCGCCAAAGTTTTCCATTGACCTTTGCAGGGAGACATCACGAATGAATCCCGCACCAGTCTTGCCAATTCCAGTGCATAACCATCGCAAATTATCTCCAACACCACTGGTCGGACGTTATTTCGTTCCAGGCAGGAAGAAATTCCCGAAGTTGCCCGCCTATCTGTTGACTTCCTACTGGAACCAGCCTCCCATCATTGCGGTTTTTGAGTTGCCGCTGCGGAAGCTGTTGCAAAACCTTTACTTGCTCCACGAAACCCATGATATCCCTGGGCCCTCGAAGCAAATATTCCCCTTTGGAAACCCCCCCAATCGAGAAGTACAAAATCTCCTGAAATCCCTAAACTGACCCCGAAAAGCCGGTAGGGACTTCTCTTGCTTTGGTTTATCCTCCAGGAGCCTCCCGCCCTTGGTCTCCCTGAGGTCCTTCACCAACTTGTCCCGGTCTTCTCCAAACAACAACTTCCCTTTAAACGGACGCTTACTGAGACGTGACTTGGATGATCCATCGGCTGCCCAATTCCTCAACCACAGAGATCTGTGGGCGACCACTAAGGAAGCCATACTATTCGCTAGCACTCGAATCAAGTCGTAGTACACATCCGCTAAATATGCAGACCCAGACTCTATACGATCCAGCTCTCTCACCTGTTCCTGCTCTAGGCGAGTAGACTGCCGCAAACGCTGAGACCATCTGAGACATACTCTCACCACCCAAGCTCCACAAATGAAAGCCTGCAAGGACAAAGCGTTAGCCTCAAAAGATTGTTTTAATAAACCATCTACTTTCCTGTCCTGTGCATCTTTTAAGGCCGCGCTACCTTCCACCGGAATAGTGGTTTTCTTTGTAACCGCTGACACTGCAGCATCAATTCGCGGAGAGCGGAACTTCTCTTTGTCCTTCTCTGCTAAGGGATAGAGTCTGTTCATCGTCCTAATCCCTCTTAGGTCCACTTCCGGTTGATCCCATTATTCCTGAATCATGCGGTCGAACACTCGGTGAACGGGGAACACCACGTGCATTTGTCTCACCGCTTGAATAATAGGGTTTTCCACATCTTCTTCTTCCATCGCCTGAACCGTAGCGAGATTTAGCGTCTGAAGGAATTCCGTGATAAGTGCCGTCAGTTTGTCCTTCCGGAATACTCAAATGATCTTTGCCTGATCCTCAGGCTCTTGTATCTCTCCTTCTTCCGAGTCTTCCATACCTGCTTTGAGCTCTACCTCGGCTTCATCAGTCTCTGGCCACTCGCCATCAGCAGGTGAAAGCTCACAAGTCCTTGACCTCTTTGGGGCCTTTGGGGAAATGTTACTCGTGTCACTTACTTCTGAGTAAGCAGAGGCAATGGCTCTGGTACGTTCCCTTGACGGCATAAACAAAACGCCAGATGCATAATTAACACAAAATCCAGGCAAAAATCCCCAAGTTGAGGTCCCGATCCCAACATAGGTAGTGCCCCTGACCGACCCGCTGGGACCTCCTGGCAGAACCCTTGTAACGTGGTCCTCTCTGCTTCCCCTGCAACTCCGGCATATGAATCCTGCTCCTGAACCACCTTGACCTCCATCTGCTGCTTCATACTGGAAGACACAGCAGCGCAGCCCCGGCAGATGCCGGAGTCCGCCACCGTACCTCTGCAGATGCCGCAGACCACACACTAAGGGCGCACTGCCATAAGCCAGACAACCCGACCACCTGTGTGCAGCTAGTAAGTACCAAAAGGCCAAGTCTTGTCTTTCTTTTTTTTTTTTCTTTTTTAAATAAAAAGAGGAAAGAAGGTGAAATTAGACTTACCTGCTAATTGTTGTTCCTTACGGAACTCCAGTCTGGTCCCGAAACCTCTGGGGTTCCACTCCTCTTCCAGCAGCTTGGAGACTGAGAAACATCACACTTGTGATGTCACTGGTACATAAGCTCCGGAACCGCCTCCAGACACCAGTAACCTATTGACAAAGCAGACTCCCCGGAGCAACAATTAAGTAGTAAACAATATATCCAACAAGAACACTGACTAACTTTATTCAAAAACCCCCAACAATCACACCTGGACCGCAGACTGTTCCAGAAATGCCCCGGTCTGCCTCCCCCCCTGTAGGGATTATGGCATCTACTTAAACTGCAAGAATGCCTATGTTGGGGAAACAAACACACTCACCTGCTCTCCTCTTGCCTGTGCTACTTACTTGTAACTTTCCCGTGCTTCAGGTGCTCGAGAACTACAAACCCCAGGGCGGGATACGGGACCAGACTGGAGTTCCGTAAGGAACAACAATTAGCAGGTAAGTCTAATTTCACCTTCCTTAACGTCCCTCCAGTCTGGTCCCGAAACCTCTGGGAATGTAACAGAGCAGTGAAAAATCAATGGGTGGGATCCTGCAGACCTGCCTGAAGCAACGCAGATCCAAAACAGGTATCCCTTCCTGCCTGGACATCCAGCTGGTAATGCTTAACAAAGGAATGCAGAGACGACCAGGTCGCTGCCTTACAAATTTCCGCAGCCGGCACCAAACTGCACTCCGCCCAGGACGCCGCCTGCCCCCTCGTAGAGTGAGCTCACAACCCTTTCGGCACTAACCTGCCCTTGAGCAGATATGCAGATGCGATCGCCTCCTTCACCCAGCGGGCGATGGAAGCCTTAGAAGCTGCCTCTCCCTTTCGCGCCCCCGCAAAGAGCACAAAAAGCCTATCCGACTTCCGGAAGGACTTCGTCCTACGCAAGTAGAGCTTCAAAGCCCTCCGGACATCCAGGCCATGTAAGCGCTTTGAGGAAGAGCTGTCAGCTGCAGAACCAAAAATGGGCAAGGAAACCACTTGATTCAGATGAAAAACCGAGACCACCTTTGGCAAAAACGACGGTACCGGCCGCAGGACTACCTTTGACTCACTAAAAGACAGAAAGGGTTTTTGACAGGACAACGCTTGCAGCTCGGAAATTTGCCTCGCTGACGCAACAGCCTCCAAGAATACCACCTTCAAGGTCAGGTCCTTAAGCGACGCCCTCGACAGCGGTTCAAAGGGTTCGCGCCCCAATGCGTCAAGAACTAGTGACAAATCCCAGTTCGGTAACACCGGCCGCCTTGGAGGGCACAACAGGGCTACTGCCCTTAAAAAACGTTTAATATCCAGATGTACTCCCAACGACACCCCTTGAACCTTGCCTCTATAGCAGGACAGAGCCGCTAACTGCACCCTTAGGGACGAGGCCGCCAAACCTTTTTGAAAACCCTCCTGCAGAAACGACAGGACCTGCGAAATAAGAGACTCTCAACGCCTCGAGCTGCCTCTCCTGACACCAAGCCTCAAAAATTTGCCAGACCCGAATATAGGCCAAAGAAGTCGAACACCGACGAGCCTTAAGCAAAGTGGAAATAACTGCCGCCGAGTACCCCTTTGCCGTCAACCTTGCCCTTTCAAGAGCCAGGCCATAAGCGAGAACCGATCCACGCGAGGCATGACCAGCGGCCCTTGAGTAAGAAGGTCTACCCGCCGAGGAAGCCGCCACGGCTGTCCAATCACAAGCCTCATCAAGTCCGCATACCATGGTCTCCTGGGCCAATCTGGCACGATCAATATCACCTGACCCCGATGACGCTCTATGCGCTGCAGCACTCGCCCTATCAACACCCAGGGCGGAAACACGTACAGAAGCTGATCCTCTGGCCAAGCCTGAATAAGAGCATCCAGCCCTTCTGACATTCGCTCCCTTCTCCTGCTGAAGAAGCGACCCACCTGAGCCGACCGAAAAGACGCCATGAGATCCATCACCGGCGTCCCCCAATGACGGACCAGCAAGGCGAACACTTCCGGGTGAAGGACCCACTCTCCCGGGTCTACCTTTACCCGACTCAAGAAGTCGGCCTCCACATTGTCCACCCCTGCTACATGTGCTGCTGACAGTGCCAGAAGATTCTCCTCAGCCCACGCGAACAAATCCCCGGCCTCGGCTTCGAGAGCCACACTGCTGGTGCCCCCTTGACAATTGATATACGCCACCACCGTCGCATTATCGGAAAACACCCGAACGGCTTTCCCTGCGAGAGCAGGCTGAAGACCGAGCAGCGCCTTCGCCACCGCCCTCAACTCTAGCCTGTTGATGGGCCAGCTCCTTTCCAGTTCTGTCCATTGCCCCTGAGCGAAACTGCCCTGACAGTGAGCCCCCCAGCCTGAGAGACTGGCATCCGTCGTCAACGCTACCCACTCGGGGGGCCTCTAAGGACATTCCTCTCTCCAGATTTCCTGGTCGCAACCACCAGCTCAGCGCCTCGCGCGTCTCCGGAAGAGAGGGCAGCCGCCTTGTCAACGCATCGGTTTGATGGGACCATCTTCGCAACAACGCCCTCTGTAACGGCCTCATGTGCGCTCACGCCCAGGGAACCAACTCGAGCGTCGCCGCCATTGTCCCCAGCAACTGCATGTAGCTCCACGCCGTTGGGGACGATACATGGAGAAAATCCCGGACCATCTGCCGAAGACGTTGCACTTGCAGCTTTGGTAGAAAAACTTTCCCTACGTTTGTATCGAAGCGCGCTCCGAGATATTCCAGGTGCTGTGATGGTGTCAACTTGCTCTTGGACATGTTGACCACCCAGCCGAGACTCTGTAGAAACGCCACCACCTTGGCGGTTGCCGCTTCACTTTCTGCTCTCGACTTTGCTCGGATCAACCAATCGTCTAGATAAGGGTGAACTAGTACCCCCTCCTTTCTCAGAGCTGCTGCCATGATCACCATCACTTTTGTGAAGATTCGCGGCGCAGGCGCCAGTCCAAAAGGTAACGCTTGGAACTGAAAATGCCCCAAAGGCACCGCAAACCTAAGAAACCTTTGGTGCTCTCTTCGTATCGGGATGTGCAGATATGCCTCTGAGAGGTCCAGGGACGTGAGGAACTCCCCTCTTTGAACCGCCACTATCACCGAACGCAAGGTCTCCATCCGAAAATGAGACACTTTGAGACAACGGTTTACTCACTTTAGGTCCAAAATTGGCTGAAAAGTACCCTCTTTCTTCGGCACTATGAAATAGATGGAGTATCGACCGCTGCCGCATTGGTCTGAAGGAACCAGCAGTATTGCGTTTAGGGCTAATAATCTCCGCACCGTGTCGTGCACTGCCCTTCGCTTGAGCCTTGCCCCACAAGGTGACCGCACGAAAGAATCTCTCACTGGTCTCTGGCACTCTAAGGCATAGCCCTCTCGAATCACTTCCAGCACCCACTGATCCGACATGATCTGGACCCAAGCAGGGTAAAAATCCCGTAACCGACCCCCGACGGGAACCAACCCCACCTGGGCCCGCTCGGCTTCATTGTGACTTCCGAGAACCTGAGGAAGCGGAGGAGGAGGTGGCCCCAAATCCTCGACCCGCTCCCCGAAACCCCTGATTTCGGTAGGGAAAACGCCCACGCTGAGATTGTCCAAATCTGGGGAAACGAAAGCGTTGAAAATCTCGAAGCGGACCCTTAGGTCCGGAAGAGAGACGTCCCTGTTTCTGTTTGTCCTCCAGCAATCTGCCGCCCTTAGATTCCCCCAAATCCTTAACCAACTTATCCAAGTCCTCTCCAAACAATAGCTTCCCCCTAAAAGGAAGCTTACTCAACCGTGCTTTGGAAGTTCCGTCTGCCGCCCAGTTGCGTAGCCAAAGGTACCGCTGAGCAGCCACCGCTGACACCATACTCTTAGAAAGGCCCCTGATAAGGTCATAATGAATATCCGCCAAATAGGCAGCCCCGGATTCCAACCTGGCTGCCTCCTCCGAAATCTCCTCGGCTTTATCTGTCTGAATACGCTGTACCCATCTCAGGCATGCTCTCGCTACCCAAGCTCCACAAATAGACGCTTGCATCGAGAGAGCATTGACTTCAAAAACCTGTTTCAACAGAGCCTCCAATCTCCGGTCCTGGGGGTCTTTAAGGGCCGCACCCCCCTCAACGGGAATGGTAGTTTTCTTAGTAACTGCTGACACTGCGGCATCAACTCTGGGAGACTTAAACAACTCCCGATCCTGGTCCACTAGCGGATAAAGCCATGCCATCACTCGAGAGCCCTTTAGCGCAGACTCCGGCAAATCCCATTCTTCCTGAATCATCTCCTTAACCACTCTGTGCACCGGGAAGGCACTCTGAGTCTTGCGAAAAGTCTGCAACAACGGATCCTCCAGGGAGGAATCCTCCGACGGCCCCCCCGTCGGCATATTTAGTGCCTTCAGCGTTTCAGAGATAAGAGCCGGCAACTCCTCTCTCCGAAAAACGCGCACGACCCTGGCCTGATCTTCATGCTCCACAATTTCGCCGTCCTCCAGGTCATCCTCCAAATCTAACTCGATATCCTGCTCCTCCGAACGGAGGCCCTCCGATAGCACAGACTGAGCCGACCGCTCCCTGTCGGCCCTGGGCATCTTCGCCAACAGATCTGTCATGTCTGCCTCCATTGGCGCCCCGGCCGTTTCAGCCCTGAGGTCCCTTCTGAGGCCCCTGAAATCCGCGTACCTGAAGAACTGCTAAGGGCCTTCTGAAGCAGCATCACAAAATCTGAAGAAAAAATCTCCGCCAAGCCCCCTGGCAGTACGGGCTGCGCAGCAGGAAGCTCAGAAGACGACGTGCCTGGCATGGGCTCCAGAGAAGGGAAGCTTGGGGAACTTGGCTGATGAGGGGATATGGGGACCTTCCCCCTAGCGTCCTCTGCCTGCTCTGCGGCCAGTTCCAGGGCTGCAGTCTCCTGAGTGCAGCCCTTACAAATCCCTGCTTCTGACAGGGTGCCTTTTTTAACCCCACAAATTAAAGAAATTAAAGAAAATAACTGAGTAAAATAAAGGACCAAAATAACGGACCCTTAACTAGCCAAAACCCACTGGCTCCTAACTCTCCTTAATTGCTCCTCTGGTGAGCCGAGTACGAGTACGGCTCTCCACCCTCCAGCTGCTTGGAGACTGAGGTAACTGGTGTCTGGAGGCGGTTCCGGAGCTTATGTACCAGTGACATCACAAGTGTGATGTTTCTCAGTCTCCAAGCTGCTGGAAGAGGAGCGAAACCCCAGAGGATTCGGGACCAGACTGGAGGGACGTTAAGGAAGATACCTTAAAAGCTCCCCAAATAAAGGAAAAAATTCTCCATTGCAAATGAATCAGGAATCATCAGAGTTAATCACGAAGGTAATTCCACAAAGAAAATAAATTTAAACGCAAAACAAGAAAATTATCCAAACAAAGAAATTAAACTTTTTAAAGCGCAGGGCCAGAGTTTCCTAAAACACCAGGCTCTGAAACACGATCGCACGCCACACGGCGAACATGCATTCCCAAAATGGCTGCCGGCAATTAATATCACGAAATGGCACCAAAACTTAAGTACTTTAAAATTCTCCGACTTCAGTTTCCAACTGCGTTTGCTGGCCCAATCCCCTTTACAAGTTCTTTGAACTCTTACCCACTTCAGGAAACGCTGTGCTGCTGCCGCTGAAACGGGGATCTCAAGCCCACGTGGTCCCGCTCAGCAGAGAAGTGAGCAGGGAAGCGCCGGTGAGACTATCTTCCCTCTGCTCTCTCGATCAGCGAGAATGCCGCCTCCACGGGTGTCTGAGGAGTGAGGGTGCCTGCTGCAGAGCTCTCCTCCATACAGGCAAGGAGGAGAGATCTGGCAGCTAACTTGTCCCAAATATGGAAACAATAAAGGAAGGCAGACCAGGACCGGTGCAAGGAAAATATGCCGCTTTTTTTTTTTTTTTTTTTTAAAGCTACAGCAGCTAAAATTTTCAAATTTAGAGAAAGGATCAAATCAACCTAAAACTACTTCTAAGCTACCCTAACAGCTCCTTATCAGTTCCTCAAGTGAGCCCAGACCTAGGCTCACTACGTCCTCCTGCTGCATGGAGACTGGACACACTGGGGCTGATGGGGGAGACCAGCAGGCTACATCCAGTGATGTCACGTTTTTGACATGCCCAGTCTCCAAGCTGCAGGAGGAGGTACACAACCCAGAGGTGGAGGACTGAACTGGAGGAACAATAATGAACAAATACGTTAAAAAGAATCAGACCAAGGACACACCATTGGTAAACTCCTTCTCCTCAGAAAGAGCTTCATTTATCTGTACTCTTTATCGCCTCCCACTCAACCAATTTTTAACCCAATCAATAACTTTAGGGTCCATCCCTAGAGTGCTCAGTTTGTTTATAAGTCGCCTGTGTGGAAAATGTCAAAGGCTTTACTGAAATCTAAGTACAACACATCTAGGGCTTTCCCTCGGTCCAACTCCCTGGTCACCCAGTCAAAGAAATCAATTGGATTTGTCTGACAAGACCTGCCTCTGGTGAATTCATGTTGCCTCTGATCCTGTAATTCATTGGACTCCATAAACCTCACTATTTTCTCTTTCAGCAGCATTTGCAATAATTTACTCACCACAGAGGTGAGACTAACCGGCCTGTAGTTTTCAACCACATCCTTATTTCCGCTTTTGAGTAAAGGGACCACATGTGCCTTTCTCCAGTCCTCTGGCACCACTCCCAACTCCAAAGAGGCAATGAAAAGGTCAGTCAGTGAAGCTACTAGAATGTCCCCAAGTTCCTTCAGTATTCTCGGATGTATCCCATCTGGTCCCATCACTTTGTCTACTTTAGTTTAAGTAGTTCCTCACGAACACAGTCTTTTGAAAATTGTTCAAGAGCCCCATCGCTTCTGTTCCTATTTGTGGGTGTTTTCTGAGGTCCTACTCCCAGCCCTTCATCTGTGAACACAGAACAGAAATATTTGTTAAGCGATTCCAATGTTAAAAAATGCAAGGTCATGCATTTGAGTTGCAGCAATCCAAGGGAGCGATATAGTATAGGGGGTGAAGTACTTTTGTCCACTAAAGAAGAGTGGGATCTAGGCGCGATTGTGTCTGATGATCTTAAACTAGCTAAACAGGTAGAAACGGCAACAGCAAAAGCTAGAAGGATGCTTGGGTGCGTAGGGAGAGGAAAGGGCAGCAAAAGAAAGGAGGTGATAATGCCTCTGTATAAGTCTTTTGTGCGACCTCATTTGGAGTATTATGTGCAATTCTGGAGACCGCACCTTCAAAAGAATATAAACAGGCTGGAGTCCCTAAGGAGGGTGGCTACTAAAATGGTTAGTGGTCTTCATTATGAAGCATATGAGGACAGACTTAAGGATCTTAATATGTACACCTTAGAGGAAAGGCGGGATAGAGGTGATATGATTGAGACGTTTAAATACCTCCGTGAAATAAATGCACAGGAGGAGAGCCTCTTTCAATTGAAAGCAAGCTCTGCTACCAGGGGACATGGGATGAGGGTGAAAGGGGATTGATTAAGGAGTGATGTGCAGAAATATTTCTTTATGGAAAGAGTGGTGGATACATGGAATAGTCTCCCAGTGTAGGTGGTACAGATGAGGATAGTATCTGAATTCAAAGAAGCATGGGACAAACACAGAGGATCTCTAAAGGAAAAAAGGGGACTGCTGTAGTGGTTAATATGGAAGGACAGACTAGATAGGCCATGTGGTCTTTTTTTGTTGTCATGTTTCTATATTCCTTCCTGTCACTCTTGAGTCTGACAATACCACTTTTGCCCTTCCTCCTCTCACTAACATATCCGAAAAAGGTCTTATCCCCCCATTTTATTGCATTGGTTATTTTGTCTTCTTTTTGTATGTTTGCTTTCCTAACTATTTTTCTAGTTTCTCAAAGTTTTTCCAGATATAAATGCCTGTCTTCCTCTCTCTGTGATCTCCTGTATTTCATGAAGGCCTCCCTCTTTTTCTTCACCTTTTCAGCTACTTCTTTTGAGAACTATAGCGGCCTCATTTTCCTTTAATCTTTTATTTACTTTTCTAACAAAAAGGTTGGTTGTCCTGGTGGAAGTGCGTAAAAATACAGGGCTTTGGGAAGGAGGTGTTTCAGTTGTTAGGTTCTAGTTGGGAGGTACCACTGGAGGCCAGCCCAGCAGTGGCCCTACTTAATAAATGCCTGCCTGAAGTACCGCATGAGGCGACTATTTGTCCGGATGGGGTGAATGGCCGCTAGGCTGGCCATTGCCTAAACTTGGAACAATTGGAACCCCCAGCAATGGGGGAGGTGGAGAAAAGGCTGGGGCACATATATCTTATGAACAAATTGACAACCCTAAAATATACAAGGTTAAAGTTTGTTAAAGTTAAATATTCTGAGTGGGGTAAGACCCAATGACTTACAAAGTCCCTGCTGGTATCTCGAAGGTCACTGGTGTGAGAGGATAATGTAGGATGTAGATGTTAGTTTTGGGGGGGGGGGTTGGGATGACTTCTGTTATGGATATTGTGATAAGGAAGCTTATCATAGTTCAGGAAGAAATAATACAAGAGGTGAATTGGCTCTGAATAAGCAACCTGTGCTGGCTGGTAAAAGCACTAAAACAGAGTGTTTACCTAAAAGACTACCAGACCCAGAATGCACTGGTTTACAGAAAGCCTCTAGGAGAGCTGAAGTAGGGAAACGTATGCCTAATCAGAGAAGCAATGATGTAATCCCTAATCACACATCTGCTAGGGCAGGGCTTAATTCAGAATACCTGGAGTGTGCTAGGGTGGAGCAGCCATCTAGGCACTTTAAAGCTACAAGAAATTCATCGGACAGACAGCAAGGAGAGCAAGGACAGCAACGGGAGCTGGAGAAGGAGAGACTGATCGTGAACAGAAGGAAGAACAGCAAGACGTCCAGAAGGTTTAAGAAAGGAGCCCAACATGACTGAGGGGGTGTGGCTTTTCTAAGATGGCGACGTACTGAGTCGATCCAGGATGCCGAAGCGTAAAGGCAAACTCAAGACTTTCCCCGCGGAGTCTGAGCTGCCGCCGAAGGGTCCTATGGATCGATTTGTACAGCTGACGAATGATCAACGAAGGGAGGTTAGAGCGGGCTTGGCGGCGTCGGCAGATGAGATACCGGCGTCTGCCGCCCTAGAACTGTCTCTCTCCCCAGAAGAGCGTACGCTTCCTCCTGTTCCAGTGTATCCCTTGGAGACGCCTTCAGCGGCTAGTGCTCTGGTCGCGCCTGCAGAAGTCGGGGTGACTAATGAGCGTGAGCGGGGAGCGGCGGAGTCTGACCCGGGGATTCGACCGCAAGAATTGGCGGGGAAAATCGCAGGAGGAGCGGATCGAGATGCAGCTGCAGCAGTTGGAGGTAAACAGATGGCGGCGGCAGGAGAACCTGAGGTGGTTGTACCTTCTGTTTTTCGGCTTTCTCGTCCGTCTGTGGTGACCCTTGATAATATCTGGGAAGCACTTGTTCATCTTTCAACTGTGGTCAACCAACAACTTGCTCAATCTTCGGTGAAAATTGTCTCTCTCGAGGAAAAGCTTGTTTCCTTATCTACTGAGGTTTGTGACACTGGCAGTAAATTGGACTCTATGGAACAGAGGCTCACACAAGTCTCTGATTTAACCTTTTCTTTAATGAAGGATAATACTGCTTTGAAGATGAAATCGGAGACTTTAGAAAATGCTATCCGGGCTAACAATGTGCGTTTGCTTAATTTTCCGGTACTTCCAGGGGTGGCTCCTATTGATTTATTTAAGAGATATATGCAAGAAATTATTTTGGTTGCGCCTGAATTGTTCCCGCCAATTGTAAAAGCTTACTATATTCCTGTTGCAAAAAAAGGGCCTCAGGTGGTGGTTGGGCAACTGGATTTTGATTCTCTTGATGTATCTGCACTTTTACAGTCTCCTAAGGTAGATGAAATTTCTGTATCCACATTACTTGTTTCCTTTGCTATATCCTCTGATAGAGAATGGTTACTTAAATTATTTTATAAAAAGAGGGCTAGCTTGTTTTTGGGTAAGAGACTTTCAGCGTTCCCTGATGTATCGCGGGAAACGCAGAAACGACGGAAAGCCTTCCTTTTGCTTAGATCAGCTGTGCTTCAGATGGGGGCCTCGTTTGTGCTGAGGTTTCCTTGTAGATGCATAGTACAATTTCGTTCACAGAAATTCGTGTTTTTTCAGCCAGTAGATCTGTCATCATTTGTTGCCTCACATGCAGCAGCCTCTTCTCCTTTAAGTCCTCTTCGTGAATGAATATGGATCATTGTCTGGTATGTTCGCTGTCTAAATTCCTATCACTGTATTATTTGAATTGTGGGTTTTCCATTAATGCTTAGGCTGCACCCCCCATCTTGGTGGACTAAAGATGTAATTTGGCAAGTATTAGATGTATGCATTTTTTCTTATTATTATTTCTCCAAATGTACATCATTTCTGTACAAGTTGATTTGCTTGTTGTATAAATTTGAAATCTGATAAATAAAAAGTTTAAAAAAAAAAAAGAAAGGAGCCCAAGGCAGTACGTATGCTGGGAGAGATTCCTGGGGCAAGCATTCTTCATTGGACTAGAAGAAGCCAGAGGCTTGGAGATATACAGCCAAGAACCCCCAGACAGCACCTGTAAAGCAGACGGCTGCATCTACATAAAGAAGGAGCTCTAATACCTATTTAAGGAGGTATGGGAAAAGAGACCTGAAGTCCAGAGATTCTGACTGGAGAGCTGGGCACAGAAGCTTTGCTAACTACTGGCCAAAATACCCAGAGAGGAAACCTAATGACAACGTGATCTCAGGTATGAACTCTGATCTGTTCCCTAGCTTTGCACAAGGAAGACAGCAGGGAAACAGTTTCTATCCTGGTAGAGATCAGTTAGAGAAATCCTCTGAGCCAGTGTATGAAAGTGATCCTATGATATTTCAAGAGCAAGGGGAAATATCAAATGAGGAAGTTGAATGTATGGATTTTTCTCTTTCTAAGCTGCTGTTCTAAAGTAATCCTCAGTTAAGGATCAAACACCAAAAGGAACTGTACTGATTTTTAGCTTCCCAGAAAAGCTTCTTTGAGAGAAAGCTTTGGGGAAAGTTGGAGCCACGTGGAGAGTGGACCAGCAATGGTTTGCAGCTGGTTAAGCACCTGTGATTAGAGCAAGGCACAAGTGCACGTGGAACTTTGGGAAAAAGCTTCTTCTCTGTGTGAAAGGAAGAAAGCTGTTTTTTTTTTATAAAGAATTTTCCTTTTTGGGTTTATTTTTCATTCAAGCACTGCTAAGAAAGTTTATTAGCAGGGGCTAGAAGAAAGACCTTTTCTGTTCCATCAAGGTCTTTACTAAGTTATTGCATAAGTAATTCAGTTGCCTTAATTGTTTTATTTCCTGAATAAAACTCCTGGAGAAATTATCCTGTTGATGTTACCAAGCATATCTGTGCGAGGGAATAACACCCCATAAATAAAATCTGTTTTCTGCTTTACACTTGAGCAACTACAATTCTTTATTCTTGTTAAACGGCTAGTTTTGTGTGATTGAACTACAAGACCCACAATCCTTTGCAAGTCAAGTAAATTCATGTCCTTGCCAAGATTGTGGAACTTTCACAACAAGCACCCCCGTTTACAATATGTTTTATGGCTGGATTGAATGTACATAATGAAAATACTTTAATAAAGTTGCAAATTGTAAAAAAACAAACAAACATAAGCTTCCTCTCTACTACTCCATCCTTCTGTCCCCTACTATCTAACTCCAGATGCACTGGCAATTCAGTAAATGTCATCCTTCCTCTATGCATACCCGCCAATAAACCCTCATAAAAAATCTTCACAAATTCCAGGAGCAGTTGAGCACCATGATTCTCATAGCACCATATTGCCCAGCTAGTTTCTGCTTATAAAATGGCTAACAGTTCTACCCACCTTACAAACTCCAGCCATTTCCAGCTCTAATTACCCAACAGGAGGATAGCCTTCAAAATGTGAAGCCTCTAGCCCTCACAGCGTCTAGTTTCTATACTCAGTTTACTGTAGCCTACTGAAGACATTCTAATAGCTACTGAAAAGCCACAAACCAGGAGGACATACCCATTCAAATCAAAGAGATTCTTCATCATGTGCTTCACTAACCACTACCACCCTGCAACATGTCTGCCTGATGTCATTATAAGGCGGGGCTACAACATACAGGCCATTGCTGTCCTGAATGAAAGTGGAAAGAGAGAGAGAAGATGCCATTGAACAGAGCAAGTTATGACTGTCTGATGTTTTGTTGCTGAAAACACCCAAATAAATGCTATAAGTGAAATAGTTCACAAAATGGGTTTTGCAATGGATATGTGACTACCTGAGATTAAAGGGCGAATCTTCGGAGCTGGAACATTTCATTATTCGATTGATCCATGAATAAGAAGAATGGATTAAAATAAGTAACTCATTTGTTTTACTATCCCCTGAAGCAGGACATTAAAAAAGGAAGTAGGTTTTCTGTATGGCTGTACGAAACATAGTTATATCTGCGTGATATGGTGTTTTTGAAAGCAACGGAATGAATTAAAAGTGGGTCTGCAATTTTTGAAGAGTAACTAAAAGAACTGAACAGATCCTTTTAAGAGATTAATTAATTTTGGATTATGTGGAAAGGAAAAAAATATTATTGTTTAAAAAAAATGAATGCATTTATCATTAAAAAGGACTTGAGTGATATGAGGGAGAAACCCTGAGTGAAGTCCGATAAAAAGTAAATTTAGAAAAAGATATTATATATATGCTTGATACTGGGGGGTTCCTGTCTATTATATGATATTTGTCTTATTTATATCACTTTTTCTTAACTATTTTCCTCATTTTATCAAAGGAAGACTATGATAAAATGAGGAAAATAGCTAAGAAAAAACTAAGAGGAGCAACTGCAAAGATTAAAGATTTACATCAAGCATGGGCGTTGTTTAAAAATACTATTTTGGAGGCCCAGACCAGATGAATTCCACGCTTTAAGAAAAGTGGAAGGAAAGCCAAAACACTGCCAACATGCTTTAAAGGTGAAGTTAGAGAGCTGCTATTGCCAAAAAAGCACTCTTCGGGAAATGGAAAAAATAGTCTAATGATGAACACTGGAAACAACATAAGATGGCAAGTTAGATTTAAGACATTGATAAGGCAGGCAAAGAGAGAATCTGGAAAAAAAGCTTGCCATGAAAGCAAAAGTACATAATAAAAACTTTTCAAGTACATTTGTAGCAAAAAATCTGTGAGTCAGTTAGTCCATTAGATGATAGAAGGATAAAAGGGCAGTTAAGAGAGGACAAGGCCATAGCGGAGAGACTGAATGAATCCTTTGCTTTGGTCTTTACTGAAGAAGATGTAGGGAAGTTACCCATGCCTGAAATGGTATTTAAAAGTGATATATCAGAAGAATTCAAAGAAAGAAAGAAAGAAATATCGATAAACCAGGAAGATGTATTACAACTATCTGATAAACTGAAGAGTAGCAAATCACCTGGACCGGATGGTATACATCCAAGAGTGTTGAAAGAACTGAAAGATGAGATTGCAGACCTACTATTAGTAATCTGTGAACTGTCATAAAAATCATCTGTAGTACCTAAAGAATGGAGAATGGCCAATGTAACGACAATTTTTAAAAAGGGTGCAGGAAACTACAGACCTGTGAGCCTGATGTTAGTACCAGGCAAAATGGTAGAAACCATTATAAAGAATAAAATTACTGAACATGTAGATATTCATGATTTAAAGGGAGACAGCCAACACAGATTTAGCCAAGGAAAGTCTTGTCTTACTAATTTGTTATATATTTTTTAAATAAACAGGTAGACAGAGGTGAGCCGGTTGCTATAGTGTACCTGGATTTTCAGAAAGCCTTTGACAAGGTCCCTCATGAGAGACTCTTACCCAAATTAAAAAGTCTTAGGATAGGAGGCAGTGTACTACAGTGGATCAGGAATTGGTTAAAAGATAGAAATCAGAGTAGGGCTAAATGGCCAGTTTTCTCAATGAAGAAAGATGAATAGTGGAGTCCCCAGGGATCTGTGCTGGGCCCGCTGCTTTTTAACATATTCATAAATGACCTAGAAATGGGAATGAGGTGATCAAATTTGCAGATCACACAAAATTATTCAAAGTTGTTAAGACGCAAGAGGACTGTGAAAAACTGTAAGAGGACCTTGATAAATTGGAAGACTGGATATTCAAATGGCAGATCAAATTTAATGTGGACAAGTGCAAAGTTATGCACCTCAGGAAGAACAACCCAAACTTTGGTTATACAATGCAAGGTTCCATATTAGGAACCACCACCCACAAAAAAGATTTAGGTGTCCTCATGGATAATATGTTGAAACCCTCCGCCCAGTGTGCAGCAGTGGCCAAGAAAGAAAATAGAATGCTAGAAATCATAAGGAAAGAAATGGAGAATAAAACCAAGGATATTATAACTCCTCTTTTCATTCCATGATGCAAACGCACCTTGAATATTGTGTGCAATTCTGGACGCCATATCTTAAAAAGGAAATACCAGATGTATTCAGGGAGGCTGAGATGCGGAGCACTGTGAGGTGGCTCGGGAGGACGACCTACCTTTGCGGCTTCATGCCAAAGTACAAGGGCAACCAGCTGCTCTGTCGAGGGGGGGAGTGGGGGGGCTGCGAGAGACAGTGCTCAGTTCACCCTTGATCAGCTTGGTGTTCGGCTGATGAAAGAGGTGGTGTCTACCTTGGACAGCTCCAGAGGAGTTCTTCTGGAGCGGAGCACAGAGGGAGCTTTGTTGAGCCCCGAAGAACGGGCCCTTCCCCGGCAACCGGGGTGGGGGGGAGGGGGTTGGAGTCTACGTTTACAGGCAGAATAGCTGTGCCGGTAATGGAAGGTCTGTCGGGTCTCCCCCTTGCTCAGTCCTCCCCTGAAGGTACAGGCTTGGTGTGTAGAGGTTTGCCTGTGAGTCATCTGGGGAGAAAGCTTTGAAAGCTTTCTGGGGGGAAAGACTCTGCAATTACCCTAGCATTATTGTGGGACTCAATCAAGGCTCTGGATGGATCCCTTAATGTTAACTTAGCACAACTTTCTTCAAAGGTGGATTCTCTTACAGAGCTTGTCTCAGCTCAGAGGAATGAGGTGGTTCAATATGAGGCCAGACTGGAACAGTTGGAGGGCCGAATGGTGGCGATGGGTACATTTAAGGACACACATGTGAAGGAGAATTTTGGAATCTGGAGGAAAATGGAGTATATGGAGAATCAGTCGCTGAGGAACAATCTGTGATTCCTGGGGTTTCCTCGATCCTCTTTGCTCAAGCCTGTGGAGTTAGTAAATAAGTATTTGACTGAGATTTTGGGCTGGGCATCAGACAATCTTCCTCCTGTGGCTAGGGTGGTTCTATGTGCCCTCATCTAATGGAGATTCTGGGAATCTTGGTTGGCCTCAGGAACTGTTAAATCTGACAGGATTCCTGGAGGGATCTATGGAACTGGTAACATCTTGTTGTACACTGCTAGTGACCTTTACCTTTCAGCAAGATAAAGAAGTATTTTTACTAAGCAGTGGTAGTGGCTTCAGTGCGATATCGGAGCCGCGGCTCCAATATTGTACAAAGCCACTACCACAGCTTAGTAAACATACCTCAGAGTTTCTGTTTTGTGTTTGTACTTTAGACATATGCAAGAGCAGTTTATGGGTTCAGTTGTACATATATTTCCTGATGTATCTAAGCAGACCCAGGCCCGACAGCAGGAGTTCTTGGCTTTACGGCCTCGAGTCCTTTCGCTCAGGGGAACCTGGCTCTTGAAATTTCCTTCATTATGTTATATAAGTTTTGAGGAGCAGAACTATTATTTACCTGAACCTAAACAGCTCTTAGAGCTAATTGTTCTAAGGAGTGAAAGCTGGGGGCTTGTGGGGGGGTACCATAGTGTACGTTCGGCTGGCAACACAGCCGACACAGCTTTCTTTGTTTAAATTTATTTCCTATTTTCCCTGGGGTTGCCTCCCTCATTATATGGTAGTCTATTGGAATGAAAGCATTATGTATTTGTTTGCTTACTATTCATTTTGTTTTCCTATTGCCTGTATTGTTATTTGAAATTTTCAAAAATATAAAATTTAAAAAAAAAAAGGAAATAGCAGAATTAGAAAAGGTACAGAGAAGAGTTGGAAGCATAACCCTATGAGGAAAGGCTTAAAAGGCAAGGACTTTTCAACTTGGAAAAGAGATAGCTGAGGGGAGATATGATAGAGGTTCATAAATTAATGAATAGAATGGAACGGATAAACGTAGATCGGTTTTTTACACCATCAAAAAGTAGAAAGACTAGGAGACACACAATGAAGCTAACAATCCATCTATGACTAATAAGAGAAAATACTTTTTCACTCAACGCGTAATCAAACTCTGGAATTTGTTACTGGAGAATGTAGTAAAAGCTGTTAGAGTAGCTGGGTTTTAGAAAGGTTTGGACAAGTTCCTGGAGGAAAGATCCATAAACCATTATTAAAGAGGACCCAGAAAATCCACTGCTTACCACGGGACGAGCATTGTGGAACCAGTGTGCCTTTTTGGGGACCTGGATTGGCCACTGTTGGAAACAGGATACTGGGCTTGTTGGACCTTGGTCTGACCCAATATGGCATTTCTTACGTTCTTATATGCCTTTCCCACCTTTAGGGATTTAATGGCTTCTCGGACTTTCTCCTTAGTCATATCCCTATCCATCCTTTCTGCCTTTTCCCCATTTAGCTTCCCCAGAGGGCAGTGCTGGAAATAAATTCTTACTTTGGGATGATTATATCCAGCTATTACCTGCCCGCAGCAGAAGTTATATTCTAAATGAACTATGAGAGGCTTGTGGGGAGCCTGGGGGGGGGGGGGTCCCATCCATGGAAGAGGTGGGGGTGGAGGGGGAGGCAGGGCAAGAAGTCAGACAGCCGGGTCAGAGTCAGGATCATCCCGGCATTGTATAAGGAACCCCACATGCTGGAACATAGGAGTGGTACAAGTTTACATACTCTGGCCCCAGAGGGAGTTTAGGGAGGGCGCACCAGGGGGTGAGCACCACTAGTGATTGAGCAATTTGGGGAAAGAGGCTTGAAGGATGGGGGGAGGAGGGGAAGGGATAGGGTAAGGAGATGATAAAATAAAACAAAATAAATGGAAAACTGTATTATTTACCAGGTTCAACTGGTTTTGATTGATTGTATTTGTTAACTATGTCTTAGAATGGAACTATGGTTATTAGTTGTACTAGTATTCAAAAATAAAAAACGTTTGACATAAATTCTCACTTTGGGCCGATCTCCATCTGGCTTGTTACTCTTGTCCCCTTACCATCCCATATGCTAAGTATCTGACTATGCTTTCCTCACCTGCAGCCTACTCCCTAGGACTTGACTCGCCCTATTACCACCTTCAAACTGGGCCCGTTTAAGAATATTGAGCTCATAAGCTAACTGGCTCGTACAAAATCTATTTAGCTCCCTTCTCAAATTAGCCATCACAGCCAACCCCTTTGGATCACAGTCACTCTGATGGCTTACCTCCTGCTCCTGTAATTTCTCACACAATATCCGTTCTTGTGCTCCCCTTTCCTGCTTTCCTCACACAGCTATGCTCAACAGCTGTCCTCGAACAACCGCCTTTAACCAATCCCAAACCATTCCCAATTCATCTCCCACTCTCTTGTTAAAAGATAAGTATTCCTTTGTAACTCCCTGCTCTCTCTTCAAATTGGACTAGATAAGTCTGCATAAATTGCCGTTTGGTAGCCCTGCCACTCAAATTGGCTCAGATGTCTCATTTTGGCTGCTATGGACTTCTTAATATTATAGTCTCTCAAGCATACGTGCCGAGCCTAATGCACTGTGCGCCCGATCCATCAAGATATTGACCAGGATATCCTCCGCTCCTCCCCGATGCAGCGCTTCTTGAAAAATACCCTCTGCCACCTTTTTTGCAGTCCATGGACTCCAGCTCTTCTGGTATACCACGTATGTACAAATTATTCAGTCATGATCTGTTTTCCAGGGCCTCCAGCTTTAAACAAATTTGCTCCTTCCATGCTTCCACTACTTGTACTTGCTCAGCTACCTCTTCATAGTCCTCTCCTTTTTGTTCCTATCTGTCCTCATGATCCCCCATACAGTAGCTCAAGTTAGCAAGTTCTTCTTTTATTTCCTCAACAAAAGCCAGCTCTGCCTTTACTGCTGAGAGTTCTGAACATAAGAATATGCCATACTGAGTCAGACCAAGGTCCATCAAGCCCAGTATCTTATTTCCAACAGTAGCCAATTTAGGTCACAAGTACCTAGAAGTTTCCCTAAAAGACACAGGTTCCACATTGCTTGTATTGGGTCAAGCAGTGGATATTCTGGGTCCCCTTCAATAATGATTTATTGACCTTTCCTCCAAACCTTTTTTAAACCTAGCTATGCTAACAGCTTTTACTATATCCTCCATTAGCAAATTCCAGAGTTTGATTACACGTTGAGTGTAAAAATATTTTCTCTTATTAACCTTAAATAGTTTACCCTGTAGCTTCATTGCATGCCCCTAGTCTTTCTATATTTTGATGTCGTAAACAGTCGATCTACATTTACCTGTTCCACTCCATTCATTAATTTATAGACCTCTATCATATCTCCCCTCAGCCGTCTCTTTTCCAAGCTGAAGAGCCCTAACCTTTTTAGCCTCGCTTCATAGGGGTATTCTTCCATCCCCTTTACTATTTTGGTGGCTCTTCTCTGTACCTTTTCTAATAACGCTATATCCTTTTTAAGATATGGTGACCAGAATTGCATACAATACTCAAGGTGCGGTCGTATCATGGAACAATACAGAGGCATTATAATATTTATTTTATTTATTATTTATTTAAAAGTATTTCTATCCCGCCTTCTCCTTCAATCAAGGCGGTCTCACAGCAAGCAATCATAAGTGTGGTTAAGTGTGTTCATGCAGTGATACAGGTTGTGTGTTTGTGGTGGTGGTGTATATCAGATTCTTGTTGAGCTATTTACATTATGCGCTATTATACATTCTTATGTACAAGGGTTAGGGGCAGGGGTTGGTCTTTTGTTCTTCCATGGTGAGTAGATCATGTGACATGTCCATAGTGTTCAATGAATAGTGTTGTCTTAAGCTGCTTCCGAAAGTCTTTGAGGTCTGTTGTTAGTCTTAGGTCGTCTGGGAGGGTGTTCCAAATTGCTGGTGCAGCCAGTGAAAGGGCTCATTCTGCAGTGTCCTTGCGGACCTTGCTGAGGTCTTTTGGGGTGTTTACACGATTGGAAGTGGCTCTCTTCCTTGGTCATGTGCTTCTGTCAGGTTGTATGAGTGTTTGTAGGCTGAGGGCTGATGACTGTTTGATCTTGAAGATGTTTATGACTGTATTATATTTGATGCGTGAGCTGATTGGGAGCCAGTGTAGATCTTTCAGTATGGGTGTGATGTGTTCTTGTCTTGTTGTGCCAGATATTATGCGTGCTGCTGGGTTTTGTGCCAATTGTAGCGGTCTGAATGTTTGTTTTGATAGGCCAAGGTAGATTGGGTTGCAGAAGTCTAGTAGTGGGGTTATTAGTGCCTGGCAGACTGTATGGAAGTGCTCTGGGGTGAGGAGGGGCTTAAGGCGTCGGATAAGTCTCATCCTGTGGTGTGGTTCTGCTTATGTGTGCATGTAGATTCAGCTCCTTGTCCAGGGTTACACCGAGGTACTTTACTTCCGGTTTTATGGGTATTGTTGTGTCTTTTATCTTGATGCTGGGTGGAAAGACAAATTCGGTGTTTCGAGTGATGATTAGTGCCTCAGTCTTGCTATAGTTTGTGGTGAGGTTGTTGTTTTGAAACCAGCTGGTCATGTGTATAAGACAGTTTGTTATTTTGGAGTAGTCCAGGTTGTCGACTGTGATAGGTGTGTATATCATAATGTCATCGGTGTAGATTGTGTATTGTATATTGTGTTCTTTCATGATGTCGCATATTGGCTGGATGTAGAGGTTGAATAAGAGTGCTGATAAGGCTGATCCTTGTGGTACTCCTTGCAGGACTTTTATGGGTCGGGAGGTGTTGGGGCCTACCTTGACCTGTATCTTTTGTTTTATTCTCCATTCCTTTCCTTATGATATCTAGCATGCTATTTGCTATCTTTTCCACCACTGCACACTGGGCAGAGAGTTTTAACATGTTATCCATGATGACATCTAAATCTTTTTCCTGGGTGGTGATTCCTAATGTGGAACCTTGCATCGTGTAACCATAGTTTGGGTTTTTCTTTCCTAGGAGCATAACTTTCCACTTGTCCACATTAAATTTCATCTGCCATTTGGATGCCCAGTCTTCCAATTTATCAAGATCCTCTTGCAATTTTCCATAATCCTCATGGGTTTTAACAACTTTGAATAGTTTTTTGTCATCTGAAAATCTGATAACCTCAAATCGTTATTCCCATTTTGAGGTCATTTATGAATATGTTAAAAAGCAGCGGACCCAGCACAGATCCCTGGGGTACTCCACTATTCATGTTTCTCCATTGGGAAAATTGGCCATTTAGCCCTACCCTATGCTTTCTATCTTTTAACCAGTTCCTGACACACAATAGTATACTGCCTCCTATCTCATGACTTTTTAATTTTGCCAAAAGTCTCTGATGAGGGACCTTGTCAAAGGCTTTCTGAAAATCTAGATACACTATATCAACTGACTCACCTTTGTCTACCTGTTTATTCACACCTTCAAAAAAATAACAGATTAGTAAGACAAGACTTTCCTTGGCTAAAGCCATGTTGGCTGTCTCCCATTAAGCCATGACTATCTACATGTTCAGTCATTTTGTTCTTTATGATGGTTTCTTCCATTTTTCCCAGTACTGTCATCAGGCTCACTGGTCTGTAGTTTCCCAGATCACCCCTGGAACCCATTTTAAAAATTGGTGTTACATTGGCCATCCTCCAATCTTCAGGTATTAGAGATAATTTTAATTATAGTTCACAGATTACTAATAGCAGGTCTGCAATCTCATCTTTCAGTTCTTTCAACACCCTTGGATGTATACCATCCGGTCCAGGTGATATGCTATTCTTCAGTTTATCAAATAGTTGTAATACATCTTCCCGGTGTATTGATATTTCTTTCAATTCTTCCGCAGCATCACCTTTAAATACCATTTCAGTCATGGGTAACATCCCTACATCTTCCTCAGTAAAGACTGAAGCAAAGAATTAATTCAGTTTCTTTCCTATGGCCTTGTCCCTCTCTTAGTGCCCCTTTTACCCCTCTTTCATCTAATGGTCCAACTGATTCTCTCATAGGTTTTTTTGCTACGAATGTACTTGAAAGTTTTTATTGTGTGTTTTTGCTTCCACAGCAAGCTTCTTCTCAAATTCTCTCTTTGCCTGCCTTATCAATGCTTTGCATCTAACTTGCCAGTGCTAGTGTTGTTTCAAGTGTTCGTCATTTGGCTCCTTTTTCCATTTCCTAAAAGATGCTTTTTTGGCAACAGCAGCCTCTCTGACCTCACCTTTAAACCATGCTGGCAGTTTTTTGGACTTCCTTCAACTTTTCTTAATGCATGGAACACAGCTGTTATGGGCTTCCAAGATAGTATTTTTAAACAACACCCAAGCTTGATGCAAATCTTTAACCTTTGCAACAGCTCCTTTTAGTTTTTTCTTAACTATTTTCCTCATTTTATCATAGTCTCCCTTCTGATTTAAATTCACTGAAACACTCCTTGAGTTCCAATCGCGTCACATGGACCAGGGTTGAGCTTGCACTGTCAGCGTCGCTTTCTCTCTCCTCCCGCGCCATCTGCTCAAAGTTTCCTCAGCCATCATTTTGGCATCTCCCTGGACCCTGAGCGGTATAGGCAAAGTCTTTGAGATCCTACGCTTGGCACCGCGTCGTCATAGCAGGCTGCCACCACTTACTTCTTCACATTGCCCTGCTATTTGCTCAGTTCAGTGCTAAAAACAGAGGAGAAAAGCCACTTTTTCTTGTGGTCGGCACTGGAGCTAAGCCCTTATGCCGCCATCACACCCGGTAATGTCACTTCCTCCCAATCTTGCTTGTTGATGGAAAAAGCAACATGGCTTATCTATTATAGGTGTTTTCCAAAGGCAGCAGGATTCATCAGGCACACAGTCCCACACACCTCCTCCATAGTTGCCTTCATTCTTGAGCCTTGAAACTAACTGAAAGGCTGAGAAGATTATTGCGTGCAGGAAGGGCCACACATGCTCAGTTTACTAAATTTTGAGCTCTGGGCAATGAGTTATCAAATATCATCACTTACTTGGGTGCCTGATCAATCCTGCTGCCTAAGGAAAATACCCGTTACAAGTGATGTTGCTTTGCTTTTTTGATCAGCCATTTAGACTGAACATTTGCATTTCTTGAGAGCGACTGTTGTAGTTGTTGACTGGAGACAAGAATGAGAGGAAACATCCAGAGAGAAGGGCCTTGGAATGCCAGGACTACTTTTATCTGCACCGGGGCAAGTACTCAGATTTATGCTTCACTCCCATCTGCTTTTTTTTTTTTTAAATTTGATTTCACGGAAGTTATAAGGGCAGGACATTGTATGGAACAGCAGTGGTGGTTTTCCTCAAGATTGCCAGGGCTGGAGATATGTTAGTCAGGATGGGGATAGAGAGAAACATAGAAACATGACGACAGAAAAAGACCACATGGCCTATCTAGTCTGTCCTTCCATATCAACAACTACAACAGTCCCCTTTTTACCTTTAGAGATCCTCTGTGTTTGTCCCATGCTTTTTTTTAATTCGGTTACTGTCCTCATAGAAACATAACGACAGAAAAAGACCACATGGCCTATCTAGAGGCCAGAATATCAGTGGCATCTCTCGACAGAAATATTTGGGTGAGCAATGGAGTTTGGGCATAAACTAGGAATGGACGGTGGCAAGTCAAAGTGACATTTCCACATCATATGCCTACCACAACTGCATAGGTCCTCCATCTTCCCCCCCAGCCCCCCCCCCACCGCCATTATAATTAGCTACATAATTCAAGAAAAAAATTTCAAGAACTTTCTATGCATAAAAAAACCTTGAGCCTCTATCAGCCACCCTTTAGATTTATTATTATAATTAGGGCTTATGATTTTTAGTTATAACCGGAAACCCCCAATAAATTCTCCCAATGGGAAATTGGAGTTTCTGGTTATAATTTCAACCCTCAAAAACCATCCTCCTCTGAGAGGATTTGATGATGTAATCAGCCATCACAAAAGCAACCAGATGACATCATTGGAGCAGGCCTGTGTCCTTTTGTGGTAGCAGGAGCTTGTGTCTTTGTTCCAGCCCTTCGCTGCTCTCTTTGACTCCTTAAAAGAAACATGAAGTGCTTGTTCCTGCATTTCAAATTTTTTCAAAGTGCCAGAAAAGAAGCACATGAGGTGATCAAAAAGTATCGAGACTTGTTGGGTAGCTATATAAGAATACGTTGCATCATGATACTATTAAGCATGCAGTGACCTAGTTGTGTGATCTGCATGTGCTGAGTGTAGCATGGCTGCAGCACACCTGTACTTTTTTAAAATCATCTGATGTTTGGTATTGTGTAAAAACAGTTTGTCAGATTTACGATGAGTGAAAAAATTGATCAGCGAATTTGCATTAAATTCAGCCAGAAACTTTAAGATTCGTGCAAAGAAAAACTTATGACAAGTTACAGTAAGCATATGGCGATGAATACATGAGTCGTGATCAAGTTTATGACTGGTACAAATGTTTCCAAGCGGGCCGCCAAAGTGACAGTGACGAATGTTCTAGAAGGCCATCCACGAGCAGGAATGAAGACAAAGTTGAAGCAGTACATGTCGCAATACGTTCAAATCGTCGATTACTATCAGGGAGCTTGCTGAGGACATGGACATCAATTTCAAGTCAGTACAGTCCATTTGGGAATGAGACGTGCCTCTGCAAAATTCATGCCGAAACTCCTGTCCCCTGACCAAAAAGGAGAATGACTGTCTGCAGCCAGGGAGTTGTTGGAATGCATTGAAAATGACTCAAATTTCATCAAAAAAGATTATTACTGGTGATGAATCATGGGTTATGACCTGGAAACTAAGGCTCAATCCTCACAATGAAAGACCCCAGATTCTCTCAGACCCAAGAAATCCCGTCAGATGAGGAGCAATGTCAAGGTCATACTTACAGTTTTCTTTGATTACCAGGGAATTGTTCATCATAACTATGCTTCAAAAGGCCAAACCATCAATAAGGAGTACTACGTCCAAGTTCTGACTCATTTGAGAGACGCCGTTCGTTCTAAGAGGCCAGAGTTGCACAGGAATAGCAAAGGGCTGGCTTCATCACGATAAAGCCCCAGCTCACACATCACATCTTGTCCAGCAGTTCTTGGCCAAGCAACAAATCAAGCAAGTCCATCAGCCTCCGTACTTGCCATACTTCGCACCCTGTGACTTTTCTCGTTTCCAAAACTGAAATTACCACTGAAAGAAAAGAGATTTGACGACGTGGAGACCACTAAGCAAAATTCAACACAGCAGCTTCACAGCATAACTTAAGAGCTATTTCAAAATTGTTTCCAGCAGTGGCAGGAATGCTGGAGGAAGTGTGTTTTATCAGAAGGGGACTACTTTGAAGGAGACCGAGTGCAATAATTGTCAGTGTTATACTTCTTGTGTTATTGTACAAGTCTCGATACCTTTTGATCGCACCTTGTAGAGCCGCAGAATCAAAGGAACAAGCATCCACTGCTCTGTGCCAGGTAGGGAAATGGGGCTGGAGATGGGAGAAAGAAGGATGATGCTGTTTCTGGGGCTGGGAGGGGTTGATTAAAGGGAAATCAGATTTAGCTCACACCTTTCTCAGATGTTCAAGGTAAATTACATTCAGGTACAACAGGTATTTTATGCTGGTCTCCAGAGGGCTTACAATCCAAGTTTGTACCTAAAGCAATGGAGGGTTAAGTTACTTACCGCTTCCGCCCCCTTAAAAAAAGGAAGTCAGCATCGGATGTTGGGGTGGGCAAAAAACAAACAGCTTCACTGCGCCAGAATTTTAAGGTAAGTGCTGTAAGGTTGTTTGAAGCCGTTGCTGTCACTGCAGGTCTCGGAGAGGGATGGCAGCAGGGGCAAAGGGGGCCAGGGAGGGGGCAAAAGCAGAACAGGGGGGCACAAGTGAAGAGGTTCACCTAGAGCACCTCATCTCTTTGCACTGACCCTGGCTACTTGATGTCCTGAATTTTCATCAAGTTCACTTCGTATATTTTCTGTGACAGGCCCTACCCTCTGGAACGCTTATCAGTTCAGTTATGGTGTATTAATGACTTACTGGCCATTAGATTAAAACTTAAAACATATTCCAACAGGCATCCCTAATTCTGGTTCTGCCCACAATGATTCAGGCATTAACTGTTTACTTCTACTTGCTGGCTATTTCAATTTATTTGACTTTATTTTATTTTCGGTTTATATTTTGATGAATTTTATGCTATGTTGTATTTATATGTTAGTTTTAGTATTTTAGCTTGCCTATATGTATTTTATGATGTTCTTATTATTATGAATGTTCTTATGCAATGCGCTTAGACCCTTGCATAATATGGACTATTAATCTGTTCAAACAAATAAATACATGAAGATGGATAAAGGAGAAGGGGAGGATACAGAGTATAGAGAAAGCATTGAAAAGTGCAGGATAGGGTGTGGAAAGAGAGTGATAATAGCAGAAGAGTTCTATTGACATTTGTGGAAAGTGAGAAAGATTAAGGATAGGATGTCTGGGAATGGTTAAGTCCACTCATACTGTAGCTGTAAGTGAGTCACTATGTATGTTGCTGTTCAGTTTTTTTCATTAGCTGCAATTCAGCAGTTTCATGCTGTAGTGGTCATTCGAAGTTCCTTTTAGGAGTATGGCAACCGTAAAGTCAAAGAGAGCAAGCCCTTGGAGGGTTAAATTGTTTTCTTTCTGGTTTCCTGGGTGAGGAACCTCCCAAAAAGCAAAGCAGCTATAAGTAGGAAATGAATCCTGATCTGTTGGAGATCAGGGGTACGAGTTGGGAAGGAGAGAAGGTGGGAAAGAGCAGTAGTTGACTTGGGGTAGGAGGAGGGGGCATGGAGGAGCAGCAGATGTGTGTGTGCACACGCATGTATATATATATATATATATATATATATATATATAATCACACAGTATACACACATACATACATACATATATATATATATATATATATATATGTGTGTGTGTGTACACCGTCATACAGAAAGCTATGAATCTTTGGATACATCTTGACATCCACACAGAGACCAAGCAAGATGTCGGATCCGAAGTCTTAAAATAGATATTTTCAGTTAAATTTATCTAGCAGATAAAAAGGTAACCTGGTAATTTGCAACTTCTCCTTAGGTCCTTTCCCTTTTTTGAAAGTGTTTCTTTTATAAAGACTGCATGCAATGTCATTTTTTTTACCTTATCTCTCAATTATTTGGCTTACTTTGTTCCTCAGATGGTCATGGTGCTTCTTCTGAGTTTCTCTGAGTTCCCATGGTCTCAACTTTATAAAATTCCTAATCAACAGAAAAAGCAAACTATCTAAAGATATACGATGGTATTTTTGCAGGGGTTGGCTCAGGGCATACTTAACTCTCTCAGTTGTACTCACGGGCCTGCAAGCACAGACTTTCAAAGAGAAACTCACAAAATCTTTTCCCTACAATGGTGGGGGGAAAAAAGGGATCAATTTTTCCAAGGGCCCTTTTCTATGGGCAACTCCTTTATACCTGCAGAGAACCTCTTTGAAAACTGATCAGAGAACAAAATCAATTTTGTGAAAAAACAAATGAGAAATGGAAAGACCAAGCTCTCTCAAAATAAGATGCTAGTTACTTTGTTTGTTCAGGAGGTGTTTGTTGACAGTGTTGTGGCCCCGAGTACACATATGCAGGCAGATAGCATAGAAAATTACCTACTGTGCTAAACCACCATTCAGCCTTGCTGGGGGTGTTGGCTGTAGTCAGCGGTGGTGTTGCTAGCAAAAAACTCAGGCCTCAAGGAAGAGGCAGGGCCAGTGAAGAACACTAGATGCTCAAGGCAAGCCTTCAGCAGTGCCCCTCCTCCAATATATCTTTAGGCTCCCTAGGACCCATCCCAAGATTTTACCTATTAAACTCAATCATGATCATCACAATACTACCCCTTCCAGCACAATCCTGTAAAAATGGAAAAATTGGATATCATATTTTTCAATATCAGTATCAAAATTTGTGCCCACGAGGGAAGGGTTAGGATGGCCCTTATAGTTGGTGATTCAATCATTAGGCATATAGATAGCTGGATGACTGGTGGATGCACGAATCACCTGGTAGCATTCCTGCCTGGTACGAAGGTAGCAGTCCTCGCACTGGCACCACCTAGATAAGGTTTTAGATAGAGCTAGAGAGAAGCTTGCTTTCCTGGCACATGTTGGTACTAAGGACATAGGAAAATGTGGGAGGGAGGTTCTGGAGGCAATATTTAGGCTTTTAAATAGGAAGTTGAAATCCAGAACTTCCTGGGTAGCATTCTCAGAAATGATTCCCGTTCCACGAGCAGGACCCAAAAGACAGGCAGAGCTCCGGAGTCTCAATGTGTGGATGAGACAATGGTACAAGGAAAAGGGTTTTGAATTTGTTAGGAACTGGGCAACATTCTAGGGAAGAGAGGGGCTTTTCCGAAAAGATGGGCTCCACTTTAACCAGGGTGAACCCGGCTGCTGACATTAACCCTTAAAAAAGAGAAAGAGCAGCTTCCTTATCGTGTCTCCGGGCCAGTCCAGATGAATGGGTAGTCAATCTCCCTCCTCTAGCAGCTGAGGACTATATACAAAATCTTGTTGCCAGGATACCAAGCCCCACCTCTCTGAGGCAGCAAGTCAGTCTTATGGTCCTCAGCAGCTGGACTAGACGTGTGGAGATTGGCTCCCCATCGATCTTTGGGGGGTTTTCCCTTCTTGTTTTTTAAGAACCTTTCTTTAGATAATTGCTTTGTGTTCTTTTCATGGAAGAGAGTCCCAGAGGAAATTAGTGTCACCCTGGCAGGGTGTTTCACACTACGGTGCTTATACGTCTGCAATCCTAGCGATTCTGGGGCACAGCAGCACTGTTAGAGCATGCGGCAGAGCCTGCCTCCTCTGCTCTTTTAAGGCCGATAGTGGGACCAGACCTGGGGGCCTTAGCGGCTGGTTCCTTGCTTGTCTCGCGGCTCCTTCTCCCAGCTGACAGCGTGATTGAGGGCTCCGGAACCCGTGCAGGTAAATTTGCTTTCATTTCGGCAGCGGGGTTCTTTTAGTGTTTTCTTCACCGCGGCGATTTTCGGGGCTTGTGTTTTGGCGCGAAGGGGGTTTTGGAGCCGCGTTTGTGTGTAGAGAGAGTGTGCGGCCATGCAGGACGCCTCCGGTGATAACGGAGACCGCGTCTCTTCACTTCCCTCGTCAGCGAAATGCGTGGGAACGGCGGCCATTTTAACTGCTGCATCCGTCTCGGCAGTCCCTGTGCCTAAGCCAGCAAAGCGCAGAGCAAAAACTAAACATGCTAAAGAACAGCCGGTTGCTCCGGAGAGCTCAGCTCTGCCTCCACTTTCTGATTCTCTTTTGTCCCCGGAGTTTATTATTGCCTTTCATAAGGCTTATTTACTGCAAAAGGAGCAGGTTTCTGTACCGGGGAGGGCAGACTTTCCCATGGCACCCCAGACTAGGGAGCCTTGCGGGTCAGAGCTGGCAGAGGGGATTTCTGAGTTGCCTAGTGGGCAGGCTAAGTTTGAGGCTAAGTTGGATTCTCGATCGTTCACAGACCTCTTGGGGCCGGAGGAAGGAGAGCTTAGGCCAGACCCAGGGGCCGATTCCTGGCCTGATGAACTGGAAGACGGTGAATTAGGGCCAGGGGATGACCCTAACGTGTTTAGGGTTTTTAGACGGGACGAGTTGTCCGCCCTAATCGCTCAGTCGCTCACGGCTCTCAGTCTGATCCCTCCGGCGTCCCAGCAGGAGCCTTTGGAAGACCCCTTATTGCAGGGGGTTCGAGCGGAGCAGAAATGTTTTCCCTTCCACAGAGTGATAAAGCAGATGGTGGAATCTGAATGGGAATACCCGGAGGCTTCCTTGCGGGGAGCTCGAACGATGGCTAAGTTATACCCGGTGCCTACCGAGGAGAGGGATCTCCTGCGGTTGCCAAAGGTGGATGCTCTGGTGTCTGCGGTCACCAAGAAAACCACCATTCCGGTAGAGGGGGCTGCGGCCCTAAAGGATATGCAGGACCGTAGACTAGAAGCACTTTTGAAGCAAGTATTTGAAGCCAGCGCTTTGGCGCTGCAGGCTTCCGTTTGTGGTGCTTACGTCTCTCGGGCTTCCATTAGATGGAGTCAGCAGACTGCGACGCCCGAGGGAGAGTCTTCTCCTTCCATTCAGGAGGCTCAATTGGAGTCCGCGGCGGCGTATCTGGCAGATGCCTTTTATGATTTGATACGTATTTCCGCGAAAGCTATGGCATCAGCGGTGGCAGCCCGCCGGTTTCTTTGGTTGCGTAGTTGGGCAGCCGATGCTAGCCCGACTCAGTAAATTACCTTTTAAGGGTAAATTGCTCTTTGGAGAGGCATTGGAAAAGATTGTTAAAGATTTAGGGGACTCTAAGGGAGGTCGCCTTCCTGAGGACCGTCCTCGGACACCTAAGCAGGTTCCCTTTTCGCGGGGTCAAGGCCGTGACTTTCGCCGATTTCGGGGAGCTCGTTTTGCTCCTTATCAGCGGGGGCGTTTTCAAGCTCGGGGGCCGTCCTTTCGAGGCGCTCGGGGGTCCGGAAGAGGTTACTTCGGATCCTCCTCCCCTGGGGGTCTTAAAAAGCCACAATGATGCGAGGCAGGTCCAGGTAGAGATTCCCATCGGGGGTCGTTTGCAGGAGTTTCTCTCTGCTTGGACCGCCATTACCACAGACAAGTGGGTGCTTCAGATTATCCGCGAAGGCTATTCCCTCGAGTTCGATTGTCCGCTGGCGGACGCCTTCGTCTTCTCTCCCTGCGGTCCGCTTCTCAAACGGCGAGCAGTGCAGGACACGTTGCTTCGCTTGCTGCGGCTCCGAGCCGTGGTACCCGTGCCACCAGACCAGTGCGGCTTCGGTCGGTACTCGATTTATTTTGTGGTTCCCAAACCGGGAGATGCCTTTCGTCCCATTTTGGATCTGAAGCATGTCAATCGCTGTCTGCGGGTCTCACACTTCCGGATGGAAACTTTACGATCAGTGATTCGCTCGGTGTGCCCGGGGGAATTTCTCACTTCTATCGATTTGACCGAAGCTTATCTTCACATTCCCATAAAGGAGGAGCATCAACGTTTCCTTCGGTTTGCGCTGCCTATGGGGCATTTCCAGTTTCGAGCTTTGCCTTTCGGGCTAGCGACAGCGCCCCGCACCTTCACAAAGGTGATGGTGGGAGTAGCGGCGGCGCTGCGCAGAGACGGGATCCAGGTTCATCCTTATTTGGACGACTGGTTGATTCGAGCGCCTTCGAGGGCAGAGTCGCTGTCGGCGACTGCTCGGATGGTGTCCTCGCTACAGAGTCTCGGATGGGTGATAAATCAGTCCAAAAGTCATCTGCAGCCGGTTCAGCGGCTTCAGTATCTGGGTGCGTTGTTCGCCACTGACAGGGGACTCGTCCTCTTGCCACTGGAGCGGGTACGGAAGCTTCTCGCGCATGTGGCAGCCTTTTTGCGTCTTCGGGCTCCGACCGCTTGGAAGTACTTGCAGTTGCTAGGCCTGATGGCGGCGGCCTTGGATTTGGTACCCTGGGCTCGAGCGCACATGCGGCCTCTTCAGCGGGCTCTACTCTCTCGGTGGTCTCCGCAACGGCATCCACTTTCCAGGCGCTTGAGTTGTCCCGACTCCGTCAGACTCAGTTTGCAGTGGTGGTCGGTTCTGGACCATCTTCTGGCGGGCGTCCCACTGGCCACTCCGCAATGGGTCTTAGTCACTACCGATGCCAGTCTGACGGGGTGGGGGGGCGCATTGTTTGGCACGAATTGCGCAGAGGGTTTGGTCGCCAGCAGAGACGAGTTGGTCGATAAATCGACTAGAACTTCGCACGGTCTATCTGGCGCTGTTGGCCTTTGCCGAGCTTCTCGAGGGCAAGCCGGTTCGGATTTTCTCCGACAATCTGGTGACGGTCTCTTACATCAATCGCCAGGGCGGCACGGGCAGTTTGCCTCTCCTGGAAGAGAGTCAGCGTCTGTTCCAATGGGCGGAATTGCACCTCACGGCGCTGTCCGCGTCTCATGTGGCAGGAAGAGCAACATCCAGGCCGATTATCTAAGTCGTCATCTGCTGGATCCGGGAGAGTGGGAGCTCCATGCGGAGGTCTTTCACAAGATCACCTTGCGTTGGGGGTTCCCGGTGATCGATTTGATGGCCACGCTGCACAATGCCAAGGCCGGGCGGTTTTACAGCAGGCGTCGGGAGCACATGTCGGAAGGCCTCGACGGTCTAGTTCAGCCCTGGCCGTCGGCTCAGCTTCTGTATGTGTTTCCACCTTGGCCGTTGGTCGGTCCAGTAGTGCAGAGGGTAGCCTCTCACGACGGCCTGGTGATTATGATTGCTCCAGACTGGCCCAGACGGCCGTGGTACGCGGATCTGATGCGACTGTTAGTAGCTCCGCCCTGGCGTCTGCCCACGCGACCGGACTTGCTGCACCAGGGGCCCGTGCCGATGCCTCAGGCGGATCAGTTTTCGCTTTCGGCATGGCTCTTGAGCGGGATAGATTGCGCCGCAAGGGTTACTCGACCGCAGTGATCTCTACTTTGTTGCAGTCGCGTAGGCGATCTACTTCCTTGGCTTATATCCGCGTGTGGCGAGTCTTCGAAGCCTGGTGTGCCGATCGCTCGCTGCGGGCCCGTGGGTCTACTATTCCGGATATTCTGGCTTTTCTGCAGAACGGTCTAGAGAAGGGTCTTGCTCTCAACACCTTAAAAGTGCAGTTGTCGGCGCTAGCGGTGTTTCGAGGTCCGATTCGCGGTTCGCGTCTTTCTGTCCATCCTGATGTTCTTCGCTTTCTTAGGGCAGCTCGACATATCCGTCCTCCGCTTCGACCGGTGGTTCCTCCTTGGGACTTGAATCTCGTTCTTGAAGCTCTCACGGGGCCTCCGTTTGAGCCGCATTCTGCCAGTTCCCTCTGAGAGTTTTCCTGGAAGACTACCTTTTTGGTAGCCCTCTGTTCGGCTCGTCGCATCTCTGATTTACAAGCGCTTTCGTGTCGCCCGCCTTTCCTGCAGTTCTCAGAAGAGAAAGTGGTTCTGCGTCCGGTTCCGTCCTTTTTGCCAAAGGTGGTGTCGGCTTTCCATGTCAATCAGTCCGTTACTCTTCCCACCTTTGTAGCGGTGGGAGCCGAGGCTCCCTTGGATCGTTCTCTGAAGAGCTTGGATATGGGGCGGGTGCTCCGTCGGTATCTTAGGTTGACCGCCTCGTTTCGGCAGACAGATCGTTTGTTCGTGCTCTATGGGGGTCCGTCAAAGGGAAAGGCGGCCTCAAAAGCTTCCATAGCGCGTTGGGTGAAGCAGGCCATTAGAGTGGCGTATGAATCCAAGCGTAAGTCGGTACCGGGCGGGCTTCGAGCTCATTCTACCCGGGGTCAGGCGACGTCGTGGGCGGAATCAGCGCTGGTGCCTCCTGTGGACATTTGTCGGGCGGCGGCGTGGTCTTCTCTGCATGCTTTTTCTCGTCATTACCGTCTGGATGTGCTCGCGCGTCGGGATGCTTCTGTGGGAGCTTCGGCAATCATCGCGGGGCTCACAGGTCCCTCCCAGGGTTAGTTACTGCTTTGGTACTACCCATTCATCTGGACTGGCCCGGAGACACGATAAGGAAGTAGAAATTAGACCTTACCTGCTAATTGTCTTTCCTTGAGTTGTCTCCGGGCCAGTCCAGAGCCCACCCTAAGAGTGTTTTGGCGGTATCTCAGGATAGTCGATTTCAAGTGTATCGGGGTTTTCGATAAGGGTATTCTATGGGTACCTTCCGGTGTTTAAAAAAACAAAACAACAACAACAAAAAAAAAAAACAACATATAAAACTTCCACATAGACCAGGCTTTTTATTCGTGCCCGGGCGTGGTTTATAGTCCTCTGGGTGCCTCTTCCAGGGTTTTCGTATATTATTCGTCTTCTTTCTTTTTGGTTTCTACTGGCTTGTTACGTAAAGACTGACTTGCTGCCTCAGAGAGGTGGGGCTTGGTATCCTGGCAACAAGACTTTGTATATAGTCCTCAGCTGCTAGAGGAGGGAGATTGACTACCCATTCATCTGGACTGGCCCGGAGACAACTCAAGGAAAGACAATTAGCAGGTAAGTTCTAATTTCTACTTTCAAACTAGATAGTAGGGGAAAGCAGGAAGTTGCCCAAGAATGCATGGCTTGGAAGGATATATCATGGAAGGATACTAGCAAAGAGGGAAGTTAGGGAGGTTCCAATAAAGATAAAAGTAACTCAGATGCCTTTAACTTCAGAGCAGACAAAGCTGAAAGATTCCAAATTACCCTTGTCAAATGATAACCAGATTGTTAATATAAATAAAATACAACCTCTAAAATACCTGTATGCAAATGCTAGAAGTCTAAAAAAATAAGATGGGAGAGCTAGAACATATAGCATTAAATGAGAGGTTAGATATAATTGGCATCTCAGAAACCTGGTGGAAGGAGGACAACCAATAGAATACCGTGATACCTGGGCGCAAACTATATTGCAATGACAGGGTAGATTAAATTGGTGGAGGAGTTGTGTTTTATGTTAGAGAGAGCATTGAGTTACACAGGATAAAAGCTATGCATGAAACAAAACACACTGTAGAATCTCTATGGATAGAAATTCCATGTAAAAAGGGGAAGGTGATGGCAGTGGGGGTGGTACTACCGTTCGCCTGGCCAGAATGAACAAATGGATGATGAAATGCTAAAGAAATAAGGAAAGCTAAAAGAAGTTAGAACACAGTAATAAAGGGTGATATCAATCACCCCAGTTTTGACTGGGTCAATGTCACAGCAGGACACGCTATGGAGATAAAGTTTCTAGATGAAATAAATGACTGCTTCTTGGAGCAGCTGATTTATGAACAGACAAGAGGGGAAGCACAGTCCTTAGTGGAGCACAGGATCTGGTGCAAGGGATAACTGTGTTAGGCTACTTGGCAATAGTGATCACAGCATGATCACATTTGATTTAATGAATGGAGGGAGGATGGCAAGGAAATTGACAGTACTACTGTCTAACTTTCAAAAGGGAGACTATGAGGAAAATAGTTAAGAAAACACTAAAAGGAGTAGTTGCAAAGATTAAAAGTTTACATCAAGCATGGGCGTTGTCAGGACTGACCCAAGGGTTTCTTCTGCCCTAGGCAGAAGCCCTGGCCGTGCCACCACTCTCCCCCTCTATGTGCTGAGTCGCACCACCGCCCCATGTTGCCACCGATTCTGACAGCGGGTTGGGGATGGCTCAGCGATAAGCTATGTGCTTCAGAACGCATGACCTGCCGTGGGCTACTGCTGCCGAGACTAATTGACCTCGTCACCAGCAGCAGGTGGGGGGGGAGGGGGCAGCAGCATGGCTCAGCAAGGGGTGGGCCAGCAGGACATGCTACACATGGAGGTCTGCCATCCCAGGCCTAGTGGACAGGCTGGCCCTAGGCATTGTTTAAAAATACTATTTTGGAAATCCAGACTACATGTATTCCACGCTTTAAGAAAGATGGAAGGATGGCCAAAAAACTGCCAGCATGGTTTAAAGGTGAAGTTAGAGAGATTGTTGTAGGCAAAAAAGCATTTTCAGGAAATGGAAAAAGGAGCCAAATTGCCTGGACTAGATGGGACAAATCTGAGGGCGCTGAAAGAACTGAAATATTAAACTGAAGACCTACTATTAGTAATCTTGTGAACTATCATTAATCATCTGTAGTACCTGAAAACTGGAGAACGGCCAATGTAAATAGAAATTACACTTACCTGGTAATTGTTGTTCCTTGAGGAACTCCAGTTTAGTCCTCTACCTCTGGGTAGTGTACCTCCTCCTGCAGCTTTGAGACTGGGCATGTCAAAATCGTGACATCACTGGATGTAGCCTGCTGTCTCTCCCATCAGCCCCAGTGAACTATTGGCAAAGCAGACTCAAAGGAGCAACATATAATTAGCTTTTTTTAAAATAATTTTAAAAGGGGACTGTTGTCTGCATTCTCTCCTTTCCACCCTACGCCTAGCCATAGACAAGCGAGAGCAGGAACAGAGAGAAAAGAGATAGAATGAATCAAGCTGACTGCAACCCCATTAAGGGCTATACCCACCTGTAACCATGCACCTCTCCCAACTGAAGAATCACTGCTAATGACACCAAACCCGGGTGGGAATGAGGAATAAACTGGAGTTCCTCAAGGAACAACAATTACCAGGTAAGTGTAATTTCTATTTCCTTATCGTTCCTCCAGTTTAGTCCTCCACCTCTGGGATGTATCGGCCTAGAGATCTACTTCAGTCTCGTCTTTCTCTTGCCAATCCAAATCTGGGGGAGAAAGTTCACGAGGCCATGACCTCTTTAGAGGCCTTGGAGAAATGCCCCCAGGATCCCGATTGAGGTGGCTGTATAGGAGTTGCTAACGGCAATGGCTCAGGCAACTTCCCCTGCCGCCTCAAACAGAACGCCTGATGCATAATCAACACAAAATCCAGACAAAAATCCCCTAACTGCGAGTCTGAACCTACAGTAGGCAATGCACTTGAAGGACCCACGAGGTCCTCTGGAGAGGCCCCTGAAGGTGTAACTACCAGTGCCTCATCTCCGGACGCAGCCTTTGGGCTCAGGGCCTCTATAACCCCCATATGCTCCATCTGCTACTCCACGCTGGTAGAGACAGAAGCACAGCCCCAACAGATTCCGGTGTCAGCGACTGTGCCCCTGCGTGTACTGCAGACCACACACTGTGGACGCGATGACATCAGTTGTGCCCCCAACCACTGCTTTGCCAAAAATGAACACCGAATGAAGGCAAGGCTATTTCCTCTCTTTTTTTTTTTCTTTTAAACAAAAATGAAGCCCCAAACACCAAAGGAATATGAATACTCCAAGAATCCCCCTCAGAAACACAGAAAGGACCTGAAATGAAAAACAGAAAATTAAAAGAATGCTCTCTGCCTAGGTTATGGCGCTTTTTTAAAAACGTGGGCCGCAGTAACTCCCGCCACGTGGCCCCGAACGAGCAACTAAGATGGCATCGCTCCTCGTCGAGTTTAAAATGGCACCAAAACTCTGGATGTATAAATGGCGAAACGTACCCCTTCCAAAGTCAAGGGCCTTACCTGCGATGCCAAAATCAACAGAAACGCTGCTCACAATGCTAATGAAGCAGCCTCTCCAGCCACGATGCTGTCCTGCACTGCTGCGGACGGCCGCCGCGGCGAGAACTTCTGCACCGGATCACTAAATGAAATGTGATCTCCCCGCTAAGGCAATCTGCCTCTGCAGGCGCACCCACAGAGTGCCGGTACAGCCCGCGGAGCTCTTCCCCATACAGTCAAGGGGGAGAGATCCCAATCGGTGAGTTTTACTGAACAAGGAGAAAGAAAAATGAAAAGGCAGCTAGGCGGGAGGTTTATTATTTTGTTATTTTATTTTTTTTTTTTAACGGGCAAGCCTCAAATTAAATGAACTTAATTTAAACTATATTATAGTAAACTATATGAAATAAGGGACCAAAATGGATTTAAAGGGAAAGCCCATAAAGTAGCTAGATTAAATAAACATTTAGCCAATCCATGCCAATTTAAAACTGGATGATTCAAAGTTAGAAAACCTAGCACCCTGACTAAAGTACTCCTTATCTGTTCCTCAAGAGAGCCCAGCACCTGTAGGGCTGCTACCCCTGCAATTCTACACCTGCAGTTCTCCGGCCTGTTCAGCAACTCAGGCCTGAACCAAGCTGGACAGACAAGATGGATTCCTCACTACACTTTTGCTGTGTTCAGCTACAAACTGTACTTTCCTCAGCGGTATATCAAATCTAATAAACATAAACTTGACCTCCAAGCAACTGTTTGCGCAGCGTTTTATGTGTGCATACAGAAGCCATTGTCCCTAGCTGATTCGCTGTCCACATGCAAGAACATCTGCTTCTCCGGTGCTTATCTATAGCTAGTTCTACTGGCCTTGGACACTTGTACCTATGCCCAGAAAACTGTATACTGTTTTCTCAGCATGACATCTTACTATGGATCCTTTTTCTGCAAGAAGATGCCCATCATCTACCTCCTGATTCGCTGAGAACACCTCTGACTGCCTTGTGCCAACCAATCATCGGACCTATGACAGAGAATTCTCACAAAGAATAATACAATCTGCGCAGGAGAACTTACACACTTTTTCTGCCACAGACACACTTTTCCACACTTTCATACAGACTGTTACACAGGTTTTCTGCTGTCTGTACATCGCTGACCTGTTTCCTGCGACCTGATCTGTCTGCAAGACAGCCACACTACGTGTGGGCAAAGCTGTCCTCCAAAGGTCTGAGATAAGACTTTCACAGATACCTCCGGTTCTGTGTTCTACCGCGGCTTGCCTCCGAGAAGGGCTGTAGCCTGCGTTACCTAGCTCAGCTGCCTCCTTGGACTGGTGCTGTTCCAGAGTCTCATGATGTCCGCCCGAGTGACAGGCGAAGCTAAGGTACTGACTTATCTCTCCCCTCCTGGATGGGCAAGGGTTAGCTAAAACTTATTCCATAACTTTCCTCAGTGCAGAGCGAATCAGTGACGTCTGGTTACTAATTAAGGATTTATTACTGTGTCGTAACAAATTTCTACCTCATGTTCTAATTATATATATATATATATATATATATATTTGTATATTTTTCTACCTGGCTGTCCATAATAAAATCTAATATATATATAGACCAGACTTATTTCGTGGCTCATTGCCAGACTAGCTCACAGAACTTCGGGCTGGGTATCAGTAGCCAATTTCCCCTGGACAACTGAGAGTCTAACTTATTTTACGCTACTAATAATCCCGACACACCTAGGCTCACTACGTCCTCCTGCTGCATGGAGACTGGACACACTGGGGCTGATGGGAGAGACTAGCAGGCTACATCCAGTGATGTCACGATTTTGACATGCCCAGTCTCCAAGCTGCAGAAGGAGGTACATTACCCCAAGGTGGAGGACTAAACTGGAGGAACGATAAGGAACGCCAATTTTTAAAAAGGGTTCCAAGGATGATCTGGGAAACTACAGACCTGTGAGCCTGATGTTAGTACCAAGCAAAATGGTAGAAACCATTATAAATAATAAAATTACTGAACATGTAGATAGTCATGGTTTAATGGGAGAAAGTCAAAAAGGTATTTAGCCAAGGAAGATCTTGTCTTACAAATCTGTTATATTTTGTTGAAGGTGTGAATAAACAGGTAGATAAAGGTGAGTTAGTTGATATAGTGTATCTGGATTTTTAGAAAGCCTTTGACAAGGTCCTTCATGACAGACTCTTGGCCAAATTAAAAAGTCATGGGATTGGAAGCAGTGTACTATTGTGGATCAGAAACTGGTTAAAAATACAGAAAGCAGAGAGTAGAGCTAAATGGCCAATTTTCTCAATGCAGAAAGATGAATAGTGGAGTACCCAGGGATCTGTGCTGGGTCCACTGCTTTTTAACATATTCATAAATGATCCGGAAATGGGAATAACAAATGAGGTGATCAAATCTGCAGATGACACAAAATTATTCAAAGTTGTTAAAACACAAGAGGATTGTGAAAAAAAATTGTAAGGGGACCTTGATAAATTGGAAGACTGGATGTCCAAATAATAGATGAAACTTAATGTGGACAAGTGCAAAGTTGTGCACCTAGGAAAGAACCACCCAAACTACGGTTACACAATGCAAAGTTCCACATTAGGAACCCCCACCCAGGAAAAGGATTTTGCCATCACCATGGATAATATTTTGAAACTCTCCACCCAGTGTGCAGCAGTGGCCAAGAAAGCAAATAAAATGCTAGGAATCATAAGGAAAGGAATGAAGAATAAAACCAAAGGATATTATGCTTCTGTATCATTCTATGGTGCGACCACACTTTGAATATTGTGTGCAATTCTGGTCGCCATATCTTAAGGATATAGCAGAATTAGAAAGGGTACAGAGAAGAGCCAACCATAATGGTAAAGGGGATGGAAGGATACACCTATGAGGAAAGGATTAAAAGGTTAGGGCTCTTCAACTTAGTAAAGAGGTGGATCAGGGGAGATATGATAGTGACTATATCCTGCGGGTGAAGGGGAGGGTAGGGCCTGAATATGGGGAAGGTCCTTTGGGAACTGGGATTTCCAGATTTGCTTCTGATTGTTGCTGTCAGGTCCTGTACACCCTTGTGATTGACATAATTCAAAAAGATGGTTAAAACACTTGTAAATAAATAAATGGAGTAGAACGGGTAAACGTAGATCAGTTGTTTATTCCATCAAGAAAGAGAAAGACTAGGGGACACACAATGAAGGTACAATGTAACCCATTTAAGGCTAATGAAATAGTTTTTCACTCAATGCATAATCAACTTCTGGAATACATTACCACATGATGTAGTAAAATCTGTTAGTATAGATGGGTTTAAAAAAAGGTTTTGGACAAGTTCCTGGAGGAAAGGTCCATAGACCATAAAGAGGACCTGGGAAATCCACAGCTTACCATGGGACAAGCATTGTGGAATCTATGGATCTTTTTGGGAACATGTCAGGTACATATAACCTGGATTGGCCACTGTTGGAAGCAGGATACTGGGCTGGATGTTTTTATGTACATCGTTCTGCTGTTACGAGAGGCAGTATAGCAAGTTTTAATAAAACCATAAACTTTGGTCTGACCCAGTATGGCATTTTTTATGTTCTTATTTTACATATACACATTTATATTGAAGAAAGGCCTGGCAATCTACTTACAGTTGCACCTTGAAAAGAAAGCCTTGGGAAGGAAATAACGTCATTGGTGCTGGATGAACAAAAAAAAAAAAAATAGAGGAGCTCCATTGGAGTCCCATTTCTAATTAAAAATATGGCTTTCTGCAGCCACACTTGCCTCCCATAGTTGATGCTGAGTAGCCAGGGTATGTCAAGGTTGTCAATTTGAAAGAAATTGGAAGAGTTTCAATTGCCTTATGTGCATGACAAACTGGGGCATGATCGTGGCATAGCTGGCAGCATAGCAGACGGAAACTCAGACGACTTGCAGCTTTACTCTGATGCAAGTCCTGGTCCTGAGACACCACCACTATGTGTAAATGTTTTTTTGGGCTTAAAACTGAATTAAAAGAAGAGATCACATCCATGAAAATGTATCTTAAAGAGACAATGGCAACTTTGCATTAGGACCTGATGGAGCTAGGCATGAGGCCTAAGGAGCTTGGGTACACGTGAAGAAGCATACAGAAGCCATAATATCTGTACGTACAGGCTCTGAATGTTTGAAAAATGAGCAGCAAAGTCTACAAGAAAAGCTTGAGGATTTGGAAGATCGTTTCTGCTGCAACAATTTGCGAATGTGGGGGAAACCAGAAGCTGAAAAACAAACTCAGTATTGCAGTGATGGTATAGCTCTTTCAAGTACTGTTAACCAATAATGAGATTGAGAATGGGGGACAAAAGACTCAGATCCAGATAGAAAGGGTGTACTGAAATCTGGACCCAGTCAATGAAGGAAAGTTGAGATATTGTGATAAAGGAGAAGCTATTGGCAGCAGCAGCACAGAAGCAAAGCCTAATTCAATAGGAAAATTGCTCTATTGATGTCTACACCGACCTCTTGCCCAGGTTTTTATAGTAACGATGGGCCTTCAGAGAGGTTACAACTTTTTTGAAGAAAGAAAGCTGTGCAGTACAAATGGCTGTTCCCCTTAAGAGTGTTTTTAAGCAAATTAAAGTGGCTGGTGGTTCATGTTGATCCTTGAAAGACTTGAACGTTTACAATTTACTGTACATAATACGATAGTGGATATGCATGAATGAAGAGTACATCCAAGCTTATTCCAGCAGAGCTGCAATGGCAAATAGTGTCTGCAAAGGCAAGTGTCTCAAGAGACTCAAAATGATCAGCGGCAGATCACGCAAAGAACAAAGGGATGAAGTGATCCCGCACCAAGGAATACTATAGAATTCCTCTAAGAAAAACATTACACAGTGAACAATATCCCCAACAATTTTTCAGTTCTAACAGGACAGGGGAAAAGAAAGCCGGTGTGGCTATTTTAATTAAGGAAGGTTGCCCTTCCCGATGAGGGACAGTTATGTTGATAATACGGAGGGAATATACGGGGGGGGAAGGGGAAATGGTCACTCTAGCCAACATCTATGCACCTAATAAGGGATAGATAAGGCCCTGGAGAGAGAGATGGTGGGGGAAAGAGTTGTAATCAGCTCAAGAGGCTAATAAAAGTTTTACCTGATAGATTCTTTGCAATCTTTCCACCCCAGACAGCATGATTACGTTTTATTTTCATCCACACCACAGCTATAGTAGAACTGATTTGGTCTTGCTGGATTGGAAATTGGCAGAATTATTATGAACAGCAACCATAGAAAATATAACTTGATCAGATCATGCCTCAGTATGGGTAGGATTTGGAGGGATAGGGTCAGGGGGCAGGTAGGATTCTGGAGACTTAGCAAGAGTATACTAAAGAACAAAAAGGTTGGGAGGATATAAGAAGGCAATTAAGGAATATTGGGAACTTAACACTACAAGAGAAGGGAAAACACCTTATGGAAGGGATGAAGGCAATTGTTAGGGGAAGGATGCTGATATGGGCATCTAAGTTGAAAAAGCAAAGACAATGGTGTACTCACAATTACAAGCATCCATAAAGGAGCTAGCAGGGAGTATTAAGAGATAGGGTCAACTAAAGTACTGCCCCATCTAGTGGCATACGAAGGGCGGAGTGGTGGGTGTGGGCCGCCCTGGATGCCAGCCAGGAAAGTGCACTCACGCAGACACCACAACAAACTTACAATTAAAATGGTTTGCCACGGTGCCTCACGCTCCAGGAGCCGGGCACTCTTTTCTCCTGGCTGAAGTCTTCTGAATCACAAGACTTCGGGCGGGAGAGAAGAGCACCCAGCCCCTGGAGCACAAGGCAACGCTGCAAACAAATTTAATCATAAGTTTGCCCTACTGCCTATGTGGGACTGGGTGAGGGGGTGCATTGCAGCATACAGTGCTGTGCGGGGAAGGGGGGACACCCACTCCTAGTGATGGGAGGACTGGGAATGCCACCGGCAACGTCTGTCTCACCACCTCTTTCCTCCACTATATCTGTTGATGAGGTCATATCTTCCTTTAACACTACTCTCCTCTGCTCTGAATGTCCTTGCTCCTCCCACTTCATACCAGTGAGGCGTACTGTACCAGTCCTGGCTGTCCTCTAAAACCCACTACCTGCGTTCCTGTGCCTGCTCTCTCTGAGTGCCTTTGGCTCAAATCCCACACCTTTGAGGACTTCCTATATTTCAAATTCATGCTAGCCTCTTTCCAGTTTGCCATAGCGCTCGCCAAGCAAGCGTGCTATGTCCATCTGACTAACTCTCTTGCCTCCGACTCTTGCCGTCTCTTTACAACTCTCAACTCTCTCCTCAAAGTGTCTCCATCTCCAACCCCCTCCTTCCCTTTCTGCACATCTACTAAACTCTATCTCCTCCACTGTTGTCCCTTCCATCTGTCATATCCTCAACCTATTGCTTTCTACCGCAACTGTTCCTGTAGCCTTTAAGCATGCTGTGGTTACACCTCTCCTCAAGAAACCATCTTTTAATTCTACCTGTCCTTCTAATTATTAACCCATCTCTCTCCTCCCCTTTATTTCTAAACTACTTCAACATGCAGTTCACTGCTGCTGTCTTGACTTTTTCTCCTTTCAGTCCCTTCTGGCTCCACTGCAATCTGGCTTTCGCCCTCTACGTTCTACTGAAACGCCTCTTGCCAAAGTCTCCAAAGACTTGTTCCTTGCCAAATCCAATGGCCTTTACTCAATCCTCATCCTTCTTAACCTTTCTGCTGCTTCTGACACTGTTGATCACCACCTTCTCCTTGATATTCTGTCCTCGTTTGATTTTAAGGGTTCTGTCCTGTCCTGGTTTTCCTCCTCTCTTTCCTACTGCACTTTAGTGTATGTTCTGGTGGATCCTACTCTACAGCTATCCCACTTTCAGTATGTGTACTCCAGGGCTCTGTCTTGGGCCTTCTCCATTCCTCTCTCTATACTCAAGTCCCTTGGTACACTCATCTCCTCCCATGGTTTTCAGTACCATCTCTACGCTGATGACTCTTGGATCTATCTTTCTGCACCTAAAATCGCTCCTGGAATCCAGGACTGAATCTCTGCCTGCTTATCTAACATTAGTGCTTGAATGTCTCACTGCCATGTGAAATTGAACATGGCCAAAACTGAGCTCATTATTTTTCCCTCCAAGCCCACCTCCCCCTTCCTCTATTTCTGTGGATAACACTCTACTCCTCCCTGTTTCCTCGGCTCGCAACCTTGGGGCCATCTTTGACTCCTCCTTCTCCTCCACTCACATCCAACAGATCTGTCGCTTCATTCTCTAACATAGGAAGGGACAAATTTTGCCATTCTCAACACACCAAGACACTTATCCATTCTCTAGTCACTTCCAGTCTAGATTATCCAGTCTAGACAACCTTCTGATCTTCCTCTGACTCATCTCTCCTCACTTCAGTCTGTTCAAAACTCAACTTTACGGATAATCTTGTGTTTATGTTTATTAAGATTTTCTTAACCGCCCTTCACGTTAGCAGCACAGTGGTGTACAATTTATAAACAAAGTAAAAACTAGAGATAGAAATGGAACGCCATAAAATTATAGGATACATTAGGAAAAAAAAAAAAGAGGGTAATCAGGAAAGTGGGAGGTCAAAGGCAAGGTTGAAAAGATGGGTCTTTAGGAGAAATTTAAATTTAGGAAAAGAGGTCTCAAGTCTGAGGATAAGGGAATTGCAGAGGGCAGGAGCAAGGAAATCTTCCACCAGTGTCACTATGCTCATGTCACCCCTCTTCTTGAGTGACTTCACTGGCTCCGCATCCAGTTCAAACTTCTACTACTGATCTGTAAGTGTCTTCATTCGGCTGCTCCTTACTACTTTTCCTCTCTTATCTCTCCCTACACCCCTCCTCAGGACTCCGCTCTTCTGGCAGATCTGTTCTATCTGTGCCCTTCTCTTCCAGTGCCAATGCCAGACTTTGATCTTGCTGCTCCTTTTACCTGGAACAAACTACCTGAGCCAGTATGTTAGACTTCATCTGTGGCCCTGTTCAGATCCAGGCTAAAAACTAACTTGTTTGAGACTGCTTTTGGATCCTGATCCCCCAAGTCTCCTGTTCACCTCCTATGTGTTTCTTTACTATTCCCCTAGATATATCCTAGTCCCCAGTTGTCTGTCTTGGCTAGAATGTAAGCTCTTATGAGCAGGGACTCTCTCTTACATGTCTCTGTACAGCGCTGCATACTCCTTGTAGCACTATACAAATGATAAGTAGCAGCAGCAGTAGTAGTTACAATTGGATAGTATTGCAAATGGATTATGGCAAGTCCAACAGCGCTCATACGAAACTGGAAATAAGGCAAGCAGACTGCTAGCTAGGATGTTGCTCACCATTTAATTTTGGGCATTAAGCACCCACAACATGAAATTTTGGTTAAAGATGAACAAATTAAACAACAGTTACCAAACTATCATGGGGACAGAAGGGAGTCGCTTCCCAAGCGGTGGAGAACTATCTGAAAAGGGAGGTGCTACAACGGATGCACTCTGAACTCTGGGGGGAGTTAGAAGCTAACATTTCCCAACTTAAAATTAGCCAGATTAATCAAAGAGCTCCCTGGGAGTAAATCCCCAGGTCTAGATGATCTTGCTGATAGTTTTTATAAAAGGTATGACCTGGAACTGATGGGTATGATCGAGAAATTATTCCAACACTTAGTAGGAAGTAGTCAGTTATCGCCTGAAATGAAAACTACAGACAGAAGGCAGGACGGGACTCTATTAGTTGCAGGTCTTATCATCCCATTTCTCTGTTGAATGTGGAAGTGAAAATATTGGCAAAAGTACTGGCTAAGAGGCTGGCTAAGTTGAGGCTAACCATGATTATCTCTGATCAGACTGGGTTCAAATTTGGAAGGCAGGCAACTGATAACATTAAGAGTAGTTAATGTGGTGTAGGCAGCATGACAGCAGAGGGCAGAAGCTATGCTGCACTCCATTAACATCAATAAGGTATTCAACAGAGTGTACTAGGACTTTCTATTCATAGTTATGGAGAGAATGGGCTTTGGGCCCAGTTTTGTGAAGTAGATGCAAGTACTCTAGCATGCCTGTAGGACTCAGAAAAAGATCAACAGGAGCTATTCTGATTAATTTCCTTTGGGTAGAGGAACGCACCAGGGATGACAGTTATCACCATTGTTGTTTGCTTTGATGATGGAACCCCTGACTCAGTCCATCAGGGAGAATGGGGAGATTAAAGGGGTATGGGTAGCTGGGAAGCAACATGAGATTTCTCTCTTTGCAGATTATGTCATGCTATATTTGACAGATCCAATTAATTTGATTCCAGAAGTACTGAAGGAGATGCAGGACTACAAGGCAGTTTCAGGGTTTAAAATAAATATGATTAAAAGTGAAGCTCTTAATGTTAATCTGGGATTAGCAGTGATAGGATATTTGTGTTTCAACAGCCCTTTCTGTTGTATCACAGTGATGTCAAATACTTAAGGGTAAGAATCACGTCAGATTAGGAGGCTCTATCATGTAAACTATCCTCTTTTGTTCCAGGCTCTAGGGGCAGATTTAAATCTCTGGCAAGAGAGTGAACTGTATTCAGGGTTGCTTCGTTTAAAATTAATATCTTGCCATGTCCATTTCAGGCTTTACCAATAGTTATTTCCACTAGGGAGTTACGAGCACATCAGAAGAAATCTTCCCATTTATTTGAAAAAGAAAAGCATGACGAGTTGCCCAAACTACTGTGCGCTGTCCTAGAGATTTACAAGGCCTAGGCGTACCAGATTTAAGAGTATATTACTGGGCCACCCAGTTACATCATTCTCATAGGAATTAGGGGAGGTGGGGGAAAGAAAACCTTTGTGAGACTGGAGCAAGTGAATTATGAAGGCTGCCCAATCTGCATTCCATGGATGAGAAGAGAACCTCATTGTTCTGTGGGAGGTTGTAACTCCTTCTAAAAGCATATTCCAAGACAAAATGTGGAAAATACACGGGGTGGGGAGATAGAGTTCTTTTTCTTTACCGAATCCATTGCAGTTTACGGGGAACTTTGCCGCAGGGAGAAAGGGTGGATTTTTCTACAGGTGGGAGAAGATGGAATTAAGATGACTTCTATCAGTTTGTAGTGGGGGGGGGGGGAGGGGGGAGGGGGATGGAATTTGTAGGGTCTGATGACTTAAAGGAGTTCAATTTGAACAAAGTGAATGTGAATTATTTTCATTATGTCCAGGTAATCAATTTTCGCAAAGAAAACCCCAGAGGGATATGGTTCAGGAAGACTTCTCAGATTTGGAAGTCATCTGGTATGAGAAGAAACAATTGAGGGGCCTCAGTTCAGCTGTATATAAGGCTCTGCGTGCTCCAAAATGTATGAAATTCAGGTATATGGGGCAGGGGGGAAGAAGTGGATGAAAAGCAGCAAAAAAATAATATTTGACCAAATTAAGCACTCTTCTATTTCTACTTCTGTGTGAGAAAACTGTTATATTAATGCAATGGTATTCTACAGCATATAAATTAAAGAGCAGGGTAAAGAATGCAGTCTTGCTGTATACCTTTGCTGATTTTAAACCATTCGGTTTCTCCTAGTTCCATTTGAACTGTTGCTTCTTGATCAATGTAAAGGTTGTGCAAGACATCTATCGGGTGTGCTGGTATACTCACGCTTCTTAATGTGGCCCAGAGTCTCTCATGGTTTAACACAATCAAAAAGCCTTGCTGTAGTCAATACAACACATATGAATATCTTTGTCTTTGCAAGGATCCATGTCTCAGCTATCATAAAAAAAAAATACCTCTTTAATTTATATGCAAAACAAATCATCAGAGAAGCAGGATTGTATGAAGACAACTGAGGTATGAAGACTGGTGGAAGACTCATCAACAACTTTCGCTATGCTGATGATACCACATTACTGGCTGAATGTGAAGACAATCTGAAACATTTGCTCCTCAAGAAACACAATCTTAAAATGGGCCTGCGCCTTAACATTAAGAAGACAAAGATCCTGACAACTGGCAAAATCACATTGATGGAGAATTTAAATAGTTGACAACTTTAACCTACTTGGATCAACAATCAATAAAGAAAGGACAAGCAGTCAAGAAATCCGAAGACACATTGCTCTTGGCAGAATGACTATGAAGGACCTAGATAAGATTCTCAAGAGCAGAGATGTCTCTCTCCCTACAAAAATTAGACTTTTCCAAGCCATGGTATTTTCAATAACATCATATGGATGCGAAAGTCGGACAGTGAAAAAGATAGACAGGAAGAAAATTCATGCCTTTGAATTATGGTGCTGGCGACAAATACTGTGTATATCATGGACTGCACAAAGAACAAACCAGTTAGTACTAGAGATCCTTAGAAGCTCAGATGATAAGACTTTGACTTTCATACTTTGGACACATCATGTGAAGAGAGAGATTGTTAGAGAAAGACATAATGTTTGGCAAGGTAGAAGGTCAAAGCAAAAGAGGAAGGCTGGCAATGAGATGGATCGATACAATACAGCAGCTATGGGTGCCACTCTATCAACAATGAGCTGCCTAACTGAACATAGTTCAGGTGAACTATGTTTAGGTGAACTATCCAGAGGGCTGCCATGAGTCGACACAGACTCACCGGCGCTTAACAACAGCTTTACAGCAACTAGACTAAATAAAATGTTTCTATCAATATCAATGTATTGTTGGAGGTCCTGAGGAGCATAGGTTCTTTTTCCCTTATTTGGTGGAACGGCCCAACAACAGACAGATTTTAAAAGTTACTCCAGAATTTGATTAAAAGGAGGTTTTTGATTTAGAAATCCATTTGTAGCCTAAGTTATTTCTGTTGGCATTATGGCAGCCAGGCTCCTTAAGGAAAAATAGATGACAAATACAAGCTTGTCAGAGTGTAGCCTGATGTGTAATAGCATACTGATGGAAACAGTGGGAGCCCATCACGATAGGCCAATAAATTGTTAGACTAAGAGTACCGGTTCGAATGGAAAAGATGAGAGTCAAGAGACACTGATGTACGCAGAAATTTGATAGAGAATGGTTTGTTTTTTAATTATTATTATTAGAACTTTCTAAACTGCCCTGGCCAGGTAGCATCCAAGCTGTATACAATAATTAAAGTATGTGAAACTGGCGTTCCGTTCCTATTTCAGACAAGAAAGGAAAGATCAGCACAGAAAACAAATTGAAAATAACCGCCTCCCAACACTAGGCCGGGCAGTTCGGGAAAGCTGCCTGAAAATAGTAGGTTTTCAAAAGCACCTTGAATTTCTTCAAAAAGGACTCAGCAAGCAAAGGGGGAGGGGAGGGAGAGCTCCAAAGAGATGGAACTAGAAAGCCGTATGTCTGAATACTTCCATTCAAGCAGCAGAGACGGGGGGGAATAACGAAACTGTTCACATTCCGAGCTCGTGACAAGCAATATGGGATACTGAATATTTGCAGCCTTGGGGAGAGTAAGGAGGAGGGGAGATAACGATATATACGACAGCTATGAAAACATGAGAATTGAGCTGTGCATGAATATGTTTGAAATTAATAAACATTCTGGGAATGATATTTAAAAGCATTTACATAGTTTGCAGACCTGCAAACCATGTAAACACTGCTAAGCGGGATACTCAGCAGCGCTAACATGTTTAGTGCTACTGAATACTCGTGGATGCCGCTGCTACACACCCTTATGCTAACCGGTTAGCACTGAGGGTGTTCCAGGGCAACACCCGTCGCTAACAAGGCAGCAGGAATATTGAACCGCTGCCCAGTTAGTGACATATGGCAAAGGTCAGTTGCAGGAAAGGCTGTCCTTTCACCACAGAAGCTGCCTGGTTAGCTTTACAGCAATCCGAGCAACCTAGTCAATGCCAGAGCCTGGCTGCTGAATATCGGACTCCCTAATGTATTCTTTTTTTTTTTTTAAACACCAATAGAAAAAAAAGAAAGTTTAAAAAAAAAAAACAGGGAATAATCATAACATGGACAATTATCCACAAAGTTGCCAGGAGTCAATACTGACTCAATGTCACTTAACAATAACACATACATATATACGTATGTGTATACATACAAATAATGAGGGCAATTTCATCTAGGCACAAGTGTTATTTGAAATTTGCCCACCCTCCCTGATGGCTATTTGGATTTTGTGCGACTGCCAGGACCTATTTAGTTTTGACTGCAGCTGCTCTATGCCACCATAAGCAACCACCTAGTCTGTGTATTGGCTAAACCTGCCTTGGGATCAAGGGAAGCACAGCACTCCAGAAGTTGACAAAGATGTACCACTACTGGAAATCAGCCATGCAGCTGGCAGGGAATCCAGGCCACACCTGCTGAGGAAACAGTGACCAGAAGAACTCAGCAAAAAAGAGCCCAAGTTAGGCCAGATTAAGTAAAAGAGGTGCCAGAATGAAGTTGGTATCTGAGGATCCAAAAGGGAGGACAGCTCGAGTAGACAGGGAAGGCAGAAGAGTAAAGTGGAGGAAAGGAAAGGAAAGTAGTTTAGAATGAGTAGCAAGGAAAGTTGAAGCATAATGATAGTGAAGAAATGGTAAAGAGAAGAGTGTTCAAGAGGTACAACACACACACATCATTCTACCCTACTCTCTGACAACACCTGCCAACACAGGCCCCACTAAGTCCCAAATGGGGACATATAAAGAGTTGATGTCACCACATAGTGCCTTTAGTGGTAGGGACATTTTAGTGGCATTAGTTGGGAAGGAGCATGAATGAGAGTGTACTAAAGGGCAAAAGATGTGTATTCTGTTGGGAGCATGTGCGGCATTATCTCAGCAGGTAACGTAGTGCAAATGCGGGGATCGTGGCGTGACAGCATCATGGATGCAGCTACTACCACCCATTCAGGTGGAATTAGCTGTATCCACAATATCCACAAATCGTGCAGCTCCATGCGCTGTCAATGCCTGTGATAACTACTGGGTACAGAAACATCCACTCTCTGCCCGCACCCCACCCACTCTTGCAACTCACACGCAGTATGCAGCTATCACAAAAAAGAAATGCCTGCAGTAGCTGCATTTGGTCTACATTAGTTGTAACCGTGGCATGATAATTCCATGTTAGTGCCACGATGACAGCTAATGCCCTTTAATCAACATACCCCAAAAAGTACATTCAGCATCTAAATTTCACATTGTGTAATGAAGGGCTTTCCTCACTGTGTATAATCTGTGAATTTGCCCTGTACTTGTACATGCAATGCTATGCCAGTCCAGTTTTGTCCAATCTGCTGTGATTGATGTCAACTCTGGTGACAAAAGGACAGCAGCTATCAGTAGCTGATGTCAGAAAGTGACTGCAGCAATCACAAAGCTGATTTAAAGCTGAAAAATTATACTGTATTTATATTTTGCATGAACAGAAAAGGGAATTGCTATCTGTTATAATGTTTACTGTATTCATTCATGTGGGAAGAGGCTTCTATAACTCTGAAACAAGTCTTTTTTATTTTAGCCTAGCAGTTTCTTCCTGCTTCTTTGGATTTCCAGCTCAATACAACTGACCTGCACTGGGCTATGGCACGAAGCCTTCATTCAGAACCAACTGGCGCTTTTCCATGTTATATATCCTTCAGCTCAGCCCAGTCACTGCAGCTACAGTCCTTGGGCTGCAAAATGCAGCTCCCTCTAGAAACCAAATAATGTAAACCGTAGATTCAGTCAGTAGGTGTCATTGTTGCACAGATCTTACTGATCGCTTTCCAACGTGCCGTATTCTCTTAAACAAAACAACCAAACTCTTGTCTCTCATAATTCTTCAACATTGCTATACCCAAATTGTGCTGTGAAACATTTCAAACACTTACACTGACCCCCACCCCTCCATTAAAAAAGAGATGCAAGTTTATTGACAGAGCTGTAACAGACACTTAGTATTTTCAAAAGCCATCTCATTAAATGTATTATCAGTGTGCCAGAACTGTGAATCTGTGCAGTCCTTAAGCAAGATGTCTTTCATAAACCTAGATATTGTCTATGCATGTAGCTCTGCATTAGACAGAAAACAATTCTCTCTCTAGATTTGAAAAACAGTTTGAAGTACCATATATGCCATGAGGTATATTACTCTATTATAAATCAGAGAGGGCAGTTGCTAAATACTTGTTTAAAACAAGCTTTATTTGGGTAAACATTAAATTCTTCGCTATTCTTCAGAGCATCAATCCCAACAAATCAAAGCATGCATTCCAACCTGCTATGACAGCTATAGAATGCTTTTTGATTGGTTGAGAATGATTGTGATGAGTAACAGTTCCTCTGTACCTTCAACAGATCCAATAATATTTGATAAACGGGGAGCGGCAGAGGGAAGGAAGTAAAGAGTGATCAAGTGTGGAACTCCCTTATGTTTAGAATTGGGCTTTGCACAGAGATCCAAAGTCATTCGCACCTCCAATGGCTGTCTTATTTATAAAATAAACAAAATGTAATAACAGCCATTTTGTAGATTACACCTTTCATGACATTCGAGATAAATAATTTTTAGATGACCTTTTTAATTTGTCCTTGCCAAATAAAATATGCAATGAAAACTAGATGAATTTCAGTATTTATACAGAAAATAGAATTACATTTGTAGCCATTAACCAACATTACCAGGCTTTAAAAATCTATAAGAAATTATTTCCTAGCCTGTTCTAGATATCATTTTTTCTGGAGCAAAACTGTCAAATGGGCCAAGTCTCACCATATACAACTGAGTACTTTCTTTCTAAAAGATGTAAACTATTAGAAGGAACAGTGGGGTGGTGACCTCTTTCAATACCAGTTCAGCCCTGCTAATTCTGTTCATATGGAAACATATCCACATTAAGTGGGGTTAAATCCCTAAAAACACAGAGGGTTCATACTACTAACCTGCTTTTGAATAAGAAAGCTGCCCCAATTGAATATTACAGTAAAAATGATGTTTGTGTGTATCTCTTTGATTCTAGGAGCACAGTAGTCACAGATGTCATCTGCCTAATTAGATAAGCACCTTTACTTTTCTGCTTTCTCAGTATCCAATGGCCTGCTTTCAGTAAGTTCAGGATGTTCCTATAAGTGTTTTCCTGGAGGAGGAGCTGAAAGAACAGCCACTCAAGTCCTGCACACCAATTCTTACAACGCATCTCATCCCAGATCTCATAGACATCACTTCATTCCAAAAGAATAAGGTTTTTTTAAAACGCTTTCAAAAGACATTTTTGAAAGAATACCTTTTTGCCTGTGCTGTAAAGTACTATGTATATGTCCAACAAAACAGTTGAAGCCAATTCAGTATGAAAACTGGAAAGAGAAGTTTTCCTTTTCCCTAAAGGTTTCCTCTAAAAAAAAAAATGGTCCAGTTTTCTTGGGTTAGATGCTCCGAGTTTATTTAAAAAAAAAAAAGGGGGGGGGGGGGGTTTACAACTCTCTATTAGTGGGAGCTGCCAAGCCTATTCTGTAATCAGGAACAGCAGCCAACGTTGACCAGTCCCAATTAAATGGGAAGGGCAGTACTGGCAGTTCTGTAGGTGTCATAAGCACATCCAGAAGTGCCCCCTCCCCAAAGCCCCAAACATCCTATATTTCCTTTTCAACAGGTTCTAGGAGGTGCCCTGGACTTTGATGACCATCTCTCCAGGTTGCTGCCACCCTCACATGCCGTGCTTCTTGCGGATGACGGCTATGGAGAGCTGCCGGTCCTTCTCGCGGATCTCCTCACGCAGCTTGACCTCTGTGACCCGCAGATGTCGGATGCTAGCTTTCATCTCTTTCATCTTGACTTCCATCAGGGCGATAATGTCGCGCTGCTCGTTCAGCTTGCGCAGTAGCTCCTCGGAGGTGGTTCCCGACGAGAGAGAGTAGGAGTGGTCGGAAGCGGAGTCTAGAAAAGCGGGGTAACCATAACTGGCAACTCCAGGATCGTCCCGCACCAGCACTACCCGCAGATGCTGGTGGGCGGCGGAGGAACCGGGCCCCTCGGGCATCCCGGCCCCTTCTACCTGGACCGTCAGGTCCATGGGCTTCGTATCCTCGCCCCCTCCGCCGGCCGTCATCACCTCGGCCTCGCCGGCCGTGACCTCCAGCTGCTCCCCGACGTCCTCGCCTCCTTGCAAAGTAGTGACGAGCACGGCGGCAGTGCAGCCACCCCCGGAGTGCAGCCGCTGCTTCCTGCCGCCCCCGGTGCCCCGTCGGGTTTTCTTCTCGTTCACCCCGCGCAGCGGGAAGATGGTTGGCACCCGCACACTGTAGGTCTTACGACCGCCTGGGAAGTGCAGACTGCAGACGCGGTGACCCGTAGTAGGATGGAAGGTGCTGAAGCAGCCGCTGACCCCGGCCCGAGACACATTCTTTAGCCACAGCCGCCGTAGCTCCGCGTCCTTCGGGAAGGTGTAGAAGTGCAGCGCCTTGTCCCGGTGCGAGTTGCTATAACAGCCTGGCACACAGCAGGTAAAACCTGGCATGGTGGTCCGGGCTCGATCTTCGCCACCCGCCTCCGATTCTGCTGGGCGAATCTGGACCCACGCTCCTCTGTGGCGGAGAACGACAGCGAGCGGAACTACAAGTCCTACAATCCCCCTACCACTTCCTTTTTCCGTAAAAACACAAAACGCAACTACAAGTCCTACAATCCCCCTACCACTTCCTTTTTCCGTAAAAACACAAAACGCAACTACAACTCCCATAAATCTTGTTTCCGGTTTCAACCCTGCCGTCTGTCCTCCGGGCAGAGTTGATAACCAGACGAAACTACTACTCCCACAAGACAGTGCTCCGTCTTATGGTTGATGGGACTGGACGAAACGGTCAACAAGATAACGAAGAACTACAACTCCCACAGTACCTCTGTGCTTTTGTGTAGTTGGTATAGAACAGAAAAAAGCCTAGACGTTGACTTTACAGGGCCCCATGGAAACACAGGTTACCAGACTATTTTGCAGGTAAATCTGGGACATTCTTCAGAAGTGTGTGTGGGGAGGGAGGACCACCTTAGTTCCAAGTTTGAGCAACAGGGCCTGAAGGAGAAGAGTCATTACCCTGCCCATCCCTCCCTCCCTCCCATCCATCCATCCTATGAAAGCAATAATATCACTTCCAAGCAGACATATCAACAGAGAAATAAAAACATAAAGATACAGATAAAAATTCTAAAAATGACATGCTCAAATCACTAAATGTCATAAAAGGCAGTATAAAAAGTGTGTGAATAAAGATAAAATACATTTTTTTTTACCTCCCTCTGTCCCCATTGCTGGAATTGAGGACTGTGGGCCGCTAAACAGGTGGGAGTCAAGGACACAGTTCTAAAATTTACATCTTTATTCATCTTCCAAACCTTCATCACCTACAACTCCTAGAATTATCCAAATCATTCACCAAAGAAATTCAATACAATTAGTTTGGCTGTTCAGAACAAAAGAAAATGTACTGAAGAAGGAGCGGATCTGTGCAGGCCCCATCGGCACCGACGCCACCCACATGCGAGGACCAACTTCCTGCTTGCTCCCAGAGAATAAAAAGAACCACGAAAAAAAAAAAACGCAAAAAAGAACTGCCAAAAAACCAGCACAGGCTGCCAAAAATTAATAGCCAAAACAAACTGGCACAGCTGAGGCAAAAAGGGAGGACCAAAAAGGGAATCACAACACCTGAAAGTCCAGCTGAAGAAATTCAAACAGGGCTAATGCTATTGTACAAGTCGCTGGTGAGGCCTCATTTGGAATATTATGTTCAGTTTTGGAGACTATGGGGTATGTTTACTAAACCGAGCTAACCCGGGCTATCTGCAACTAGGTCCCATTGAATAATATGGGACCTAGTGGCAGATAGCCCAGGTTAACCGTTAGCCCGGTTTAGTAAACATACCCCTATATCTTGCAAAAGACATAAAAAAGGCTGGAAACAGTTCAGAGGAAGGTGGCCAAATGATTTAGAGCCTGTGTCAGAAGACTTATGAGAAAAGACTTGAAGATCTAAATATGTACACTCTGGAGGAGAGGAGGGACAGGGGAGATATGATTCAGACCTTTAAATACTTAAATAGTATTAATGAACAAACAAACCTCTCCCAAAGATGGGGAATCTGTAAAACTAGAGGACATAACATGAAGCTGCAAGGGGGTAAACTGAAAGGCAGTATCAGGAACTACTTTTTCACTGAAAGGGTGGTGGATGCTTGGAATGCCCTCCCAATGGAAGTGGTGGGGACAAATACAGTGACAAAATTCAAAATGACATGGAACAGACACAGTGGATTCCTTTATAGCAACAGGATAAAATAAAAATAAACGTGTCTCTTATATCTCAGTAAATACGGGTGACCTACACGGAGCGGTGGGTACACCCCTAAACAAAGGCATGGGGAGGTGTGACCTACACGGAGCGGCAGGTGCACCTAGTCTTGCTGCCTTCTGGGCAGAATAGATGGACCATACTGGTGTTTATCTGCTGTCATACACTATGTTAATAGAGGTCTCTTATTTCAGTTCAAATGCAAATATATTAAAATCAGAACAACAGTTAGATACTGTAAACCTTTATGGATCCAAAATTATTCTTCTGTGAAATCTCCATTTCTCACTGATTTGGTATAGCTGAACCTGACTATTCCTGTAGGGGGCATATTCAGAGTAGTGACTAGCCCCCACTGAACCTTCGACCTGCATATTCAATGCTGGGGCCATATCTGGCCACCAGCACTGAATATCTGGGTTGTTCCGATAGCACCACAGCTAACCGGACAGCAGAGATATTCAGCTACTGCCCAGTAAGCTACGGCAGCTAAAGATAGGCCAGCTATCAAAGTGCCTAACTTTAGCCATTTTGGGATAACCGGCTAGTGGCTAAATATCACTGCTAGCCAGCTACCACCTCTGCTCTATCCCCGCAATGCCCTGATGCTAGCCAGCTAGCATTAGGGTGTTCAGTGGCAGCACCCAGGGATATTCAGCGGCACTAACTGCATTAATGCCATTGAATATCTCAGTCACTCCTGTTAACGCGATTAGAAAATGTATTAAGATCACATAGTTTTTAATTAGCTTCCTCCTGGTTTATGGCCAGCCTTCCTTAAGTTCCTCTCCAATAATAACCCTTCTCTCTGTGGCTTTTTGAACCACATCACCCTGGAACTGCTGCAAGACAACTCCAAACCACAGGACGCGCTTCCTTCAGGTGACCTCCTTGCCACAATGTAGGCGTCAATGGTCTTCTGGCTCCACTTCCCAAAACCCAGATATTCCTCTTGAGTCCTAGCATGTTGCAAGAAGGATAGAAAGTAAAAAAGACTCCCACCATACCTACCAGTTGAGTTTTATTAATCAAATTTTTCTTGAGACATCTTCTACTAGGAAAATGTCATCAAAGTCTACTTTTCCCACACCGAATACATTACTGTCAGAATATATGAGCACTCTAGGGGGTATATTCAAAGTGGTTTGGCCTGTTAACCAGCGAAACTCTTCAGTGGGATATTCAGCGGCACTAAAGCAGTTAGTGCCGCTGAATATTCCCTCCTACCCGGTTTAAACCTCCTGATGCTAACTGTTTAGCATCAGGGTGAAGCAGGGGTCAGTCAATGCCAATATTCAGCCACTACCCTGCTAAACTAAACCGGCTAAAGTTAGGAAGAAAAAAGTCTGTACTTACTTTAGCCGATTGAGCTATCCGACCAGCAGCTGAATATCACCACTGACTAGTTAGCTAAAACAATAACTGGACAACTTGAATATTCAATGCTGGTGACTGGATATGGCAGCAGCATTGAATATCAGGGCATAATTTAAGTGGTGATGGTCAGCCGCTTTAACAGTGCTGGCCATCTCCACTGAATATGCTCTCCTCTGGAGTCTTGTTTAGTAAGAGGAATTTACTGATTGCTAGGGCTGGCACTACCATTAGGCGAATTAGGCAGTCACCTAGAGTGCTGGTCTTCCAGGGGTGCCCATCGCTGCTGCTGTTGCCCTTCTCGGGACAGGCAGCAGCAGCAGTGGACATAAACAGCCCCACAACACTTATCTATAAACTTCGGTACCACTGGGCTGTTTGCTTCCTCCCCTCCAACGCTGGATGCCAACTTCCTGTTTGCAGACAAATTTTCAAAAAGCCTCCGAAATAGCAGTGAAAAGCTCACCAGTAATATAAACTGCTACAAAAATAGTGTTATACCAATTTGTGTATTCACTACCCTATATACAAACAAAAAAAGGAGGAATAGAGGACTTTAGTATTTTCCTGCATGGGGTTTTTCAGTGATATGGCATATCAATCATTTATTTCTATATCGACCCTCTCAGTAACATCCTCTGTCATCTAATCCCTCACATTCAACAATTTCTTCTCCTTCAGAAAACCTAAGAAAGACTTATTTTTGCAACATGTCGCTACATATTTTCAATGTTTCATAAATGCCCCGATGCTGGCAGCATTTTGCAAAGTTGCTGCTCCAGGAGGCGACAATTGTGTGCGACACTATAAAAAGACAAATATAAATAACAATAAGAATCAGCATATATCATTTCTATATCGTGACTCTTCTATAACATTTTAAAATCTATAACCATTATACATTCTCCAACAAAAACGACCATCAAAGGACGTCTGAACCTCTATCTCCAAGCAGAACTATTGATACCCCCATACCTTAGTAATTACATGAGATTCCACTGAAAAAAATCCAAAGCGGTATAATAAATATTAGGAGAAAGAGGGTCCATCGTGGCTGCTTCCCTCAAGTAAATTCAATCAATCATAATTGTACAGGTTAAATCAGGCTCCCAATACCGGTGCTAACAAACACCGAAATTTTAAAGTTCCATTCACAAACTTGTAGTAAGTTCTGAGAGCCAATCAAACAATATCAGCACTCTACCAATAGAGCTTAATTACATGCCCATTCATTCAATGCTCATTCATTCTCACTACCAAATAGCTGTCACCCACAACAGAACAGCCCCTAATGTCAACCAATCATAATCCACTTCTCCAAAACCCACATGATTACTAAAAACTCCAACCAATCAAAATATCAGAAATCATCTCATTCATACATTTACACACTAAATTGCGATCACCAAATCATCAGACACATCAAACAATATAAAATAATTAAAATGATTAAAACCAAACTTTTATTCAAAACACAAATATTTGCTATATCAAAACAGTTCATAAAAAGAACACCTTCACATTAGAAATCTCCTATAAGTTCCATGTTTATCAGCATTCTTCGTAGAAATCAGCTTCTGCTATACTGTATATATGAATACACATGAGAAGCAACAAAAAAACCTCTTAGGGAGTCACAGCTTAACTAGGGATCCGTGGTGCTATTTAAAGAAGAACCCTGATAATCTAGCATTACTCCTCTATCAAAAAGAAACAGTGATAACTTCTCATACATACCAACAATACACTTATTATTACATCACAGTGTCTTATATAAACATATCAGCATCACATTAACCACTCTTTTATTATTATTTCCATTATTTTATAAGAAGCAAACCTCCCCATACTGTATTCAAACAGCTCCCTCCCCTTCAAAACCACATAGAATCCTACTAATCAACCACTGGTCTATTTAATTCGAATCACACATTCAGATAACTCTCTACTAGGATTTATAGATCGTCATTAACACAAATGCCGATCTATGGCATTATTTAGACCATTCGGATGCACTATACGTAATTGAAAAATCCATCCTTTTTCTTTATGAATGTGCCATTTTGCTCAATCTCCCCCACGTGGGTTTAAAGAGACATAGTCCACCCCAAAAACCTGAAGATCTTCAAAGGAATGGCCATGGACAATGCAATGCTGCACCATTGGAGCCTCCATCACTTTTCAGTTCAAACAGCTCCTATGTTCCAGCAAACGAACTTGTAATTCCCTTGTTTGACCTATATACAAAAGGTCACACAGACATTTAATAGCGTAAACTGCATAAGTGGATTTACTAGTTGTCCACCATTGCAAACTAAATTTATGGCCCCTATGTTGGAATTCACTCAATTACAAGGATAGACTACAGATCTGACACTGTCCACACCTTGAGTGACCCCCTCGCCTTCCTCCATAATGTTATCCTTCACAGATGTAAATCTAGCCGGGCTTTCTAACTCCTTGATACTCCAGTGTCTAGTAAAAAAACATTCTGGCTTTTACATCCTGCAGCCCTGGCACAACATTTAATATTGTGGCATGCTTATAAACAATTTTGCTCACTTTTGCACCCAAAGGTGAGAAATGAGTGATAAAGTGCTCAAACTGACTCTCTTCTTGTCATCTTCCTACTCGACTTTCCTCCTTCAAAAGATCTCAATCATTATAGAGGTCCCATGTCCAGGCTTTCCTAATTGTTGGGGGTACCTATGACAGACAAAATCATCAATCAAGATATTGGATTGATTAAAAAATACATTTCTAGAGCTACAATTCTGCCAATAGCAAAGGAATTGTAAGAATGGAAGATTGTTTTTCAAAGCTGAGGGGTGTGCACTATCATAACAGCCATCAGACCTGCTGCCCAATCAGAGCTCCAGCTTGCTTTTTAAATAGGAAGCTGTGATTCCATCTGCATAGCTGAAGCAGCTAACAGCCATCAGACCTGCTGCCCAATCAGAGCTCCAGCTTGCTTTTTAAATAAGAAGCACCATTAGGCTCTGTGACAGACTCTCTCCAGCTCCTGTCCCCTCTGGGGATCTGTGATTCCATCTGCATAGCTGAAGCAGCTAACAGTCATCAGACCTGCTGCCCAATCAGAGCTCCAGCTTGATTTTTAAATAAGAAGCACCATTAGGCTCTGTGACAGAGACTCTCTCCAGCTCCTGTCCCCTCTGGGGATCTGTGATTCCATCTGCATAGCTGAAGCAGCTAACAGCCATCAGACCTGCTGCCCAATCAGAGCTCCAGCTTGCTTTTTAAATAGGAAGCGCCATCGGGCGCGCACGTGCCTGGCGGGCCCGTGCCTGAGGGCCTCGCCAGAGGGCCCTTTGGCGGGGACCGCTAGCCAGAGCCGGCACTCAATTCTTGTGATCCTGAACCAGTGAACATCAACACAGCAAACATCGTGATCCTCCAAGCAGCAATGCTGATATTCTAATAACAAGAGCCTTCCTCTTCTCAAAACTGTAAGCTGTTTCAATTAATTGTATTAATCTATATCAATTTCCTTAATTCTCCTCCACAACGTTCAATTTGTTCATAACTATGTACAACTGTGTATAACTGTATCTACTGAATAACTATATTTACTAATAAGGCACTTGCTTTATTGCTCATCCACAACTTTCAATTTGTTTAAAACTGTGTATAACTATATCCACTGTATAACTATATCTACTAATAAGCACTTTGCACCCTTACTCTTTTGTTTACTTAGAAACAACCCTTCAAACCACAAAATGACATCCTCATTATTTACTATTACCCTAATCTACACGCTAACCTGTACTTTTCATGTCTCTGCTACTTTTGCAAATCACTAGAACCCGATTCATCTAATCCACAATACAAGCAGGAAACATTCTATGAATTGAAACCACATACTCCCAAACACTTATCACAAGAGACAATCACATCTTCTTTATGTATCTCTTGATCTTACAAACTCCACCAAAGACAAAAACAAAAAAGCGAAACATCAACCAGACCTAAAATGTGCACTTGTTAATGCACGCTCTACACGCAATAAATGGCCTGTAATCACAGACCTAATAACCAAATACAATTTAGATATACTTTTGGTTACTGAAACTTGGCTCTCTAATATAGACAACGTAATATTAAACCACCTTACTCCACCCAACTTCACAATCTACACCTGCAACAGAGAACACAGAAGAGGCGGTGGTGTCCTAATACTTGCAAAAACAGTGCTACAATATCGCATAAATTTAATCAAAAGTACACAACACTTAAACACACTAACTATTACCAACAAATCCAACTCCATTAACCTCATCTACAGAGCACCAAATGCTGTCTCTGATGAACTTTCAGACATCATTGACCTAGCCTGTAACCCAGAAGACCCCTCCAAACCAAACTGGTTATTAGGCGACTTTAATCTGGCTTCTACTCAACCTACCCTAGCCAAGTCTTTCTTAGAAGCAATGTCTGACCTCAACTACAAACTATTAGTCTGAAATTTGTAGAACGGGTATATAAAACAAACAGCACAAACCCCGTCAACCATCTAAACTTAGCAACATACTAGCTGTCCTGTATGTTTCACTAGCAACCGGGTCTCAGAAAAAACTGAAGGCACGTAATCTCGGGCACAAAGCCTCTTAACAGTGCCTGTTTTTACATCAATGACCCTGTAAATTTATGTACTTTTTAAAACAAGTTTTTGATGATTTTTTTGAAAAAGTCCAATAAGCAGATGTTCTTTTCTTAATGATGAAACAAATTATCAAAGAAGAAAAAATCCAACTTAGCTGTTTTTAAACGTTAGCCAGGTGATCAAAAATAAGGCAATTCCTAGGATACGTATGAGGGAGCACAATAGCCGTATTAAATGTCGCATACTGGAAGCACCTTTAGTTCAGCATTGCTTAAAAGAAAGTCATATTTTTGAGCAATTACGCTGTTTTGTCATCGATCACATGATGACACCTATGCGAGGTAAAACTCTTGATGAAACGTTGCTCTGGAAAGAACAAAAATGGATCTTCACATTAAGCTCAGCATCTCCATCAGGTCTGAATATACGATTGGATTTGTCACTTTGTTTATGACAGACTGTTTTGTTGATGCTTATGGCTAGTACTACATAGGTATTAATATACATTTTTTCCATTGGACAATGACAATCAGTTCAAGTCACATGATTATCTCTTTAAAAATGGCGATTAGGGTCAATCTCGCATGCGTGGCGTTTTTGTGCACTGAAGTTTGAGAGAAACATATTTGGAATATGTGCACTTATTACGCTGGTTATGTGGTTAATAAAGGTTTGGTTTTACCTATGTTTTTCAAGATAGCGATGTTGCAACTGGCTTCATGATATTAATTTCACGTTTTTATTTTCTAGCCGGTAATGACAATTCCCTGAGGAAACGTCTATAGTGAAACGCTTGGGCAGCCTGGATGGAGGCGTAAAAAAGGAATTGCCTTATTTTTGATCACCTGGCTAACGTTTAAAAACAGCTAAGTTGGATTTTTTCTTCTTTGATAATTTGTTTCATCATTAAGAAAAGAACATCTGCTTATTGGACTTTTTCATAAAAAATCATCAAAAACTTGTTCTAAAAAAATACATAAATTTACAGGGTCATTGATGTAAAAACAGGCACTGTTAAGAGGCTTTGTGCCCGAGATTACGTGCCTTCAGTTTTTTCTGAGACCCGGTTGCTAGTGAAACATACAGGACAGCTAGTATGTTGCTAAGTTTAGATGGTTGACCTCAACTACAAACAAGTAGTGGCTAATCCCACCCATCAAAGTGGGAATCTTTTGGACCTAATCTTTATCCCTCAACATGACATGATTATGATGAACAAAATTGATCTCTCTATTACCCCTGTCCCATGGTCTGACCATAACCTAATAACTTTTCAGATACCAGCATATCAATCCACAGACTACTGTCTAAACTCAACTGGATGCAAAAGATCTACAAGATTCAAGCAACTAGACAGTGATGACTTCAAAAACCATGCTCTCCCAAAGCTTGCCAAACTATCAGATAATCTCAATGATATTGTAAATAACTGGAACAATACCCTCTCCTCATACTCGCATCTCCCAGCCTTGATCAAAAAGTCAACATCTGACAACCGAGTTACTAAAAAACAATCTGCCCCATGGTTCTCACATGAACTACGTACCTCTCTCCTCCACCTCAGAAAGCTTGAGAGAAAATGGAGAAATACACGTAATTCCTCTGACCAAACCACCTACTTAGAACATCTTAAACAACATCGTGAATCAATTTGGGCTAAGAGAAAAGAATACCATGCTAATATCCTCAGCCGCTCTCTGAATAAACCAAGAGACTTATTTAATCTAGTAAAGTCCTTTATCAATCAAACCATCTCCGCCACAACAAGAAGGGATTCAGCCCCAAGCCTATGCGAACTACATCCAATCCAAATCAATAAAAACAAATACTACATCATTACATGAACCTGTCCAAACTTCCCTCCCGCAGTTTTCAATCACCAACCTCTCACCACCCTCTGTAAAAACCATAAATGAAGTTATTACCTCCATCAACACGACAACTTCACCATCTGACCCATGCCCAGCACACTGGATAAGATCTATGCGCACAGAACTCAGCCCTTTTATAGCTAACATAGCGAAGCTGTCATTTAAATCTGGTGTCTTCCCAGATGCTCTCAAACATCCATCCATCCGACCACTGCTGAAAAACAACCAGCTTGACCCAAAGGAGGAGGACTCATACCGTCCAATCTCTAGTATCCCATTTCTAGCCAAAATTCTTGAGAAATTAACTCTCAGGCAGATACAACAGCATATAGACTCATTTTCCCCTTTAGATCCATGTCAACATGGATTCAGGGAAGCCCACGGTGTAGAAACTCTCCTAACAACATTAATCAATACACTTATCAACGGCATTGACAATCTGAAAAATGGCTTTGCTCTAATATTTCTTGATATAGCTGCTGCGTTCGATTCTGTGGATCACATACAACTACTAAAGCGACTTCATGAGAAGGGAATCAAGAACCGTGCTTGGGACTGGTGCAAATCCTACCTGGAAGGTAGATTACAACAAGTTCGTATTGGTAATGCTACTTCAAATCCCTTTCAGCAGAAACAAGGTGTACCACAAGGCTCCTCCTTGTCTGCGCTGCTGTTCAACATCTATATGCAGCCAATCTGTGACATCGCACGCTCTTTTGGTATATCCTGCCTTATGTATGCGGATGATGTGCTATTACTCTCACCGATATCTGTATCATACCCAAACTATACAGTGCTAATCAACTGTTTTAATTCAATAACTGATTGGCTTCTCTCTGAAAACCTCCGTATTAACTTAAAAAAAACAGAGGTTCTAATAATCACAAGGAATAAATCTTTCTCCCCTCCATCAATTCTAAAAGTCAGAGATGCTGATCTCCCAGTCAAATCAAATATTCGATATCTAGGAGTAATTCTGGATCAAAGGTTAGACTTCAAGGAACATATAAAACGCACCGTAAAGGCCGTTTACTTCAAGATAAAAACCCTTCGTCATCTGAGACCTATGATGAAGTCTGATGACTTCCGCACCATCTTTCAAGCTCTAGTCACGCCGCACTTTGATTATGCTAACATAATACTCCATGGCTTACCAAATATAGCTATTAATCCTCTACAATTAGCCATGAACGCAGCTGCTCGTGTCCTCTGCGGATCATCAAAGTGTGAGCATATTTCCCCCATTCTAGAGAAGCTTCATTGGTTACCAATAAACTGTAGAATCCAATATAAGGCCATCCTTACCACCTTTAGGGCCTTCAATAATATTTCTCCAGATTCCATCTCTGATCTCATCATACACACAACAAATAACAGGTCCAGGAGATCTCCAGCTGTTGACACACTACTTATACCAAAAGTTTCCTTAAAAGCTAATCAATCATCCATCAATAGGGCTTTTTCGAATTATGCTCCTAGATGTTGGAACAAACTCCCTCCCAATATCAGAGCAATTAAAGACATCAAACAATTCAAAAAAGCCCTTAAACACCACCTTTTCATCGCACACTTCAAACACCTAAACACCCCTTCCCCTCCCCCATCCTTTTAACCTCATACCTACCCTAACTAACTGTATAGATTTTATATATCTCCAACATGTATTTTCTAGAAATATAAATGATTTCCCTGTTTACTTCCATGTTAATTTTCCTGTTACTTGTAATAGGTCTGTTATATCTGACCAATTGTTGTATTGTTTCAGTGTAAACCGCACTGATGACAAATAGCGCGGTATATAAGAAAATTAAATAAATAAATAAATAAATAATGAAGCAATGTGCTTCTGTCAGTTTTTTTCTTATATATATATATGTATGCAACTGCCCCTCATCATTCTTTATCAGGACATCTAAATATGCTATACTCTCAGTATTTTTGTGTCATCAAAAACTGGATATTAGGATTGCACTAATTAAGCCACATACCAAAATTATTCCGTTTCAATATCTTCCTTCCACAGAATGAAGACATCTATATAGTGTTTCCACATCTGTACATTGGCTTTCTATGGGAACTCAAATAGCCACTGTTTTTCAAATCCAGCCATGTATAAGTATGCAACTGATGATGCCATCGTAGCTCCCATAGCGATGCCTTGCACCTATTGATAATAATCAGTGTCAAACAAAAAGTAATTCTTGGTCATCGCTGTGGTTGCTAAAGATACCAAAAAATCAATATGGCTAGCGTTTATGTCGCCCCTATATCCCAAAGCCTCTCTAATCACTTCTAACACCTCTCTTTGGGGTAAGTTAGTATATAAAGAGGCAACATCAATCGTCACTAGTAACAAATCATATATCAAATGATCTCTTTCAAAGGTTGATAATACATTCAAGAAATGTGTGGAATCTTTTAAATATGATGGAATATATATCAATAATAGACGTAAATAAGAATCTATGAAAGTAGACAGGTTCTAACATGGATCCCTGAGATGAAACTATTGGGCGGCCAGGGAGGTCTACCATTCTCTTATGGATTTTTGGCTGGAGATTTAACAGTGGAACCAAAGTATGAACAGGATTTAAATAACAGTATTCTTGTTTACTCAGATATCGCTGTTCCAAACCACATTGAGTCAGTTGTTTAATTTTTGTTTGTAGCTCCAAAGTTGGATCTCCAGCCAGTAGTTTATAGGTGGTAACATCACTCAGTTGTTGCTGAGCTTCTGCCCTATACATGGTGGCATACATAATCACTATGGCTCCTCCCTTGTCAGCCCTTTTAACTACTGTATCTGGGTTGGTACTGAGCTGCAACAAAGCAACTTGTTCATCTTTAGTTAAACCATAGGTGGTAAACCTATGCTGTGTCTTCTCCAATTACATAAGAACATAAGATATGCCATACTGGGTCAGACCAAGGTCCATCAAGCCCAGTATTCTGTTTCCAACAGTGGCCAATCTAGGTCATATGTACTGTCGTGAGCCCTCTCTGTGCACCTGCCGGTAAAACAAGGTACTGCACTGGGCCTCAGTATAACTGGCCTTCTGGTAGTTGTAGTTGCTGCCAGTTACAAATTAGTCGTGGAAAACCGATGTAAGGTTAAATAGGGCTTTATTTCCCTTTCCCAATAGGATATCTCAATATGTACAAAATAAAGAAGAAACATAACCCTTCTTGGGCATAACAGAAAGAAAACTGTAACAAAAATAGCTTTCTTTCAGCTTCTTAACAAAAGTATTCCAAACACAGACCTGTAGCAACCAGGAATAAGGCCTTCCCTTCACCTTGTCAGGCTTCTTATTCCTCTCTATCTCAATGAGACTATGTTGTCTGCCATAGAAAGGCTACAGTCCATTTGTTCAATATTATCTTCTATTACAGATGGTTCACACTGCATAAGTTCCTCAGCAGGAATTAACACCTCTTTACCTTCCTCCTGTGGGAGCTTGGCAAACAGTCCGTCTTGGCTGTGACGTACTTTTCTTTCACTAAAGGAAAACTGTTTGCTGTTACCACATTCACTGAGGTTTTGCTGGTAAGAGCCTCCCCTCTGCTGATACCTGTTAGGCAAGTTAAAATATTCCCTTGCCCACCTATTAGAAGGAATTACTTTAGCTCTAGGCTCTGCTCTGCTTAGGACCCTGGAAACAGCTGGAGCTTCTAACGGCAGCCCTTCTGAAACTCTGTGCCTCACGTATCTCTCAGAGTGGTTTACTTCTGAAGGTAAAAAGCCTTTCTCTTGTTCTTGTTTATGATAAGGGTAATGAAGCTTCTCTGCTTCCCTTAAGCTGGCTTTGGATGGCTTCTGGACTTCAACAAACCATCCCTTATAGCCAAGCCCTGTGCTTCCCCTTTTTGGACAAGAATAAAACTTCCTGGCTTGTACCTTTTTCCTTCTGGCTCTGTTCCAATCTGGGCTGTTATATTCACTCTCACTTTCTGTGTCAAGCTGTCTGTACCTCTCATTCAAGCATTCATTGGACTCACTCAGACCTCTGTTCAGGGTTCCAAAGTGGTAATTAGACACGCTCTCTTCACAGCTTCTCTCGTCCTCCATTCATCCAGTTCCTTCTGTTTCTGCTTTCATTCAGAGACCTAGGCTGTCTCTCATTCTCCTTCCGGTTCCAGTTCCTATTCTGGACCCTACTCTGGTTCTTGTACTGAGTCTTATCCTGGGTCCTATCTTGGGTCTGCCTAACTGTTTGTGAGCTGTGCTTATCTAGGTGTTTCCTAGCTGCACCACCCCCCAGATGATTAGTATCAGGTGAGAATCTCCTGGTTTCTCTACTGGCTGGGTGTGTCTCCCTAGCTCGTGACCTCACTTGCTTACGTTGCCCATGGCAACTTTCTATCATGTGCTCTCCCCAAACATTAGTATCTTCTTGAACTGCTATATCATCTGTCTCCACAGGGGTCACTAGTGAGTCTGCTCTGTGACAGTACCTAGTAGTTTCCCCAAGGGACACAGGTTCCACAATGCTTGTATTGGTTCAAGCATTGATATCCTGGGTCCCTTCTTAATAATGGTTTATGGACCTTTCCTCCAGGAACTTGTCCAAACCTTTTTTAAACCCAGCTACACTAACAGCCTTTACTACATCCTCCGGTAACAAATTCCAGAGTTTGATTACACGTTGAGTGAAAAAATATTTTCTTTTATTAGTCTTAAATAGTTTACCCTGTAGCTTCATTGCATGTCCCCTAGTCTTTCTATATTCTGATAAGGTAAACAATCAATCTACATTTACCCGTTCCACTCCGTTCATTAATTTATAGACTTCTATCATATCTCCCCTCAGCCGTCTCTTTTCCAGGTTAAAGAGCCCTAACCTTTTTAGCCTTTCTTCATAGGAGTATCCTTCCATCCCCTTTACCATTTTGGTGGCTCTTCTCTGAACCTTTTCTAAAATCGCTATATCCTTTTTAAGATACGGCGACCAGAATTGCACACAATATTCAAGGTGCGGTCTCACCATGGAACGATATAGAGGCATTATAATATCTTTTGTTTTATTTTCCATTCCTTTCCTTATCATACCTAGCATTCTAATTCACAGATATCCTTCAATACCAAATCTTTAAAAACTGAAATAGCCAGATGAGGTACCCCAGGAGGTACCCATGATGATTTAAATGGGAGCTTTATTCTACCTCTCTCTGCAACATTCATATCAGCTGATCCACTAGTTATATTTCCATATTGTGTTGTTACACCTGTATCATCATCACAAAAAAAAGCCTTTATATGAAGTTTACGGACAAATTTGTCCAAGTCCACTCTAAATTGAAAAGAGTCATGAGAAAACTTAGGTACAAAGGACAGCTCTCAACTGAAGGATCTCTCCTGTGCCAGAGACCATACCTGGTAACTCTGGAATGATATAAGTAGCTTTAAGTCACAGTGAAGGTTATATAGGGGTACATTACTCTGGGGGAGCCAAGATGGCCATGGACTGAGCAGACATTGATGTACTAGCTCTGTGAAGTCTTGTCCATTATTTACTTATTCGGGGCTCTGAAATGGGTAAAAGGAAGGATAACTCTAAAAAAAATAACCTTTTGTCTCTTCTGTCACATTTACCATGCAGACTGACTCCTTTGTTTTTGTCCTAGCACACCATCAGTATGAGCAGGCTGTTGGAGCAATGCCTGAAACATTGAAGGTGGTTGCTTCCAACAATGAGCTTTAACCCAAGGAATAGACCCTGCTGATATTGCTTGCAGAATGCCTCTGGATCAACCACAGCACTGCAGCAGTCCTGGGCCAAAATGGTGGTCGAAGTGTTGTATTTGGAGGATGTGCTGCTGCAGACCTCATAAGAGGAAGGCTTAAAATGCAAATTTGAACCAGCCCCACCTGCTTTTGTTCCAAGTGTAACTGGAGATTTCTGCAGCGATGCCGGGCCTGGAATTCAGGAACCCAAAGCTGATACTGGTTCAGATCCTATGTACGGAGACATGGAGAGAAGCACAGATTTCTAACCCTCTTTCACTGATTGACTTAAGTAGTACATTGACCAACACAGAGTATACTATGGTGAAGTCTGTGTTGCACCTATATTTATTCTTAGCGGATGCTACTGCTTACTTTGAAAATCAAGAGTGTTTGCTGGAAGGCCATTCCTCCCAACTAAGACAGTGCATTGAAGAAATGTCTTTGCTGAAGACCTCTAATGTGATTTTGATGAAAGATAATGTTTTCCTTTAGAGTAAAATTGAATCTCCAGAGAAATGTTCTAGCATAGGAATTTTAAAATCAATCATTTTTCCTAACCCAGATAAATTGTGCCTTATGATATGGTGAAGAAGTATTTTCATGAGAATTTAAAGATTTCTTTGGAATCTATGACACCCTTATGTAAAGTGTTGTACACTCTATGACCCACCAGCAAAAGGCCTACAGAATACTCAAGAAAGAGCAATAAATAGTTTGGACACCTCTGCTATCCTAGAATATTTTCAGGAAAAAATGCTGACCAGAGTAACATTGTGACTTTTTTTTTTAATTTCATAGGGATTTTTTTTTAAGTATCAGACCTCTCCTTTTATGGTTAATGTAGTCCCAGATCTTTGTAGACTTGAGCTTTGATGACAGGTGTTGAGCACTGAAGTATCTTTCTTAAATTTCTTTGCAAATAGATTGTAAATTTTCATGAAAGTAAGGGCCCAATATTCAAAGACATTTACACAGCTTCCAGATTGCTGAATATCCACTGCCATTATATTCCCCTATGCTAACCGGTTAGCTTTGGGGCATTCTGGGACTGCACTCGGGGATAACTGGTCAGTGGTGATATTCAGCCGCTGCCTGGTTAGTTTCCTGTTTCAGCAGCAAACCTGAATACTCAATGCCAATGGCCAGATGTAGCCTCAGCATTGAATACAGTTGTCCCTCGCCACTTCGCGCTTCGACTTTTGCGGCTTCACTCTATCGCGTTTTTTTTCAAATACGAGTGTAATGGTGACTAAAGGGGTATTATAGGTCGTAAACAGGTTTTCTATGCTCTAACTACGAAAATATTTGATTTATAAATACAGAATCCTACTTCACGGAAATTTACTTATCGCGGTAGAGTCTGGAATGGATTAACCGCGATAAACGAGGGACGACTGTATCTAGGTTTAGTGTTTGGTGGCAGTAGCTAGCTGTTGTAATTGTGCTAGTTGCCACCACTGAATATCGGGTCCCAGGCTCTTTTGGTAGGAGCTTAATCTTCTATTTTCAGACACATGTAGAAGCCTAAGTTTTTTCTGATGAAAATTCACCGGAATTTAGGAACTTTAACGTTATCAGGCGATATTCAGCCTGCGGCGGTCAACAGTTTCTTTAACCGTCAGCAACCACAGGCAAAAAAGACCAGATATTCAGCAGCAGTATCCAGACTGCAGCTGCTGAATAGTTGATATTTGCAGTCAGCACCAGCAACTATCCATATAGCGTTAATATTCAGTTGCTATCCAGATCCACAAAGACTTAGGACTGCTTGTTATCTTTCCTAAGTTTTGCAGACACTTATCTAGATAACAGTGCTAAAAATCGGCACTTTCTAGATAAGTTCCGGCTCTTCCCGAGCTCCTTCCATGGATTCCCCAGCACACCAGAGGCTGAATCTTTTCCATTTGAGACCGTAAGACTTTCTGGTGGAAGGACTCCTGCACCTCCATGGGAAGCTGGAGGGAGGCAAGGTTCATCCACTCAACTTCCAGGCAGTGAGCGACAGGGCTTTGAGATTGGGGTGCCTCGTGAACCCCATGTTCTGGGTCAGCAGGTCTGGATGCAGCGGCAGGTGCATTGGGCCATCCTGTGCCAGGCGTCTCAGGAGCGCGAACCACATCTGTCGCGGCCAGTGGGGAACCACGAGGATGACTTGTGCTTTGTCCTGGATAATGCGTTGCAGTGTTGCTGGGATGATGGGGGTCTGGGGGAAGGCATACACCAGAGACCACTCCCCCACTACACGTCGAATGCATCCCCCGACAGCCTCTTGTTCGATGGGTGTCTCGAGCAGAATTGGGGGAATTTGGCATTCTCCTTGGTGGCAAAGAGGTTGACCTCCGGGACTCCCCACCACTGGAAGAGGGTGTTGGCAACCTCTGGGAGGAGAGTCCATTCGTGGGGCTGCAGGTGCCTGCTGAGTTTGTCTGCCAGGATGTTCATGTCTCCGGGAAGATAAGAGGCGCGCAGCCAGCACTTGTTCTTCAAGGCTAGTGCCTATATCACTAGTGCCTCCTTGCAGAGGGAGCGTGAGCCCGTGACCCCTTGTTTGTTGAGGTAAAACATGGCTACCTGGTTGTCTGTCTGGATGAGGATGGATGTGCCCCATAGGTGCAGCAGGAACGCCTTGAGGGCGTACTTGATAGCTCTCAGCTCCAGGAGGTTGATGTGTAGTTTCCATTCGCTCTGAGACCATGCCGCTTGTGTGCTGAACTGACGGAAGTGCGCTCTCCAGCCGGAGCAGGAGGCGTCCGTGGTGAGGGTTGCCTGGTGCTGAGGCTGGTGGATGGTCTTGCCCACGGAGAGGTTCGCTAGTATGGTCCACCAGCGGAGCTGCGACCTGATTGGGGAGGTCATTGGGATTCTGGAGTCCAGAGACTGTGAGTGTTGGTTCCAGTGGGTTCGGAGATGCCACTGTAGCATGCGCATCTGCATTTTCGCCACTGGGATGACCGAGGTCGTGGCTGCCATGTGTCCCAGGAGACGCAATACTGATCGAGCCGAGGGGCTTGCTGCTGCCGCTATGCTGGAAGCCAGCGAGCTGACGGATAACAGCCTGCGATGTGAGAGGTAGGCTTTCGAGGACTGAGTGTCGATGACAGCTCCAATAAACTCCATCCATTGAGAAGGACGAAGTTGCGATTTTCTGTAGTTGATGACAAACCCCAGGGCGGAGATCATGGTGGTGGTTGTGTGTAGGGACGCTAGCATCTCCTTGATCGAGGGTGCAGAGATGAGCCAGTCGTCCAGGTATGGAAACACAGCGATGTTCTGTTTGTGGAGGTGAGCTGCTGCGATGGCCACACACCTCGTGAAGACGCGTGGGGCCGGGGACAGTCTGAAGGGGAAGTACTCTGTATTGGTAGTGATGCCCCAGCACATGGAATCAGAGGAACTTCCTGTGCGCTTTGTGGATGCTGACGTGCGTGTATGCCTCCTGCAGATCCAGGGATGCGAGCCAGTCGCCGGTCTGGATCAGAGGGAGGATGGAATTGAGGGAGTACATCCTGAACTTCTCCTTGGTGACAAATTTGTTCAATTTGCGCAGGTCCAAGATGGGGCATACTCCACCTGATCTCTTTGGGATGAGGAAATATCTGGAGTAAAACCTGGTATTGATCTTGGATGGTGGGACCAGTTCTATCGCATGGGAGGACAGTAGGTGTATCAGCTCCATTGCAATGGCACGCTGCAGGTGCGGGGGTGTCCTGCTGGTGGGTCTGTTGCGCTGGTAAGGTGGCGTCGAAAAACGGATGCGGTACCCTTTGCGGATGATCCGTAGGACCCAGGAGTCTGAAGTGATCCTCTCCCATTCTGGGAGGAAGAAGGAGAGGCGCCCCCCGATCTGGGAGGGGGGCTGCCCATAGTTGTCAAAAAGAAGGGCCACCTTTTGTGGTCTGTGTGTTATTGCCCTTCTTCGGCTTACGGTCTCTCTGGGACTGGTGCTGGTGCGAGGGCCCCTGGTAGGAGTTGGACTTGTACCTGGGGCCCTGCCACTTCCTGTTCGAAGAGTACCTCTTGTTGTAGTTGTAATAGGGTTTTCGCTGATAACTGTTCTTTTGAGCGTTACTGTAGCACTCGAAACCGTCCTCTGCCAGGGCCTGTAGGGTATTGCAGTCCTCTTTCATGTTGTTTACCGTGTCAGAAACTTTTTCTCTGAAGAGTGATTCACCCGTGCAGAGGGCATCGGCAATCTTGTCGTGAGAGTCATCCCTCAATCCAGATGCCCTCAGCCATGCCCATCTCCTGGCAGATATCGCTGTACCCGCTGTTCATATAGACGTATCGAAGGCATCGAAAGCTGTGCTTGCCAGGTGCTTGTTACATTCGGTCATGTCAGTGAGCGCGGCGGAGAAGGAGGCATGCGATTCCTTAGGGAGAGAGGAGACTGCATTCCTGATGTTCGCTACACAGGCGTCCTGGAACAGAACCTGTTGAAACTGGTGGACGGCGATTCTTGCGCTGAGCATGGCTCCTTGGAAAACCTTCTTTCCTATGTCATCGAGTAGCTTGTGGTCCCGTCCGGGCAGGTTGTTGGTGTGTGTGCGCAAAGACTTGACTTTCTTAAGAGCCGAGGAAACAACTATAGATTGGTGTGGCAATTGTGGTTTCTCAAATCCTGGGGTGGGTTGAATTTGATATTTCAAGACCAGCCTTCTGGAAGTTGCGCACCCTGATGCCGGTGTCAGCCAAAGTCTCGAGTGGCTCTCGCGCAGCTTGCGGTGCAGGGGCAAGGCAAAGGGGATTTTAGGCGTAGTAAGGTATTTCAGCACCTCCGGCTCCGTCTCCTCCGAGGCGTTGGAAGGGGCCAGGCCCAAGGTTGCGGACATTTTGTTGAGGAATTTGGGGTACGTAAGATCCTCTGGAGGGGGCGGTGGCCCTTCAGGTTCAGGGGATTGTCTTGTCACTGAAGATCAGATTCTTCAAAAACTCTGCAGTGTAACGTGAAAGTATCAAGCGACTTACAATGACAATGAGCTAATTTCTATTGCATGTAAATGGCTAACAGGTCTCAGAATATCCGGGCAGTTTTCATGACCATTTAAACTGTGGTCAGTAAAGCCCTACATACATCAATGACCTTAATTATAGCCATAATATACATAACTTTTTTTGTTTCTTTTCAATATATTTTTTGTAAAAAATGTTTAACTTAACTGAAAGACATTGGGCTCTAATGCAAGTGTTCCAACTTCAGGTGTAATTATTCCTGTTTCTTCAGGGGAATGCAGAAACACTGAAGCTTCAACCATATCTCTTCCAATGTTGTTGCCCAAAGTTTTTCTTTCGTAAACTTTGGGCAACAACATTGGAAGAGATATGGTTGAAGCTTCAGTGTTGCTTGATACTTTCACGTTACACTGCAGAGTTTTTGAAGAATCTGGTTAGTAGGACTCTGACAAAAGGACCACAGTTATCGTTGTAGTCACTGAAGATGTCAGGTTCGTGGATGCGGAACCCACGACTGCCGCTTCCGTCTCCTGTTCCTCTGCAGAGCTATCTAGGGAGAGGGCTGCCGGAGACTGTGGAGGAGCTGGAGCCATTGCCTGTGGTGGTGGGGTCCCCAAGAATGGGATGGTTGTTGTAGGATTAGCTGCTGAGGAGGGTGCAGTTTGCTGAACAATTTGAGTGAGCAGCTGGATAATAGCTGAGGAAGTAGCTGGGTTGGAGGAGATAGAGAACTCCTGTGAGAGTGTGCTCTGCGCCTGGAAGTGTGCCGCCTTGAGCTGTGTCCCCTGTGATGCTCAGAGCCCAAGCTGGAGTTACTGGAGCTGGCCAAGGGTTCCCTCCTCCGCTTTCTCTTTTTGTGGGAGTTCCGTGAGCCGGCATGGTGGGCTGCATCGCTGCCTTCTCTGCTCTGGCTCTTTTTCCGTTTGTGAGCCTTTCTCTGTGGCGGCCGGGACCTTTCCGCGCCAATTCCGGCGCCAGGCAGACTTCCAGGGATCGAGGCCCGATGATGCTGAGTGCCCGACGTCGAAGGGAGATGACGTCCGTGGGCGGGGCTAGTGGCGACATTCAGCTGAGTGCCCGGCGTCGAAGGGAGATGATGTCCGTGGGTGGGGCTAGCAGCAACGAGCAATCTGGAGCCCAGAGTTGAAGGAGGAGGGAGGGACTCACCTATGGCGCCATCTTTTCGAGCTGCGTGTTGAGCCGCATGGCCGCGTGGTCCGGAGCAGGTCCCAAGGATGCGGCAAGCCAGTGGACTTCCCAGCCGGGGGCCAAAACAGGCAAAGCTGGGGTGCCAGAAACCAGGCCGGGGATGGAGGCCCTGAGGGGCACATCCTGGGCCATGGCTGTAGCGGCTGTGCTCGTTGTGGCCGGAGAGCCGGCGGTTCCCGCGTTGCTCACGGTGGTGAGATGATCCTCCAGAGTGTGCCCTCTTGATTTCCTGGCCCTCAGGGACATCTTGATGCAGAGAGGGCAGCCATCTACATTGTGGGATGGCCCCAAGCAGCGAACGCACAACTCATGAAAGTCTGTGCTGTTCATCTTCTTACCGCAGGAATATTTCTTAAACCCCAGTTTGGGCATTGCGGTGAGTAATTAATATCTAGTTGATTTTCAGTTGATCTTGAATTGGAGGAGTGGAGAGCAGATCCGTCTTGTTGGCAAGGCAGAAGAACAAGAACTGGCCAGGCTAGGGGCGGGACCGGGAGGTGGGCTACCTGAGCACGCTCAGAAACCTGAGCTTGAGAGCACTTCCAACCTTGGCGCCGCCCGGAGGACGTCACCAAGTGTGGCTGACGCAATCCTGCAGTCCATGGAGAATCAGTTTCACCTTTTGCAGCATAGAAACTTAGATACAGTGAAACATATCAGTTAGTGAATTGTTCCTTTCAAAGTACTGTGACAAGGAAGCCTGTTTTGAGCCTATGAGTATAGAAAAGGCCAATGACTTTAACAGAGAAAGGAGAAATCCCTGCAGGGCATGGATTTCAGGCCCCTCATAGAGAAAGAAACCTAAGGGAGAGAAGGTTCAGGCAGCCACACCCTAACTCCTATGACGTAACTGCAGGCTTGAGAGGTGATTACAATCACCTGGGAGGAGTGGAGGAAGGGCTGGAGCCCTGGAGAGGGAAATATAAACCCCTGCTAAAGCAGAGGAAAGGGGTAGCTCAGTGGAAAGGGGAATCTCAGAGGAAAGAGGAAAGAGGAAGCTCAGAGGAAAGGAGAAGCTCAGAGGAAAGGAGAAGCTCTGGGGAGGCAGAGGTCTCAAGAGGTTCGGAAGACTCAGAGGATTCAGGGGAATCAGGAGTGGAACCAGGAGCAACTGCAGATCTCCAGGAGAAAGCGTCCAGAGAGGAATACAGAGAGCTGTTCCAGAGAGGCTGGAAGGAGACAAGGAACCGTAGCGAGCACAACCAGGGAGAACTGCCCAGTGCTTCAGGTACTGACTGTCTTTATCGGGGAGAGTTGAGCTCAGGAGAGACATTAGAATCCCCAGAGAGGCTGTATTCTGAGCACTGTGTCCAGAGCTCAGAACAGGACACTGCCCTGACAACACCAAAGAATATGCAGATTGAGTTGTCAGGGGAGGAATTGCAAGATCTAGATATCCCCATAGACTGTACCCTGTGTCAAGCTACAAGCATGGAATCATTATGCTATTGGCTAGCATTGAATGAGAAAGTCTCCTAGAAGCAGGTAACTGGAATTGAGCCAGGAATTGGGTTTGAGGAAAACTCCACGTGTTTGCATTTTTCAGGCAAAGTGCTGAGTCACGCTGAAGAGAAAGCTTGTGAATGTTTGTTACTTGTTTTCTTATTTTGAGTTTAAAAACCTATCCTGAAAGGAAGGAGGGAAAGAAGAGGTTGTTCCAGAGGAACTGAGTTATTCTTTTGCTGTTAAGTGCTTCACAAACACAAGGTTAAAAAGAAGTATTTTTACCTTGCTGAGCAGAAGTGTTTCTCTAAGACTGAGCAACGTTGTTAACCAGCTGCATGTGTTTAAAAGACTGTGAAGCAGTTATACTGATCTAAATGCTCTGTTGCAAACAATCCTGAATGGACAAAATTCCTGTGTACAGTTTATTTGAACCTTTACTTTAAAATAAATTCTGTCATTTGCCTTAACATCGGACCATGACTACATTTCTTCTTAGGAGCCAAACTACATGTCCCAGAATCCACCTGAGAAAAAGCTAGTTTATTTGAGCTCACCAGGAGAAGTTCTCTGTTACCTTGCCCCTCTAAGCCAGAGGCCAGGGGCAAGGGCGTGACAGTACTCCCACTTGCTTTGTCAGCTACCCTGCCGCTTTCTGTAACTACCTACTGTTCCTCATCCCCCGAAAACTACTCCATATTTCCTACAGCTACTTTCCATCTACCCACTCCCCAAAACTACCTACACCCCCACTACAACTACCACATCCCTTCAATTAACCCCCACCCTCCCTAATTACCCCCTATCTGTATGGCTTATGGTTTATTTAAAAACTTGATATGCCGCCCTTCTACAGTGTGTCAAAGCACTTTACAATAAAAACATTAAGAACAAGAAAAAGGAATGCCAATTAAAATTGAGTACACTTAAAAGGAAAACAGGGAGGGAAGGGAAGCAGAAATTACAACATGCTCCAGTTGTGGAAGTCATTAAAGTCATAAAAAAAAGTCAGAGGCCAATGTATTCTAGGTAGTATCAGGTGTTAGGTAACTATTACTAACCACGTTCTTTTGAAAAATATCCTGAGGAAAAGTACAGGTAGCCCCAGGGATTACCATACATCTGTGGCAACAGTGTGGTGAAGTACACCCAGCCAGTGTGTCCAGAAGCAGAGGGTCACAGGTTCAAGTCCCAGCTGTGGTTCCTGCAGAGCATGTCCCTATATTTTACCCTACAATGCAGATACAACAGCAACATGTGCAAAGCTCAAAGCAGCGGCGAACAAGGGTACAAATACCCACTCACACAGGCTCCACAATCCAAAGATGCATGGAGAGTCAGGCTGTTGGCCCCAGCATTGAGCTGCAGTTATCACCAGAGCACTACTACTACCTCCTGCACAGTTTAGCAATGTCAGTACTGTGATCAGGACCAGTATGGCGGGCAGGGTTGCCAACACCCCTATCTTTGCACAATGCTGCAATAAAAGTGTGTATGTGTGTATGTCTATCCATTGTTCTGTGGCTGCCCACCCTTCTCTGGGCCCAAGATGTCCCACTGTTACCAGCGTTAGCCTGAATATGTGCATAATGAGGAGCAAGGTGTTGTGTGTATGGCCTGGACAGGGTGGATTGACCAGGATGCATCTTCACAGGGTGTGGGGCAATGGCGGGGACACTGTAGTGCCCAACCACTGCCTGCATGGACAGGGTGGCCACAGCATGTCATGCTGGGAGGGCACTCACTCTAACCAAGCAGTGACCATGGCATGTCTAGGTTCCCACATAGCGCTCTACACTATCTGCCTCCAGTGATACTTTTGTGTTCCCAGTGCTGGGACCCCAATCACTGAGATGGCTGCTTGGTGCATGTAGTCCATGCTTTGTGAGCATGCACTATGGACTGGCTAGTGGACTGTCTGCAGTTAGACTGTGCATGGTTGGAACACCTATAAGGTGCAGTCTGACTGTGCTGTCTGCTGGTGACTGGCAGACAGTGGTGTGAAGCAGTTGGGATTTTCCAGACCTAACCCCAACATTGCTGCTGGTCTGCCACTGCTCCAGTCACAGGTATGACTCTGGCCCACCAATCCTGGAGGGCTGTCTTATACTAGCAGGATGGAGGTTGCTTCACCGGGTCTGGGGCACCTGTCCCTTACCTACAAAAAGGGTGATGTTGGCCCTTTGGGGTATGTAGTGTATACCACTGTGACCTATAAAGGCACTGCTACACAAACCTCATGCGAGTCTAGAAACCCCTCTGCCCTGAAAACAGGTGCCCATGTCAGCCAGACCCTAACACAGGGTACACACTAATCTGGGTGGTGTCTGGTCCCAGAGGGCCACATGTGACTGCAGGATACAGATGGACACCAAATTACCTTCAGCTGCACTGCAAAGAACACCTGTCACACACTGGTAGTGATGGGAATGTACAGCAGGACCTATCTCTAGCACCACATGTACTGTGGACCTAGTGCTGGGCACCCATCCTATCCCTCAGGGTGAACACAGAACCTGCACAATGGCATGGTCTGTAGCTACACTGTGCCAGTATCACACACTGTCAGTTCGTCTTTCCAAGCTGAGGTACCGGAGAGGTGCAGACCCCATTTGGTGATCAGCTGTAGACAGCTATTCAGCATGTGCATTGCATCAGGGTACTGGTGAGGTTACCCTATCCTGGCACTCAAAGCAGTTTGTGCAGTGACCTGCAGTCCTTCTGTACCCAGCCATTGCTGTGACATACACCACGGAGGTATAGCCTACTGGTTAATACAATTCCATTCTCGGCAGTGTTCATGGGTTCAATTCCTCATTGTTCCCTCTTCTCATGCTTGTCTTACTTAAATAGTGTGCATGCCTGTAACAGTCATATTTTTGCAGATCTGTGCTGACAGCCCATAATACCCTCGCCACAATTGCCAACATTCCCTCGGTCCATCTATCTGCGTCTGTCAGCTGTGTAGAGTCCTGTCTGCCTGTGCAGGCTGCCATACCATGTCCTGCACTGCTACCCTTTCCTGCATTGCGCCTCATCATGCTTGCCTCACATGTGCCTGATCTGCATGGCACCACCACTCCTCTTCCACCCATCATTGTTACTATCCTGCCACCGCCACCTCCACTGGGGGACACGTATTACCATCGTCTGCCATCAACTGTCTTTCCAGTACTTTACATTGCCAACACCCTGTGCTGTGGTACAGTTGCCCCCACCATGTTTGTCATCAGTACTGGCAGCCACATGGGATGCCCACAGATATGGCTCTCCCTCCTTCACTCATCTGTTCATTGCCTTTCCTGAGTGCTCTATCTAGTGTTAGGGCTACATCTGTATCTGTTCCTCACAGGTCATGCATGTTATCCTGCGGCACCTTGCAGCCCTTAGGGCACACTAACCTAGGGCACCATAACCTTGTTAGGTCACCTTAACCTATGGTTCCGCAACCCAGGGTGCCTTCTACGGTGCCTTGTCCAGGGGTGCCTAATACGGCACTTAGCCTAAGGAGCCCTATAGGGCGCCTTATGGGGCACCTTACAAGGCAACTTACAAGGCACCTTATAATGCACCGTACAAGGCACCTTATAAGGCACCTTACAAGGTGCCTTGCAATGCGCGTTAGTCTAAGGTGCCTTGTAACATGCGTTAGCTGATTCGGCTTGCTGTAATGATGCACCACCCATACCTTTATATGGGCATCTGTACCTTTATCGTGGAACCTAACGCGAGTGACATTACCGCAGTTTAGTAAACATACCCCTTGGATTGTTTAGATTGTACCTCGGATACATAAAGGCACATTTTAGAAAGGCTATTTATGCGGTTGCAGTGAAGTCCAAGTTAAAACATCTGCAAATCTATATCAATTTTAGAGAAGAGGGTGGGCACAAGTAAGTTCAATATAAAATGTATATAACTCCGCTTCTCACTGTGGACATGCATTTTATATCAAAGAAGGAAGCACTGCAATGCACAGGATGGGCATCCATGTGCAGCAGTAGGAGACATTACAAAGATACATGTTGCCACCCACCCACTCCCTGGACCTTGAGGGTTAAGGGAGGGGCTGGCCTTGAATGCCCTTGAGGGTTAATGTTGTAGTTGTGTTGGTGCTCAAGTGATAAGGCAAGGCAAAGAATATTTCTTTTTTTATGAGGTTTATTTCCCGCTTACGCAGTTCAAATGCAGCAGATGTTAATGAAATAATATGGCACAAAACAAGATGGAGAAACTGAACTTTAAACAAGACTTTTTCCACTGCTTAACTGAATGTCCATTACTGATGCGGCGACCCTGCCCGGGCTTAAGGGGTTAAAGGCAGGAGCAGCCGCTGGTGCTTCGTGAGGGAAGAGTAAAACCTTTACCCCAGGAATGCTGGGAGTTGTAGTTCCAGTTCTTCTCACTCCGAAATTAAAGAAACTGTAGTTGTGGGGTTTCTTGATAATAAGTATTTTATTAAAGCAAAAGATAAATGTTCCATCACATGGCATATAATAATGCAAAACAAAGGTGCTTCAAAAGGCTAACAGAAACTCAGGATAAATGCAACTCAAAAGTATATTGCTGCTTTTCACTTTCCAGCCAATTACTCTCTTTTGCCTCCAGAGGCCAGTTAGGCTCACTGCAGCCTCTTACGGTCACCGTTACTCTCACAGTGCTGGGGAAACATGTGCACGTAATTAGAGCTTCTTTCAGCAGTGCAAACAACAGCTTTGTAACTCTCAGATCATAGACGGCAAAAGCATTTCCTTCAGCTTGACTTATCTATACAACAAATCGTACAGTCCATTTGTTCACAGCCTGGTAAGTCTGTATTACTCTCTGTTACTCCTTCAAACTGTAAGGCATTACTAGCTTCTTGTGAAATTAGCTGTTGTCTAGCTTGCAACTCTAAGAATTGTTTAAAGCTTTGAAGAAGCAATTCAGCCTGTTCCTTGTGAGATAGGGTACTATTATCTGCTATAGAACTTCCCTTCTGCTCAAGGCTGTTTGTCTTCTCTTCTTGTAAGTTAAAGGCATCAGAATAATTGCTAGTCTCTTTGGCAATTGTTTCATAGATAGGAGAATTATCTTTATAGTCAGCTTGGCAACCATGTGGCCAATTACTCACTTTTTGCAGAGCCCTTCTGTCTTCAGATGGCTCCAAGGTTCTCCAGCTGTTCTGTTTGTTGCTTTCTGGTACAAACGACACTTCAGAGAATGATTGCTCTTTCACCTGTGCTTGCTTTGAAGGCTTTCTCTCCCAAGGCGTTGCCTTCCAACGGCTATCCAATTCAAGGTTAAGTCCTCTCTCCGTGGAACTTCTGCTTACTTCCCTTGAATAGAATTGTGCAGGTTTTCTTCTTATGCCAGGTTCCCAAGTATCATTAGACTCTCCTCTGGCTTTCCAACCATCCTCTAGTTTCTTCCTCCTGTATTCCTTCCTGGGCTGCTTCTTCTTCAACTCATTCCCATACTCGTACTGAGTCACAGCCTCCTTCTCGTTCCTCCTCTCCTCCCTTCTCTCCTGCTTCCGTTCCTGCTTCTGCCCCTTCCTCTCCTGCTCAGAGCCATGCTCTGGTTTAAAAGTACGTTCTATCTTAGGCACGCCCCTTCCCAGGGCTGGGTGTGCCCAATCAGAACTGCAGGACTCCTCCCCTGGGCTGGTCTCCATGCTCAGCTCTGTGGAATAGAGTCTCTCTTTTTTCCTTGCCCTGTCATTTTGGCATAAATCCTGCCGAACCTCAGGATTTTCATCTGTCTCCATAGGCTCAGGAGGGCGCTGTTCACCACACTGATCACATTCACCTGTCATGTGATCTCCTTTTCATTAAGGTAACAGAAAACTCTGATACCAGCACTGCTCCTGAATTGCACAGAATATGCTTCCACTTATTTTCTTCACAGAAGCTCTTTTATCACAGCAAACAGTGAGGTAACTTTGCTATTTTCTTACAAACAACACTAGCAAGCAAATCCCTTAAATGTCCTTTGGAATCATACAAGTAGAGCAATCTATCGGGACTTCCTGTTCTGTAGATGGCAAAGAAATTAAAGGCATTTCTTCTTGCCAGCTGATCAATGGCTTTGTTACGTTCTGAGTAGAAACTGCTCTGCTTTTAAGGAACTCTCTGAATTCAGTGAGAAGTAATTCAGCCTGTGTATTTTCTGAGCTATGCTGAGCAAATCCTCCTTCAGGTAAATGCTTGTTTATATTTCTTATCTCTAGGCAATTATCAGTGCTTTTACTTGGACAACATTTCAGCGTGCAAGCATTTCCCTTCCCCCACCTATCTCCACATGGCAGTGCAGGGTAAAACGCTTCAGGGGTGTTTAGAGAATCTCTCAGAGTGTTAAAAGGAAGACAGTCAGGCTTTTCTTGGCTTAACCAGTTATTATCAAACTTTCTGCCTTTATCCTGTCTTTCACAATTAAAATTCACTCTTTCTGGCTTTCCACTGTTAAGCTTGCTAGCCGTGCCACACCCACCAGATACCTTGTGCTTGGGCTTCTTCCAGGGTAATTCCTTATCCCTTTGCCTCCTATTCCAAGGTTCTTCTGGGTCCTTTAAACTCCTGAGCTGCAGCCTTGGGTCTCTCAGTGCCTTAGAATTCTTCTGCTTCCAGAAATCTTTCTCTGCCCCTGAGTCTCCCAGCTCCTGTCTGCTCCTTCTTGGATCACAGCTGCTTAGTGGTTCTCTCTCCCACGGTTCCTGTTCCTGGTCATCTGACCTATCCTCGTCCAGGTGCTTGTGTCCTTCTTCCCAATCTTGGTGGTCCTCTCTCTTGTCTAACTGTTTCTGGGTTTTTAACAAGCTAGCTGAGTACTGCACTGCCCGCCTCCTGCTTGGGCGTGCCCAATCAGGGACTTGGCTTCTCACCTGCCTTGAAGTGAGGAGTGGTTCCTGATTAGCTCTGCATTCTTTTTTCCTCTCAACAGGGAAAATCCTGCATTCCCCTGCAGTACCGGCTCTCTCCACCGGATCACTATCATTTTCTCCTGCTTCATAAGAGCCTGCTACATCACAATGTGGGAAAAATGACTTCAGAGATCTGGTAACTTACACATGTAAGTGGCGGCATTTTAAAACTGGCATGTGTAAATGTCGTCACTTACACAAGTATCTTTGCCATTTTGCAAATCTAGATGTATAGATGTGCTAATTAACTACAGAGGCTTCGATCTTTCCCTTTTTGTGATTAAGAGAGGGAAGTAAATATAAGGGAAGAAAGGGGATATCTCACTTAATCCTCCCATATCAGGGAGCAGGTGTAAATCCAGACATGAGGCAGGAGAACAAAAGGGGAGAAGAACCTCTGCAATCAAACACCAGAGTCCACAAGAGAGCAGAGGAAAAATGAAAACCAAAATGAAAACCAACATACATGTTACATTTATATATAAAAATATAAATAATATCATCAGATATAAAGTATGGAAGCAAACAGACAATGACACATTTACAAAAAGCAATTACCAAGGTGGACTATAATATAGTCATATTAATCCAACTGACAAAGGTGTAGTTTGGTGAACCGAATTGTGAATATGCTGCTAAAAGAAATCACAGTAATACCTGTAAAAAAACAGAGAAGTAAATGACTGATGTCAGAAATTAAATAGATAATAAAGGTAATGAGTAAGGGAAAACACAAAAAAACCCATATCTAATAATATGTTGAATTTATGACTCAACTGTTTATTGCATCTTACAAATTGTCACAGAGCAGATTCACCAGAGCCTAGGAAGATAGACAGAGAAGTGGCAGATCAGGCTAACACTGACGTTTGTAGAAAGCACATGTCAGGAAGTTGCTATGAGCAACGAAAACAAATGAGTTCACGAGCCAGAGAGACACACCAAGCCAGCAAGGAAGCTAGGTGGTTATCACCTGATGCAAGTCAGCTGGGGGGAGGTGCTGCTCGGAGATACCTAGATAAGCACAGCTCACAAACAGTTAGAGAGAGCTGTGAGAACGGCAAGAGCTGTAAGAGCTACAGGGACTGCAGGCAGAGCAGAGAGAGCTGCAAGGGCTGCAAGAGCTGGAGAGAGAGCTGTGGAGAAAGCGTGTCTGACAATCACTATGGAAGCCTGAATGGAAGTTTGAATGATTACCATGAGTGCTTGAGTGAGAAGCCAAGACAGCTGGACTCAGAGAGTGAAAGTGAGGATAACGGCAATTGTGGAAAGAGCTACAGAGGAGGTAGCAAAGCCAGGAGAGGAAGCCTCAGTTACCAGAGGAGCCCAGAGAGTGTTGGAAACAGCCCAGGTTGGAACGGAGCTGGGAAGAGAAAGGTAAAAGCTGAAGAGTTTTATTTTTATCCTGAAAGGGGAAGCACAGGGCTTGGCTATAGGAAGCAGTTCCCTGAAACACAGAAGCCTTATGAAGCCAGCTTAAGGGAAACAGAGAAGTTTCACTACCCTTATAACAGGCATGAAAAGGTTAAATGCTTTTTACCTGAAGAAGCTAATATCTCTGGAAGGAATGTAAGGAGCAGAGTCTCAGTAAAACTGCCGTTTCAAACTCCAGCCATACACAGAATCCTGAGCTAGGCAGAGGCAAGTGGTAAGCCAACTTCCTCTAATAGAAGTGCAGGAGAATATTATAGTTTACCTAACAACCACCAGCAGGGGAAAGGCTCTTACCCAAAGAAGTTCAGTGAATGTGGTAATAGCAGTCAGTCTACTCTCACAGAGAGAGAAAGAGAAGTACGTCAGAATAGAGAGAGACTGTTTGAAGAGGTCCCACATGCTGAGAGGAAAGAGATATTAAGTGCTGGTGAAGAAGCAATGCAATGTGAACCGTCTGAAGCTGATATAAGCACAGAGTATATGGACTGTACAATTTCTATAGCATACAGCATATCCTCTTTAAGGTAAAAAAGGGAATTAAGAGCTGTTGAAGCCTGACATTGTAAAGGAAGGCTTGTATCTGCTTGTGAAAGACTGTTTTGAGATACATTTGTTTTACTGCTGAGAAGAAGCTATTTTTGTTACATTTTTCCTTTTGTTATATGCCCAGGAAGGGTTATGTTTTCCTTTTGTTTGTACCACAATAAGAAGTCCTTTTGGAAGGGGAAATAAAGCCCTCATTAACCTTACCATCGTTCCACGACTGATTTTTAACTGGCAGCACAACTGCAACTACCAGAAGGCCAGTTACACTGAAGCCCCAGTGCAGTGCCCTGCCCAACCAACAGGTACACAGCACGGACGGGTGACATAATGGCGTAGTATTTTAGGATTTTTTTTTGTGTACCACGTGGTTTTTCCTGAGAGAAAAAGGAAGAAACAAAGAGGAAAAGGACATCTCTGGAGGAACGGTGACCACACAGGAGGACTGTCTAAGGAGGATTTTGCTGGCAGGTCGGCCAGAAAAGCAAAGACCTTTCTCACATGCTGAAGTCTACCAGGAGCCTAAGGTAACGGTAACCTGGGCGGGAAGGTAGAAGGATACCAGTGAGAAAGGGGGTGCTATACTTAGACAGGGATTTTGCAAAAGAAATACCGCACTTGGTGGGCCTTTCTTTTCTCTTCACAGGTGGTGCAACTCCAGGAGGATGGATCCGCGTGATGTCCAAATGTGGATGCAAACACAGTGGGACAGACAAGCAGAGCTTGTTCAACGTCTCCAAGAACAATATGTGGACGCTATGAAAGAGCAGCAGCGACCTTTATTGGAAGCATTGGAAGCTCTCGTAAAGAAGCCCCAGGAAACTGGAGCAGCGAATTTGCCTATGATGCCGCAAGTAGAACTGAATAGTTGCCATAATTTTTCTATGGGACAGCTAACGCAGCATGATGATTTAGATGACTACATTGAGTCATTCGAAAGGATAGCAGAGACCCTTAAATGGCCTACAGAGTAATGGGCCATGCGCTTTGCCATGACTTTGACTGGCAAGGCTCTGTCAGCATTTAAGGGAATGCCTGCTACTCTAGCCACCAATTATTTAGAAATTAAAAAGGCTGTAAAAGATAGGCTGGGCCTTACACCCAGACATTATAAACATCTGTTTAGGGAGGCAAGGATACAAAATAAGGAGACTCCCAGAGCCTTATACCAGAGGTTAAAAAGTCTGGCGTATAAATGGCTGGACCCCGAAGGGAGGTCATTAGACTCCATTATGGACGATATAATATTGGAGCAATTTATGCAATCTGTATCCCCTGAACTAAAGACCTTCCTCACCTTACAGGATTGCCGTAATGCAGAAGAGGCAGCCAATATGGCAGATGTATTTTACGAAGCAAAAAGGGCTGATACCTCTGGAATTGGCATGTTAAAAATGACTGGCAGTGAAAACCCTGATGAGGAAAGGTGAAAAAGTTAAGATACATAAAAGAAATGTGTATGATGATAATGTTGGTGATATATCTGTAAATAAGAAGTGTTACAGATGTGGAAAGCCAGGTCACTACCAGAAAAATTGTAGGGTAAAAACAGTCCTTGTAGCCGGGGCTGAGAAACAAGCCCCGAAAGGCATTTTTCTCCAGGTCCTAGTAGAAGGGGTAGATGCCTTGGCTTTACTCGACTCAGGCGCAGAACAGAGCATGGTCTCTCAGAAGTTTTGGGAGACCATGGAACAGTCTCGCCCTGCGGCCTCAAGTCGGGTAAAAGACCAAGTACAAATAAAATGTGTACATGGCACCCGTCTTCAGTATCCCCTGCATAAGGTGCGTGTCAGGGGGATGGGCCTAGAAAGAGAAATACAAGTGGCAGTAGTCCCAGGGCTGCCCCAGGAACTCATCCTAGGGCATGACTGGCCTTCATTTAAGGGAGGATTGATGCAAGGCTTATGTACAAAGACAGGCCTCGTTTCAACACGATCACAAGCTGGAACCTCAGGAACCCAGGGACCATCTGTGGAGAGGACAGAGGAGCCTAGGGGGGAGGAAGATAAGGAAAGGCCTGAGGAAAAGGTAGAGGAGGTTGAGGCTAACATACTCCCCAATCATGATGAGTTAGTTCAGGTTCCAAATAAAGAAGAGAAAAAACCAAAGGCTAAGAAGTGCCAAGAAAGAAAGAAGAGAACCCGAGGAAGGGCAGAACTAGAGGCAGGGGAAGGGTTACCGTGGGTACCTGCAGCCCTAGTTCAGAAGTTCCCTTCTTTCCCTATGGAACAGAAGGAGACCCAGCACTCAAAAGGGCGTTTGAATGGGCACGAGAGGATCGACCTATACTTCCCAGATTCCTATTGGATAAGGATATCTTATATAGGGAGAGTATAGATCCTTATACTGATGCAGTCCAGAAACAACTGGTAGTACCGGTAACTTTTAAGGCTATTGTTTTACGCCTAGCACACGACCACCCGATAGGCAGTCACAAGGGTGTTCAGGGAACACTAGATCAGATACTGGCGCGGTTTTATTGGCCAGGAGTTTATAAAGAAACTAAACAGTATTGTGACTCCTGCCCTACCTGCCAGAGGGTCTCGATAGCACGACCAAAGGCCGTACCTATGGTGCCTTTGCCTACCATCTCGGTACCAATTAGACGCATGGGGATGGATATAGTAGGCCCTCTAATAAAAACACCCAGGGGTTACCAATATATTCTAGTAATTGTAGACGACGCTAAGCGGTTCCCGTGGGCGATTCCCCTTAGGAACATCTCAGCTAGGATTATAGCGCAAGAACTAATAAAGTTATTTTGTGAAGTGGGGTTTCCCCAGGAGATCTTAACAGATCAGGGAAGCAACTTCGTATCACGATATCTTGCTAGAGTATGGGAAGCATTTGGCATTCGCCATATTAAGACTGCGGCGTACCACCCCCAGTCAAACGGGTTAGTGGAGCGCATGAATCAGTCCATTAAGCACCTATTAAGGAGGGGTTTAAGGAAGGGAGAAATGGCAGAGTGGGACACCTTACTTCCCTTCATGTTATACGCATGTAGGGAGCGTATTCAGACATCCTTGGGGGCATCCCCGTTCGAACTATTGTTCGGTAGGGCCCCGAGGGGTATTTTGGACATTCTGCAAGAAGAGTGGGTGGAACCCTAAATACCGGAGGTAGGGGTACCACAATTCCTAAACAATTTAAGAACGCGCTTGGAAAAGACGTCCAAGGCCTCAGTAGAAAATCTCAAGGTTAGTCAGCAGCGTCAGAAACGCTATTATGATAAGGGCACACAACCCAGACAATTAGAAGTCGGGGATAAGGTCCTCATCCAGGTAGCGGACCATGGTCACAAATTTGAATCCCACTGGAAGGGGCCGGGTACGGTGATAAAAAGAATTGGGCCCGTTTCCTATCTGATAGAAAATGACAGGGGACGTAGGCAGGTTTATCACCTTAATGTGTTAAAACCTTGGAAGGAGAGGGAGGCCACTGCTAATTTAGTTTATAGGGAGCATTACAGTCGCACCCCGGACAGAATTACGTGCTGTCCGCTTAGATTTGCGGCAGCCCGTAATATTTTAAGGGGGGGAATGTGTCACAGAGCAGATTCACCAGAGCCTAGGAAGATAGACAGAGAAGTGGCAGATCAGGCTAACACTGACGTTTGTAGAAAGCACATGTCAGGAAGTTGCTATGAGCAACGAAAACAAATGAGCTCACGAGCCAGAGAGACACACCCAGCCAGCAAGGAAGCTAGGTGGTTATCACCTGATGCAAGTCAGCTGGGGGGAGGTGCTGCTTGGAGATACCTAGATAAGCACAGCTCACAAACAGTTAGAGAGAGCTGTGAGAACGGCAAGAGCTGTAAGAGCTACAGGAACTGCAGACAGAGCAGAGAGAGCTACAAGGGATGCAAGAGCTGGAGAGAAAGCTGTGGAGAAAGCGTGTCTGACAATCACTACGGAAGCCTGAATGGAAGTTTGAATGATTACCATGAGTGCTTGAGTGAGAAGCCAAGACAGCTGGACTCAGAGAGTGAAAGTGAGGATAACGGCAATTGTGGAAAGAGCTACAGAGGAGGTAGCAAAGCCAGGAGAGGAAGCCTCAGTTACCAGAGGAGCCCAGAGAGTGTTGGAAACAGCCCAGGTTGGAACGGAGCTGGGAGGAGAAAGGTAAAAGCTGAAGAGTTTTATTTTTATCCTGAAAGGGGAAGCACAGGGCTTGGCTATAGGAAGCAGTTCCCTGAAACACAGAAGCCTTATGAAGCCAGCTTAAGGGAAACAGAGAAGTTTCACTACCCTTATATCAGGCATGAAAAGGTTAAATGCTTTTTACCTGAAGAAGCTAATATCTCTGGAAGGAATGTAAGGAGCAGAGTCTCAGTAAAACTGCCGTTTCAAACTCCAGCCATACACAGAATCCTGAGCTAGGCAGAGGCAAGTGGTAAGCCAACTTCCTCTAATAGAAGTGCAGGAGAATATTATAGTTTACCTAACAACCACCAGCAGGGGAAAGGCTCTTACCCAAAGAAGTTCAGTGAATGTGGTAATAGCAGTCAGTCTACTCTCACAGAGAGAGAAAGAGAAGTACGTCAGAATAGAGAGAGACTGTTTGAAGAGGTCCCACATGCTGAGAGGAAAGAGATATTAAGTGCTGGTGAAGAAGCAATGCAATGTGAACCGTCTGAAGCTGATATAAGCACGGAGTATATGGATTGTACAATTTCTATAGCAGACAGCATATCCTCTTTAAGGTAAAAAAGGGAATTAAGAGCTGTTGAAGCCTGACATTGTAAAGGAAGGCTTGTATCTGCTTGTGAAAGACTGTTTTGAGATACATTTGTTTTACTGCTGAGAAGAAGCTATTTTTGTTACATTTTTCCTTTTGTTATATGCCCAGGAAGGGTTATGTTTTCCTTTTGTTTGTACCATGATAAGAAGTCCTTTTGGAAGGGGAAATAAAGCCCTCATTAACCTTACCATCGTTCCACGACTGATTTTTAACTGGCAGCACAACTTCAACTACCAGAAGGCCAGTTACACTGAAGCCCCAGTGCAGTGCCCTGCCCAACCAACAGGTACACAGCACGGACGGGTGACAAAATACAGAGATACAGTACTGCTGTACATTTTTCTTCGTTCAACAGAACAATCACCAGCAATATCCACTTATATAGCATTCAGCAAAACATTTTTAATTTATTTCCCCCTCCACCCCCTCTAATCCCCCCTTCCCTCCTTCACTCCCTCCCCCCCCCCCCCACATGTCTACCATGAATCTCCCTCTCTCTTCCCATACATCATTTGGTGCCCATAGTCAATGCATATAACCGTGCCACCAGTGTCTACCTATCTTTTCAGAGAGTAAGAATATTATTTCGGACCCTTGAGGAGAGTGTTTGCAAATAGGATTCCCAGGTGACTAAAAAGCCATCCCTTTTCTTTCCCCCTTTCTTAGAGGCTAGCCCTTCCTATACAACAAATTGGTGAAGCACATTCCGCCATTCCCAATACCCAGGTTCCTCACGATCCCTCCAATGTTTTAATATAAAGAGTTTACCCAATAGGCATGCCTTCTGGACTAATAAACGTCCCTCTTTATTTCTCAACCCTAATGGTTCTAATGCAGCCAAGATTGCCAAACCAGGGGTGATGGTTATCTACCGCCCCCATATCTGACCCATGTAGGTCTGGATTTCCCTCCAGAAGGTCTGCATATGCACACAATTCAAAAACATGTGTCCCAGCCCCGCTGATTCCTGATCACACCAGGGGCATTTTGTGGTTTCCGCAATGCCCGCCCTCCATGCACGTTGTGGAGAGATATATGCCCCTGTCAGAATTTTAAATTGCATCTCTCAGTCTTGCTCCCTGAACAAGCCTAGGTATACGTGCTACCGCTGGCAGCCAAGCAAATCCCTCCAACGTGCAAACCAGTTCCTCCGCCCATCTGCACACTGCCCGCTCCCCCATATTTGTTTGCAAACATTCCCGTATCTTTTTACCATATTGAGCCACAGAGATCCTCGTACGATCCTCAAATTCAAACCATGCCTCTAATTTATCCATGGATGCTTTCTCCAACTCCTGCCCATTTAAAGTGTTGGAGATGCATACGGGAAACACGGGTTCCCCAATAGACGAAAGCGACTTCTGAGCTCTCCTAATGGTAAAATATCTCCCTGTTCATCAACCACATGCCTCAACTGTGTAATACCAAGGGAAGCCCACTCCCAAAAGGCCCTCGAGCCAGTTCCTGGGGAAAAAGCCCCATTGCTCTGTATTGGCAGATATCCTGAAACATCCGCAGGCAATCCCAACAACTTACAAAGGGTTTTCCACCCCTCACAAACCCCTGTTATTAATAGACTCTCTCGAGCCTGTGGCGGAAGTTGGAGTCTGCGGGTATGCAGGGCTGCCACTAACGTCAAGGGAGCCACCACGGAGGCCTCCATCTCCCAGGGTGTATAAAATGAGCTTTCCCCTATCCAATCTCTAATATGCCTTAGAACACAGGCCAAGTTATACTGTGACAAGTCTGGGAGACCCATGCTCCCTGCTCCACAAGGTCCCCGGAGTCTAGCGATGGCTAATCTAGGCTTCTTCCCCTTCCAAAGAAAATTCTGTACAAGCTTCTCTATCTCTTTTAGATCCCGACGCCTGTAAAAGGGGGTGCTTGTTATGAAGGTACCATCACCTTGGCAAGTATTTATTTATTTATTTATTTATTTTACATTTCTTATATACCGCACTATTTACGATCAGCGCGGTTTACATAAAACAAAACAGAATCCGACAATGAACAAGAGTCAGGTCATTACAATGAACAGGAGCAATCAACTTGGATAACGGGGGAAACTATGTACATAAATGGAATACTGAAATTGGTAAACTATGTACACAAATGGGATACTGAAATTGGTAACTGTATATATGTGAGATGGGGTCATTGTGTGTTGTTCGTACCTGGTGGCTGGGGTTCGAGGGAGGCTGTGAGGTATTTGATAAAGAGGAGGTGTTTTAAGGCCTTCCTGAACTGGCTCAAATTGGGGATAGCTCTGATGTGTGGTGGTAAGGAGTTCCAGAGGCTTGGGGCGCTCAGGCTGTAGGCTCTATTTGAAGTTGATATGGCGCATCTTGTCATAGCTTTTGGTATTGCTAGCATGTTGGTTGCAGCAGTTCTTCTTATCCTGTTGGGCATGGGTTGTTGTATGAGGTCACATATTGAAGAAGAGGATAACCCATTGATGGCCTTGAATGTCATCACTAAGATCTTGAAGTTAATCCTGGCTTGGATGGGGAGCCAGTGCAGCTGCATCAGGAGGGGTGTGATGTGCTCTCTCTCCTTGGTGCTCCTAAAAGGATTCGCGCAGCGCTGTTCATGGCGAGTTGTAAGGGATGTAAGGTTGCTTGAGGGAGACCTTGTAGGATGGCGTTTGCATAATCAAAATGAGGGATGATGAGGGCTTGGTAGATGGTACGGAAGTCACTCAGCTCGAGTAGAGGGCGTATGTGTCTGAGGGATCTGATCTTGAAGTAGATCGCTCTTACTGTTTTTGCTATGTGCTGCTTCATGTTGAGGTTCTGATCCAATGTGACTCCGAGGTATCGTATGGCTGATTTTACTTGCAGCTTGGCGTTGTCTACTTCCAAGTGGTTAGGTGGAATAAACTCAAGATTTCTAGAGATGAATAGGACCTCTGTTTTCTTATGTTGGATGCGCAGATTTTGAGAGAGGAGCCATTCGGATACTGCATTGAAACACTTAGTTAGTGGGGTGAGGTCTGGGCAATCCAGGGATATTGGCAGGTAAAGTAGGACATCGTCGGCGTAAATCATGCAACTCACATTAAAGTGTCTAATGATGTTACATATGGGTTGGATATAAATGTTAAACATAAGAGACGATAGGGAGGATCCTTGAGGGACTCCTTGACTTTGTAGGAATGGCTCAGATGTGGTTCCATTTGCTCGTACGTGTTGCCATCTTCCAGACAGGTAAGACCTGCACCACTCCAGTGCTGTTTCAGTGATGCCTTTCTCTCTTAGCCGAATCAGGAGGATCTCGTGGCAGACGAAGGCTGCCGCAATATCTAAAAAGATAAGTGCGAAACCTGTACGTGAGTTGTCAATGCCTGAGATTATGGTGTTGAAGAGAGTGGTAAGTAGTGTTTCCACTCCATGTGACTCTCTGAACCCGTGTTGTGATGGATCTAGAGGTGCATAGGTGTCCACATGATCTTGTAGCTGCCTGTATACTATTTTTTCAATGATTTTAGAGAGCATCGGGATACTGGATATGGGTCTGTAAGACTCGACCTTTAGAGGGTCTAATTTGGTGTCCTTAAGCAGCGGTCTAACAGAGGTCTGTTTGAGCATGGATGGGAACGATCCGGTGCTAAATGATAGTCCCATCATTTTAGCTAAGATTGGGGCAAGGTCAGATCGCAGATCTTTTATCCAGAATGCTGGACATGGATCTGAGTATGAAGTGGAGGTATTTAGGGTAGCAATGGTGTCTTCAATAATTATCTTAGACGGAGTGGTAAAGGTGGATAGATAGTATGTAAATTAACTGTCTTGCAAAGGATTGTGGTTATTGAAGTCCATTCATACAAAGCTTGCCTTTTAAATAAATGAAGAAACTTGTAGTTAGTTGAGTGTAAGGCAAAAATTAGAGTTTATTTATGGGGTGAATATTCCACACACAGATATACTTGGTAACACCAAAAAGAGCCAAACGACGAAACATGGAAACAGCACAAGCAAGGCATTGATAAGGCAGGCAAAGGGAGAATTTGAGAAGAAGCTTGCTGCGGAAGCAAAAATGCGAAGTAAAGACCTTTTCAAGTACATTCGTAGCAAAAAACCTGTGAGATAGTCAGTTGGTCCATTAGATGATAAAGGGGTTAAAGGAGCACTAAGAGGCGACAAGGCGATAGCAGAGAGACTGAATGAACTCTTTGCTTCAGTCTTTACTGAGGAAGATGTAGGGATGTTACCCATGACTGAAGTGGTATTTAAAGGTGCGGAAGAATTGAAGGAAATATCGATAGATCGGGAAGATGTATTACAGCTATTAGATAAACTGAAGAGTAGCAAATCACCTGCGCCGGATGGTATACATCCAAGGGTGTTGAAAGAACTGAAATATGAGATTGCAGACCTACTATTAGTAATCTGTGAACTATCATTAAAATCATCTCTAATACCTGAGGATTGGAGGATCGCCAATGTAACACCAATTTTTAAAAAGGGTTCCAGGGGTGATCCAGGAAACTACAGACCAGTGAGCCTGACATCAGTACCGGGAAAAATGGTAGAGACCATCATAAAGAATAAAATTACTCAGCATGTAGATAGTCATGACCTAATGGGATAGTCATGACCTAATGGGAGACAGCCAACATGGCTTTAGGCAAGGAAGATCTTGTCTTACTAATCTGTTATGTTTTTTTGAAGGAGTGAATAATCAGGTGGACAAAGGTGAGTCGGTTGATATTGTGTATATGGACTTTCAGAAAGCCTTTGACAAGGTCCCTTATCAGAGACCTTTGGCCAAACTAAAGAGTCATGGGATAGGAGTCAGTGTACTATTGTGGATCAGGAACTGGTTAACAGATAGAAAGCAGAGGGTAGGGCTAAATGGCCAATTTTCCCAATGGAGAAAGGTGAATAGTGGTGTACCCCAGGGATCTGTGCTGGGTCCGCTGCTTTTTGGCATATTCATAAATGACCTGGAAAGTGGAATAACGAGTGAAGTTATCAAATTTGCAGATGACACAAAACTATTTAAAGTTGTTAAAACCCAAGAGGATTGTGGAAAATTGCAAGAGGATCTTGATAAATTGGAAGACTGGGCATCAAAATGGCAGATGAAATTTAATGTGGACAAGTGCAAGGTTATGCACCTAGGGAAGAACAACCCAAACTATGGTTACACGATGCAAGGTTCCACATTAGGAACCACCACCCAGGAAAAAGATTTAGGCGTCATTGTGGATACCATGTTAAATCCCTCGGCCCAGTGTGCAGCAGCGGCCAAGAGAGCAAATAGAATGCTAGGTATGATAAGGAAAGGAATGGAAAATAAAACAAAAGATATTATAATGCCTCTATATCATTCTATGATGAGACCGCACCTTGAATATTGTGTGCAATTCTGGTCACCGTATCTTAAAAAGGATATAGCGATTTTAGAAAAGGTTCAGAGAAGAGCCACCAAAATGGTAAAGGGGATGGAAGATACTCCTATGAAGAAAGGCTAAAAAGGTTAGGGCTCTTTAACCTGGAAAAGAGACGGCTGAGGGGAGACATGATAGAAGTCTATAAATTAATGAACGGAGTGGAATGGGTAAACGTAGATCAATTGTTTACCTTATCAGAATATAGAAAGACTAGGGGACATGCAATGAAGCTACAGGGTAAACTATTTAAGACTAATAAAAGAAAATATTTTTTCACTCAATGTGTAATCAAACTCTGGAATTTGTTACCGGAGGATGTAGTAAAGGCTGTTAGTGTAGCTGGGTTTAAAAAAGGTTTGGACAAGTTCTTGGAGGAAAGGTCCATAAACCATTATTAAGAAGGGACCCAGGATATCAATGCTTGAACCAATACAAGCATTGTGGAACCTGTGTCCCTTGGGGAAACTGCTAGGTACATATGACCTAGATTGGCCACTATTGGAAACAGAATACTGGGCTTGATGGACCTTGGTCTGACCCAGTATGGCATATCTTATGTTCTTATTTTCTAGATAACTTCTCCAGCGTTTATTCAACATAAACAAGGCAACTGAAAAGCTTATGTAAATAAGTATCAAAGTCCTTTATGGAACAGAAAGGCTTTCTTACAGCCACTGCTATCAAACTTTGTAGCAGTGCTGAGGTGGAAACAAACCAAAAAGGAAAAACTTCTTTATACAAAAAAACCAGCTCTCTTTATCCACACAGAAAAGAACTTTTACATTCCATGTGTGCTTGGCTTGTGCTGTGCTCTGCTCTAGCAACAGGTGACAATCCAAATGCAATTAACAGCTTGTTCTCAGCACATGGGCAAACTTCCCCAAAAGCTTTCTCTCTAAGAGAACTTTCTGGGGAGCCAATAATTAGAATGTTTCCTTTTGATATTTGCTCTTATTTGGAGGATTTTTCTAAACTAACAACCTACACAAGGAACAGTCCATACAAACATTCTCTTTATCAGACATTAAACCTTGCTCCTGGAATTGCATGGGTTCAATTTCACGGACTGACTCAGAGGGCTTTATTAACTGACCTCTATACGGAGAGAAACTGTTTCCCTGCTGTTTGCAATGCTCATAGCTAGAGAAACGTTCACAGTTCATACCTGAATCCAGGCTGGCATCAGGCTGATTTCTTTGGTATTCTGGCCAGTATGCAACAGAGCTTCTGTGTCCTGTCCTCCAGTTGTTATCTCTGGACCTCAGGGCCTTTTCTCCATACGTCCTCCAAGAGGTATTTGGGCTCCTTTTCTCCTTAGCTGCAGCAGTATTCCTTCTAGGTGCTGCTTGAGGGTCCTTGGCTGTGGATCTCCAGACCTCTGGCTTTCTCCAGTCCTCTGAAGGTTGTTTCCCCCAGGAATCTCTCCAGGCATACATACTTCTCTGAGCTCCTCTCTTGGACCATCTGCTTCCTTGTCCTTGTTCCTTCAGGTTCCGGTTTTTCCTCTCGCTCTCCTTGCTTCTGTTGATCCTGTTCCTCCTGCTCCCGTTCTGGTTCTTCTCTCTCCTCCCTCCTGAAGATTCCCTTCTAGTTTTAAAGGGCTTAGATTGCAACTCCTCCCTTGCATACTTCAGGTGTTGTGGATTAAGCTCGCTCCTAGAAGGTGTTTGATTAGGGATGACATAATGGTTTCTCTGATTAGACTCATGCTTTTCCACTTTAGCTCCTCTAGGGGCTTTCTGCAAACTGGTGCATCCTGGAACATGTAGTCTTTTAGGGAAACAAACTGTCTTATTTCTCTGACCTGCCAGCACAGGTCCCTTGATCAGAGTAAATTCCCCTCTTTTGTCCTTACTCCCTGAGCTTTGATAAGCTTCCTTATCACATGCCTCAATGTGAGAGGTAATAACTGTAGTGTATAAAGAAGCCGGGGGAAAACTACCATTTTATACGCTGCAATCCGCCCTGCAACCGACAATGGCAGGGGATTCCAGTCCCTCAGCTTATCCCTCATCCAACCAATCATGAGGGGAACATTTGCGCCATAAAGGCGCTGCAGGTCAGCTGATAACCAGATACCTAAATATTTAAATTTATCTCCCGTCCATTTGAGGGGGAACTGCCCTGGCCAGTCATCCCGAAGGGTTCCCAATACATCCAGGGCCTCGGATTTAGTTTTATTTAAACGGAAACCTGTGACAGCCCCAAATTCCTCTATTTCCCTAAGCAAGTTGGGCAGGGACTCTGGTGGATTTGTTAGTAAAACCATCCGCAAAGGCAGAAATTTTGAATGTTTCCTTATCAATAGTAACCTCAGAAACCTTCTGTCTCGTTCCCCTCTCCAAATTTATACTGGATGTTAATCCACCATTTGCAGCTATTTGTGCAGTAGGATGATGATAAAGGGCATGCACCCCTCTTATAAACCCCTCTCCCAATCTATAGGCCCCCAGGACCTGAAACAGATAGGACCAATTGACCCTATCAAACGCTTTTTCTGCATCAAAGCTGACCAAAAGGGCTGAGGCATGCGTCCGGTAGATTTGTTCTAGAGCGGCAATTATTCGCCGCAGGTTGCTGACAGGGTATCTTCCCTTAACAAACCCTGTTTGGCTTAAGTGCAGCAAGTCTGGCAGACACACCACAGGCGATCCACCAAGATCTTCGCATATAATTTTAAATCTTGATTTAGAAGGGATATCGGGCAATGTGATTCATCCAGTTTCGCATCCTTACCTGGTTTGGGTAATAATATAATATGAGCCACATTTACACCATACCTCAGTTCCCCCCGGGTCATCCAACAGTTAAAAACATCTGTCAGTGAGGCCACAATGTCTGGTGCTAGAATTTTATAGTATTCTGCTCTAAAGCCATCTGGTCCTGGGGCCCTACAGAGAGCCGCCCTTGCTATGACAAGCTGCACCTCCTCAGGCGATATTGGCACCTCCAATTGGCCTAGATGACTAGGTGCAAGCCCTGGCAGCGCCACCCGCCCCAGAAAGGTCTGTATGCACGTCAGTGAGGCCTCGTCCCCACTATAAAGGGTGCTATAAAATTGGACAAAAATATCTCTAATATCCTTATTTTCCCGCCTCTCTGTCCCCATCCTATCTTGTAGGACCAAGATGTACCTATGGCACTGGCTTTTCTTTAAACAGTGCCCTAACAATCTACCCGGTTTATCCCCATATTTATAGAGCCGGTATTTATAGTAAATCAGAGACTTCTTAGCCCTTTGATGTAGTACAGTATTCAAAGTAGCCTGGGTAGCCAATAGGCAGGCCGTATTTCCATCTGTTGGGTTCCTATTAAAGGCACCCCGATCCCTACACACGTGTTTTTCTAACCAAAGAATTTGTGCTGCTATGTCCCTTCGGCGCTTGGCAACATAGGAAATAATCTTTCCCCTTATAACTGCCTTGGATGCTGCCAAATAAAGCTCTGGGGTTGTGGCATGCTCCGCATTGAACAAACAATATTCCTGCCAACGCTCCCGAAGGAATTTCCGAAATCCTTCCTCCTCATATAAATCAATTGGGAAGCGCCACGGGGCGCGTTTCGCCTGTATGTTCCCTGTGATAAGGAAGCTTATCATAGTTCAGGAGGGAGCTATAAAAGAGGTGAATTGGCTCTGAACAAGCAACCTGTCTTTGCTGGTAGAAATACTAAAACAGAAAGTTTTCATAAAAGACTACCAGTCCCAGAATGCACCAGGTTACAAACAGCCTCTAGAAGAGCTGAAGTGGGGAAACGTGTGTTCAATCAGGAGAGCTATGAGGTAATCCCCAATCACTCATCTCCAAGGGCAGGGCTTGATTCAGCACACCTGGGCTGTGCTAGGGTGGAGTGTCCCCCTAAGCATGTTAAAAGTAAAGGATATTCTACACAGAGACAGAACAGGCAGAACCAGGAGAACAAGGAGAGACAGAAGCAGATGCCATTGGAGAAAGAAGAGAGAGGACTACAACAGCAGAAGCAACGTGGAAGGAAGAAGAGAAAGACATCTTGGAGGTCTAAAGAAGGAGCCCACAGCAGTACGTGTGTTAGGAGTGATTCCAGAGGCAAGCATACTCCATTGGACTGGAGGAAGCCAGAGGAGTGGGGTTATAAAGCCAGGAATTCCCAGACGGCACCTTTGAAGGAGACGGCTGCATTTGGAAGGGGCCCTAAGACCGGTGCAAGAAGGTATGTGAAGAGAGACCCAGTATCCAGGGATCTTGATTGGAAGGCTGGACATAAAAGCTGGATTACTTACTGGCCAGGATACCTGGAGAGGAAACCTAACAGCAAAGGAAGCTCAGGTATGAACTTTGATCTATGCCCTAGCTCTTCTCCAGGAAGACAGCAGGGAAACAAATATTATCCTGGGAGGGATCAATTAAGGAATTCCTCTGAGCCAGACCATGATATTGATTCCATGATATTTGAGGAAGAAGGAGATATATTAAATGATCAGAATGAATACATGGATTGTTCTCTGTCTAGGCTGCTGTTTTAAAGTAGTTTCTCATTAATACAACAACCACCAAAAGGAACTGTAACTTGTTCTTTTATCTACCCAGAAAAGTCTCTGCAAGAAAGCTTTAGGGTAGGATTGAGCCACGTAGAGAGAGTGAACCAGCAAAGGGGTTTGCAGCTGGCTAATTATTGGTAATTGAGCCAGGCACAAGTGCACGTGAGCTCTGGAAGGAAACTTCTTTTTTTTGTGTGTGTGAATAGAAGAAAGTTATCCTTGATAAAGAACAGTTTTTTTTCTACTTTTGGGTTTGTTTTTGCCTTTTGAAGCACTGCTAAGAATGTCATTAGCAGGAGCCATCAAAAAGACCTTTTCTGTTTCCCATCAAGGTCTTTATTGATTTATTGCTTAAGAAGTTCAGTTACCTTATAACATGTTTTGTTTTCCTGAGTACAATACTTGAAGCAAGTGTCCTTTTGTGTTACCAAGTAAATCTGTGTGGGAGAATTAACCCCATGAATAAAATCTGTTTTTCTTTGCTTACACTCGAGCATCACAACTCATTATTTTGTGAACGGCTGATTCTGGTACGAATGAACTACAACCCCCACAATCCTTTGCAAGTCATAATAATATTTTGCCTTTGCCAAGACTGTGGACATTCACGACCAGCGCCCCCGTTTACAGTGGCGTAGTAGTTCGGATTGCTTTTACACAAAGGATTTACATGATTTATAAGGATTACAACTGAAATCTGAAAGAAAAAAGTTAAAGTCAAAAGCTGGAAAGTGGATTTTTCCCTTAACAACACTTTGGAGAAAAAAAAGAGTGGCTGTTCCAGGAGCTGTTCCAAGGAGGAAAAGACCCTGTGTAAGCTGGATTCATCACTGGCATAAGGTAATAAGTACCTGGGCATGTCTAGTGGTGGATGGGAGTAAGACACAGGGGTAACTGAAAATAAAATAGGAGAAAAACACCTGTTTGGAGGGTGCTGCTCTGTGTTTTTTTTTTCTTTTGTTTTCTTGCAGGGATACAAGATGGATCCAAGGGAACTGGCCAGCTGGATGGCAGCCCAATTTAGCAGGCAACAGGAGCTAGCGCAGCAGGCTCAGGACACTGCAATTAAAGCACTAAGGGACCAGCAGAAGCCAGTGCTTGATCTGGTGGAAGCCTTAATTGCTCTTCATAACCAAAGTGGACCGGACGCAAGACCAGCAGTAACAACTGGTATACCACATGTGGACAATGTGGGACTCAATCAGGGAATTGGGGCATTTAGTTTTGGGAAGCTGACTCCAGATGATAATGTTGATGATTTCCTTTAATCTTTTGAGAGAGTGGCACAAGCATTAGCATGGCCAGAGACCCAGTGGGCAGTAAGGCTGGCAGCCTCATTAACTGGGGAGGCGCTTGCAGCTTATAGGGCAATGCCAGCAGCTCAAGCGTTGAATTATAGAGATGTAAAGGCTGCTATAAGAGATCGCCTAGGGTTGTCTATTTCAGAGTATAGGCGAATGTTTAGAGCTACTGCATTAAGAGTGGGTGAAACACCCAGGGCTCTGAGTCAGAGAATCAGAGGATTGGCTGTAAAATGGTTGGAGCCTGAGGGAAAGTCTGTGGAAATGTTATTAGACATTATTATGCTTGAACAATTTATGTCTGCTGTGCCTAAAGATTTGCACACTTTCCTTATACAGCAAAATTGCCAGAACCTTGGAGAGGCAACCATGCTAGCAGAGAGATTCTTGGAAGCCATGCAGGCTTGCCATAGAATGGGTGGCCCTCTGAAGGTTGGTGCTGAGGCAAGCTGTGCTGTATCAGAAAAGAAAATGGTTAAAAATGTTTCTGAGAATAATTGTACTGTGCCAACCCAGATTACAAAGCGGAGTAAAAAGAAATGTGGAAAATGGGGACATTTGGAAAGGGGATGCCAGATACACACTAGCTTGATGGGTGTTGATTTAAAACAGCCCAAAGAAGGATTCCTTTTGGTGGTTGATGTGCAGGGAATTACCACAAATGCTCTGTTAGACTCTGGGGCAGACCAGAGTATGCTGTCAAAGAGGCTTTGGAAGAGGATAGAGGCCCAAGAAGGATTTGTGCTAGAACCCCTGAAAGCCAGGTTCACATTAGATGCATTCATGGTGCTGCAACATCATATCCCACCTATAGGCTAATGGATAAGTGCCTGGGGGAACAAGAGGAAATTCTTTTAGCAGTGGTGCCTAGGCTTCCATTTGATTTGGTTCTAGGAAGGGACTGGCCAAGATTTAAGCAGGGACTAGTGAAAGGACTAGGAAAGAAGGAGGGAGAAGGAATGATGGTAATAGCTCCCGGGCCTTTGTTTGGAAGTCCTCAGACCCCAGCTAAAAAGATGGTTAAGCTTCCAGAAGAACAAACTACTAAGAAGCAGATATTTATCTTGAAGTACCATAGGGTCACAGAGAAGGCCCAAGCTCCTAAGCGGGCAACCCCTCAAGCTGCTGGATTTGACCTGTGCAGTGTAGAAAATGTAACGATACCTAGCCAAGGGAGAGCCCTGGTTGACACTGGACTCCAAGTGGAAATACCCATTGGGTGCTATGGGCGAGTAGCCCCAAGATCAGGATTAGCCCTGAAGTATTTCATTGATGTGGGAGCGGGAGTGATTGATCCTGATTACAGGGACAATCTTAAAGTTCTGTTATTTAATTTTGGACAGAACGATTACCATGTAAAGACGGGAGACAGAATCGCTCAATTGATATGTGAGAGACTGGGTTTCCCACCTGTGGAGGAAGTCACATCCTTGTCAAATTCTGAGCGTGGTACCAAAGGCTTTGGTTCTACTGAAGACAAAGGGGTTAAGAGCCTAGCTGCCACCTGTGCCCGTGAAAGGGAGGTGCATGAAGAGGAGGATTTGGGACCCCAAGTATCTGACTGTAAAGAAAGTTCAGAACCCCAAATAGGTGAGGACCTGACAGTGGTACAGCAGGAAGAAATAAGGAAATTGCTTAAAGAATTCCCAGATGTTTTGACTCCCATACCTGGGGAGACACATTTGGTTGCCCATGAGATAATAACTCCACCTGGGAAATTAATTCGTCAAAGGCCATACCGCTTGCCTGAAGCAAAGAGACAGGAAGTAGTGGCACAAGTTCAGGAAATGTTAGACATGGGAGTAATAGAGGAGTCGAAGAGTCCCTGGAATAGCCCCATAGTCTTGGTGCCAAAGCCTGATGGCTCTTTAAGATTCTGTATTGACTTCCGGCAGGTAAACGCAATATCAGTTTTTGTTTTTTTTTGTTTAAAATGTTTTTATTCAATACACACATAATACAGAAATAGAAAATCACAGCCCGGCATAACATACACCCCCACACCACTACATCAAGCTGATATACATGTCAAGCTAACAACACCAAACTAGTTCTAAGCCAAAGCCAAACACCCAACAGTAAACACAGCACCCCCCTATGGTATAATCCAAAGTATTGAAAAGTTTTCAATTACCTAAGAATTACCCACTTGTCCCATCCCCCCCCCCCGCCCCGCCCCAGGCCCCCTCCTCTCCTACCCTACCCACCAGAACCCAAGGCCAGGAAAGAGACAGATACTCCCAGAGGATTGGCCGAGATCCCTCCCCCCACCCACCCCATCCATTCCCCCCCCTCCCCTCTCCCCCCACCCTACCCCAACCCCAATACCCGACACAGCCCACCCCAAGTTTCCTCAAAGCACCTCCCCCGCTTTCTCCTAATAGCTGTCAGCTTTTCCATCAGGGTCATATTCCGGAGTCGTTTCACAAATCCCTCTAATGGTGGCATCTCGCTCTTTTTCCATGCCACCGCCACTTCGCACCTGGCTGCGCAGAGACATGCCAATACCATCAATCCCCCTTGCCTCCCCCGCCCCTCCCCCCACCAAGATAAGAGAGCAATGTGTGGAGTTATAACCACCACAACCCCCAGATTTACTTGAATCCAATTCTGTACCAACCCCCAGTACCTCTTTACCTTGGGGCACCCCCACCATATATGCCAGAAGGATCCCACCTCCCCACACCCTCTCCAACACAACTGGGAGATCTCTGGGAAAAACCTGTGCAGCTTCTCTGGCGTATAATACCACCGTAGTAGCACTTTATAACTATTTTCGCAAATCTGGCTAGCACAAGGCCCCTTCTTTATCAAATCCCATATACATTTCCAATCCTGACAGCTAATAGTGTGGCCTAGGTCTCGCTCCCAGTCAACCATATAGTTAAATTTGCCTTCCCGCTGCTCATGCACCGCTGCATAAAGAGCCGTAATCATACCCTTTGAGCCTCCCCTCCCATACCAAATGGCCTCCACTGCCGAAACCTCCCTCACCATCCCCTCCCTACCTAAAGTGCGAAGCAAAAATGAGCGAGCCTGAGCATAAGCAAATCTATCCACCACCTCCAACCCATACTCCCTCTTCACCTCCTCAAACCCCCGCAGTTCCCCCTCCTCCAGCAGCTGAAACCCACAGTTGAGGCCCCTCTCCCTCCAAATGTCAAATCGGCCCCCCTCCCAACCCGGTTTAAAAGCCCGCCATCCCTTCCAAGGTGTCATCACTGAAAACCAAGACCCCCTCTTTTTTGCTACGGGTCCCCTAACCACATCCCAGATCTTCGCCACATGCCGCATTGCAGGAGATCCCCCCCCCTAGCAGCCCTCTGTCCCTCCCCGGAGCCCATATCCAAGCATCCAACCTCCCCCCATGAATCCTATAGCTGTCCAAACTAACCCATGGAGCTCCATCCTTTCCAGCTCTCCAATCCATAATATGCTTTAACTGCGCTGCCCGATAATAATCTCTAAGATCAGGAACCCCTAGCCCCCCCTCCAATTTACTAGTGCACATAACCCTTCTAGAAATACGAGGTGGTCTCCTCTTCCAGATATAGCTGATTATACGACTTTGTAACACACGCAGGGTGCCCTCCGGGATCTCAATCGGCAAGGCATGGAACAAATACAGTAACCGGGGTAAAATATTCATTTTAATGGCTGCTATCCTACCCAACCATGACGTCTCCAATCTCATCCAGCCCTCTAAGTCAGTATAGATGGTCCCCAACAGTTTTGGATAATTGGCACTATACAGCTCCTCATACCGTCCTGTCAGCTGAACCCCCAAATACCCCAGGGATTTACGTACCCATCTCAAGGGAAAGGCCGACCGCAAGTGCTGCTCAGATTCCTCCCCCAATTGCACCTTCATCACCTCAGTCTTGTCGATGTTCATTTTAAACCCAGATACAGCCCCAAAGCCTTCTACCTCCCTAAGAACTTCCGGCAACGTCTGCAGCGGCTGACCCATATACAAAAGAATATCATCAGCATATAAGGAAATCTTATGGGAAAGCCCCCCCCTCTCCAAACCCACTATCCCCGTGTTCCTCCGAATCCGTTCAGCCAGGGGTTCTACCACCAAAGCGAACAAAAGCGGGGACAGGGGGCATCCCTGTCTTGTCCCACGCCCCACTGCAAAGTTGCTCGAATACCGTCCATTCACCTTTACTCGCGCCCGTGGCTCCCGATAGAGGCCCTGAATCCATTTCAGAAAATTCGGCCCACATCCCACCCTTTCTAGCACCACCATCAAAAACTCCCAATGGACTCTATCGAAGGCTTTTTCTGCGTCAATAGACATCAAAATGAGCTCCTCCCCCCATGTCCTGCCTCCCATGTCACCCCTATAGCCCGCTTTACATTATCGGCAGCCTGCCTCCCCTTAATAAAACCCGTTTGATCCCCGTGGACCACCTTTGGCATCCATCCCGCCAATCTATCCGCCAACACTTTAGCTAAAATTTTTACATCCACGTTCAACAGGGAGATAGACCGGTATGATCCACACTTCAGGGGATCCTTTCCCGGCTTCAACAAGACAGTTATCCCCGCCATCAACATATCCCGTGGTAATTCCCCCCCTGTTCCAACACCCCATGGAATACTCTCCCTAATATCCCCCTAATCTCCCCCCAAAAGACCTTATAAAAACAGCCCGGCAGCCCATCTAACCCTGGCGCCTTCCCCCCCCCGGCAACCCCTTCACCACCCTTCCAATTTCTTCCTCAGTGATAGAAGTCTCCAACTCCGCCCTCGCCTCTTCCGAAAGCCCCTTAAGCGGTATCTCATCTAAATACTCCTGAATGGCCTCCCCTTCCACCCCCTTCTCCCCCGTATAGAGTGCCCCATAAAAATCCCTAAAACAGTCCCTAATCTTCCCCTCATCCCTATAGGTCACCCCATCCTCCCCTCTAATCTGGAAGATCGTGGATGCCCCCACCCGCTGTCTCAGCCGCCGTGCTAATAAGCGGCCCGCTTTATCTCCAAATTCATAATGGACCTGCTTCACCTTTTGTAATGCAAAGGCCACTTGCTCCAATTGCAGCGCTTGTAAGTCCGCCCGTACCTGCTCTACTATCTGGAGGTCTCTCATCTCCCCACTCACCCTATAAATACCTTCTACCACCTGCAGCCGCTTCCGCAACTCCTCTTCTTTTTCCCTCCTCAACTTCTTCCTCCGAGCCCCCCACATGATAAACCTGCCCCTGACAACCGCCTTCAACCCTTCCCAAACAACCACGTCTCGCACTTCCCCCGTATCGTTTAAAGCTAAGTAATCTTTCATCGTGGCCCGTACATCCTCCACCACTTCTCCACACTCCAATAAACTTTCATTTAGTCTCCAAAAGGCCACCCCTCCCCGTGCAGGGCTCCGTATGACCACTTCCACCGCACTATGATCTGTCCACCCCACTGGGACAACCCCCCCACTCTCTACCTCCAACATCCATTGCTTCTCCAAGAGAATCATGTCAATCCTACTCCAACTATGATGGGGCACCGAAAAGAAGGTATACTCCCGCTGGTTAGGATGAAGCGACCTCCACGCATCTACTAAGTGCCATTGCTGCATCAACCCTCTTAAAACCCCGTCTATTCCTACTCCCTCCCTCCCCCCCTTTCGAGTCTCGATCCACCCGCGGATCCAGCACTACATTACAATCCCCCCCCACCAGCAACCGCCCCCCTCCCTCAACTTCCAACAACCGCCCCAAATCTGCCCAAAATGTCCCTTGGTTTCCGTTAGGGCCATACACCGAGACCATCACTATATCTATCAAGCCAAACCTCCCCTTTTATCCCCACCACCCGCCCCTCCGTATCCTTAAAGGACCCCCCAATTTGAATACCACACCCTCCCCATACCAAAATTGCTACCCCCCCCTTCTTCACCCCCCCTGCATGGCAAGAGAAGTATTGCTCAGGAAAAAGTCAATTCCTCGATCTCCCCACCTCCCCCCTCCTCAAGTGGGTCTCTTGTACGAGCACCACATCCCAATGATTACGTTGTGCTTCTCGAAATAACAGACTACGCTTAGCTGGAGTATTCAACCCCTTCACATTAACAGTCCCTATCCGCAACATTTCACTTCCGGCCACCCCCCTACTCCCCCATGTGCTGTGCCCTTAACCCCCTCCCCCCTCCCCTCTCCCCCTCTCCCCTCCTCTCCCCACCCTCCCTCTCCCCCCCTCCTCCCCCCTTCCCTCCCCCCATACCCCCCTCCCTCCTCCCTCCACCCCACCACCCTCCGTCCCTTCCATCATGTCCTACCCCTACAATCATCACAACCCCCCACCAGCAATTCAAAAATCAGTGCATACCACACATAATCCACACATAATCCCCTCCAATCCACCTGCCCTCCTACCCCCCCTCATACCCGCACCCACCCCCCTCAAAGCCCTATGAGTCCAGTGTCCACATTACCAGGAGGAAAGGACTCTACCGTCCATATCCCCCCATCGATCCAGCGCATATCCGTGGCAGTCAGCTCCATCCACCATCGCCTTCTCCTGCTCCTGGGCCATCCTTTTCAGGCGCTTCCCCTTCTCTCCCACTCTCTGCCATTGCGATCGCGTACGCTGCTTTCCTGGTACTGCCGCTTGGTGTTCTCGTTGCACTAGCCCTTGAGCCTGAGGTAGGTTCGCACATCCCAATTCTTTCAAAACTGCCCAGGCTTCCCCCGGAGTCTTAACTTTCTTAGACACCCCGTTTACGGATAGAAGGAGGCCAAAAGGGAACATCCATCGGTATCGCAGGTTTTCCCCTCGTAGATATGCTGTGACCTCTCTCAGACTTCTCCTCCGTTCCAGAGTACCTTTGGATAGGTCATTAAATACTTCGACCTCCTGCCCTTCCCAGGCGATCCGGCCAAACCTCCATGCCAAGGAGAGTATCTGTTCTTTAACAGGGAATCTGCTTAGGCAAGCAATAATGTCCCTACCCTGTTTCTCTCGCCGGGGGCCAAGGCTTCGGTGTGCTCTCTCCACCCCGACAGCTTCAGTTGGGGCCTCTCCCTCCCTTCCCAGCCGAAGGATATGGCGGCACAAACGTTGCACCACAGACTCACAGTCCTTAAACAGCTCAGTTTCTGGCACTCCTCTGATCCGGAAGTTAGTGCGTCTGGCCCGATCCTCAATCTCTCTTCCAGCTTTTCTTGCATCTCCTCCTGCAATTTTTTAGCTTTGTCTTGTTCAGCCACCATTTCCCGCATCTCCTCCTCTTGTTGGTCCACGTGCGCCTCGAGGTCTTCCATGCGCTGTCCCATATAGCTCACTTCCTTCTGTATCGCCGCCAGCGCCTCTTTCAGATCTTTCCTTATCTCCTTCATCGCACCTTTCATTTCCACTTTAAACACCGTCAGCCAGGATTTCAGCGGCATCCCCTCCGTCTCGGCCTGGTTCTCCTCCACCTCTAGATTCTCCGTCTCGTCCGGCTCCTCGGAGTCCGACGAGGTCTCCTGCTGCTCCCGCCGAGCACAGGCGGATTGGAAGGTCACTAACTTCTTCCGTGCAGCCATCGCAGACTCCTCTGCATGCTTCCCTTCCACCTTAGAACCGTGGGGGTATCCTAAATTTTGCAAAATTTCGGGGTTTGGACAGGAGGTAGGCACCTAAGCTGCCATCAGCTCCGTGACATCACCGGAAGTCCTCGCAATATCAGTTTTTGATGCATATCCAATGCCAAGAATTGAAGAGCTGTTGGACCAGCTTGGACAAGCTCAATATTTAACCACCCTTGATATGACAAAAGGCTATTGGCAAATCCCTCTAACCAGGGAGTCGAAGCCAAAGACTGCGTTCAGCACTCCCGTTGGCCTTTTCCAGTTCAAAAGGATGCCTTTCGGACTGAATGGAGCGGCAGCTACCTGCCAAAGGTTAGTGGACCAGGTACTTCGACCCCATCAAAATTATGCCTTTGCCTATATGGATGATGTCATAATCCATAGTAACACTTGGGCGGAACATCTAAAGAGAATCAGGGCAGTCTTATGCTCCATGAAGCAAGTGGGAATCACTTTGAACCCAAAGAAGTGTTCCTTTGCTAATAGAGAGGTAAAATACCTAGGCCACCTGGTGGGAAGAGGGAAAATTAAACCTCTAATGAGCAAGGTGGATAGTATCAGGAATTTTCCTCCTCCAACAACAAAGAAACAGCTGAGGAGTTTCCTGGGACTTATTGGATACTACCGCAGATTTATACCACAGTTTGCAGAGAAAAGTGCAATTTTTACTGATATGCTGCGGAAGAATTGCCCAAACCAGCTGAAATGGACTCCTGAAGCTGAAAAAGCATTTTCAGTCCTAAAAGGAAAGTTGTGTACAGGACCAGTACTGAAAGGGGTGGATTTCAGGAAACCCTTCTTGGTTTAAACAGATGCCTCGGATGTAGGGCTAGGAGCTGTTTTATCCCAATGTCATGAAGGGGAGGAGCATCCTGTGATGTACCTGAGCAGGAAATTGTCACCGGCTGAACAGAAGTATTCCACAATAGAAAAGGAATGTTTAGCTATAAAGTGGTCAGTGGAGGCATTAAGGTTTTACCTTACAGGGAGGAAGTTCCAACTGGTTACAGACCATGCCCCACTTAAGTGGTTGCAACAAATGAAGAACCACAATGCCAGGTTGACACGCTGGTACATGGCCTTTCAGGCATTTGATTTTCAAGTGGAACATCGTGCTGGGAAGTTACACAAAAATGCGGATGCCCTTTTCCGTATTACGGACTGTAAAGAAGAAGTTTCACCAGTTGCACCAGTCCGTAATAACTTAAGCAGGGGGGTATGTGATAAGGAAGCTTATCATAGTTCAGGAGGGAGCTATAAAAGAGGTGAATTGGCTCTGAACAAGCAACCTGTCTTTGCTGGTAGAAATACTAAAACAGAAAGTTTTCATAAAAGACTACCAGTCCCAGAATGCACCAGGTTACAAACAGCCTCTAGAAGAGCTGAAGTGGGGAAACGTGTGTTCAATCAGGAGAGCTATGAGGTAATCCCCAATCACTCATCTCCAAGGGCAGGGCTTGATTCAGCACACCTGGGCTGTGCTAGGGTGGAGTGTCCCTCTAAGCACGTTAAAAGTAAAGGATATTCTACACAGAGACAGAACAGGCAGAACCAGGAGAACAAGGAGAGACAGAAGCAGATGCCATTGGAGAAAGAAGAGAGAGGACTACAACAGCAGAAGCAACGTAGAAGGAAGAAGAGAAAGACATCTTGGAGGTCTAAAGAAGGAGCCCACAGCAGTACGTGTGTTAGGAGTGATTCCAGAGGCAAGCATACTCCATTGGACTGGAGGAAGCCAGAGGAGTGGGGTTATAAAGCCAGGAATTCCCAGACGGCACCTTTGAAGGAGACGGCTGCATTTGGAAGGGGCCCTAAGACCGGTGCAAGAAGGTATGTGAAGAGAGACCCATTGTCCAGGGATCTTGATTGGAAGGCTGGACATAAAAGCTGGATTACTTACTGGCCAGGATACCTGGAGAGGAAACCTAACAGCAAAGAAAGCTCAGGTATGAACTTTGATCTATGCCCTAGCTCTTCTCCAGGAAGACAGCAGGGAAACAAATATTATCCTGTATAGCCAGCACCCGCTCCCTAACCTTGAGGGTTTGGGGAGGGGTGTGCCTTGAGGTTAAGTTGTAGTTGTGAAGGTCGAATGACAAGGCAGGTATAAAGAATATTTTTTTACATAAGGATTTATTTCTCCCGCTCCTTGGTGGAATGGAACAGGCGTAAAGGAATATAATTTTGTAGCCAAAACAAGAACAAAAGGAAAACAGGCTTTTTCTAATACTGTGTTCAAAACTGTCCTTTAACACAGGAGTTCACATTCCTGTCATGTGAGCTTTACTTGAAATCACTTAAACAAAGAGCAAACAATAAAGTTCATGCACTGTAACTAAGTTATGCTTCAGCTTATTCTTATCTCTTCATAAACTCTTCAGGTAAGGAACTTAAACAGCATGCATTTCAGCATATTATAATGAATGACCACACAAGCTTCGCTTGACTATTCTTTGTCTATGAGACAGGTTGAGCAGTCCATTGGCTGATTCAAATCCACCATTGGTAAGGGAAGAACTAATGGCACTTGTGCTTCTGGGCTCTGTACTGACTCAGCTACTTTCTGCCCAGGAATAGTTCGTTTGTCTAGAAAAGCTTTAAACTCTTTCAGGAGTGCTTCAGCCTGCTTACTATATGGGCTAGGCGGGGAATAAGCTCCTTCCTGGGGTGAGTAAAAGCTTGAGGGTTTTGCTTCAGGCAAACAAACAAACAATGTCGTCTCTCTTACTATGCTCATTCACAGCACTGGAATTACCCCTCCCCCACTTGTCTCTGTCAGCAAGTGCTGGGTAAGTCAGTTCATTTGCAGGTGAAGGATTTTTAGATAGGCATTCAAACTTAGGACCTCCTAAAACCTTCTGTCATATATCTCTAGCAAATATATCTGCTACGTCCTTGTAGCTAGCTTGCTTGCTAATTCTGTCAGCAGTTTGAGGAGAAAAGCAGGGTTTATCTGAATGAGCTTCTGGTTGCAGCCAACTGCCCTCATAAAACCTGGGTTTGCCCTGGGTTTTAAAATAAGCATTCACACAGTCTGGCTTCTCATAAAAGCTGTTATCAGAATTAAAGACACCCTGTACCTTGTGTTGAGGAATGCCTGAATGTTCTTTAGCAGTCTGCCATTCTGTCCACGGGTCAGCTCTCTGTTCCAAAAGCATAGGCTTTACCCCTGGGTCTCTCAGAGCCTCACCCTTCTCTTGCTCCCAGAAGGTTCTCCCATGCACTGAGTCTCCCTGGTACCTGCTTCTTGGCTTTACAAGCGTTCTCCTGGAATTGCAGCTGGGGAGCGTTTCTCCTTCAAAGTCAAAGGCTCTGGCATCCAAGGCTACTCCCTGCCTTCCAGGTAGCTTCCTTTGTCTTTGCTCTGCTCCTTCTCTAAAGCACACATCTGCTTCGTCTGTGTCTTGTATTTCCTTCCTCCTCCTCGGTTTCTCGTTCCCTTTCTCATTCTGTCTTCCTTCTTCCTTCTTCCTGTTTAACAAGCTGCCTCTGCTCTGGGGAACCCGCCTCCTGCTAGGGCGTGCCCAATCAGCAACTCTGCTTCTCCCCTCCCCCGAGGTGAGCTGTGTTAGCTGATTAGCCATGTGCATCTTGTGCTGAGAAGGGAATATCTTGCATTTACCTGCAGTACCCGGACCTTCCACCGGGTCACTATCTGTTTCTATGGCTTCTGGCACTGCTACAGCGTCACACCTGAGAGGGATCAATTAAGGAATTCCTCTGAGCCAGACCATGATATTGATTCCATGATATCTGAGGAAGAAGGAGATATATCAAATGATCAGAATGAATACATGGATTGCTCTCTGTCTAGGCTGCTGTTTTAAAGTAGTTTCTCACTAATACAACAACCACCAAAAGGAACTGTAACTTGTTCTTTTATCTACCCAGAAAAGTCTCTGCAAGAAAGCTTTAGGGTAGGATTGAGCCACGTAGAGAGAGTGAACCAGCAAAGGGGTTTGCAGCTGGCTAATTATTGGTAATTGAGCCAGGCACAAGTGCACGTGAGCTCTGGAAGGAAACTTCTTTTTTTGTGTGTGTGTGAATAGAAGAAAGTTATCCTTGATAAAGAACAGGGTTTTTTTTCCTACTTTTGGGTTTGTTTTTGCCTTTTGAAGCACTGCTAAGAATGTCATTAGCAGGAGCCATCAAAAAGACCTTTTCTGTTTCCCATCAAGGTCTTTATTGATTTATTGCTTAAGAAGTTCAGTTACCTTATAACATGTTTTGTTTTCCTGAGTACAATACTTAAAGCAAGTGTCCTTTTGTGTTACCAAGTAAATCTGTGTGGGAGAATTAACCCCATGAATAAAATCTGTTTTTCTTTGCTTACACTCGAGCATCACAACTCATTATTTTGTGAACGGCTGATTCTGGTACGAATGAACTACAACCCCCACAATCCTTTGCAAGTCATAATAATATTTTGCCTTTGCCAAGACTGTGGACATTCACGACCAGCGCCCCCGATTACATCCCCCATGAGCAATCCACCCACACCAAAGCATGATCCGAAAATTTCTAGAGGCCCTATCCATGCTGTTTCAATCTGTTGGAAAAGAGGGTTAGACACATATTTCGCATCTATCCGGGCACTAGTATTGTGGGCTAGAGATAAATGAATATAATCCCGCTCTTGAGGATGAAGAGCCCGCCAAACATCTATTAAATGCAATCATCTCATAAATCGGCCTAGATGCTGTGATACATATTGTCTAGCCCCACTAGGCATCCCGGATAGATCCATATCAAGGTCCAAGATTCCATTCCAATCGCCCCCAAGCATTAAAGGATAATCAGGGAGCTCTTCAATCTGAGACGCCAGAGTAGCAAAAAAGTGAGGATCTGGGACATTTGGGGCATAAACTGATCCCAGAATCACCACCCTCCCCTGTAATTCCCCCACTACCAGTACATGTCGTCCTTTCAGGTCCCGGACGTCTTGGAGGCATTGGAAATATACTCCCTTCGTGATAAGCACTGCCACCCTTCCCTTTCGTCCTTGAGCTGAAGCCCCATAGATCTGATCCACCTGCTTACCCTTCAACCTGTTGAGATCCTCCACTGATTGGTGGGTCTCTTGCAACAGAATAATCTCGCCCTTATGCCTCCGAATGGCCCCCAGAATTTTCCTTCTCTTAATAGGGTTAGCCAATCCACAGACATTCCAGCTAATTATTCTTACCCCCATTCACCAAATGTTAATATCTGGTAATCTGACCAAATAAGTACTAAAAATCCAGAGATCCCCCCAGCCTGAGACCCCCGTGTTACTCCCAGCCTGTCAATAAACCTTCCTTGCATCAGATATAGGCACTCTCCTCTTTCTCTGTTTTCTCGGGTCACCTTAGCATCCATGTATAGGAAATCTTTATCAAACTTCCCCCTCCACCCTCCCTCCTCCCCCCCCTTCTCTCCCATTCCCCCTCCTCTGTCCCTACCAACCATCTTACTGGTGTCACTTCAGATGTTAGAATCCCCAGTCACCCATCCACACCCCATTAATGATTCCATACCCCTGAACCTTGTCCAACTCATCCCAGTGGTTAATTGCCATAAAGCACGGTACCTAACCCCCCTATGCCACTGGCCCGTACCACTGACCCACAGCAGTCCTTATGCCTAACCTTCTGTGCTAATCCTCTAACATCCACACTCAGGGGTCTTGAATAGTAAACTCAAAAACAACCAGAACTTTAGTTCCTGTGCATTCCCCTCTAAACATGCCCCTGAGAGTGACGAGGGCTGTCCCTCCACTCCAAGTGAGTTTAAACTTCCCCACTATGGTCTACACAGCAAAATTATAAGCATAATCAAATGGGAGTACACCAATTTGTCCAATCAATCATCAAATCAATTGAGTCTCAGACAAAGTCAAGTATCCCAGTGGGCTCCATTACTTTCCAAGCCCCTCCCCCGGTAGCAGGCAGGTGCATCCGGTCTACTCATGCGATCCTCGGGTGATTCCCATCAACTGCCACATCCTATATTCCCCCGAATACAGATTACTGCATAGAGTTCAAATACTGTTGCACAGCTTCAAGGTTCTCAAAGATCCACGGCCCCGAGGAGAAAAAAATCTTTAAACTAGCAGGATATAGGACTGCAAACTTCAGTTGCATTGCTACTAGCCTCTGACATACCGTTGCATATACTCTTCTCTTAACGCTCAGTTCCATTGAATAATCCTGAAAAGCCATGATTTTTATATTTCCACTTGTTATGTGGCCTTGAACTCTCATCAACTTCAACACTTTTTCTTTTTGCAAGAAGTTCATGAACCTGGCGATAACAACTCTAGGCCGTAGAGAGCCCTCACGCATAGGCCCAATCCGATGCATATGCTCAATCACTAGTGGCTTACAGTCCTCACCCAAAGACAAAGATGAGATCAGCAAGATTTCCAAGTAGTGTCAAACCTTCACCCACTCCCCAACCTTGTGGGTTAAGGAGGGATAGGCCATGTGTAGTTGTGGGGGCCAATGAATATGCGGTGACAAGAAATTTATTTGTTTTCAAGGATTTTTATTTCCCCGCTCCGTGAGGGAGATAGGAACAGAAAAGGTTAGTAAATCAGGAATTATGCAAACAGAGGTTTTCAGTATTGTGCTTCAAACTTCTCATATGGAGAAACACATTGCTTCATGTGTTCTCTCCGTGCAATATATATACAGGTGCTCAGGTGATTAGTATAATTGTTTCTTTTAGCAATTATGTCACAGTCCAGCATACATTCAATGCAAAATAGGCTTCCTTTTCAATTGCTTTAAACACTACTTTTGTCCGGTACCTTTTCTCAGCAATTCTGGACTAGCACAACCAGAATAAAAGTCAGGTATAATCATTCAAGCTTTTTGTCTCATGGGTTCTCTCTATTAATGCCACAGAGCACTGCTTCGGCTGATTGACATCAATCATAGGAACTTGCTTGGGGGAATAATCTTTTCTTCAGGATTATTCACTGCTTGAAGAATAGGTTGTTGTGCAAGAACTCTTTCATTCAGGAATTGTCTAAGGTCCGTTAAGAGTTGTTCTGCCTGTCCCCTAACAGGAGTCAAGGGTAAAGCTCCTTCTTGTTTAAGCAGGTGATTATCTGCCTCTGATGAGCAAACACGGCTTTCCCTATTCAGACAGTCTGTGCTCGAGGTGGAAATTCCCTTCCCCCACTTCTCTCTGTTAATGAATGGTGGAATTTCCCTTTCGTTCTCAGCAGCTCTACTTCTCAGGAAGGCTTCAAAGGTAGGATCTTTTATATCAGGATATCCTAATCCCTTTGTAAACAGTTGTGCTGCGTTTCTTTCCTCAGCTTGTTTGTTAGGAACAGGTATTACTGACTGAGTAAAACCTGGCTTGTATAGAGAGTTTTCAGGGTAAAACAATCTTCCTTCATACTCCCTAAAACTATCCTGTCCTCTACAAACAGGAGTCTCTCTTCTTGGCAAATAACATTTATCAGAAGGATTAAAAATAGCAGGTACCTTCAAATGAGACTGCTCAGGAATTATCTGGCCAGCATGCTTTTCTCCCCCGGGATAAAAACTGCTTCTCCACAACGTGGGCTCTTTTCCTTGTGTTGGATTAGCTTCCCTTCTGTTGCAGCTGGGCACAGCTTCTGTAATTAGGTCAAAGGGTTCTGCAGACAATGTAACTTCTTGCCTTCCCAATACCTTTGGCTTTCTTTCTTGTGGATTTAAAGCAAACTCTCTTCTTAATCCACTAGCAGAGCTTATTCCTTCATTCCTTCTTGACAGCCTCTGGCTTAGTCCTGTTCCTCCATTCGTTCTAGTCCTTCTGCTCCTCTCTATTGAGTGTTCCCTCTCTCTGTTTAAGAAGGATCCCTTACTCTGGGATGCCCGCCTCCTCCTAGGGCGTGCCCAATCCATAGCTCTGCTTCTCTCCTCCTCTGAGGTGAGCTGATTGGCTGCCTGTAGGCTATGCTGAGAGTGGGAATTTCTTCTTTTCCCTGCAATACTGGACTCTACCAGGGGGTCAGTGTCGGTCTCCATGGCTTCCGCGCCTAGCGCTGCGTCACAGTAGCCACGCAATTCCTGATCTTTCACTGACTCTGGAATTCCGACAAAGCGAATATTTTTTCTTCTCCCACGATTCTCTCAGTTCCTGCTGAAAGGTTCCCTCTGGTTTCTCTCTACCCTGGTAAGCCTACCATTGTTCTCTCACATCTCACCTCCAAACCCTGCACTCCGCGTTCTCAGTCCTCCCATGGCTGCTATCCCTGTGTTCTGGGGCAATAGCCCTGTTTCTTCTACTCGACTATTTCGATCTCACAGCTCCTTCTACCGCTCCCCTGCGAATCTCCTCCCCTGCATGCCTGGCTCGCCCTCTGCTCACTCCCACCTCTTGTCCTCCCCTACTTCTCTCAGTTCCTTCTCCTTTCGTTTTGGTCTCCTGAACTGCCGCTCTCTTCGATCCAAAACCTTGTTGCTGTCTGATCTCATCTACCAGGAATCCCTTGACATCCTCCTGCTCACCGAAACTTGGCTGAAAGATGGGGAAGATGCACTTTTAGCCCGCTGCCTCCCCCCTAATTTCACTGGTTTTCCATTCCCCGTATCGGTCGTACTGGGAGAAGTGTGGCTTCCCTCCTCCGCACTTCCATCTCTTTCACTCCCATCTCTTCTCCCTTATTATGCTATCCTGAAGCTTTGCTTCTTCAACTTCACTTTGCCTCCACCATGCACCTACTTCTTATCTACTCCCCCCCAGCCTTACGGCCCGACCTCTGGGATTCCCTTCTTTCTTCCATCACTGATCTGTCTTTGGCTTTCCCTCGTCTGCTCATTGCAGGTGATTTCAACTTGCATCTTGATCCCCCTGTCTCTACCAGAGACCACTCCTTTAACACTCTTCTCTACGACCTGTCTCTTCTTCAACATGTTCCTTTTCCAACTCAATCAGCCGGGTATACCTTTGACCTTCTTCTCTCTCCCTCAGTCCCTACCTATCTTCTTCAGTCTCTTCGTGCCTTCCCTTTACCCTGGACTGATCATTATTGCCTTACTTTTCACTGTCTCCCCTCCCCCTCTGCTCCCTCCTCTTCCTCATCATCTCCTCGACTTCCTCCCCCCACTTCCACACCTTACACTTGCCGTATAACTCCCCTGACCCTTCAGCAATTTCCTCCTGCATCTGACCTTCTTCCATCCGACTCTTCCCTTCTCTCTCCCTCCTTCCAAGCTTCCACTTGGTTCTCCTCCCTCTCCACTGCCCTAGATCATGTAGCCCCTCTCCGTCCCCGTTCCCTCTCCCGCCGACCCTCACAACCTTGGTTCCACTCTGTTATCTCCTTTGCTCACAGCTCCGTCGAGCTGAGCGTCTATGGCGCAAAGCCCCCTCTCCCGCTGCTCTCTCACGCTTTAAGTCTGAACACACTCATTACTGATCTCACGTTCACAAAGCTAAACAGAATTACCTTTCCACTGCCATCTCCTCTGCACCCAACCAGACACGTCACCTCTACTCAGTTCTCCAGTCTCTCACTTCCCTTCAGTCCAGTTCCGCTCCTTCTCCCCCTCTTTCCTCTCCCTCTCCCTCTCAGTTGGCAACTTACTTCAGCACTAAGATACTTGACCTCAGGCAATCCCTGTCCCACTGTCCCCCTCCTATTTCTGATCCTCATTCCTGCTCCCCTCCTCCCACCTCCCAACTGTCCCACGTCTGGCATTCATTTCATTTAATCACTTCTTCCGAACTCATTGCAACAATATCCTCCTCCAAGAAAACATTTTGCACCCTGGATCCCATTCCCTCCTCCTGGCTGTTCACCCCCTCCTTAGCTCTCATGCCACCTGCTCTTGCTATAATCAACTCTAGCCTTTCCACGGGTGTTTTTCCTCAATCCTGGAAACCCGCTTTGGTTTGTCCCATTCTTAAAAAGCTCTCACTCGACCCCATGATCCCCGCTCACTATCGCCCAGTCTCCAACCTCCCTTTCCTCTCTAAAATCCTGGAAAAGGTTGTATTCTCTCAATTATCTTCTTATCTTGACTCCACTCACTTCCTCCACCCCCACCAGTCTGGTTTCCGGCCTGGCCACAGTGTTGAAATGGTTCTCTTGGTTTTTTTGAACAAACTCCACACAGCTCACGACCGCGGTGATCTCTCGGTGGCGGTCTCTTTGGATCTTTCTGCCGCCTTTGATCTCGTCGACCACTCCCTTCTTCTGGCCCGCCTACGGGAGGCGGGTCTTTGCAGCACGGTTCTTCACTGTTCCACTCCTTTCTCTCCTCCAGATCTTACTCTGTTCTTTCCTCATCTATCCCTCTATCCACCTCCGAGCCTTTTCCCCTTCCTTGTGGTGTCCCTCAAGGCTCAGTTTTGGTCCCCCTTTTCTTCAATATCTTCTTTACACCTCTTGCTTTACTGGTTCAACAACACGGGATCTCTGCTTTCTATGATGCCGATGACCTGGTTCTCCTGCATCATACCTCCGCCCTCCATCCTGATCTCTCCCCTCTTAACTCCTGCCTCACAGCTTTTGCCGAGTGGCTTACCAGCCACTGTTTGCACCTTAACCTCACAAAAACCCTTGCCATCTGGTTCTATCGTGGTAATATTCCCCCCCAGGTGTCCCCTTCCTTCTCTGGTTCTCCCATCCCCCTAGTCTCCTCATTTTTCTACTTGGGCGTCTTCTTTGACTCTGACCTGTCTTTTCGAGATCACATCTCTCACATTTCCAAAACTTCCTTTTTCTCCCTCCATCAAATTCGTGCTATCCGGCCCTTCCTTACCGCACAGGCACTTACTACCCTTCTCTTATGCCTGGTTATGTCCCGTATTGACTTCTGTAATTCCGTTCTAGATGGTCTCCCTTTCACGCAACTTCACCGATGCCAACGAATTCAAAACACTGCTGCCCAACTCATTTTCCACTCCTCTCCACGCGATCACATCACACCCCTACTTATTCATCTTCACTGACTTCCTGTCAAATTCCGCATCCACTTCAAAATCCTTGTACTTGTCCATCGCGTCCTTTACACCCACTCCCCCCAGTATTTGGCTGATCTCGTTCACTTCCATACCCCTGCGTGCTCCTTATGATCTTTGCATCTCAATCTACATCTCCCTTCCCCCTCTTGTGCTCACCTCCAGTCTACACGCTCCTCTGCTTTCTTCTTTATTGGTCCCACCCTCTGGAACTCCCTACCCTCCTCCATCCGGCTCGAGCAACAGCATACCACCTTCAAGAACAGTCTCAAAACCCATCTTTTTGCCCTTGCCTTTGACCTCCCTGACCCCTCTGTGTAATCTTACCCTCCCTCTCCCCACCTTTCTCTCTCCTCCCCTCTGTCTTGTCGTATGATTCTGCTGGTTTGCTTTCCTAGCCACCATTGTAACTTCCTTTCCTCTTTTCTGCCACTTGGTTTTCTGTATATGCTATGTAAACCGCTTTAATGTTATTGTTTAGCGGTATATAAAGTTAATAAACATAAACATTCTCAAGGTCATCCAGTTTCAGCGCTTGTTTTACCAGCTGCGTTTTAAGATGTTTGAGTTCTGTGTCCATGTTGCTTTGCATGTCTTCTACCTGGGATATTCTTCCCTCTGCTTCAGTCAGCCGCGAGCCCACTGCCTCAAATGCTTGGGCCAGCGAATCCAGGCGACCCATGATGGCATCAAAACGTCCCGCCAGGGCCTCCACTACCGCCATTGTTACCTCCTCTACCAGCATGACCTGCCTTGGCGAGTTTGGCGGGGAGGGGGGAGAGTCGGCCATCTTGGTAGGCTGAGTCACCGCTTTTTCTTGGTCTTTTCGGGCCAATTTCATATTGCCCATGTTGCTTTTTTCTCTCCACAATTTCACTAAGGATATCCAGGACAGCTCTACTCCTTCATCAGGTTGAATTTTATAATTTTCGCTGTATCTGGAACATGAAGAGCGACTGGGGATTCAGGAGCGAGTACAGAACCCGTCTATGCTCCCTCAGCACATCACGTGACCTCTCATAATCTGTTGAATTTAAAAGTGCTCATCGGGGCACATAAAATATCATACAGTTACTAATGTGATGTGAAGAAATTCTATGCTGTATAAAGAAATTTAGAGCCTAAGCTGAAATCCATTGTCAAGTCACATGTGAAAACGCCCTATAGCCAAAAATGTATTGTCAGGATAGAAATGTCAGCTTTAAATCTATATGGGGTAACTGTGACAAGAATAAGGAATTGTGTATGTTCAACTAAAGAATACAATTATATCCCTAGTAAATGGATAAAAAAATTATACAAATAGCTAGTGTCAGAAGTACAATCAACAATAAAAGTTACCATCTATTTGTATACTGAGTGTGAGTTTGCTTAGAAGACATGTAAAACTAAGTGGTATCCAACAATAACCAATATTATATAGTAGTTTGTCCAAACTATATGGGTGTCTCAAAAAGTACATAACAATCGAATGGCATATTAATACTTAGTTCAGTATTAAAAACCTCATAACAAGTGTCTGTTTGTAAACATAATGAGGGCTAGTCATTTCTAACCTAAGAAAAAAAAAGGGAAAGAAATCCATGTACCTATTGTCATGATGTAGGTGTTGATAAAGTTGAAAACTTGAAAAGAAATCCTGTTTCTTTTAAGAATCTAGATGTGCAATTACCTCCAGGCACAGCTAGAGGGAGCAGGAAGGAACATTCAGGAGCTAATGAGCTTGAGAAGCCTAATGACTTGCACCTGGAAATGAACCCGGAAGTCAGGCAGGAAAGATTTCCTTATAAACCAGAGCTGAATGCTTGCAAGAGGTGCCCAGCTGCAGTAAGGAAGGTGTGCCCAGCTGCAGTAAGGAAGAGGTGCCCGGATGCAGTAAGGAAGAGAAGCACAGCTACACAGGGGTGTCCAGCTGCCTTAAGGAAGAGGTACACGGCTGCATCAGAGAAGAGAAGTACGGCTACACAGGGGAGCACGGCTTCACCAAAGAAAGAGAAAGAGGAGAAAGGAAAGGACCTGAGAAGGAACAGAGACAGAGGGACGTCTTTCCAAGGAGGAACAGCTATATTCAGAGGATCATCTCCAAGAGAAGGAGTAACTGAAGAAATCCTAGAGGAGCAAGCCCACAGGTACAGGGTTCACAAGGGTGAAATCCAGAAGGGCCAGGCTGACTGTGCAGCTGTCCCAAGAAAGTTTGTTAGAGCCAGCTCTGAAGTTAGAGGCTGTGCCACGCCCTGTTCTCACAGCGTTCCTGACTCCAGAACAGAGAGACCTAAGCAAGGAGCCAAAGGGAATGGTTTGAAGAGTAGCTTAGAGTCTCTGAGAAATAATTACCCAGTTTTACCAAGCAAGAAAGGAAAGGCATTTTATAATAAACCTGAGTTCTTACCAAGGGAGAGAAGAGAATTTATACCAGGTTTCACCAAACTGCCAAGAAGCACAGCCCTGCCTAATGCTGACAGGCAGAGAAATTGCTACAGCAGGAAAATTGCTAAAAGGGAAAACACTGTGGATTCAAGCCAGCAAAGCTCCAGGTATGGAACCTTTATTGATGATATTGAATGTTTGAATCCTAAAGTCCCGGTTAAAACAAATCCTCACTCTACAAAGGAGAAACCATACTGGTTTAATCAAATCCCTAAAGCCCTGAGAACAGACAGTTATTGGAGACAAGGCCCTAGAGGCATAGCACACCGACCCGAGTCAGACGGACAGTATTTATTCCCCTGATGATTCTAGTGAAGAACAATGCATGGAAACAGAATGCATAAATACAGTTTCCCTATCTCCACCAGAACAGATGGAGTGTGACCTGTGCACAGCCTCATGTCAAGAGTCTGTAGTCTCTGAGTAATATAGAAGAGTTTATAGAATGTTTATGCTTTTAGGAATGAACTGAATTCCTGTTACCCAAGCTCTGCATTAATTGTGAAGTGTAACAATTAAGCACATGTTTTTGAATACTGGTATCTTTTGCAACAAAGGACTTTCTGTTTCATTATCCATCTCTTATTTTTGAACCCTTGCACTAGCGGGGAATAAAAGCCTTAATTCCCTCCACTTGGTCTTGTTACTGAGTTATTTTAGACCAGGGGTCACCAACATGCGGCCCGCGAGGTCCCTCTGTGCGGCCCGCGAGACCCTACCCCGGTGCGGCCCGCCAAGGCAAACTCACCGACTCCTTCTTCTGCAGCCGCGGCTCCCTGCCTCTTAGGGAACCGCGGCTGTGCTTGTAAAATCATCGCGGAGCCCTTCCTGTCTTGACGGGCTCCGTGCAGCATTGTCCCGCCTCCAAAGGAAGTGGTAAACAACTTCCTTTAGAGGCGGGACAATGCTGCACGGAGCCCGTCAAGACAGGAAGGGCTCCGCGATGATTTTACAAGCACAACCGCGGTTCCCTAAGAGGCAGGGAGCCGCGGCTGCAGAAGAAGGGAGGGAGCTGACATGGATTATTCAAAGTATGAGCAGGTTTTTTTTCGCGCGGGGGGGAGGGGGCTGCGGCCCGCGAGTCTGCCGGTAGTCGGCTGTGCGGCCCGCGGCCCTCTGGAGGTTGGTGACCCCTGTTTTAGACAGCTGGAATTGGTAAGGTCATTTTACTACGTTGATGAACCTTACGTTCCCTGTGGCTCTCTAAAAATAATCTTTGCCGTGGAGTGCCCATAGGCGTAGGGGGCGCTCCCCACGACACTACATATAAAAATATCACTAATCTTTTATATAGTGATGCATGCTATTTCAGAATTCAAGACAGACATTGGAAGAACACACTGAAACTGTAAGAAGCAATGGCGGGAAAAGAGATTGCTAAAAAAAAGATCACTGAAAAAAAGGAGGGAATTTACTATCCAAACCTCATTCCTCATATTACTCTGAACAAAAGCAATGCAAATGAGAAAATTAAGAACCAAAAAAAAATCTAGAAATATTAAGAAATGAAACTCTGCTTTTAACTTACCTGAGTAGCTATTGTGGTACAATGGCACCCTTTAAGCATGGTTAAGGACAGCCCTATAGTCTAAGGGAATTGTGTGTATTTATCTTTACGTCTTATTCTGTTTGTCTATCTTTTCTATGCTGTTCTTATCTCTCCTATACTGTCCTGTCTACACTATAGAATTCCTTTCACTTCTTTTATTTTTAATTATTGTACACCGATAGACTGCTATGCAATGTTGCAGTATATCAAATAAAATATAAACATAACCATAACCATGAATGTGTCATTTGTGATGGGGAAGATCCGTCCCTTGCTGTTGTGACACCTCACCGCCTAGCTCTGGGCATGTTAGGTAGTTGGTAAGTGAGACACGGGATTTTAAAGTCCTTGGTAGTGCTGTAGCCCTGTGTCCTAGTGTAGTTGTGGACCTAAGTGACGACAGCCAAGGTTGGGTTTCAAGTTAAAGAATACTTTTATTGTTGCACAAAGTATAGCACAAAGTATTGCATAAAGAATCGCACAGGATTTACTCCCCCAACACAGAAAGTAAAGTGGTAACTTTTTGTACCAAATGAAAGTCCAAGTATAAAGTCAGTTCTCCTGATTCTTCTCAGGGACAGGTAACAAACTTAAATGCTTTTAGGCTTCTTCCAGCTTTATCAATACAACAACATTTCCAGAACGCTAGCAATGCTTTCCAAGTATCAGCTCTCCATAAAGGCAACTTCTAGCTGTTGTATTTTCTTTCTAATATTCATATCTTGCTTTAACAGCTTTAAATAAAATGGCAATCTCCACACTCTCTTGGCCTCTTGATAACGGGCTTCTTGTGCAGGAACACTTCCTTACGTTGCCTTTCATACACAGCTGCAAGGTATGAAGCTTTGAGTCATTGCACCCAGCAGAACGCTGCTGTTTCTTGTGCAAACTCTAAGAATCTCGATTTGGGCTTCACAGCACTCAGTCATAGAACCTGAATAAATTATAGATCCTTACTCTTTCATACACATTCCACATTCCATCTCAGAATCACTGTTACTGGATAAGGGAGCCCCTAACTCCATTGGTTCTTCCAGCCTCTCTGAAATCCCTTTATCCTGGGGAACATATAAGCCTTCAGACTTTAATTCCTTAATTATTGCCTGAAGCTGTTTCCATTTACTCTCTCTCTGTCTTCTGGGCACTTGCAAGGCTTTGGGTTTATCAGCACCTCTTAACACCTCATAAAAGGGGTTTATTTCCTCCTTGCCTTGCCTAGGTAGTTGCCTCTGGTTGGGAGGGATATGTCTCTTCTGGTACTGCCTTATGAGATCCCTCAGCACAGCCTGGTCCTCAGGATCTGTTCCTAGTTCTCTGCCCGGTAGCTGCCAATTAGTCCTTTGCTGATAGGCAGGTGTGCTACCTTCTGAGCTAGTGCTCTGGTCACGCTGTCTGTATAAGGGAAATGCTTGCAGTTTCTCAATAGGGACTCTCCTACAGCCCAACTTCTCTCTGGTAATTCCAGGTTTCCTTTCAAAACTTGGTTCAGGCCTGTTCCTCCTAGAAAGCACTCTATTACCACTCACTCGAGACTGGCTTACTTCAGAGCTATCTACTTTACAAGGTTCAAAAGGTTTTGCTCTGACCTGGTTCTGGCAGCTTTTAACTCTGGGGAACTCCACTGACTCCAAGTCTATGTCCAAGGATCCTGAGACTGGCTCGGGGTCTCTTCCAGGGTCCACTCTCCCTTGGAGCTGAGCTCTGCCTGGGTCTCTTCCTGGACCACCCACAGGAACTCTACTTTCAACTCCACCTCCGGTCCTTGTAACTCCTTTCCTCCTCCTTTCTCCCGTTCTGTCCTTCTTTCCCCTTTCTCTCTCCTTACTAACTGCTGCTTCCTGGTTATGAGTGCAGGGGGGCCCAATCTGGTCTGACTCCGCCCCCCTCCCTGATTGGCTAGGTCTCTGGGTTAGCCTAGAGCTAGGGTGTGGTTCTTTCCCTGCTCTTCTTTGCAGAGAAGGTTCATGTGCTGAAATCTTAACCCCTTCCTGTCCTGTATCCGTAAACATATGAGGTGACAGAAGGTATTTTAAACCCTTTTTCTTCTCTTTCTGAGCCTCTGCATTGTCACACTGTGCAGTCAGAGGAAACTGAAGAAAACAGGTCAGATTCTGACAGCCAGGCAATGCACATGGCTACCAGTTGCCAAGGGAGATGTAAACAAACCCAGCCACAAGTGCAGCAGCCCCGCCCAAGCTGCAAACAAGCCCCGTGCCCTGAGTGCAATAGGATTCACCTGGGTGGAGGAGGGGCGAAGCTAAGCACTGTGGAAGATAAAAAGCACTCATTAGAAAGCAGAGTTAGCTCAAGCTTCAGCTCAGGAGGGAGCACAAGCTCAGGCTCTGGTTCAGGTGCTGATTCAAGTTCAGGCTGGAGAGGAAATTCAAGCTGGGGAGCAAGCTCAGGATCTGGATTTGGATCCGGGAGAAGTTCTGACCGAGCAGCTGTGAATTCCTGCAGCAGAGCTAGAACAGGAACAATCATTGGAGCAGACAGAGGAACAAAGAAAGCTCAAGCTGAAAAGGTACCGAGGGTTAAAACCCACAGTCTGCAGGAAAGCTTCTCTCAGTTAAAGCCTTGGGAGGAAGGCAGCTGGAGGGAGAAGCCACGCAGGGAGCCAGCTTGGGTGTGTCCAGAAGCTCACGAGAGAGAAAGGTACAAATCTCTGAACTTTCCTAATAGTGAAGGAGCACTGCTCAGTAGGCTTTGCAGGCAGAAGCCAGAAGGTAGTTTCTATAAAAGGAACAGAGAGAAAACTAAGCCTAATCATTTTCTCTGGGACACTAAAGCTTTCCAGAATTCTCTTAAGGCTAAAGAGAATGTTTTGAAAACCCTGTGTGAATGCGTGCCTTTGTATCCAGCGGGGGATGGGTTGGAGGATATGCAGGTTGAATACACAGATGAAGGCATAAACAATGTACCCATGAATTGTACGTTAATCATTGCAGATAATATGGAAACACTTTGCTGAATTGAATGTTTGAAGCTAATGGTATAGCTGGAGAAAGCAAAGTGAGCATTATTGCATTGAAAAAGAAGCCTTTATTATTTCCTCTGTTAAGAGACTGTGTATTTGAAAGCTGGAAGAAAAAGATGTCATTTTTTCTGAGTTAATATTCTTTATACCAGACGTATGGTTTTGTCCTGAGTTCATTTGTGTTTACCAAAACCCCGGGACGGGGAAATAAAACCTTATTTTGACCTTACCACTCTGTTACCTCAATTCCTTTGCCTGTGAGGTGTTTGGGACTTCATTACCCAGAGGGCCAGTGTACTACTACGCCTGCACTACCCCCACTTCCTGGTTTAGGATAGTCATCAGCTGAACCCTCTCTGCTAGCCCTAGGACCCAGGGTGGGCCACTGGTGACACATTGTCTTTTCATTTCCATATTTTATATCTGATGATATTTATATTTTTATATATAAATGTAAAACATATGTTGGTTTTAATTTCGGTTTTAATTTTAGACCCCTGATGCAGAACTAACGGCCGAAACTTGGCCAAGTCAGGTCCCTTGAATAAAGTTGATTGTTCACAACCTTTGTTGGTGTGGCCATGTTTTCCTCTGCTCTCTTATGAACTCTCGAAAATCCAAACATGAACAATTTTAGTCTTACACCTGTGTCCCCTATTTGAAATCGGGGATATATATTGTGGTGACGAGGCTGCACTAGAACCTAGGAAAATACTTGGAAAAAGAACTTTTTCTTCTAGGCAGAGGAATCCCTCAGCTAAGCATATGTATCAGAATGCAGGTAGAGAAAAAAAAAACACACATTCAGAACTATTGAGTGCAGGCCACACCCAGGCTCCATGGCAACCCAGGGTGGAGATGGGAGGCACCTAGGGGAGGAGCCAGGAAAAGGAAGACACTCAAACACATTTAAGCTCTCAGGAAGAGAGAGCAGAGAGAGGAGGAAAGGAGAAAGAAGCAGGTGTAGGAGTTCCAGTTCCAGCTCTTGTTCTAGTTCCAGTTCCAGATACAGAGACAGGCTCACGGAGAGCAGGAGACACAGTCTCAGAGAAAGCCACGGCCGGAGCCGGTGCCAGGGCCAAGGCCAGAGTGGAGGAGAAGGGAACAGAACCAGCCAGAGTCTCAGAGACGGGAACAGAGCCAGCCACCGTAGCAGGCACAGGACTAGAGACAGAGCCAGTCTCGAGCCGCCCAGGAGAGAGGGGCTGAGGAAGCAGTTTACAGGCAATGTGAAAAGGGAATATACACAGCAGACTAAGGAGAACTCAAACTTCAGGCGTCAAAGGCAGAGAGTGTCTAGGAACAGACACCGGAGAAGCTCTCAGAGCAGCTTTTGTTCAGAAGACTGCACTCCAGAGAGGAGCCCCTGCCGTGAGAGGTCTACAGCCCGGTTTGAAGGTAGGAGGGATACTCCTGGGGAAACTGAAGGTTATAGCCCTGTTAGAAGAGCAGCGCTAGAAGATTCCAAGAGAAGTTTTACTCCTTTTAAAACCTGTAAGGCAGAGTGTTACCACAAGCAAGGTCAGACAGTCAGAGCCTTTGGATATTTTATTCAGACAGGAAGCCTTGCAGTCACCTTAGGAAACCAGAGGGGAGACAGAAGTCTCAGTGGAACAAACTGTTTAAGCTTTTAGAAGAAGTCAAGTCTGCGTGCACAGAGCAAGTTCCAAGCCCAGAGGACTGTAACTCTGTTTGTGAAAGTATGGACATGGAGCCCTGTGAGATGGAACAGGACTCGGTTGATAGTTTAATGGATTGCTCTCTTTGTCTAGCATCAGAGTAAAAGAAGGCCAAGAGTTTTAAGCTCAGAGAAAACCGGAACCGGTTTAGCTGAGAAAAAGCCTTGTTGTTCTGAGCACCGAAAACTCTGGAAAGAAAAGGGATTTGCCATTGTTAGAGCTAACTGAAGTGCCTAAGTGTAAACTGAATGTCTTAAGAAGCTGTTATTCTGTGGATAATAGAAACAGGAAGAAGGAACCTTGTTTAAGCTTGCACGGTTTAAAAGAAGCTGATATCTTTACTGAAGGCACTAGGAACCAGTGAGCACTAAGTTTTAACCCTGGCATTTGAAGAAGCAAATACTGTTTGTTATACATGAAAGAAGTTTATTCTTGAGCACTACCAGGACATTGTTTTGTACGATAATTCTGATTGGAGAAAATATCCTCTTTAAGTTGTCCTGTTCAAATGCTACACAACGAAAGTTGTTTGCAAAGTCTTGGCAAAAAAAATAATAAATAAATTTCCTGTGTTTGCCAAAACCCACTCGGACTGTCTTCTTGACCCACAACTACATCGTCAGAAGTCCTAGCTCTTAAGATGGAGCAAAATAAATGTTATGAGGTGGCACGCTGCAACCTATAGGCGACCGCCTAGTCGGGACGCAGCGCCACAATATGCAGATTTTGGTGCCACCCGGACCATACCTCTGTCATGCCCCAATGCAATATAGACATTATATGAACATTCATGTATAAAATGGGTCCTTTCTAAAATAGATTTTTCATGTGGATGCAATTTACCGATGTAAGTGGCCATATTTACACAAGTAAACTTTGAATAAAGTTTCTACAATATCCCCTATGGTCTGTAAATCTCATTCTTTGGCCTTCAATCTCACTCTTTGGGGCAGTCCACCCTTTTCATTCTCTCTTGGTTTTGGTATAAACTAGAAATGGCAATGACTTGCCTAGTTTCCCTCATTGTCAGCCTATTACTCTAATCACTAAGCTTCTCCATTCAAAGCATGTGTTTGCAAAGTTATCATGTTCACTTACAAGCTGCTGTTGTTGCACCCAGGCCCAACATTTTTCTCTAGGCTGCTTCTAAAGAGGGTGTGTGTGTGTGTGTGTTGGGGGGTGGCGGGAGGCGGGAAAGCTATGAACAAAGCCATCCCTCCCTGTTTTCTTCAAAGTCAAAGACACACAGAGAGATACATACACATATGAAGGGACTGAAAAGAATTCCATGAGCCATGCTCTGCATGCTTTTCCCACTTGTTAAAAATTAGTGTTACACTGGTCACCTTCCAGTCCTTGGGTAGTATGGTTATTGTAATGATAGGTTACCGAATACTAGTAATGGGTGAGCAATTTAATGTTTGAGAAGGGCATATTCAAAAGGGTTAATGTAGTTAGCAGACTTGCTAACCATGTTAATCCCAGTGAGTGGGACGCTGCTGCATGCCCCAATGCTATCCGCGTTGCATTAGAGCATTTCGGGAGCAGCCTTTGAGTTAACTGATCAGCGTCAATATTCAGCCATTGGCCAGTTAAGTTAAACTGGCTAAAGTTAGGTACAAAAAAGGCTGGCCTAACTTAAGCTGGTTTAGCTATCTGGCTAGCGGTTGAATGTCACCCCTGCTTGGTTAGCTAAAATGCTAAACACAGGTATCTGCAGGAAGGTATGGACCTCAAAGAGCTAACATGTGGTAATGACCACTGTCACACTTCACCACCCTCCGATATACATAGGCGGTTGCCTAGGAGGGGTTGGCAGGCGAGACAGGAGAAGAATACTTATTTTTAACCTTATAAGTGCTGCAGCCTGGTATCCGTTGTAGTTGTGGACCAAGTAAGTACAGTGAAGGCTTGAATGGGATAACAATAACTTTTATTGTTGCACAGGAGTTTTTACTGAACTACTTCCCCAAACACAGACATAAGATGTGGCTACTAGATTGTGTCAAACAGAAGTCCAAGGATCTCCTGATACTTCTCAGGTACTAGATTAAAGCAAAACATACAGCTTTTCAAACTTCTTCCAGCTTCAAATACCACTGCAGCTTTCCATACATAAGCCTTACTTTCAGGTACAAGCTTCAATAAAGGAAAACTTCCCTGCGTTGCATTTTTACTCTTCCAGCTTTCAATTACAACAGCTGTTTCCCCACATAGGCATTGCTTTCAGGTACATGCTCTAAATAAAGGAAAACTTCACAGCGTTGTACTCCTCTTCACAGCTGCTTAATTAGGCTTGAGTTTCCACACAGGCAGAACGCTGCCTTTCTCCGTGCAAAACTCAGGTTAGAACAGTTAGGCTTTCTCAGCACTTCTACAGGATACATTTATACAGCTTTCACTCCCTTTGACAAAACCCACAGTCCATATCTGAACCACTGCTATCACTTAGAGGTGCTTCAGTTTGCATTTCCTCCAGCTCAGGATCTGATACGTCCTTATGACCAGGTTTAATGGAGTCTACAGATTGCCACTGCTTAATCAGTGCTCTAAGCTGCTTCCGTTTGTTATCCTTAAAACTCCTAGGCACTTGCAAGGATTCCAAATCACCAGCACCTTTTAAAACATCATAAAAAGGGCTCACCTTCCTTCTGGTCTGCCTAGTATATGCTTTCTGGTTGAGAGGCAAATATTTCTCTTGATACTGCTTTACCAGCTCCCTTAAAACAGCATGCTCTTCAGGGTCTGACTCTAGCCCTTGGCTGTGATGCCTGCAATTAGTAATTTGCTTAGTGGCACCTGGGCTGTACTCTGAGCTAGAACTCCTGTCACGTTCTCTGTAGTGGGAAAACGTTTGCAGTCTTTTGACTGGGACTTTCTTTCTGCCCAACCTCTCCTCTGTAATTATGGCTTCAAGAGAAGGTTCCAGAGAACTACTCCTGTCTCTTCTAGGCAAGGTATCTAACCTTTTCCCCTGAGGTTTGAAATAGTTTCTGACCTGTTTCTGTTTGCTGTGCGGCTCAAGGTAGTTCCTTCCTGGAAGCCTTTTCAGACACCTCTCCTGAGACCTGGCTGTCTCTCTGCAGTCTGGCCAGCAACTCCCCAAGCACCTTGTGCTAACCGGGTCCCGGTTGCTCTTGGCTTTGCTTCTCCTGGTCCCCAGATCTCTCCCTGGATCTGACTCTCTTGGACCTTCCTGGAATTGCTCTCCCTCCAAGGCTGAACCCAACTCCAATGCTGAGTCTCTTCCGGATTCTCCTCCACCCTTGGATGCCAGCTCTTCCTTGGCTGCTTGCTCTCTCTTGGCTGCCTTTTCTCCCTTGAGGGCTCCTTCTCCTCCTTCTCCTCGACTAACAGTTGCTTCCTGGTTATGTGAACAGGGGCTGCCCTATCAGGTGTGACTCCGCCCCTTTTCCTCCCATGTCAGCTCCCTGAGTTTGTCTGTAGCTCGGGTGTGGCTCTCTTTCTGCTTTCTTGTGCAGAGAAGCTTTCAGGGCTGGATCCTTAACCCTTTCCTGACCTGTTTTACTGACAGCTTCTGAGGACAAAAAGTGTTTTAAACCCCTATTCTTAGGTTCTGCAGCCTCTGCCTTGTCACACCACAGACGCTTTTCCTAAGAGGTAGGGGCTCATTGTCAGAATCAGGTGGTACAGGGACTATGATCACAAATGGGGAAAGGTTGGACCAGAAACATGCTTAAGAAAATGATGATCAGATATGCATTGATACAGTCCTTGTCCTTGCTTAGAGGTGAAGCCGTCTAAGTGCTGTCAAAAAACGCAACAGCAGCATACATAAAACAAACAAGGAGGCATCAGAAGCCTACCACTAGCCTTAGAGGCCAAGCATATTATGTGATGGGTGGAAAAAGCAGTTGAAAGCAATAACAGCAGTGCACATAGGATTGCAGAATGTGCAAGCCAAATATTTAGTTGCCATTTGTTGGACCTGGGGGAATGGGAATTGTCAGAGGAAGCTTTTGCCATAATTATAGACAGATAAGAGGATGCTTGTGATGGATGTAATGGCATCAAACACAGAATGCCAAGATACCAGCCTTTTTCATTTACCAAACTGAAGTGGGATCCAAAGGCATCAATGTGCTTATCCAGTGGTGGTCAACTGTACGTATTTCCACATGACCCCTGGTGGGGAGATTAGTTGCAAGGTGTGTCAAATCACCAGGACTAGATAACTCTCATAGCTCCAGACTGGCCAAGATGCCCTTGATATGCTGAACTAGGAACAGAGCAGGATTAAGGCATAGGCAAACTAGAGCCCAAACATTTAGGTCTGTCAGATAATTCAATCATTCCTAAGACATATTTTTGTTCTAGTAGATTTGTCTTATCAGATGTGCTAATTTGTAAGAATATAAACTATGCCATGCTGGGTCAGAGCAAAAGTCCATCAAGCCCAGCATTTTTTGTCAGACAGTGTCCAATCCAGGTCATTAGGAAGTAACCACTAGATTCCAAATAATGGATCTATTTCTTTCAAGCTTCCTCCCAGAGATGAGTGGCAGCTTTCTGAGGTCTACTTGGTTAATAACTGTTTATGGACTTTTCCTCTAAGAATTTGTCCAGACCATTTTTAATCCAGTATATGCTAGATACTTTGACCACATCTTCTGGCAACAAATTCTACACCTTGATTGATTCTCTCTTCAATTTGAATTTGTTAGTTTCATGGAATGTCATCTAGTCCTGGTACAAGCTGAAAACACAAATAACTGTTCCTTATTGACCTGTTTCATCCCACTCATGATTTTATAAACCTCTATCATGTCTCTTCTCAGCCTTTATCCATCTTCTCTAAATCTTCTACATTTGTTAGTTTCCAAGATGGATTTTTTGCCAGTAGAAAGAAGAGTAGAGGTGGGCCAGAGCTACTGCCACCTACAGACATCTTTATTTGGATTCATATGGGGCTCCACAGTCTTATGAGACCATTGGACCCACCTGAAGAGAAAAGCCATCAGAGGAGGAGGCAGCAACAGCACTGAGTTCTGCTGGCTGGATGGGATAAAGGAAGGGTGATGATGACAGTAATAATATTGGGGGGGGGGGGGAGAGAATGAGGGGGCAGATGTGATTATGCCAGGTGATGGGGTAGATGCTAATGTACTGGGGTTTAAAAATGTATTTATAGCCAATGGGATAGCTACTTTTGAGTGAATTTAGCTAAAAGCTGGCATCACCCTCTGATAGGGGCCGTCTGCTGCTACTTAAAAAATATTAGGCAGCAGCAACGATGACAATGCTGGAAGGAACTAGCATGGCACACACTGCACTTACCTCTAGCAGTGTTGCCAGCTGCAGTGCTTCGCAAACACATTCTTTAAATTCTCTGGCCTCCCCACCCATACTGCCTAGCAGCAGGAGCAGTGGGATAGGAAGCGCCTAATCACTGCTCCTGCAGCCAGGCCACATGGCGGGGGGGGGGGGAGCGGCAGAATTTGAAGAACTGTTAGAAGTAAATGCAGTGTGGGCCACGCTCAACTCCATCGCTGACAAATGGAAATTACTTCAGAAGGAAGTAGACTTTCTCAGTTGACAGGTTTCTATATTTATTCTTCAGAGATTTTTTAATGTATGGATTGTACCCAAACTTATTTACATCTACTTCAGTGCCACAAAACAGAAAAGGGAAAGTTGAACTGCATCATAGTAAACAGCTTAGAGCATGAATGTACTATTTTGAAGAAAAATCGAATACAATTTTGTGTAACGTTGTTGCAAGTTCATCTGTTTTTTTTATATGTTTGATGATGGCCTGATTGGAAATCAGCACAAATCTGAATATGTTCTTGGGAGTTTAAATTCCTGATAATTTTTGAAACACTAAAATTAAAAAACAATTTAAATTTATTGTTTTGTTCTGGTTTAAAGAATATTTGTAATTTAGAATAAATTGAGAGGCTCTGACTCACACTCCATTTTTAATGTGTGTTTGCAGCCTTAGGCCTTGTTTTATTTGCCCTGGGGAAGGGAAAAAACTGAAGGGGATATGGAGGGAATGTCTCCTGTATCTTTCCTACAAACTCACCCCCACTTGTTCCACTGCCTTAGAAACTCTTCTCAGACCAGACCAGACCAGACCAGACCAAACCCCCCACATCCCCTCATTATGCACCTAACACCCCTCTCCTTGTTACCTGATACATGCACACACACATGGACACACACTCTTACACATCATGCCTCCAATAAGAACATAAGAACATAAGATATGCCATACTGGGTCAGACCAAGGTCCATCAAGCCCAGTATTCTGTTTCCAACAGTGGCCAATCTAGGTCATACGTACCTAGCAGTTTCCCCAAGAGACACAAGTTCCACAGTGTTTGTACTGGGTCAAGCATTGATATCTTCGGTCACCCCTGACATACACAAACCCCCAGTGGGAGGCCCAATATGCTTCTTTGCCAAGGATCCACCAAAGGGTTAATCCTGCCTTGTTTTATTGTAATGGGGTTGTGTCCCTGATTGGCAGGCAAGTAGGAAGATGTCTACCCTCAGTAGATTGTGGCTGACCAATGTTGCTTAGGGCAGGGATCTCCTGCTTCCCCTCCACCCCCAAGGAAGCATGCAGGCAATCAGTGGCATGAGGTGATATCCTTCCCCTCACTCCTCCCTAGAAGTATGTGGCTAATCAAAGTCATGAGGAAGGAAGACTTTCTCTCTCCTACTCCCACACAGTAATTACTAAAAGAGTAAGTTTTGCATCTTCTGCACAGGGCCAGCAGTAAGAACACTTATTCCCCTCAGTGACAGAACAGCTACTTTAGAAGTTGGGAGCTGGGCTAGTGTTAGACTTGCAGGGGCCTACGGAAGAAAATGCAAGGAAATGCAGCCACACTCTGTGGTTAGATTTCCCGATGGCGCCATTGTGCCCAGAGTCCTCCTCCAACAAATAGAAGTCTTAAGAACTTCTTCTGCACCTGTGTGACCACGTTCCTGCTTTTCCCTCTCTGAATTGTGCCAATCACTCCAATCTATAGCTGAAATCCATTAATGAAAAACGTTTTCTTTTACCTTTTTTTTTTTGGAGGGGAACACAAGAGGGTGAGAGTGGCTGCATTTCTATGCTGTCTATGGAGAATCTCCCTTACAGGTAAGCAATTTTGCTTTCTCTGTAGTCAAGCATGGGGAAATGCAGGCACACTCTATGGTGCTTCAAGAACTTTGGGCTGTGCCTATTATTGAAATTGCTCATGGTCCATTGATATTAGGAGGTGGCAGTATTTAATGGTGTGGTAGAGATTCAACTGGTGAAAATATTTTTGAGGACTGTTTGACTGAATGCTGTATCCTGATAGGAAGATTGGTTTAGGGTAGGCAATAATGTTGTGCAAATGTCTGATAAGAGGCCCATGTGGCGGTCTTACAGATCTCATGCAATGGCATTACCTGTAGGTTTGCTGTGGAAACTGCCTTTGCTCTGAGCTAATGTTGGCCCACTTGTTGGGGACTGTAAATCTGTTTTAACATAACAGAAACTGATGCAATCACAAACCCATTTAGACAGGAATCTTATGGAGGCTGGGTTGCCAGGATCATTAGAGATGAATGTGATTAAGAGCTAAGATGTTTTCTGCATATCTTGAGTTCCTTGAAGGTAGTACAGAAGTGCATGCCTGCAGTCCAGTGTGTGAAGTGAATATTCTGAGTCCTTAAAGATCTCAATATGTATACTTTGGAAGAAAGAAGGGAGAGGAGAGATATGATAGAGATGTTTAAATACTTCCATGGCATAATGCACAGGAGGAGAACCTCTCTCAATTGAAAGAAAGCTCTGCAATGAGGGGGCATAGGATGAAGGTGAAAGGAGATAGACTCAGGAGTAATTTGCAGAAATATTTCTTTATGGAAAGAGTGGTAGATGCAGGGAGTAGTCTCCCAGTGGAGGTGGTAGAGACAAAGATTGTATCTGAATTCAAGAAAGCATGGTATGGAGGAGTGGAGGAGTGGCCTAGTGGTTGGGGCAAGGTACTTCAGGCCGGAAGGTCGGGGGTTCAAATCCCACTAGAGGACAGCAACCTTGGGCCGGAAGGACTGGGGTTTCTAGTCCCACAGGTGCTCCTTGTGGTCTTGGGCAAGCCACTTAACCCTCCATAGCCCATGTTCCCTGTAAAATAGTTATCTCCAAGTTACAATGCCCTGTTCAATGTAATTTCAGTTTGTTCAATGTAAACCGCACTGATGCAGAATAGCGCGGTATATAAGAGAATGTAAATAAAAAAAAAAAAAATAAATGGTACAAACACAGGAGATCTCTAAAAGAAAAAAAAGGGACTGTAGAGTTTAGTAGTTGGTATGGAAGGGCAGACTCAATAGGCCATATGATCTTTATCTGATGTCATGTTTCTATGTTTTGTTTGGCATTAGGGAAGAATGTTGGTAATGCTATAGATTGGTTTGTATGGAAAGCAGAAAAAATCTTCAGGAGGAAATTGGTGTTTGTCTGAAGGACCACTCAATTGTGAAAGAACTAGGCATAAGGAGGATAATGGACTAGTGCTTGTAGTTCACTCATTCTTCTTGTCAATGTAATTGTGACAAGGAAAATATTTTGCAGGTGAAGTACTTTAATGACAAATGCCCTAGTGGATCATATGGACTATGCGTGAGTTGTGAGAATACTACTTTGAGATCCCATGATGGTACTGGAGGTTGTAAAGGAGGTTTTGTGTTTATAAGGCACTTCATGAATCTGGAGATTGCAATTATGGCTGCCAGATGTATTGTGATGAAGGATATCTTGAGACCTGAGTCAGAGAAGTGAAAGAGGTATATGAGGTTCTCCTCAACTGGGCAAGTGAACCATTCTTGCTTGCCCCTATGGCCCATTGGACAAAATGTGTCCATTTGAATTGGTAAAATTTGCACGTTGAAGGTTGCTTTGAAGCCATGAGAATGTTTGTTTTTTTAACTGCCTGAGAGACCTGTAACTAGTTTATACGTTGCCATTCAGTCTCCATGCTTTGAGGGACAGGCTGTTCAGATTGGGTAGTATGAGTGCCACCTTCTTGGTGAGAATTGTTGGATACTGTCATAGGGGATATTGGCAGTTTTGAAGTGAGGGCTAGGAGTGGAGGGAACCTACTACTACTACTAATCATTTGTATAGCACTACAAGGCATATTCAGCATTGTACAGAGACAAGTAAAAGACAGTCCCTGCTCATCAGAGCTTACAGTCAAGTCAAGACAGACAACAGAATTGGGGACTAGAATATGTCTAGGGGAATGGTAAGGAAGCAAATAGGTGGTGAACAAAAGACTAAGCAGATCAGGATCCAAAAGCAGCCTTGTCTGGGCCATTGAGGCACATTTAAGATCACCTGAGCTCTGTCCTTGCAAATTCTGGTACTGTTTTGTTTGCTTCTTATCTCTGGAATTGCTCATTCTGTGTTTGCTCACATGGTTCCTCCTTTTCTGCCATTCCTCTCTCAGTTGGTGTACCTCAAGGGTCTGTTCTAGGACCTCTCCTTTTCTCCCTTGTAATGGGGAAAAGATATCCTGTGATAGGAAAGCAGAGGAACCTATGAGTAATAGGGCTGTTTCTAGCAGGAAGGAAGATATCAGGACACCCAGTTGCCAAGAGCAACATAAACATTCCCAGCCACAAGGGAAGGAACCCTGCACAGCTGATAGGCATTCCCCAGCTCTTAGCTCTAATAGCTCTCACCTGGGAGGGGGAAGGGCTGGAGTAGAGCCTCAGCAAACGTATAAGGGACGTTCATTAGAGAATAGTAGCAATGGTAGGAGCAGCAATAGCAGGAGCTGGAGAAGGAGTTCTGACTTTGGCTTTGGTAGCTCCGGTAACTCCAGAGAAAGCAGTGTGGAAGATTCAGTGAAACCAGTAACTGGAAGCAGGAGAGACGTGCTGAATGAGAACCAGCTAGACACTGAGTGCAAGCTGAGGTTTGAATCTGGGAAGCAACGTCTGCTTTGGGCTGGTAGGAAAACTGATGTGAATGACTTTGATTCTGAATGTGAAAGAGAAAGGCAGATAACAGCTGATAGTCTTAATTGGAGGAGAAAGGCTCAAAACCCTTTTAACCAAGCCTCCAAACATATACCTTATCGTGAAGGCATTTATAAGGAGAAAGTACCAGTCAGAATAACTGGAAAGCAATTACAGGCTTCAGGAAGGAAAGAATATACGGTGCAAGACATCTGTATGTTGGAAGAGGGTGACAAACAGCCTAAGCATAGAGAAAAGCCTCTGAGGTTTAAACCCCGACTGAATGAAGCTGTGCATAGCTTTTCTCCTGCCTCAAACCCAGAAGGTGGCCTAATTAACCAAGGTAAAGCTGCTTACAAGTCTTTTTCACCTAGAAGTTATAAAGGACATAAGTCTTATTGGAATTGTATGCCAAGATATGGTGACTCTGACCCTTACCTGCTGGAGGAAATAGTAGGGAGGTCAAGGGAGCTGGCAGAGGAGAATAATATACCAACTCACTATAGGCAACAACCTTATGCAGATGATAGTCAGATTGAATCAATGATCCGCCAGAGCCTGAATTATCTGACTACCAGATGGACTGTACATTGGCTGTGATGAATGATAAGTTTTCATTGTGCTGAAGATATACCATTGTGGAAGTGAATTAACTGCCTGTTTAAAAGCACAAGAATTTACTTTATCCTTTTTGCCAGAGTATATGGCTTTTGTTCTTTTGTTACCTGTGTTATAATCCAAACCCCCGGGAGGGGAAATAAAATCTTGATTTGACCTTACCACTCGGGTCTCAATTACCTTATTGCAAAGGAGCCCAACTACAATCCTTTCAATAAAAGGTCCCCCTGTAGCCCAACCAGTATACTACACTGCTGGCCGAGCAGGGTGTGACACCCTCTATACCCAATCCCTCGATACCCTTATCTCTTCCCATGGCTTCCAGTATCATTTTTATGTAGACGATTCCCAAATCTATATTTCTTCACCTGATATTTCTCCTGGACTCCAAGCTTGTATCTCTTCTTGTTTGTCTGATATTGCTACCTGGATGTCTCTCCGCCATCTGAAACTAAACATGGATAAAACCCAGCTTCTTATCTCTCCTCCCCCTTCCTCCCAACTCCATCACTGTTGATAACTCTATACTACTGCCTGTCTCCTCAGCCCGTAAACTTGGAGTCATTTTCGACTCCTCACTTTCCTTCTCCTCACACATTCAACAGATTTCTAAAACCTGTCATTTCTTTCTGTATAACATTAGCAAAATTCAACCCTAGTGATCACACTACCAAAACCTTTATTCACTCAGTTACCTCCTGTCTTGACTACTGCAACCTCCTTCTTGTTGATCTCCCTCAGTGTCATCTCTTTCTTCTTCAATCTGTTCAGAATGCTATGATGCAGCTAATCTTCCACCAACTGCGATACACTCATGTATCCCCTCTATTTAAATCACTTCACTGGCTCCCCTTTAGTTTCCGCATCCATTTCATACTACTTCTCCTAATCTATAAATGCATTCATTCTACTGTCCCTCATTATCTTTCCTCTCTTCTCTCTCCCTACTCCCCTCCTCATGAACTCCGTTCCTCCTCTGGTCTCCTTCTCTCTACGCCTTTCTCTTCTAATGCTAACTCCAAACTTCGACCCTTTTACATTGCTGCTCCTTATGCCTGGAATAAGCTTCCTCTGTCTCTGCATCATGTTTCTTCTCTCCCCCTTTTTTAAATCCATGCTGAAAGCATACCTCTTTGAAGCTGCTTTTGGATTGTGATCTTTGTTTCCTTGTATCTATCTCCTCTTCCCTCTGACCTCAGGCTTCTTTATATTGTAACATTTCTTTATCAGCTCTTTGAACAGGGATTGCCTTCTTTGTGTTTGTACAGCACAGCGTACACTTTGTAGTGCTAATTAAATGTTAAATAAATAAATAGGGAAGACATACAGGAGGGCTAAATTCCATCAGATTTCAAATGCATCCTGTGATAGTCTTTGAAGAGCAGGATGAATGGTTTCCCAATGCTGCAAACAGATCTTAGGATCTCCCAATGTTTGGAACATCCCGTTTAGAAACATAGAAACTTGACTACAGAAAAAGACCACATGGCCTATCTAGTCTGTATCAACCACTATAATATTCCCGTTCTTTCCTTTAGAGATCCTCTGTGTTTGTCCCATGCTCCTTTGAGTTCAGTTACTGTCCTCATCTCTACCACCTCCACTGGGAGACTATTCCACGGATCCACCACTCTTTCCGTAAAGAAATATTTCCGCATATCACTCCTGAATCTATCCCCTTTCACCCTCATCCCATGTCCCCTCATAGCAGAGTTTGTTTTCAATTGAAAGAGGCTCTCCTCCTGTGCATTTATGCCATGGAGGTATTTAAACATCTCAATCATATCACCTCTATCCCGCCTTTCCTCTAAGGTGTACATATTAAGATCCTTAAGTCTTTCCTCATATGCTTTATAACGAAGACCACTAACCATTTTGGAAGCCATCCTCTGTACGGAATCCAGCCTGTTTATATCCTTTTGAAGGTGCGGTCTCCAGAATTGCACACAATACTTCAAATGAGGTTGCACCAAAGACTTATACAGAGGCACTATCACCTCCTTTCTTCTGCTGGCCATTCCTCTCCCTATGCACCCAAGCATCCTTCTAGCTTATGCCGTCACCTTTTCTACCTGTTTAGCTACTTTAAGATCATCAGACACAATCATACCTAGGTCCCACTCTCCTTTAGTGGACAAAAGTACTTCACCCCCTATGCTATATTGCTCCCTTGGATTGCTGCAGCCCAAATGCAAGACACTGCATTTTTTAACATTAAATCTCAGCTGCCAAATTCAAGACCATTCTTCAAGCTCAGCTAGATCCCTCCTCATGTTATCTACATCTTCCTGGGTATCTACTCTATTGCAGATTTTGGTATCATCCGCAAAGAGGCAAATCTTACTCGACAGCCCTTCCGCTTTATAACTAACAAAGATGTTAAAAAGAATCAGACCAAGGACAGATCCCTGGGGCACACCACTGGTAACTTCCTTCTCCTCAGAGTGAGCTCCATTTACCTGTACCCTTTGTCGCCTCCCACTTAATCAATTTCTAACCCAAGCAGTAACTTTAGGGTCCATCCCTAGGGTGCTCAGTTTGTTTATAAGTTGCCTGTGAGGAACAGTGTCAAAGGCTTTACTGAAATCTAAATACACCACATCTAGGGCTCTCCCTCGGTCCAACTCCCTGGTCACCCAGTCAAAGAAATCAATCAGATTTGTCTGACAAGACCTGCCTCTGGTGAATACATGCTGCCTCTGATCCTGTAATCCGCTGGACTCCAGAAACCTCACTATTTTCTCTTTCAGCAGCGCTTCCAATAATTTACTCACCACTGAAGTTAAACTAACCAACCTGCAGTTTTCAACCACATTCTTACTTCCGCTTTTGTGTAAAGGGACCACATGGGCCTCTCTCCAGTCCTTTGGCACCACTCCCGACTCCAACGAGGCATTGAAAAGGTCAATTAGTGTTGCTGCTAGAACGTCCCCAAATTCCCTCAGTATTCTAGGGTGTATCCCATCCGGTCCTATCACTTTGTCTACTTTATGTTTAGCTAGTTTCTCACAAACACAGTCTTCTGAAAATTGCTCAAGATGCCCCTCGTTTTTGTTCCTGTTTGTGGGTGTTTTCTGAGGTCCTGCTCCTGGTTCTTCATCTGTGACACAGAACAGAAATATTTGTTAAGCAATTACACTTTATCCTCATCAGCTTCTACATATTGCTCCCCTTCACCCTTGAGTCTGACAATACCACTTTTGCCCTTCCTCTTCTCACTAACATCTGAAAAATGTCTTATTCCCCCATTTTACTGCATTGGCTATTTCCTCCTCTTTTTGAATCTTTGCTTTCCTGACTACTTTGTTAGCTTCTTTTAGTTTTTCCAAATATAGATGCCTGTCTTCCTCTCTCTGTGATCTCTTGTATTTCATGAAGGCCACCCTCTTTTTCTTCACATTTTCAGCTACTTCTTTTAAAAGCCATAGCGGTCTCCTTTTCCTTTTACCTTTATTTACTATTTTGACAAAACGTTGGTTGTCCTTAAAATATCCCCTTTCTGTTTTGCCCACTGTTTTTCTACATCCCCCAGCTGTTCCCATCCCGCTAACGACTCTCTGAGGTATTGGCCCATGTTGGCAAAGTTAGTTTTTCTAAAGTCTAAGACCCTCGCTTTTGAATGGACTTTAACAGCCCTAGTCCTAATACTGAGCCACACCATCTGGTAATTACTGGATGCAAAATGATCTCCCACTATAACATCAGAAACACTTTCACCATTGGTAAGCACCAAGTCCAGTATGGCCCCTTCACGTGTGGGTTCTGTTACCAGTTGCTACATTTTGGTCAAGGGACCATTTGTGAGGATCCAACTGATGGCTGAGAGAGTCTTCAAAAAAACTTTCTTGAACTGGCAGGTAGACTGCTTGTAGAGACTTTTTTAGAGAGGAAGCCAGATTCTAAATCTTTAATGTTTTGAGGCACAGAGAAAGAGACCCAGAACTGCCTTGCTTATGTAAAACATCACTACTTGGTTGGCTTTTCAGCCTCAGTTTGAAGGCATTTATGGCATTGTAGATCACTCTTAGTTCCTGAAGGTTGATGTTTTGGGTACATTTGAAGCTGTTCCAGCAGCCTTGAGTATTCTGACTCGAGTACTGAGCTTCCCACTCTTGAGACAAAGCATCTGTTAAGTACAAGAGTAAGTGAAGGTGCCATGAAAAAGTGTTGCACTAGGAAGTTTCTGATGTTCATCAATTATGTTAGAGACTTGCGAACTGATTCCAAGACAGGATTTTATGTTTGAGATATTGACTTTGTTGATGCCAGTGCAGTTTTAGATGCAATTTGTGATGTAGAAGGTCCCTCAGATCCCTTAGAGAGTGATAAAACGCAGGATTTAGCTTCAGTTGAAGAAAGAAAACAAATGCACATGGCTCCTGGTTTCCAGGGAAACCACAAACAGAGCAGATCAGTGGAGAGGAAAACACGCCCCTGCTGCAGTTCAGCTCATCGGTCACGAGCTGAGGCAGAACACCTGCTGGAGGGAGGGGTCAGATTAAACCCAGGAAACCAGAGATATAAGGGAAGCTCATTAGGAAGGAAGTTAGCACAGCCGGGAGCACAGCTGGGAGCACAGCCACGAGGGCTAGCAAGGAAGCAGTCACGAGAAGCAGAGGATTGGCTTGGGAGTGAAGATTCAGAGGAACTAATGGTAACAGAAGATTCTCTGACCTTTGACTCAGAAAGGGAAATCAGCAAAAGAAACGAGCAGAGAGCCAGTGCAAAGGAGCCAGGTACAAGCAGCCCAGGTTTGGTGCCGTATAGAAAAGGCAGCCATAAGGGAAATGTACCAAGAAGGCAGACTTGCGTGCACGTAGAAACTCCAAGGCTTGTATCTGTAGCTGATCCTGGAGGGCAGAAGGAATATCCCATAGAAAGCCAAAAGGTAGGCTGAGTGACTGGTATAAAAGTAAAGCTGGTTTTAAGAAGTGCTCTGAGATTAGCCCAGAAGGGTGGGGCTTTACATGTGCTGAATACTGTGGGCATTCCCAACCTTGTGTAGCAGAAGGCTGCAGGGAAAAGTCTCATGCTGAAGGAATAGGTGTGTGTTTGGAAACACCCTGTAGTCAATTGCAGACATTTCCAGCTGAGAACCAATATGAACCGATGGAAATGGAACCATCTTTAGAATACCTGCCTGTTGAGTCAATGGACTGTACAATATCTGTGTCTGAGAAGATAAAACCTGTGTGCTAGGATTAAGCTGTGCAGAGAGAGAGCTGCAGGTAGCAGCTAGAAGAAAAAGCACCAAAGGTTTTGGAACAGAGAATTGCTCTTTAAGTTGGATTACTGTGATGCTGATATAGGAAGCTGTTTATGTTTCATTCTTATATAATTTCCTGCCAGAAGATACATGGCCAACTGTTCTTTATTTTCTACATGTAATGCCATTTGGAAGGGGAATTAAAATCTTCTTTATTTTGCCTGAAACACTCAAGCTCCACTACTCTCTTTATTTCGGTTAGTGAAAACTTCAACTCCCAGGAGGCAGTGCTTTCCCCAAGCACTATTTTACTACCTGAATAAGGGATCAGGCCGCTTCACTCTACAAGCTCAAGCTGTGGGGTAATAGCGACATTACAAATTGCAGCGGTCTCATGTTGCAGCCTTGTTAGGGGCATGATGTGCACTGCTGCCATGTGCCCCAGAAGTTTGAGGACGGATTGTGTTGTGAACAAAAGAGCCTGGTTGAGGAGAAAGCTGAGTTGAACAATAGTATTTGCTCTTTTTTTGGGGGAGGTATGTTCTCTCATGTCTTGTGTTGACTTGCACACCTATGAAGAAGATGGATTGGGTTGCAATCAGGTTGTAATTTTCCGTGTTGAGTAAGAAGTCAAGATACATGAGGAGGACTATGGTTCCATTGAGTGAGAGGTTCATAGCCTCTTTGGTTATTCTGGAAACAAGTCAGTCATCAAAATAAAGAAATACAGAGTGGCAATTTCTGTAAAACTTTGCTGCCACTACTGCAATACAATGCATGAAAACTCTGGATGCTGATGAGAGGCTTAAAGGACGAAACATAAACTGAAAATTATGGTTTTGAAAAGTGAACCACTGAAACTGTTTGTGGATGGATATGTGGGAGTAAGCGTCCTTCACGTACAGGACTGCTAACCAGTTGTTCCAGTCCTGGTGGGGTAGTATTGTGGTCAGAAAGTTCATTTTGAACCTTTCTTGCTTCACATAGAGACTGAGGTCTCGAAGATCTAGAATTGGTCTCAGTCCTCGGTTTTCTTCAGAATGATGAAAAACTAGGAGTAGAATCTATGATCTTTTTAAAGCTGTGGATTGAGTTGCTCTGAAGAAGTGTCTTGATCTCTTCTGATAGAATGTTTTGGTGATCCTGGAACAGTACAATTGTTTTGGGTAGCTTCTTCTGCAATGGGTAACTTACAAAATTTATCTTGCAGCCCTGGTTCACAATAGAACCCAACAATCTGTTGTGATATTCTGTGAAGTCTCCCTGAATTGAAGGATTTGTCTTCCTACTGGAGGACAGTCAAAAATTGGGATATGACTTCCCTGAGGAAGCTGATGAGTTTAGATGTTGTTTGAGTTCACAGGGACACTGACGTTGATTATACACTGTCACAGCCCCTCCTAGAGGCAGTGTGCCAAAGGGTCAGGGTGGACATTTTAATTTTGTTGAAGAAAGAAAAACTTTTAGACCAAGTGCATTCTGGTCCTTGTAGTCCCTCTTCACAAAGAAAATAGATGTGTGAGCCTTGAGCAGGGTGAAACAAAATAGTTTTTATTCCCTTGTTACGCAAAAGGTTCTTCAGGAAACAAAGTAGAATTATCTTACTTCAGGTTTAGTGCCAAGAATATTTACAAAAGGTCAGCAACTGTTACAAATGCTTCACAGTTCTCTGTATCCAAGCAAGTTTCTCAAACAGCAAGAAAAACAAGACAAAACTTCTTCCTTCAGTGTTAACAGAAGCAAAAGGTACTTTAAAACATGTGCTGCTGTTATATCTCGGTAAGAGATTCCAGGCTCTCGGTAATACACAGAGAACAGTCCATTGGTTCAAGCATCAACGGTTCTGGTTCTGCAAACTCAATTTGCATGGGTTCTAGCTCACTCGTGGTGTCTTCTAATTCTGAGCTTTCCCTGGTCAACACAGGTTGCAGTTCAGTATTTCTTTCCCCCACTTTCCAGCCCTGCTGGCCTGGGTTTAGCAAATAACTGTTAGTGCTTTCCCTTATACCTCTCTGTACAGGGTTACAAAACCTCCTCCAGCTCTGCTTCTTCTCAGAATGGCTTTTTAGGTTATCAGCCTTCCTAGGACCTGGCATCCATTTAATAAAGGAAGTATCACTGTACCTTGGATCTCTGTAGCGTTTGCTGCTGGTGTTCTCTCCACCAGAGATTCTCCCTTTGTCACTGTCTTCCTTGAAGACGGGCTTCTGGAGCTTTCTAAGCTGGGCTTGTTCTCCCTGGAACTTAGCTCTGCTTTTCCATGTATCCAAGCTTCTCTGCCTTGCAGTGTATGAGGTTCCTTCCTCAGGTCCTTCCTTCAAAGATCCTTTCTCTCTCTCTCTCTCAAAGGTCCTCCCTCGAGTTCCTTCTAGATCAGGGGTCTCAAACTCAAATTGCTTTGAGGGCCAAATGAGGACTTGTAAAGTAACCCGGGGGCCGCATAAGACGCGGGGCCTCATTTGCATAAGGGGCCTCATTTGCATAAATATTTGCATAATGTTACCATACACTAACTTTTAGTAAACATGCCTCTTTAATGAGTATGGATAAAGAAAGACTAAAAGATTTAGAAACAAGAAGACAATAATTAAACTGGGAACCCCAAAAGCCAAACTTGGAATGTACAACAACACTGTAGAAATAAAACTATAAATTAATTTCCTCTTGTACTAAACAAAGCGCAAACATTAATGATGCACATTTCCCAGAGCTGACATATTCCAGTTAATAAATTCAAAATAAAGAGATATTTTTCTACCTTTTGTGCATTTTTTTCAGTTGCAATTGTTCCAGCCACTTTCTTCTGGTTTCTTCATGTCTTCTGCTAACTCTCCATCGTCTGCTGTCCATTTGCCCTTTCTTCTCTCCTAGTTTTTTTTCCATTCTCTCTCTACATCTGCTTTAACATACTAATCTTTCTCCTTTTTCTCTTTCCTCATTCCTATTTCATCCACTCAAATTTTACCCCTCCATCCTCAATCCCCACTTACTCTCCCAATACCTGGCCAATTGTAGATTTGTCTTCTCTCCCAGACAAAATATTTTTCCCCTCTCCATTTCACTTTCCCAGCTCCATCCCATTCTAATCCTCCCCCAACATCAGCTCCCTTCTAGTTCCAGCCCCACCCAGCATCCGCTCCCTTCTAGTCCCCCCATTAGTCCATTTCCAGTCCTATCCTAGCCTCACCATCAGCCCATTTCCAATCCTAGCCCCCCATCAGCCCATTTCCAATCCTAGCTCCCTCCCCTCACAGCCCATTTCCATTCCAAGCCCCCCTCCCCATCAGCCATTTGCAGTTCAAGCCCCCCTTCCACTCAGCCCATTACCAGTCCTAGACCCCCCCATAGCCCATTACCAGTCCTAACCTCCCCATAGCGCACTTCCAGTTTTACCCCATCACCCCATTTTCAGTCTTACCCCCCCCCCATAGCCCATTACCAGTCATAACCCCCCCCCCCGCCAATAGCCCACTTCCAGCCCTAACCCCCATTACCCCATTTCAGTCAGCCCCTCCATAGCTCATTACCAGTCCTAACTCCCCCCATCAGCCCACCTCCAGTCCTTCCTAACCCCCACCTGCCCATTTCCAGTCCTAGCCCCCACCATAGCCCATTACCAGTCATAACCCCCCTGCGAATTGCCCATATCCAGTAATAACCCCCCCCTGCCAATAGCCCATCTCCATTCATAAACCCCCCCCTGCCAATAGCCCATTTCCAGTCATAACCCCCCTGCCAATAGCCCATCTCCAGTCATAACCCCCCCCTGCCAATAGCCCATTTCCAGTCATAACCCCCCCTGCCAATAGCCCATTTCCAGTCATACCCCCCCCCTGCCAATAGCCCATTTTCAGTCATTACCCCCCCCTGCCATTAGCCCATTTCCAGTCATACCCCCCCCTGCCAATAGCCCATTTCCAGTCCTACACCCCCCCCAAGGTAAATTTTAAAAAAACCTGGCTTCTGCTGCTGCAGCAGAAAATCAGCTGTCCCGCGGCCCCTTCCCCTCTGCGCGGAGAGCCCTGAGTGTGCTTCATCTGCGGCGTGCTTTTTAAGCCGCGAAGAGAGTATTTCCCTCTCGCGCGGCTTAAACCTAGTCACTTTTCAAGCCTCGCGAGAGGGAAATACTCTCTTCGCGGCTTGAAAAGCACCCGCTGATGGAGCACTCTCGGGGATCTCCGGGCAGAGAGGAAGGGGCCGCAGGACAGCTGATTTTGCTGCTTGAGCAGCAGAAGCCAGTTTTTTTTTTTTTTTAAATTGACCGTCGATTCTGCCGTTGCCACGGCGGCAACGGCAGCAGCAGCAGAAGCCGTCGCGGGCCGCACAACGTTCTCTCGCGGGCCGCGTGTTTGAGACCCCTGTTCTAGATCCTCTCTCTGCTTCCTTGTGAGCACTGCTTAAAAAGGCGTTCTCCAACTGAGTTTCCTGGCTTTCTACCCAGGTGCCTTTGATTAGGTACTGCATTGCTACAACCTGGGTGTGTCAGCTGCAGCTTCGTGCCTGCTCCCTCTAGCTGCACTTCTAGGTAATTGCACCCTCTGTAACTCAGTTGCTTCATAAGAGTTTTTTTCTACATTCATCGCTTCAATGGCTTCAGCTCCATCACAACACTCAATATGTGGCATGCTGCAGTAGTGGCCTAGGATAAGGCTGGAACCTTCATCTCGGGTAAAACTGTTGGAAATACTGGTAGTGATAAGGTCTTTGGTATATCTGTTGCTGAATTTTCTGATAAATGGAAGAGCTCTCTATTGCTATAGATAATTCCTTCGCTGTGGCACTGTCATTTTTTATCTGAGTCACTGTTTCCTTGACCTTGTTTCTAAATAGACTGTGGCCAAGACATGGAAGATCAGCTATTTTGTCATTAAGATCTTCTCTCAATCCTGATGCCCTTATCTATGCTTTTCAACACACTGTGACTGCGGCGGAAGCTTGGGCTACTATGTCATAGGTATCATATGTGGAACAAATGAGGTGATGTCAACTCCTGTAGACTGAAGAATAAGTGATCAAGCTGTTCTTTCTGCTGCATCAATAGGGCATGATGATAGTGTAAGATCTGCAGCTGAAGAACTACAATTTTCACTGCCAGCAGTGCATTCTAGTAGACCTTTTTTCCCATATTGTCAAGCAGTCTGTGGTCTTTACCTGGAGGGATTTGAGTTTGTTATTTAGCATACTTATCATATTTTTAAAATGTTATATTTAACCAAGCATACATAATACATTTGAGAGGAAAAAAGAGAGCTGATCATACAATATATACAGGAATTTATATCAAAGCCATAATTAACCACCAAAACCAATAAGAGGGAGGGGAAAACAGAAATCAATACTACCAACATCGAAGGAAAAGGATAATCGACAATACAGGCATGGCTTATATTTCTGCAGTGGGAACTTCATCAGCAATGGCTGACCTATGGGAATTTAAGAACGCCAGCAACTGGGCCAGATCAAAAAAATATAGGAAACAGACTATATCTTGACAGTACATTTACAGGGAAATTTTAGGAAAAATTGTCCTCCCCAGTTGCTGGACTCCAGGCCGGAGCAATAGGAACTCACACCTTCTCTTCTGAGTTTCCTGGCATAAATCTGGAAAAACAGGGACAGGAAAACCTCTGAAGAAAACAGACCTCTTTCGAAAAAACATTTTTAGATACCAGTCTTTATCAGAAGATAAAGTAAATGTTACCAACAAAATAGCCGAAGTATAGGTGTCAGCCCCAGATGACTCTAGTATTGCAAAGACGTCCAAGGAGTCAGCAGCCAACAGGAATATAATACAACTTAGAAAGAGGGGGATGGGATTCACAAGGAACTCCAAGCACCTCTACTTAATACCATTTAAACATTTATTTAGCATTAGCTTTGTCTTCTACTCTAATTGTTTACCCTCTAATTTCTGCTCCTCTGTTCTTCCTTTGTCCGACAACCATCTCTTAAGCTTCACTCTCCATTACTCCCCACCTCAATCTCGGCCTATTTCTTCTCTTCTTTTTAGCAATCTACATGCTATAGACCCATTGACTCTATCATCTACTGTCTCTTTGCTTCTTCATTCCACTTTGTCCTCTAATTCTGTTGACAAGGCCATTCTCCACTGTAATACTGCTCTCTCCTCTGCTCTTGATGCCGTTGCTCCACCCATAGCTTGTCCTGTGAGATGTACGTCTCCTCAGCCCTGGCTTTCTCCTACTTCCCGCTATCTCTGTTCTTCTACCCATGCAGCTGAACGTACCTGGCTTAAATCATGCTCTTTTCTGACTTCCTTCACTTTAAATTCAAGCTTCTCTCTTATAAGTCTGCCCTTGCCCTCGCTAAGCAAAACCATTTTATTCATATGATTGACTGTCTTGCCTCCAATCCCCATCATCTATTCTCTATCTTCAATTCACTTCTTATGCCTTCACTGCCACTAATCCCTCCTTCCTTCTCTGCTCAAACCCTAGATAACTTTTTCCATGACAAAGTCTCTAAGATTACTCTTCTATTCCCCCTATTTATTCCTCACCTCCCCTTCCTCCTCTCCATTATCAGCTTTTCCCTTCTCTTCCTCTACCTTTCTTCTTTTTTCATAATCTCGGATGAAGAAACTTCCCTTCTTCTTTCAACCTCCAAATGCACCACCTGTTCTTCTGATCCTATCCCTACCCATCTCCTCATTTCTGCCTCTTCCTCTGTTACCCCTTCCATCTCATATATCATTAATCTGTCATTCTCTACTACAACCTTCCCTGCAGCCTTCAAACATGCTGTGATCACTCCTATCCTCAAAAACCCTTCTCTCGACCCTTCAGCTCCTTCCAGTTTTTGTCCTATTTCACTTCTTCCTTTCATTTCTAAACTTCTTGAGCAAACTGTCCTCCATTGTTGCCTTGAATTTCTCACCTCTCATGCACTCCTGGATCCACTCCAGTCTGGCTTTCATCCTTTTCATTCCACCAAAACAGCTCTTACCAAAGTCTCTAGTGATTCATTTTTAGCAAAGTTCAAAGGTCTCTATTCTGTCCTTATTCTTCTTGACCTCTCCGCAGCTTTTGATACTGTTGATCACTCTCTCCTCTTTGACACATTATTTTCTCTGGGTTTTAGAGACTCTGTACTGTCTTGGTTTACTTATCTTTCAGATCGCTCTTTTAATGTTTCTTCACATGGTTCCTCTTCTTCTGCCATTTCCCTCTTAGTTGGTGTACCTCAAGGGTCTGTTCTACGACCTCTCCTTTTCTCTCTCTATATCTAGTCCCTTGGTGCCCTCTTCTCTTCCCATGGTTTTCACTATCATTTTTATGTTGATGATTTGCAAATCTATATTCCCTCACTTGATATTTCTCCTGTACTCCAATCCTGTATCTCTACTTGTTTGTCTGACATCGCTGTCTGGATATCTCTCCGCTGTCTGAAATTGAACATGGATAAAACTGAGCTTCTTATCTTTCCTCCTAAGTCCTCATCCCCCCTTCCTTCTTTCTCTATCACTGTCGATAATACTATACTACAACCTGTCTCTTCAGCCCGTAACCTTGGATTCAATTTCGACTCCTCGCTCTCTTTCTCCTCTCACATTCAACAAATTGCTAAAACCTGTCATTTCTTTTTTGTTTAGCATTAGAAAAATTTGGCCCTTCCTCTCTGAAGACACTACTAGGACCCTTATTCACTCCTTAATTATTTCCCGTCTTGACTATTGCAGCTTCCTACTTGCTGGTCTTCCTCCATTGCACCTGTTTCCTCTTCAATCTGTTTAGAACTCTGCGGCACAACTGATTTTCTGCCAACCACATTACTCTCATGTAACCCCTCTATTGAAATCACTTCACTGGCTTCCCTTTCGGTTCCATATTCATTTCAAACTACTTCTCCTAACCTTTAAATGCATTCACTCCACGGTCCCTCATTACCTTTCCTCCCACCTCTCTCCCTACTCCCCCCCTCGTGAACTCCGCTCCTCCTCTGGTCTCCTTCTCTATATGCCCTTCTCTTCTAATGCTAACTCCAGACTTCGTTCCTTTCACATTGCTGCTCCTTATGTCTGGACTAAGCTTCCTCTCTCTCTGCATCAAGTCTCTTCTCTCCCCCTTTTCAAATCCATGCTGAAAGCATACCCCTTTGAGACCTGCCACCCACCCACTACCTGGACCTTGAGGGTTTCCAGGAGGAGGTGGCCTTTGGTGCCCTTCAGGGGTAAGGTACTACGATGAGACCCTAGGGATTCTGGGTGATGTAGTCCTGAGCCTCCTGAAGGGGTTGAGATTGTAGTTGTGTGCTCAAGTAGTTAAAAGCAGGCAAAGAAATTTATTTTTATAAGGTTTATTTCCCGCTTTGCAGTTCAGTGCAAACAGACGCTAAGAAGTTTTATAGCACAAAAACAAGAGTGAGAAAACCAAAATATACAGGGTTTGCAATGCTGGGCTAGGTGTCCATTAGCTTCGGGATTCACATTCAAATTGTCATGTGACTCTTTCATGAACTGAAACTAAAAAGTCTGGTACAACAGCAAAGCTTCTTATATCCAGAAAAATGCTTTAACTTATCCAACTTTCATAAGTTTTCTCAGCATGATAACAAGTAAGGTAACTTCTGTTATATTTCTTTCATATAACTTTTAAAGCACTTTAATTAATGTCCTTTTCAATGGTACAAGTTGAGCAATCCATTGCTATCTCTTGCTCTGTGGAAGGCAGGGAAACATCTAAGGGCATCTCCTCTTCACAGCTGTTTGCATGCTGTGCTGAATTAGAAGGAGAAACTGCCTTTCTTTCTAGGAATTCCCTGAACTCTGTTAGAAGTAATTCAGCATGCATTTTCCCTTTACTACGCTGAAGTCTTTCTCCTGCTTCAGGTAAACATTGGCTTAAGATGTCTATCTCATGGTAATTAGCAAGGCTGCTTTTGTCAGCACCACAGTTCGGTGTGCTAATAAAACCCTTCCCCCACTTATCTTTAAAAGTAAGTGCTGGGTTTTCCTTTAAAACTTCAACTGGCTCTGGAGAGTTTCTGAACAGGCTTTTAAAAGTAGAAACGTCAGGTTTATCTTGGCTCACGTCTCTCCAATAAGGCTCAACAGTTTTCTTTCTCTTAGCTTCTAGGCTGTAGGCTTCCGCTGGCTTATTAGAATATCTTGTGCTGCTTGAATGCTTTTCAGGCTGCACCAAACTGCCACAGTTTTGTCTGACTTTGTTCTGACTTTTAAAGTTATCCTTCCAGCTTTCTTGCTTCCCAATATTATAGCTGCTAGCTGCTTCAACCCCACTTCGTACCTTGTGCTGAGAGTGTCTCCAGGAGAAATCTTTATCCCTCTGGTTTCTGCTCCAAGGTCCTGCTTGGTTCTCTGGAATCATGGGCTGTATCTTCAGGTCTCTCAGTGCTTTTGAGCCCTTCTTCCCATAGAAGTCTCTCACTGCCCCTGAGTCTCCCAAGTACTTGCTACGTGACTCCAAACTGCTCCTCCGTGGAACACAGCTACCTTGTTGCTCTCCTTGCCGTTGCTGTTTCTCTCTCTCCTTCTCCAACTCTTCCTGTCTCTCCTTCCATTGTTTCTGTGTTTGATTGCTTAACAAGCTCCCCATGTGTTGCACTGCCCGCCTCCTGCTTGGGCGTGCCCAATCAGGGACTTGACCTATCTCCTCCCCTAAGGTGAGGTGTGGTTCCTGATCAGCTACATGTTTTTTTCTTTCTGAAGAGAAAATCCTGCTTTCCCTTGCAGTACCAGTTTTCTCCACCAGATCTCCGTCTATCTCCATTGCTTCTTGAGAAGCTTCTACCTCACAGACCGCATTCGGACCATGATCTTTGTTTTCCTTGTATCTCCTCTTCCCTTTGACCTCATGCTTCTTGTATTGTCAAATCTGTTTGTTTTTTAGATTGTGAGCTCTTTGAGCAGGGACTATCTTTCTTTGTGTTTGTACAGCACTGTGTATTGTCGTGGGCCCTCTCGGTGCACCTACCGGTGAGATCAGGTATTGCACTGGGCCTCAGTGTAACTGGCCTCCTGGTAGTTGTAGCTGCTGCCAGTTACCAAAAATAGCTGTGGACAACCGATGTAAGGTAAACAGGGCTTTATTTCCCTTTCCCAAATAGGATATTTCAATATGTACAAAAACAAAACATAACCCTTCTTGGGTAAAACAGAAAGAAAACTGTAATACAAAAATGGCTTTCTTTCAGCTTCTAAACAACAGAAATATATTTTAAACACAGACCTGTAGCCACAAAGAATAAGGCTTTCTCTTCACCTTGTTAGGCTGCTTATTCTTCTCTATCTTAGGGAGATTATATTATCTGCCAGAGACAGGCTACAATCCATTTCTTCAATATTCTCTTCAATCACAGAGGCTTCACATTGCATCGGCTCCTCAATAGGAATTAATACCTCTTTACTTTCTCCCTGTGTGGGCTTGGCAAACAGTCCGTCCTGGCTGTGACATAGTTCTTTTTCACTAAAGGAAAACTGTTTGTTCTTACCACAATTACTGCTGATTTGGTAGTAGGAGCCTCCCCTCTGCTGACCTCTGTTTGGCAGGCTAAAGAATTCCCCTGCCCATCTATTAGGAGGAATTACTCCTGCTCTGAGCTCTGCTCTGTTTAGGAACTTGGAACCAGATGGAACTTCTGACGGCAGCCCTTCTGAAACTCTGTGTCTCACGTACCTTTCAGAGTGTTCTACTTCTGCAGGTAACAAGCCTTTCCTTAATTTATTGTAAGGGTACTGGAGTTTCTCTGCTCCCCTTAGGCTGGCTTTGGAGGTCTTCTGGACTTCCACAAACTGTCCCTTATCTCCAAGCTCTGAACTCTCCCTTTTTGGACCGGAATAAAACTTCCTGGCTTGTACCTTTTGTCTTCTGTCTCTGCTCCAATCTGGGCTGTTACATCCACTCTCACTCTCTGTGTCAAGCTGTCTGTACCTTTCATTCAAGCATTCCTCGGACTCACTCAGACCTCCGTTCAAGCTTCCAATGTGGTAATTAGACACGCTCTCTTCACAGCTTCTCTCGTCCTCCTCATGCATCCAGTTCCTTCTCTGGGTTTCTCTCCAGCTCCTATCCTGGCTCTTGGCCTGGCTCTTAGGCTATACCTTGTTCTTGAACTTGTTCTGGGTCTCCCTAACTGCTTGTGAGCTGAGTTTATCTAGGTATTTCCTAGCTGCACCACTCCCCAGCTGATTAGAGTCAGGTGAGAACCTCCTGTCTTCTCTATTGGCTGGGTGTGTCTCCCTAGCTCGTGACCTCACTTGCTTACGTTGCCCATGGCAACTTTCCACCATGTGCTCTCCCCAAACATTATTATTTCCCTGAATTGCATTATCCTCTGTCTCCATAGGGGTCACTAATGAGTCTGCTCTGTGACAGATTCCCCCCCTTAAAATATTACGGGCTGCCGCACAACTACACGGACAGCACGTAATTCTGCCCGGGGTGCGCCTATAGTGCTCCCTGTAAACCAAATTAGCCTGGGCCTCTCTCTCTTTCCAGGGCTTTAACACGTTAAGGTGATAAACCTGTCTTCGTCCCCTATCGTTTTCTATTAAATAGGAAACAGGCCCAACTCTTTTTACCACTGTACCCGGTCCCTTCCAGTGGGATTCAAATTTGGGACCCGGGTCTGCTACCTGGATGAGGACCTTATCCCCGACTTCTAAGTGTCTGGGTTGTGTTCCCTTATCGTAGTAGCGCTTCTGACGCTGCTGGCTAGCCTTAAGGTTATCTATTGAGGCTTTAGACGTCTTCTCTAAGCGCGTCCTTAAGTTATTTAAGAATTGGGGTACTCCTACCTCCGGTATCTCGGGTTCTACCCACTCTTCCTGCAGAATGTCTAATATCCCTCTTGGGGCCCTGCCGAACAATAATTCGAACGGGGATGCCACCAAGGACGTTTGAATATGCTCCCTACATGCATACAATACGAATGGGAGCAAGGTGTCCCACTCTGCCATTTCACCCTTCCTTAAACCTCTCCTCAATAGATGTTTAATGGATTGGTTCATTCGCTCTACCAATCCGTTTGACTGGGGGTGGTATGCCGCAGTCTTAATGTGGCGAATGCCAAATGCTTCCAACACTCTAGCAAGGTATCGCGACACAAAGTTGCTTCCCTGATCTGTTAAGATCTCCTGGGGAAACCCCACCTCGCAAAACAACTTGACTAGTTCCTGCGCTATCACCCTAGCTGAAATGTTCCTAAGGGGAACTGCCCACGGGAATCGTGTGGCGTGGTCTACAATCACTAGCATGTATTGATAGCCCCTAGGTGTTTTTATTAGAGGGCCCACTATATCCATCCCCATGCGTCTGATGGGCGCCGAGATGGTAGGCAAAGGCACCATAGGTACGGCCTTTGGTCGTGCTATTGAGACCCTCTGGCAGGTAGGGCAGGAGTCACAGTACTGTTTTGTCTCTTTGTATACTCCTGGCCAATAAAACCTCGCCAGTATCTGATCTAGCGTTCCCTGAACACCTTTGTGACTGCCTATCGGGTGGTCGTGTGCTAGGCGTAGGACACCTGCCTTGAAAGTTACTGGCACTACCAGTTGTTTCCTGACGGCGTCTGTATAAGGATCTATACTTTCTCTGTATAGTATGTCCTTATCTAGTAGGAATCTGGGAAGCATGGGCCGATCCTCTTGCGCCCACTCAAATGCTCTTTTGAGCGCGGGGTCTGCCCTTTGTTCCATTGGGAAGGAAGGGAACTTCTGAACTAAGGCTGCGGGTACCCACGGTAACCCTTCCCCGGCCTCTAGTTCTGCTCTTCCTCTGGTCCTTTGATTTCTCTCTTGGCGTTTCCTAGCCTTGGGCTTTTTCTCCTCTGTATTTGGGACCTGAATCAGCTCATCATGATCGGGGAGTGTGTTAGCCTCAACCTCTTCTATCTTTTCCTCGGGCTTTTCCTTAACGTCCTCCCCTTTAGGTTCCTCTGCTTTTTCAACAGATGGTTCCTGGGTTCCTGATGTCCCTGCCTGTGACCTGGTTGAAACAAGGCCTGACCTTGTGCCTAAGCCTTGCATTAATCCTCCTCTAAATGAAGGCCAGTCATGCCCTAAGATAAGATCCTGGGATAGCCCTGGGACTACTGCCACCTGGATCTCTCTTTCTATCCCCATCCCCTTAACCCGTACCTTATGCAGGGGATATGGAAGACGGGTGCCATGCACACATTTTATCTGCACTTGGTCTTTTCTCTGACCTGAGGCTGCAGAACGAGACTGCTCCATGGTCTCCCAAAACTTCAGAGAGACCATGCTCTGTTCTGCGCCTGAGTCCATCAAAGCTAAGGCGTCTTCTCCATCCACCAAGACCTGGAGAAAAATGCCTTTCGAGACCTGTTTCTCAGCCCCGGCTATAAAGACTGTTTTTACTTTACAATTTCTCTGGTAGTGGCCTACCTTCCCACACCTATAGCATTTTCTATTACCAGCCACTTTATCAACATTATCATCAGACTTATCACTCTTATACATTACAACTCTATCACCCATTCTCTCACAGGATTCTATATAACTGTCTAAATCATCATACTGGGTGAGCTGTCTCACAGACAAATTTGAACAATTGTTCAATGCTACTTGCGGCATTGCTGGCAAGTTTGCTGCGTCATTGTCCTGCGGCTTTCTGACAAGAACCTCCAACGCTTCCATCAAAGGTCGCTGTTGCTCCCTCATAGCGTCCATGTACTGTCCTTGCATCTGCTGCATAAGCGCTGCTTGTCTGTCCCACTGCGCTTGCAACCATTGCTGTACATCTTGTGGATCCATCTCTCTGGAGCTGAACACCTGCAAAAAAGAAAAGAAAACAAGCACACCAAGTGCGGCACTTCTTTTTGCACACTTCCTGCCTAGGAATAGCACCCCCTTTCTCACGTTATCCTTCTACCTTTCCCACCCAGGTCACCGTTACCTGAGTTTTCTGGTAGATTCCAGCGTGTGAGAAAGTTTCTTGGCTTTTCTTTTCTGGCCGATCTGCCAGCGAAATTCTCCTCCAGGTAGTGCTTCTGCAAGGTCACTTGTTCCTCCAGCGATGTTTTTCTTCTTTTTATCTTTGCTTCTTCTCTTTATCTTCAGAAGAAGTCACGTGGTATTCCAAAAAAAATCCTAAAACACTACGCCATTATGTCGTGGGCCCTCTCGGTGCACCTACCGGTGAGATCAGGTATTGCACTGGGCCTCAGTGTAACTGGCCTCCTGGTAGTTGTAGCTGCTGCCAGTTACCAAAAATAGTTGTGGACAACCGATGTAAGGTAAACAGGGCTTTATTTCCCTTTCCCAAATAGGATATTTCAATATGTACAAAAACAAAACATAACCCTTCTTGGGTAAAACAGAAAGAAAACTGTAACACAAAAATGGCTTTCTTTCAGCTTCTAAACAACAGAAATATATTTTAAGCACAGACCTGTAGCCACAAAGAATAAGGCTTTCTTTTCACCTTGTTAGGCTGCTTATTCTTCTCTATCTTAGGGAGATTATATTATCTGCCAGAGACAGGCTACAATCCATTTCTTCAATATTCTCTTCAATCACAGAGGCTTCACATTGCATCGGCTCCTCAATAGGAATTAATACCTCTTTACTTTCTCCCTGTGTGGGCTTGGCAAACAGTCCGTCCTGGCTGTGACATAGTTCTTTTTCACTAAAGGAAAACTGTTTGTTCTTACCACAATTACTGCTGTTTTGGTAGTAGGAGCCTCCCCTCTGCTGACCTCTGTTTGGCAGGCTAAAGAATTCCCCTGCCCATCTATTAGGAGGAATTACTCCTGCTCTGAGCTCTGCTCTGTTTAGGAACTTGGAACCAGATGGAACTTCTGACGGCAGCCCTTCTGAAACTCTGTGTCTCACGTACCTTTCAGAGTGTTCTACTTCTGCAGGTAACAAGCCTTTCCTTAATTTATTATAAGGGTACTGGAGTTTCTCTGCTCCCCTTAGGCTGGCTTTGGAGGTCTTCTGGACTTCCACAAACTGTCCCTTATCTCCAAGCTCTGAACTCCCCCTTTTTGGACCGGAATAAAACTTCCTGGCTTGTACCTTTTGTCTTCTGTCTCTGCTCCAATCTGGGCTGTGTCATGAAGTACAGGGTTCAGAACCGATGGAGACAGAGGATTCACTACAAAGTGAAACCAGAACTGTCAGTGCTGAAACAAGCATGGAGGGTTGGCATGGAAACCCTAAACAAAGAACGTCACAGAGTGTTAGGGAACGCCCATCCCCTGAGCTAGCTCCTGCCTCATCAGGGAAGTGGGAACACCTGGTGGGAGGTGTGGCTCAGCACAACGGAGAAAGAAACTTAGATAAAAAGCCTTTAGTTAAAGATAGGACAGAGAAGGAGAAGGGGAAGGAGAAAGAGACGGACATAGTCTCAGATACGGAGACAGAAGGAAAAGGCAGCACAGCAAGCGTGGAGAAAGCCGAAAGAAGGAGAAAACCAGAGAAAGATAGATACTCCGAGGGCAGCCAAGGTCTCTGGCTGAGAGAAGGAAAAAGGGAAAGAAATCCCAATTCCACTCGGAGGAACTTCTCAGAGGAAGAGAGCTGGGGAAGATATTCAAGTCCAGTTCCTAGGGAACAGTGCTCAACTACAAAAAGCACTGGGGATTTTTACTATCCAAAAAGCAGAGACGTTTATTCTGGGAACCAGAAAAGACAACCACGCTGTGCTCACAACAGACAGCCTGCAGGTAAAGCTTATTTCCCTGATACCAAGCTTTTATCAAAGGGGAAAGAAAAGTTTTACCAACCTTTTTGTAGCCAAGGGAGATTCCTGGGAGAAAGCAATTCTAAAGGCAGACACAGAATTTCCTGTAGCCAAACAGAAGAGGGAAACGTGTATCCTTTTAATTACAGAGGGCTGTGTGCACAGGAAGCCAAACACCCAGACTCACAGAGCAGGTTGGGGGAAGGGAACCCTGTAATTGGAACGGAGAGGTTTGCATGGCAGGCAGAAGAACCCTCTCTAAGGGACCTTAAGGAAGAAGGTGATCTTATGCAGTGGGACCCTTATCAACCCCCTGAGTCCGAAGTGTTTATGGACTGCTCTTATATGGTGGCAGACAATGTACAGTCCCTTTGTTAATAATACTGGATTTTGCTGAAGGAAGAAAAACAGCCAAAAGAAGTATTTTGGAGGGAAACTGTTTTATTCTTTTTGATTCCGTAACAGCTGAAGATAAGCATTATTTAAGTTGCCTATTTTTGTTCACATCAGGAGTATGGTTTCTTTGTAAATATATTCTTTGTTCATGGTCATCAACATCCAACCCCGGGAGGGGCAATAAATCCTAATTTAACCTGAACCACTCGTGCACAACTTGGACTCATTCTTACTACTGTAGGACTACATTATCCAGGAGGCCTTTCCAAACCTCCATTTAAAGTTCACAGTATAAGAAACACAACTACCCACTTGCCTTGCCCACGCTAAATGCCTCTGGGAGGGTGAGTGGTGACAGCTGTTACATCCACTCTCACTCTCTGTGTCAAGCTGTCTGTACCTTTCATTCAAGCATTCCTCGGACTCACTCAGACCTCCGTTCAAGCTTCCAATGTGGTAATTAGACACGCTCTCTTCACAGCTTCTCTCGTCCTCCTCATGCATCCAGTTCCTTCTCTGGGTTTCTCTCCAGCTCCTATCCTGGCTCTTGGCCTGGCTCTTAGGCTGTACCTTGTTCTTGAACTTGTTCTGGGTCTCCCTAACTGCTTGTGAGATGAGTTTATCTAGGTATTTCCTAGCTGCACCACTCCCCAGCTGATTAGAGTCAGGTGAGAACCTCCTGGCTTTTCTATTGGTTGGGTGTGTCTCCCTAGCTCGTGACCTCACTTGCTTACGTTGCCCATGGCAACTTTCCACCATGTGCTCTCCCCAAACGTTATTATTTCCCTGAATTGCACTATCCTCTGTCTCCATAGGGGTCACTAATGAGTCTGCTCTGTGACAGTATGCCTTGTAGCACTTAATAAATGAATAATAAGAATAATTAATCATCGGAGTCTTGGGAAAATAGATTAATTTTAAGTTTTGATATCTAGAGAAATTTTCCAAGTGTTCCATCCTAGCTTTCATAACATATCCTTGCAAAATGTCTCAAACAAGTCTTCCATTCAATCAACCTTTTCTTGTGTTGAAGAAATAGAATTCTGCAAAGCAACTGCATCTTCCAATCATTGCTGGAATGAGACAGTATTTGCTTGAACTTGTGCTGACAAAGTATGAACTTGGGGAACCAAGAACTCTCCGAGTTGCATAATAACTGACCAAATTGTCTCTAAGGAAAATACTACCGGGCACTGCAGAAAGAAAGTAAATGGAGCCCTCATCACTCTTGAACCAGTCTCCGATACTCAGAGCACCATAGCAGACGTGGATGATGCTGACAAGAGCTCAGCAGAGTCTTCAACATCGCTATAGTGTGTGGGGTCACTGGAACGCTGGACCAGAAGGGAAACTTCAACCCCTACCAACTGACCCAGAGACAGTCCTCCAACTGGCTTTGCCTGGCTCTCGGGGCAGAATGACTCCAGAAGAACCACTTTTGACCGCACACAGTTGCTCTGGGGATTGGATGTCAGGCCCTGAACTGCTCGACAGGCGACCTAGCTTCGGTGGGAAGTCAATGAAGCTTAAGTCACCAGGATTACACCAGCCTGCAAAAGTGTGCGAACCAGAAAAGACCAATTAGACCCTGAGAAGTAAGAGAAGGCTGCAGGGGCTTCAGAGGACTTTTTGCCTCTCTTAGCTTTCCTCTTACTCATGGCAAAGGAGTGCAGCACCTACTGACACCTGTTGACATCCATCTTAGCTCAGTCCCTCCCACCAGCATAGTTATTATGTTAAATGGCTGTTTCTATGATCATGGATCGATGATGCAGATGGGTTTTGTTGTGACCAGGGGCTGAGAGAACCTTGTACTTTAGTTCTAATTGACAAGGAGTTGGTTGGACGATGTTTACCATATGGATAGCTGTAGATCTCGCAGAACCTGATGCACCAATAATGCTATAACTACTTTGGACACATCACATGATTGGAGTATGGACTGGAATCCCCTCCTGTTGGCCATTTCTTGAGAGGGGGCTAAGGCTGACATTTTGGACATAGTTTGTAAAAATTTTGGATATGAGTACTGTGGTGAAGAGCGCCCTCCTGAGGAAATGGAGACTGAAGGAAATCCTGAAATGCAGCAGGATTTACACAGGATTTACAATCCTAAAAGGAAAAAAAACCCCTCTTCTGGTGAGCTGAGAATGAAGACCAGCCCAGGGGAGGAGTTGAGCAGTGCTGATTGGGCACACCCAGGGGTTGGACGGGGTGTGGCTGAAAAAGAATCCCTTTATGAAGTGGTGAAGGGCGCTGCTAAGCAGATTAAGGGGATCAAGAAGAACAAGATTAAGAATTCCCAGGAGCAGAGGACCTGTGAGCAGAGGGCCTGGAAGCAGAAGCAGAATAGCTGTGAGAAACAGGAAAGCCATGAGCAGAGGACCAGGAAGCAGTTTGGCTGCACGTCTGAGCCAGGTAGCAGCAGAGGACCTGCAAGGATCTTAACAGGTGCTTGGAAAGGAAGTCCTACGAGAAGTGGATGAAGCCCTGGTTTAGAGTCTTGGGAAAAGGCAGAGCCCTCGTGGATACAGTTTGGACCGGAGAGACCCAGAAGCACTCACAGCTGCAAAGCTTTTGAGCTACCTAAAAGGAGAGGAGCCTGGCAGAAAGACAGCAGTTTCTATAGGAACCTGGATAGAGAAGGTAAAGTCCCATCTCCTATATTTAAGGCTGTTTTAAAAGATCCCAATTGTTACCCTGAGTCATTCAAGCCAAGAGCTGAAGGGGGAAACATTATTGACTGGGAGAAAAACTCAGTGTTGGCTGACAACGGTTTGTCAGGAACTGAACAGGCTGAATTGCTCCTTCAGGACTTTAAAGAGTTCTTAGAATTGAAAGCAGGCAGACAGTCAAAGCTGAATGAGGACAATAGCTCTGTGCAGTCAGAAGATTTTATGTAAGTGGAAAATGCCTTACCTTTGATAAACTCTGACGATAATAGCATGGACTGTTCAATATGCTGTAAGGAAATAGCAGTATAACAAAGCTTGCCTGTACCTTGTATGAAAAGAATACAACGTGGAAGTTTCTGCTGCCGTGCTCTGAAAACCTAATTGTTTGCACCTGAGTTTGAGTTCACACTGTGAAGGGAACAGTGATTGCATGAGGCTGCAATATATGTAAGCCACCTCTTGAGGCAGAGCTGAGTTAAGCTCCATAGAAGAAAAGCTGATCTCACTTTACGTTGTCTTATATTCCTGAGTTTCTTCTGTTACCATTTAAAGCACCATTTATGTTCATGTATCTGAATTTTGATTGGCTGGAGGAATCTCCCCAACACGAATAAAATATTCTTGCAAAGCCTTCCCGTCTCTGGCGCAACTACATTTATCAGTGAGAGAAAAGAGAACAAAACTACATCTCCCATCATTCCAAGGGAATAGTTTTAATCCATTCCTCACGGGACAATAGGCCACTCCTGTCCTTTAGCCCTAGGGCGGGGGCAGGAGCGTCGCAAGTGGCTTTGTTTCGAGGATTCTACACATGCACTAAAAGTGCCACGCGGAAGACCTACAGGAAGGCAACTGCCCAGGAGGAGCCCGACTGCAGACTATCCAGAAGGGAAGAAGTCACAGCATCGGAAGGCTACTGGCTGCAAAGTGGCTGAACTGCCTGAAGCAACACCTAAGCCAGGTAAAACGTATCCACCCGGGAGAGGTCAGGATACAGGGCAAAGGGGTGATTGCTGGGCCAGGTTGGAAAAAAAAAAAAAGAGAAGTTTTTGGGGTTTTTTTGTGTGTGATACCGCACTTGGTTTTTTTGTCTTTGTGTTGGTATTCACAGAGGTTCCAAGATGTCTCTTGATACCCAGGAAGTGTTTAAGTGGATGGCCACGCAGCTGGAGAGACAGAGAGACTTGACCTTGGAAGCCCAAGAAAGAAATGCTGCCAGCCTTCAAGCTCAGCAGAAGCCATTATTGGACATGTTACAAGCATGGGTAGCCGAGCAGAAGAAACCATCGGAGACACCAACCGCTCCCCCAGGTTTTTCCGCAGCAGCTGCACCTAGCTTAAACACAGGGACAATGTTCCATTTTGGACAATTGAAAGAGATAGATGATATAGATGATTACATTGAATGTTTTGAAAGAGTGGCACAGTTAAGCGCTTGGCCAAAAGCACATTGGGCCATTCGGTTTGCGGCGTCCCTTACAGGGGAGGCTATGGCCGCGTGTAGAAGCATGCCACCTGATCTCGCTGGAAATTATGATGAAATTAAGAGAGTGGTCAGGGAGAGGCTTGGCCTTACTCCGCTAGTTTATCACAATCTCCTGCGAGCAGTAAAATTAAAACAAGATGAAACCCCAAAAGCATTATGTCATAGGATTCGTATGCTGATAAACAAATGGCTTGATCCAGGGGGTAAATCTAAAGAGTTCATCATAGACAGTCTCATTGTAGAACAGTATTTGAGTGCTGTACCCGCCGAAATACGGACCTTCCTGATTTTGCAGAGCTGTAAAACCCCGCAAGAGGCTATTGACCTCACGGAGCGCTTCTTGGAAGCCAAGTTAATGGCCCAGGAAGGCGGCAAGGCTCCTAAGGGGATAGCGACACGCGAATCAGAAAGGAGGTGGAGGTTAAGTGATGAGACAGGAAGACTGTGTATGCCAACTATGAAGGGTACAATTTCGCCTAGGAAATGTTTTAAATGTGGGCGAGAGGGTCATCTGCAGAAAAATTGCTATTTTAAGACTGCTTTAGTGGCAGTAAATGCACAGAAGGCCAGAGAAGGATTTCTCATTGAAGTAGAGATGCAGGGAATTGCCACCACCGCGTTACTTGACTCCGGTGCGGAGCAGACAATGCTGTCTAAGGCGCTGTGGCAGCAAATCGAAGCATCGGGGGTAGCAATTCAGCCTGTGCACAATGTAAGAATCCGCTGTGTTCACGGAGGCACTTCATTATACCCCGTGTACGACCTCCAGGTGAAAGCGCTAGGAGCTATTAGGAAAGTCCCCATTGCAGTAGTGCCCAACCTACCGAACCATATGATTTTAGGGAGGGACTGGCCCCATTTTTATAAGGAAATGAAACAGGGCCTAACCTCTAAGGAAGCCATGGTTGCTACAAGAGCCCAGGTTAAGGACTCAGAAAATGGAGGAGATCCTACAGAGGAAGCTTTAGGAAGTCTTCCCTCACATGAGGATCTAATAGCCGCACCAGGAGGAAAAGTTAAGAAAACAAAACCAGAGAAACGTAATGAGAGACGTGATCGCTCTCGACATAGGGCAGAAACTCAGGCTGGCCAAGAATTACCCTGGGTGCCAGAAGAATTGGTGGGGAAATTTCCAACATTCCCCCACGAGCAACTAGCAGACCCTGCTCTGAGTCAGGCGTTCAAATGGGCCCAGAGCGATAGGGATACGCTACCCAGATTCTTCCTTGATACAGGAATACTTTATAGAGAGAGCAAGGATCCCTATGCTGGCACTGTACGCAAACAGGTGGTGGTGCCCGCAACTTTTAAAAACCTAGTTTTGAGGCTGGCCCATGACCATCCAGTCTGAGGACACAAGGGCATCCGAAGCACTTTAGACCAGATCTTGGCAAGGTTCTATTGGCCGGGTGTTTTTAAGGAAACCGCAAGGTTCTGCGAAGCATGCCCAACATGTCAGCGAGTTTCTGCAATCCATCCAAAAGAGGTCCCGATGATATCATCCCCGGTGATTACTGAACCAATCCACAGAATGGCAATGGACATTATCGGTCCTTTAATCAAAACTCCCCGGGGGTTTCAGTATATTTTAGTGGTCGTTGACCAAGCAACAAGGTTTCCTTGGGCCATGCTACTACGCAGTATATCAGCTAAGGTTGTGGCGGCTGAACTTATAAAGCTGTTTTGCGAAGTTGGGTTCCCTCGCGAAGTCCTCACGGATCGAGGAAGCAACTTCCTATCTAAGTATTTAGCCCAAGTTTGGGAGGCGTTTGACATCCGCCATATCAAGACCTCAGCCTATCATCCACAAACCAATGGTCTCGTAGAAAGACAGAACCAGACTATAAAAAGAATGTTACGCCGCAGTCTGGAAGGAGATATGGCCAATTGGGATACCATGCTCCCGTTTATCCTCTATGCTTGTAGGGATAGGAAACAGTCATCCCTAGGGACAGCGCCATATGAGCTAATGTACGGTCGATCACCCCGTGGGGTATTAGATATCCTAAAAGAGCAGTGGGTAGAACCCGACATACATGAGGTAGGAGTACCTGAGTTCCTAAAGGACTTAAAAGGTCGCTTACGCCGCACCACACAGGTTGCGGAGGTCAATTTAAGGAACAGTCAGCAAAGACAGAAGTCCTATTATGACCATGGCACATGACTACGTCAGTTGGCCGTGGGAGACAAAGTTATAGTGATGGTGGCAGGGCCAGACCCGAAGTTCGAGAGCCAATGGAAAAGGCCATGTAAGATAGTCCGGCCGGTGGGTCCAGTCTCTTATCTTGTGGAAAATAGGAGAGGATGCCAACAAGTATACCACATCAACCTCTTGAAGCCTTGGCATGATAGGGCAGCCTTAGCTCAGGTAGCCACCATTGTCCCCAGCACAGAAGTTCTGAAAGAGACACAGAGCATCTCCGAATCCATGAGTGGAATCACGTGCTGTGCCCCTGGTCAGAAGCCAGCCCGTGATATCTTAAGGGGGGGGATCTGTGGTAAAGAGCGCCCTCCTGAGGAAATGGAGACTGAAGGAAATCCTGAAATGCAGCAGGATTTACACAGGATTTACAATCCTAAAAGGAAAAAAAAAAACCTCTTCTGGTGAGCTGAGAATGAAGACCAGCCCAGGGGAGGAGTTGAGCAGTGCTGATTGGGCACACCCAGGGGTTGGACGGGGTGTGGCTGAAAAAGAATCCCTTTATGAAGTGGTGAAGGGCGCTGCTAAACAGATTAAGGGGATCAAGAAGAACAAGATTAAGAATTCCCAGGAGCAGAGGACCTGTGAGCAGAGGGCCTGGAAGCAGAAGCAGAATAGCTGTGAGAAACAGGAAAGCCATGAGCAGAGGACCAGGAAGCAGTTTGGCTGCACGTCTGAGCCTGGTAGCAGCAGAGGACCTGCAAGGATCTTAACAGGTGCTTGGAAAGGAAGTCCTACGAGAAGTGGATGAAGCCCTGGTTTAGAGTCTTGGGAAAAGGCAGAGCCCTCGTGGATACATTTTGGACCGGAGAGACCCAGAAGCACTCACAGCTGCAAAGCTTTTGAGCTACCTAAAAGGAGAGGAGCCTGGCAGAAAGACAGCAGTTTCTATAGGAACCTGGATAGAGAAGGTAAAGTCCCATCTCCTATATTTAAGGCTGTTTTAAAAGATCCCAATTGTTACCCTGAGTCATTCAAGCCAAGAGCTGAAGGGGGAAACATTATTGACTGGGAGAAAAACTCAGTGTTGGCTGACAACGGTTTGTCAGGAACTGAACAGGCTGAATTGCTCCTTCAGGACTTTAAAGAGTTCTTAGAATTGAAAGCAGGCAGACAGTCAAAGCTGAATGAGGACAATAGCTCTGTGCAGTCAGAAGATTTTATGTAAGTGGAAAATGCCTTACCTTTGATAAACTCTGACGATAATAGCATGGACTGTTCAATATGCTGTAAGGAAATAGCAGTATAACAAAGCTTGCCTGTACCTTGTATGAAAAGAATACAACGTGGAAGTTTCTGCTGCCGTGCTCTGAAAACCTAATTGTTTGCACCTGAGTTTGAGTTCACACTGTGAAGGGAACAGTGATTGCATGAGGCTGCAATATATGTAAGCCACCTCTTGAGGCAGAGCTGAGTTAAGCTCCATAGAAGAAAAGCTGATCTCACTTTACGTTGTCTTATATTCCTGAGTTTCTTCTGTTACCATTTAAAGCACCATTTATGTTCATGTATCTGAATTTTGATGTGCTGGAGGAATCTCCCCAACACGAATAAAATATTCTTGCAAAGCCTTACCGTCTCTGGCGCAACTTGTCAGACGGCTGCCTGGGTGAGAATCTTCACAGTCTTGGCAAGTGCATATATCTATATGATTTGCAAGGTATTGTGGGCAATGTAGTTCATTCACACCAGACACAGCTGCTGACAATAATTTAGTTGTGCTCTTGGGTAAAGCCAATAAGATATTTATTTATGGGGTTATTTCTCCCAACACAGATATGCTTGGTAGCACATAAATCAGGTAACTTGCTTTCAGTGTTAACTTGGAAAAACAAAGTCAAAATCAGGAAAACAACAAATGAAAAGCCACAAAGCAAGAAACAAACTGTTCTTTTCAGGTTAACTTCTGATTACTTCCCACATAGATTCAGAAGTGATTCTCTCCTAGCTCACAAGCAATTAGGTAAGGCTTAATTGCTAGCAGTCATCCAGCTGCAACCCCTTAGCTGGCTTGCTTTCTACTGTGTGGGTCAAATCCTGCTTCAGGAGCTTTTTTTTTGAGTAGATTAAAGAACAAATTTGTATTTCTTTGTGATGGTTGCTGTACTTTATAACAGAAAGTTACCAACGGAGTTTAGATAGAGAACAGTCCATATAAACAGGATCTTCATCTGCTATTATTCCCCCTTGTTCAACAAGCATGGGTTCAATATCATGGATTGGCACAGATGAATCTCTCAATGGAGCACTTTCAGGAGAATACTTGTTTCCCTGCTGTCTTTCAAGGGTATAGCTAGGGCATAGATCAGTGTTCATACCTGAGCTTCCATTGCTGTTAGAGTTTCTCTCTATATAGCCTGGCCAGTATGTAGTCCAGTTCTTATGTCCAGCCTTCCAATCCAGATCCCTGGACACTGGATCTCTCTTCACATACCTTCTGGCACGGGTCTTAGGGTCCCTTCCACGTGCAGCCGTCTCCCTCACAGGTAGCGTCTGGAGATTCCTAGCTCTGCAGCACCATTCCTCTGGCTTTCCCCAGTCCAATGGTGTATGCTGGCCCTTGGAATACCTCCCAGTATACGTACTGCTTTGGACTCTTCTAGACCTCTCAAAGGCTTTTCTCCTCTTTCTTCCAGAGGGTCTCTTTCCCTCTCTGTCCGTCCGGTTTGGCTTCTGCTTCTGATAATCCTTCAGATGAAACTGAGGATAATTCTCTGGATATCCAAGGTGATCATGAAGATGGTCATCTGTAGAATAAACTCTACTTTTACCCTGCTTAGATGAGTGCTCCTCCCTAACACAGCGCAGCTGTGCTGAATCAGGCCCTGCCCTTTGAGATGAGTGCTTAGGGATTACCTCATAGCCCTCCTGATTGAACACACGTTTCCCCACTTCAGCTCCTCTAATGGCTGTTGGAAACCTGGTGCATTCTGGGACTGGTAGTCTTTTATGGGAAAATTCTGTTTTCTTAATTCTACCAGAACTGACAGGTTGCTTGTTCAGAGTCACTTCACCTTTTCTATAGCTCCTTCCTGAGCTATGATAAGCTTCCTTATCACAAACTACATTTATCAGTGAGAGAAAGGAGAACAAAACTACATCTCCCATCATTCCAAGGGAATAGTTTTAATCCATTCCTCACGGGACAATAGGCCACTCCTGTCCTTTAGCCCTAGGGGGGGGACAGGAGCGTCGCAGTACCTATCATTTAAATCTTATGGAGAGGCCTTGTCTAGTGCTTGCTGTTGAAGGTCTTCAGAGGAGTCATCAGTATTCTCTGGGGATTGTCTCAGTAATGGGAGCAGCTGGCAATGTTGAGAGACCAATCTGAGCAAGAGTGATGGGATGGTTTGGGAGAAGACCCTGGTGGGTGGGATCGACCATGCTCTTGTGACTGCATGGGCAGAGTCCTGAAGATCCTAGAGAGGCTGGAGTTAGCTTGAAGGATACTGGCAGTCTCCTGCAGAAAATTTGATAAAAACTGAGAAAGTGCAGCATGACTGTCAGACAACCTGTAGCTCCGGTGTCAGTCAAGGGGTCATACGATGACTGCTTTTTTGGCAGAAGTCGCACTTTTGGGACATTATCTGATTGCCTCTGGAGTCTTTTTACCTAGTGGGGAGAGGGGATAACAGAATGTTTCCTTTTACATTTATGTTTTCCCAAGGATTTTTTGGAGTGGAAGAGTAGCCTAATACCAAGAGATCTGGGTTCGATTCCCAGTGGTACTCTTTATAACTTTGGGCAAGTCACTTTATCCTCCACTGCCTTGGAAGAAAAGGCATGGCAATCTACTTCTGGTCATATCTTGCCAAGAAAGCCCAGGGGCTGCTGGGTTTTCCAGGAGTCAGCATTGACTTAACAGCACTTATTTAAAAAAAGGCTTTTTATTATGTGACTTTGCTGGTTTTGATTTTGTTTTGGTCTTATCCAATCTGTTTCTGGGGGAGCTGGTCTGTTGTCTTGTGAGTTCAGCTGTACACTATAGGTTTGTCAATTTGCATCTGATCGAGAGTAAGAGTTATACAATGGTCCCGGGACTTGGGACCACAGTGATTTGGTAAATCTGCCTCTGACAGGGGAGACTCTGCTCCTGTTACAGTGGTTACAACAATGGGGATCGCCTGCTGGAGCTGGAACTGAGGCCGGTGGGGTCCTTGTGGCTGAACTGTGAAGTTTTGAAATTTGAGCCACCATGATTTCAGCACTATGGGAGTTGGTGATGCGATTAAGCAATTACAGTGAAAAATATGGGCAGACCCTGCCAGTACCTTGAGCGGTCAGAACAAAAAGGTAATTTCTGAGGAGATCTGAGGAGAATTTAATCATTATGATTCTGCTCTATTTTTATTTAAATAAGTGAGGTGAAGGAAGCAGGAAAGGGTTCCATATGTACTGTTTTGGTATGGCAGTTTTACTACATATGTGCTGTGTGTTTTTTTCTTGTTGCAGGAAAGGAAATTTGTGTTGCTTCTACTGAGGTGATACTAGAATTGGAATAACTTAAAATGAGTTGTATGGGGAAACATCTAATTCTTTGCTCAGCAAATTTGTCAGGGTTATGATTCAGTGTTTTTCTGGTACAGTGCCGATATAATAATTACATGTTTTTAATGGATGAGCTATGCTACCTTATTGTACCTTTCTGTATTCAGGCTTGCTGACATCAGGAAAACATTTATTGATGCTGGTGAGTTGCGAGATTTCAGTGTAATTTCATACCTAAAGGGCTGATATGAAAAAAAATCATCCAGACCACTATTTACTTGCAATCTGCCCTGGACCTATCTGCAGGACCCCTTTTAACTATGGACAGAAGGGACAGCTTCCCCGTGCCTCTGTATAACGGGGGCCCATCTTCCCAAAGGTAAATTTAGTCCCAAGGGCAGACTGCTGAAAAATTGTTTGCATGAATTCCTAAAAGTGTTTTTACATAGTTATATTAGCCAATAGGCCTATGTGAAGTTGGAAATACTATTTGACTAAAGTACTAGATAAAGTCTGATATGTCATAATGGGAAAGAAGGAATGTGCCAGTGGGAGAAAGAGTAAGAACAGGAGAGATGAGTATGTTTCTATACAGCAGCAGCAGGACAGGAGCAGGCAACAGCTAGACAGAGGTATGGGAAGAAGGGGAGCGTGCACCCAATGTGCAAGTCACACAGGGTGTGATTCCATACCAACTACTATAGTCCCTTTTTTTTCCTTTAGAGATCTTTTGTGTTGGTCCCATGCTTTCTTGAATTAAAATACTGTCCCTGGTCTCTACTACCTCCATTGGGAGACTGTTACATGCATCCATCACTCTTTCTGTAAAGAAATTACTCAGAAGTAATCTGTGGAAATATTTCTTTACAGAAAGAGTGATGGATGCGTGTAACAGTCTCCCAATGAAGGTAGTAGAGACCAGGACAGTATTTTAATTCAAGAAAGCATGGGACCAACACAGAAGATCTCTAAAGGAAAAAAAGGGACTATAGTAGTTGGTATGGAAGGGCAGACTGGATAGGCCATATCAGAACCGTTATCAGCCAGAATCACGCCCTGTGTGACTTGCTCATTGGGCGCACATTCCCCTTCTTCCCATACTTCTGTCTAGCTGCTGCCTGTTCCTGTCCTGCTGCTGCCACTCTCTGTTTTCTCCACGGCAGCACCAGCAGCAGGGCAAGGGCAGGCAGCGGTTGGATGGAGGTATGGGGGGGGCCTGCCCAATGTGCAAGTTGCTGGCAGCAGCAGCAGATCTGATCCCTCCCTGCTCTGACGTTGCATCAGAGGAGGGAGGGATCAGACCTACAGAAAGACCCGCAAAAAGGCTTAGGGACGCATTTTGGCTGCCTGCTGTTGCCCTGCCGCCGCAGAAAGAACAAAAAGTGGCGGCAGGAGGGCAACACCAGGCAGTCGAAATGCGCCCCCTAAGCCTTTGCGCCCTGTGCAACTGCACCACTCGGACAGAGCTAGGTATGGTACTGGGCCATATGGTCTTTTTCTGCCATCATTTTTCTGTGTAAAGGGAGGGGTATAAAAGGGATGAGAAAGAGGTAAGAAAGTAAGGGAATAAGCGAGAGATGAGTGCAGGATGTGAGAAAACATAAGGAAGGGGAGATGAGAGAGAGTGAGATCAGGGATGAGAGAGCAAGGCGGAGGAGTTGTGAGAGCTGGAACTAAGGACCCAATGCACAAAGTGCATTAGGACTCTACAGTAAAGCTCAGCACAGGGTTTCCTAACACACGAGTACAAGAATAAAATTTCTCCCTCATGCATTAAGCAAATAGAATGCAAATGGGCTGTATGATAAGATGGGAGAGCATGCCAGATACATCCACAGAAGGGTCTGCATAGTGGCAGTTATATTTGGCACACAAGAAAATTGTATTGTTACTCAAGAGTTGCAAGCATATATATCGTGCATGTGCTAGAATGCTATTCTGCACTTACAGTTTTTGCAGTACTGCTATTTATGCTCAGAATAGCATTATGCTCACAAACCCTCTCACATCAAACAGGCTGTGAATAAAATATTTAGGGAACATTAGAACAGAGCAAGAAAAATTATATATAGACCTTTTGCTTTGAGCTCCTCCTATCAGTCATCAGTCCCATAAACCGTGTGCCAGTCCCATATTCACATTAACTTGTTTGCTTCAAAAATTTTCATACATTTTATAACTTATTTTCTTCAATATTTCTCATATACATTTTTTGTAATCATTAGTTTCTTCATTGTGTTATAAAACCACTCGGGGAACAACACACACTTTTGGTTTAAAGTTTCACAGCAACAGAACTTCTTGACAATACAGTACAGCACTCTTCATGCTGAAACACACTTTCAACACAGCACATGCATAGATGCATATGCATGCAACTCTGAAGTGTTGATGCATGCGTAATTTTTGCACATTGTTCCAGTACATCTCCCCATTAGCGTCTCCTCTTCAAGGACGCCAGAAAAAGTTGGGGTTCTGCATGCTCGAGGTAAAAAAGAAGAAATGGGTATAAGTTCTTCACTAGTGCTGACCGCAGAACAGTGAGCTAATCCTTTTCTCCTCCTCATACTTAGCATGAAAAACCCTGGTGTAGCGCTCAGCCTTCTGGTCTTCTGTACAGTTCTCTGCATCTGTGCTGAACAGCTAATTACTTCATTATCCATGGCATTAAATGTACCGTGTGCTGATGTTTACCCGAGGCTTTGCGCACAGTTAATTTGTAAGGAAAAATCATTTTTACATAGGTGCCCATGACAGCACACAAAATTGTGTGCCAATGCCAAGCTAACCTGTGTGCAAAGCCTTGCACACTTTATTGCATCAGTCCCTGTGAGAGATGTAAGCAAGGCAATAGGAAGAAAAGTGGTGAAACAAAACAGAATGAGTGAGAACAGGGAACCAGAGGTGAAAGTAGAGAAGTTGAGACAATGGAGGGCGTGAACACAAAGAGAAAGGAACGAGGAAAAGGGGAAGGAGAGGAAAGGAGAAGGAGGAGGTGAGATGCAAGCCAGAGGTGGAGAGGGGGTAAGAAATGTATTTAATGCAATAATAAGTTCAGAGCCCCACATTTCATTACTACACTAAGGCCTAGTCCAGCCTACAGATGGCTTTGCTGCGATTGCTCTCTCTTAGGGAAGGAGAACAAAGATCCAGTTAAAACTTTTCCTGTTGTTGTTGTTAAGTGCCGTCGAGTCGGAGTCGACTCATGGCAACCCTCTGGATAGCTATCCTAAATTGTGTTCAGTCTTCAGTCAGGCGGATTATTGTTGACAGACTGGTACCCGTAGCTGCTGTTATTGTATCGATCCATCTCATTGCTGGCCTTCCTCTTTTGCGTTGACCTTCTATCTTGCCAAGCATGATGTCTTTCTCTAATGATCTCTCTCTCCGCATGATGTGTCCAAAGTATGAAAGTCGAAGTCTTGTCATCTAAGCTTCTAAAGAAAGCTTAGATTTGATCTCCTCTAGTACAGACTGGTTTGTTCTTCGGGCAGTCCATGGTATACACAGTATTCGCCGCCAGCACCATAATTCAAAAGCATCAATTTTCTTCCTGTCTATCTTTTTCACTGTCCAGCTTTCACATCCATATGATGTTGTTGAAAATACCATGGCTTGAACAAGTCGAATCTTTGTATGGAGAGAGACATCTCTGCTCTTGAGAATCTTATCTAGGTCTTTCATAGCCATTCTGCAAGAGCAATGCGTCGTCTGATTTCTTGACTGCTTGTTGCTTCTTTATTGATAGTTGATCCAAGTAGGTTAAAGATATTCACAACTTCAATTTCTTCTCCTTCGACGATGAACCTGTTGATTATGCCAGTTGTCATGATCTTTGTCTTCTTCACATTAAGGTGCAGGCCCATTTTGAGACTATGTTCTTTGATTGTGAGAAGCAAATGTTTCAGATCATCTTCACTTTCTGCCAGTAATGTGATATCATCAGCATAGCGAAGGTTGTTGATGAGTCTTCCACCAATCTTCACACCTCTCTTGTCTTCATACAATCCTGCTTCTCTGATGATTTGTTCTGCATATAAATTAAACAGGTAGGGGGAAAGTATGCAGCCTTGTCTTACACCTTTGCTTATTTTAAACCATTCTGTTTCTCCTTGTTCCGTTTGAACTTTTGCTTCTTGATCAATGTACAGATTGTGCAAGAGAACGATCAGGTGTTCTGGTATACCCATGCTTCTTAATGTGGCCCAGAGTTTCTCATGGTTTACACAGTCAAAAGCTTTGCTATAGTCGATAAAGCACAAATAGATATCCTTTTGGTATTCTTTAGTCTTTTCAAGGATCCATCTCACATCCGCAATGATTTCTCCCGTTCCTCGCCCTTTTCTGAACCCTGCTTGCACTTCAGGTAGTTCTTGTTCCAGGTATGGTTGTAGTCTCTTTTGAATAATCTTCAGTAGAATCTTGCTGGCATGTGGAATCAGAGCGATTGTGCGATAATTTCCACAGTCAGTTGGATCACCTTTCTTTAGTATTGGTATAAACACAGATCTTTTCCAGTCAGTTGGCCATGATGTTGTCTTCCATATTTCTTGGCAGAGCCTTGTAAGTATGGTAACAGCTGCATCAGATTGCTGTAATACTTCTATGGGAATGCAATCAATGCCTGGTGCTTTGTTCTTTGATAAGGCTTTCAATACTGCTTCAACTTCTTCTTTCATCACCAATGGTTCCATATCATAAGGTACAGGTTGAAACGGCTGTTGGTCCACTTGATCTTTATCATATAAAAACTCTGTATATTCCTTCCACCTTTTCTTGATCTTCTCAGCATCATTCAACATAGAACCTTGAGCATCTTGTAACATTCCAATTCGAGGCTGGAACTTTTTCTTTAACTCTCGTAGCTTTAGGAAAGCTGATCTTGTTCTTCCTCTAATAGTTTCTGCTTTTATTTCCTTGCATGCGTCATTGTAGTACTTTTCCTTGTCCTGTCTTGCTGCACGTTGGAAATCTCTGTTGAGTTCTGTGATTGTCTTTCTTTCTCCTCTGGCTTTAGCTTCTCTGCGTTTCTGGGCAATTTTCAGAGTTTCTTCCGTCATCCATTTTGGCCGTTTGTTTCTTTTTTACCTTCTGTAGAGACTTCTCGCTTTCTTCCAACACAACCTTCTTGATGTCATTCCATAACTCTTCTGGAACTCTATCATTTGTATCTAAAGCAGCAAATCGATTTTGCAGGCAGTCTTTAAATTCCAGTGGTATATTCTCAAGGTCATATTTTGCTGCATTCATGAGTAGTTTGCTCTTTTTCAGCTTTAGCTTGAGTTTGCACACTAGTAGTTGATGATCTGTACCACAGTCAGCTCCAGGTTTTGTCTTTGTTGATGTTATAGAGCTTTTCCATCGTTGACTTCCACAGATGTAGTCAATTTGATTTTTATACAATCCATTGGGTGAAGTCCATGTGTACAGTCGCCGCTTGTGTTGCTGGAAGAAGGTGTTCGAGATGAATAGATCGTTGGTCATGCATAATTCTATCAGTCTTTCTCCAGCTTAATTTCTGTTGCCAAGTCCATATTTTCCAACTACTTTGTCTTCTTCTTTGTTGCCAACCTTTGCGTTCCAATCACCCATGACTATCAGGATATCCTGTTTGCATGTTCTGTCAATTTCAGCTTGTACTTGTTTATAGAACTCTTCAATTTCATTCTCTTCTGCAGCTGTTGTTGGAGCATATACTTGAATTATAGTTGTGTTGATAGGTATTCCTCGTAGACGAACAGAGATTAAGCATTCGCTGACTGCATTGTATTTCATTACAGTTCTTGAAAGTTTATTCTTTATTATAAATGCAACACCATTTCTTCTTTGTCTTTCATTTCCAGCATAGTAGACCATGTGGTCATCTGATGCAAAGTGCCCAATGCCAGTCCATTTCAGTTCTCTGACACCCAACAGATCAAGTTGTAAACGTTCCATTTCATTCTTGACCATCTCCAACTTCCCTTGGTTCATGCTTCATACGTTCCATGTTCCAATGTGTAAGACATCTTTACAGCTTCTGACTCTCATTTCATGCGCAGCTACATCAGCAGTCAGACGTCCCGAGGGCTTTGATCCAACCACATCATAAATGCTGGCTTTACTCTGAAATGTCTTCAGCTCTTCCCCAGTAGCTAGTTGAGTGCCTTCCAACCTGGGGGTCTCATCTTCCAGCACTACAGCACAATTTGTTTTGTTGTAACTATCCATTGGGTTTTCATGGCAAGATACAGAAGTAGATTGCTGGGCCTTTCTTCCGCGCAGTTTAAGTTTGGTGTTGTTGCCGTTGTCACAGAAATGTGATCCTCCGCCGTCAACACTATCCCATTCTGCTGCTGCCCAGATGGGTGGTTTGTCTTGGTCTGGCATCTCAGCTGAGACCTGTCCATCTTGGGAGACCCTGCCAGTAGTTAAACTACCGATAGTTTAGCTCTCAGCATCACTGATGCACACAAGCCCTCACAGCAAGACAAGCTGCAAACCAAGTGAGGGAAACTTTTCCTACTGACCTATAAGTGCACTCATTCTGCTGTTCCTCACTACCTTTCCTCTTTTATCTCTCCGTATGCCCCTCCTCAGGAACTCTGCTCTTCTGGCAGATTGCTTCTATCTGTGCCCTTCTCTTCTACTGCCAACTCCAGACTTCAATCCTTCCACCTTGCTGCTCCTTATGCCTGGAAGAAACTACCTAAGTATGTAAGTCATGCTTCATCTCTGGCCCTTTTCAAATCCAAGAATCTTTGGAACCATCTCAAAGCTTTTATGATTTGCAATCTCATATGTATATAGGGATGATGCATTTTCTGGGAAAAGATTAATTTCATTGACTGATCTAGTTTTTGCTGATATATTTCCACAATATGCAGGTGTAGCTTAAACAGTTTAAATTGTGTTACTAAAGTGACATTTTTCTTACAGTACCAGTTAATGTGTTTTCATTGAGTTCTGCTAGACCAGTCCAGACAAGTGGGGTTTGTTCCCCTAACCAGGGCCGGCCCGTCCATTGAGCGAGAATGTTTTTTGCACAGGGCCCCGCGTTTCAGGGGGCCCCGCGAAAAAACATTCTGATCTAAAAGTAAAATAAAATAAAAAAAAGCTGTCTGCTGCCGCTGCCGGGGCCGCCGCGGCAGAATCGAGTGTGCCACGGGGGCCCCCCTGCCCAGCAGAGCCTGCCCTCCCCTGTATCACCTCTCTCTTTACAGCAGCAGCAGTTACACGCGCCGGCTTTCAGAGCGCGAGGGGAGAGTTTCTCCCTCGCTGCTCTGTTAAGCCCGCGGGGGCTGATGGGAAGTTCCCATCAGCCCCCGCGGGCTTAACAGAGCCGCGAAAGGGAAACTAGTTCCTTCGCGCTCTGAAAGCCGGCGCGTGTGACTGCAGCTGTAAAGAGAGAGGTGATACAGGGGAGGGCAGGCTCTTCTGGGCAGGGAGGGCCCCGCGGCACACTCGATTCTGCCGCGGCGGCCCCGGCAGCGGCAGCAGACAGCTTTTTTTTTTTTTTAAAATTTCCCTGGGCTGGGCTGGGCTGGGGGGGGGGTTAGGAGTGGTGATGGGCTGGGGGGGGGGTTAGGAGTGGTGATGGGCTATAGGGGTCTGGGGGGTTAGGAGTGGTGATGGGCTATGGGGGGCTGGGGGGGTTAGGAGTGGTGATGGGCTATGGGGGAGCTAAGTCTGTATATGGGCTGATGGGATTAGGACTGGAAGTGGGTTGATGGGGGGTTAGGACTGGTAATGGGCTATGGGGGGGTTAGGACTGATAATGGGCTATGGGGGGGCTAGGACAGGAAATGGGCTGATGGGGAGGGGTTAGGACTTGAGGTGGGCTGATGGGGTTAGGACTGGTAATGGGCTGTGGGCTGTTGGGGGGGGTTAGAACTGGTAATGGGCTATGGGGGGGTTAAGACTGGTAATGGGCTGTTGGCTGATGGGGGCTGTCTGATAATGGGCTATGGGGAGGTTAGGACTGATAATGGGCTATGGGGGGGCTAGGACAGGAACTGGGCTGATGGGGAGGGGTTAGGACTTGAGGTGGGCTGATGGGGTTAGGACTGGTAATGGGCTGTGGGCTGTTGGGGGGGGATAGAACTGGTAATGGGCTATGGGGGGGGTTAAGACTGGTAATGGGCTGTTGGCTGATGGGGGCTGTCTGGTAATGGGCTATGGGGGGGTTAGGACTGATAATGGGCTATGGGGGGGCTAGGACAGGAAATGGGCTGATGGGGAGGAGTTAGGACTTGAGGTGGGCTGATGGGGTTAGGACTGGTAATGGGCTGTGGGCTGATGGGGGGGGTTAGGACTGGCAATGGGCTATGGGGGGCTGACTGGAAATGGGTTGATGGGGGTTAGGACTGGAAGTGGGCTGATGGGGGGGTTAGGACTGGTAATGGGTTATAGGGGGGGCTTAAACTGAAAATGGGGTGATGGGGGGGTTAGGACTGGAAGTGGGTTGATGGGGGGGGCTAGGACTGGTATTGGGTTGGGGGGTTGCTAGGACTGGAAATGGGCTGATGGGGGGCTAGGACTGGAAATGGGCTGATGCAGGGACTAGAAGGGAATTGATGCTGGGTGAGGCTGGAACTAGAAGGGAGCTGATGTTGGGGGAGGATTAGAATGGGATGGGGCTGGGAGAGTAAAATGGAGAGGGGAAAAATATTTTGTGTGGGAGGGATAAAAAATCTACAATTGGCCGGGTATTGGGAGAGTAAGTGGGGATTGAGGATGGAGGGGTAAAATTTGAGTGGATGAAATAGGAATGAGGAAAGAGCAAAAGGAGAAAGATTAGTATGTTAAAGCAGATGTAGAGAGAGAATGGAAAAAAACTAGAAGAGAGAAGAAAGGACAAATGGACAGCAGACGATGGAGAGTTAGCAGAAGACACAAAGAAACCAGAAGAAAGTGGCTGGAGCAATTGCAGCTGAAAAAAAATGCACAAAAGGTAGAAAAAATCTCTTTATTTTGAATGTATTAATTGGAATATGTCAGCTCTGGTAAATGTGCATCATTAACGTCTGCGCTTTGTTTAGTACAAGAGCAAATTAATGTATAGTTTTATTTCTACAGTGTTGTACATTCCAAGTTTGGCTTTTGGGATTCCCAGTTTAATTATTGTCTTCCTGTTTCTAAATTGTGATTCCTTGTTTGGTGATGGTCTATGTTCTGCATGTGTAACTGAGCTGAGGTATTCTGTTTATGTAATTCCTATTTGACATTGCCACTTGTTCTCTTTCCCCAGTAGGTCATGTATTGTTGTTCTCTGAAATGTATTGGTTTAATATTTGCATGTTTCCTTTTGATAGGTAGGGTATGGTGCTTTGTGAGTCCTGGTAGTGCTGTTAGGATACGGCGGGTTTGCTATGGGTTCTAAATGGGCAGTGTTTGTAGTAGTTCCTAATGTGTCTGGTGGTTGACACTGGATTATAGTAATGTAGAAATCTTTTAGTCTTTCTTTATCCATACACTCATTAAGAGGCATGTTTACTAAAAGTTAGTATATGGTAACATTATGCAAATATTTATGCAAATGAGGTCCCTTATGCAAATGAGGCCCCGCACCGAGTCTCCGCACATGGCCCCGCACCCCCCTTGGGCCGCCCCTGCCCCTAACACAGATTGGTGGAGACAAAGAACAAATGAAAAGTCCAGATTTCAATGACATCACTTCTATGCCTCTGTTCACTTCAGCCACCAGAAGTTCCTTCAATATTTGTCCCAAGGCATATAGAAGAAACGTGGCAAGCCTCACATAATCTCAATCATGAGCAACAATGAGTAATCAACAGTAAAGAACTATGTACAGGAAAGAATAAACAGAAATCTGTCTGAAGAAGGTGAACCTGCAAAGCCAAGAAAAAAAAATCATATCGGACCCAAGGGCACAGCAGCAGAAGAATAGAGCACAGTTTTAGGGGTGGGCCCTGGACTGGTCTAGCAAGGACTCAAGCAAAGGACATTAACTGGTAAGTAAAATGTCACCTTCCATATCATCCTGCTAGATCAGTCCAGAAAAGTGGAATGCACCAAAGCTACAACTCAACTGGGTGTGAAAAAGACATAACAGCTCGCAAAACCCTTGAGCCAAAGGCCGTGTCTGCCTGCATGTATGCATCTAAGCAGTAATGCTTGATAAAAGTGGAAAGTGATGCCCATGCTTATGCTCGCCAAATATCTGCAGGGGTTACCAAGCTCTGCTCCACCCATGAGGTTGCTTGTGCTCAGACAGAATGGGTGTGAGGACCCTCTGGAACTGGCTGGTTCTACAACAGATAAGCCAAGGCAATGGCCTCCTTAATGCAGCACCCCAAAGTCGACTTGGCCGCCGCTTCACCCTTGTGCAGCACGGCAAACAGCACAAAAGGATAGTCTGACTTACAAAAGGAATTGTAACCTCCAGGTACTGGAGGAATGCCCTCCAGACATCCACAAGTGAAGATCCTTATCCTTCCCCCAACTCTGCTCCTTTGGAAAGGAGGGCAGGCAGACCACCTGATTCATGTGAAAGAGAGAAAGCACCTTAGGTAAGAAGGAAGGCATAGGCTAAATGGAAACAGACTTCTTCGAAAAGGACAGATAAGAATTTCGGCAAGACAGTCTGCAGCTCAGAAATCAGCATGCAGAACAAATCGTGACCAAGAAGACCATGTTGAGTGTCAAAAGAATGTATCCTTGAAGGATACTACCAAAAGCAGAGAGGTTCCACAAAAGAATAAAGTAGCCCAAATGCCCTCAAGTATGGAGCAGACAGAGCTTAAAGATCCCAATTTACCCATGTCTAACAATAGCCAAATTAACATGAATAAAATACATTCTCTAAAATGCTTGTATGCAAATGCTAGAAGTCTAAAGAATAAGATGGGAGAGTTAGAATATATAGCACTAAATGAAAGGTTAGATATGATTGGAATATCAGAGACATGGTGGAAGGAGGACAACCAGTGGGACACTGTGATACCTGGGTACAAACTATATCGAAATGATAGAGCTGATCAAATTGGTGGAGGGGTTGCGCTCTATGTTAGAGAGGGCATTGACTCAGAAAGGATTAAAGTTTTGCAGGAAACAAAATCTGCTGTAGAATCTATATGGATTGAAATTCCATATAAAAGGGGGAAGGCAATGGCAGTGGGGGTGTACTATCGAGCACCTGGCCAGAATGACCAAATGGATGATGAAATGCTCAAAGAATAATGGGTGATTTCAATTACCCCGGTATCAACTGGGTCAGTGTCACGTCAGGACATGCTAGGGAGATAAAGTTCCTAGATGAAATAAATGACTGCTTCTTGGAGCAGCTGGTTCATGAACCGACCAGAGGGGAAGCCATATTAGACCTAGTCCTTAGTGGAACACCAAATCTAGTGCAAGAGATAAGGGTGTTTGGGCCACTTGGCAATAGTGATCATAGCATGATCGCCTTTGATTTAATTAATGGAGGAGGGATAGTAAGGAAATCCACAGTACTACCTTTTAACTTTCGAAAGGGAGACTATGATAAAATGAGGAAAACAGTTAAGAAAAAACTAAAAGGAGCAGTTGCGAATGTTAAAGACGTACATCAAGCTTGGGTGTTGTTGAAAAATACTATCTTGGAAGCCCAGACCAGCTGTATTCCATGCTTTAAGAAAAGTGGAAGGAAGTCCAAAAAACTGCCAGCATGGTTTAAAGGTGAGGTCAGAGAGGCTGTTGTTGCCAAAAAAGCATCTTTCAGGAAATGGAAAAAAGAGCCAAACGATGAAACCTGGAAACAGCACAAGCACTGGCAAGTCAAATGCAAGGCATTGATAAGGCAGGCAAAGAGAGAATTTGAGAAGAAGCTTGCTGCGGAAGCAAAAACGCGAAATAAAGACCTTTTCAAGTACATTCGTAGCAAGAAACCCGTGAGAGAGTCAGTTGGTCCATTAGATGATAAAGGGGTTAAAGGAGCACTAAGAGGCGACAAGGCGATAGCGGAGAGACTGAATGAATTCTTTGCTTCGGTCTTTACTGAGGAAGATGTAGGGATGTTACCCATGACTGAAGTGGTATTTAAAGGTGCGGAAGAATTGAAGGAAATATCGATACATCGGGAAGATGTCTTACAACTATTAGATAAACTGAAGAGTAGCAAATCACCTGGGCCGGATGGTATACATCCAAGGGTGTTGAAAGAACTGAAATATGAGATTGCAGACCTGCTATCAGTAATCTGTGAACTATCATTAAAATCATCTCTAATACCTGAAGATTGGAGGATCGCCAATGTAACACCAATTTTTAAAAAGGGTTCCAGGGGTGATCCGGGAAACTACAGACCGGTGAGCCTGACGTCAGTACCGGGAAAAATGGTAGAAACCATCATAAAGAATAAAATTACTCAGCATGTAGATAGTCACGATCTAATGGGAGACAGCCAACATGGCTTTAGACAAGGAAGATCTTGTCTTACTAATCTGTTATGTTTTTTTGAAGGAGTGAATAAACAGGTGGACAAAGGTGAGTCGGTTGATATTGTGTATCTGGACTTTCAGAAAGCCTTTGACAAGGTCCCTCATCAGAGACTTTTGGCAAAACTAAAGAGTCATGGGATAGGAGGCAGTGTACTATTGTGGATCAGGAACTGGTTAAAAGATAGAAAGCAGAGGGTAGGGCTAAATGGCCTATTTTCCCAATGGAGAAAGGTGAATAGTGGTGTACCCCAGGGATCTGTGCTGGGTCCACTGCTTTTTGACATATTCATAAATGACCTGGAAAGTGGAATAACGAGTGAGGTTATCAAATTTGCAGATGACACAAAACTATTTAAAGTTGTTAAAACCCAAGAGGATTGTGGAAAATTGCAAGAGGTTCTTGATAAATTGGAAGACTGGGCATCAAAATGGCAGATGAAATTTAATGTGGACAAGTGCAAGGTTATGCACCTAGGGAAGAACAACCCAAACTATGGTTACACGATGCAAGGTTCCACATTAGGAACCACCACCCAGGAAAAAGATTTAGGCGTCATTGTGGATACCATGTTAAAACCCTCGGCCCAGTGTGCAGCGGCGGCCAAGAGAGCAAATAGAATGCTAGGTATGATAAGGAAAGGAATGGAAAATAAAACAAAAGACATTATAATGCCTCTATATCGTTCCATGGTGAGACCGCACCTTGAATATTGTGTGCAATTCTGGTCGCCGTATCTTAAAAAGGATATAGCGATTTTAGAAAAGGTACAGAGAAGAGCCACCAAAATGGTACTCCTATGAAGAAAGGCTAAAAAGGTTAGGGCTCTTTAACCTGGAAAAGAGACGGCTGAGGGGAGATATGATAGAAGTCTATAAATTAATGAACGGAGTGGAACGGGTAAACGTAGATCGATTGTTTACGTTATCAGAATATAGAAAGACTAAGGGACATGAAATGAAGCTACAGGGTAAACTATTTAAGACTAATAAAAGAAAATATTTTTTCACTCAACGTGTAATCAAACTCTGGAATTTGTTACCGGAGGATGTAGTAAAGGCTGTTAGTGTAGCTGGGTTTAAAAAAGGTTTGGACAAGTTCCTGGAGGAAAGGTTCATAAACCATTATTAAGAAGTGACTGAAGATATCAATGCTTGACCCAGTACAAGCATTGTGGAACTTGTGTCTCTTGGGGAAACTGCTAGGTACATATGACCTAGATTGGCCACTGTTGGAAACAGAATACTGGGGTTGATGGACCTTGGTCTGACCCAGTATGGCATATCTTATGTTCTTATGTTCTTTAAAAGAGCACGCTTCAATGGCTCAAAGGGCGCCATTATCAGAGCCCTGAGCACCAGACACAGATTCCAGGAAGGGATCAGAGACCGGAGAGGAGGATGCTGAGGCTCTGGAGAAAATGTGAGATGTCTGGGTGCAAGGCCAGAGATTTGCCCATCACCAGACCCTGGAAACAGGCCAGGAGCTGGCACCTGAACTTTCAGGGAGCTAAGAGAAAGGCCCTTCTCTAGGCCATCATGTAGAAAGGCCAACAGGGAGGGCACCGTTGCTGCCTCAGGAGTCAACTGCTGAGCATCATATCATCACTCAAAGAGGTACTATATTTATTTATTTATCTGTACCACTTTATTATACATATGCTAGCTTGGTAGACCTTCTCCAGGCAGAGACCATTCATGGAGAGTAGTTCTTATGGGCTAACCATCTCCTTTCAAGAGCCATGCTGTAAGCAAGACGGGAGCCTGGACCTCCAGGATGAATGGGCCCTGCTGCAATAGACCCCGAGACAGAGGCAATCGAAGAGGAGGCACATTCAGGAGCTGTATCAGGTCTCTGAACCACGCTCTCCTCGGCCAATCTGGTGCAACCAGGACAATCCTGCCCTGGTGGTGTTCGGTATGTCAAATCACAAGTCCCACTAGGGGGTACAAAGGAAACATGTGCAGCAGTCACTGATTTGGCCAAGACTGGGTAAGGGCAGTGACACACTCTGAGCCCATTTCCACGTGGTGATTGAAGAAGCAGCAAACTTTGGTATTGAAGTGGGTTGCCATCAGATCCATTTCGAGGTGACCCCAGCGGTACAGAATCAACCGATTTAACTCCCCCTCTCCAGGATCCAGATAGTGCCGGCTGAGGAAGTTTGCTTCCATATTGTCCACCCCGGCAATGTGCTGGGCCAAAAAGGTTCTTCTCCACCTAGGCAAACAAGATAGCCTTCCTCAGAGCTATCCTGGTGCTCCTCCTATCATCTTGCCGATTGGCATAAGCTACTGTTGTGATGTTGTCTGAAAACACTCAAACTATCTGGACCTTGATCAGGGGCTGGAAATGCTTTAGAGCCAACCTGATGGCTCTTGCCTCGAGGTGGTTGATGGATGTGCCACATCACTTCCCTGTAGTTCCAATGGTCCTGGGCCATACAGTCCTGGCAATAGGCTCCCCAGCCCGAGATACTGGCATCTGTTGTCAGCAGGATCTAGAAGAAATCGTCCAGCAATACACTCTTCCTCAGATGATAGGGCTGCCGCCATCACTGCAGACTGGTCTTCACCATTAATGGGAGCAGAAGGCTGTGTTCAAACTCCTGACAAGTGGGGGACCACTGAGTCAACATGGACCGCTGGTGCAGTTGCATGTGAGCACACGTCCACAGCACCATCTCTATTGTCGCCACCATCAATCCGAGGAGCTGAAGATAATCCCAGACTCTGGGAGCCTGCTGCACACAGATAAGTACCAGGCAATCCAACAGTCTTTTGACTTTCTTCTCTGGCAGGAAAACTCTGCCCTTTCGAGTGTTGAAACATGCTCCCAGAAACTCCAGGGACTTGGCAGGCAACAGCTGGCTCTTTCTCTGATTGATCACCCAGCTGAGGCTTTCCAAAGAGGACACCACTCGAGATGGTTCTGAAAGGGAACAGGCTCGGGTAAGCCAGTCACTAGATAGGGATGGACACAAATCCCTGAGGACACCACTCGAGATGGTTCTGAAAGGGAACAGGCTCGGGTAAGCCAGTCACTAGATAGGGATGGACACAAATCCCTTGGCATCAAGCCACCACCACCATGACCTTGGGGAACATCCATGTGACAGTGGATAGCCCAAAAGGGAGGGCGGTGAACTGATAGTGAAAGACAAGCACGGCAAAACACAGATACTTCTGCTGATCCACCTGGATCAGGATATGAAAATATACCTTGGTCAGATCCAGAGAAGCCAAGAACTCCCCTCGGTGCACTGTTTGAATCAGAGTGCAAGGTTTCCATCCAGAAGCGCAGGACACATAAGTGCTCATTGACCCCTTTGAAGTCCAGAATGGGCCAGATGAAACCATCTTTTTTGGCACAACAAAAAGATGGAGTATATGCCCTTGCCCCCCTCGCCTGGGAGGATGGGCACTACTGCCTTCAGGCAAAGCAACTTGTCCAAGGTGGTCTGCATAGAGGCACTTTTAACTGCAGACCCATGAGGGGAAATGATGAAAGCATCCGGAATTGGCTCTTTACATTTCAGGACATAGCAGAATTGAATGGTGTCTAGCACCCAGCGATTCTTGGTAACCTGGGCCCATTCCTGAAAGAAAAGGCAAAGCCTGCCTCCCATCAGCGGAACCAGGGAATGGGCTCCCAAACCTTTATTGTGCAGCCCAGGAGAGTGCTCTTCTGGAGGGAACTGAATCCCTGGGCCCACGTGCTCCATGAAAGGATTGAGAATGAGCCCGAGGCCCAGAAGCAGAGGGGACGAAAGGTTTTTCAGATTAATAATGATGAGAGCCCCGAGACCTCCAGGAATCCTGCCTGCATGTCCTTGGTGGATGGGCAGAGGCTGACAAAACAGGGTTACCAGCTTGCTTCACAGGCCCCTTGGACCTGTCTTCCAGAAGGGAGTAAGATTTTGTATCACCCAGCTCCTTCACCAGCTTCTCCAAATCAGCTCCAAACAGAAGCATCCCCTTAAAAGCCAGTTGGGCCAATCAGGCTCTGGAGGATTTGTCCACTGCCCAATGCTGGAGCCAAATCCAATGCCGTAACACTGTCATCAGGGAACCATCCCTGGTAACCAAACACACCAGGTCATACATAGCATCAGAAAGGAAGGATGTAGCCAACTCCAAAAGAGGGGTCGTATCATCTGGTGGAAGAGACTGAATCCACTGGAATAGGGCTGAAGACGTCAGGCTGATACATACTACCAGCTGCATAATAGCCACTGCCACAGTGGACTGGCTCCTCAGCAAGGAATCCACCTTACTGTCCAGAAAATCCTTTAAGGCTGACCTGCCTTCCACAGGAATGGTGGTCTGTCTGGTAACCGTTGTGACCTGTGCATCTACCTTGGGAATGCCAAACTGCTTGATGCACCTCTCCTCCAGGAGAGCGTAGATCTTCTTACACACTCATAGCCCCTTAGGCAGGGAGTCAGGAGGGTCCCACTCTGACCGGATCATATCGTTGATCACATTCGGGAACGGGAAGACAGTAGAGGATTTTCACACCTCTTGAAGGAGCAGTTGTACCTTTGGTGCCTGCTCTGTGAAGGAAGCATTCATTGTGTTCAAGGTGAATGAGACCCTGGCAATCAGCAGCACCAGCTCCTCCTTCTAGAATAGGCGGATCCAGTTTCAGCATAATCTTCTGAAGGCAAGATCACTTCCTCATCCATATCAGAGCCCAGTACCGAGCCATCTGAATCTGAGTCATAGTCAACATCTTGGATAGCTTCCAGCTATTCCCCATCTCAAGGGAGCGCCCCTTGATGAGGACCCTTAGCCAAAAGTAATCGAACAGGGGCATCTACTTTCAGCCCGCCTGGCATGATCCTGTGCCTGGGGGCACCCAAAGACCGCAGGGTCTGAATTTACACCAGAAGGACCAGGCCTGTTGCAAAAATAAAAAATTCCGGGGGGAGGACAATCTGGAGTCTAGAAGCTCTTCTCTCAGACATGACTCCCCAACACCAGGGGCACAGTTGCCACAGATCCCCTAGAGGACAATGAGTGGCTCATAGCACGGTCGCTGTAGTCTCTGGCCGGCTGAATATCTTTACCCATAGGCCATCTGTCACCTCCCACCCTGAGGCAGGCAAGATCGGACTAATAGCATCCCCTGGCTGAGAGTTGGAAAGCAGGCCCCCCAGGAGCGACTCAGAAGCTGCCATGCAGGAAAAGCAGAATCCAAAATGTGGGGATAAGGCACCTTGCTTGCCACAGGTCAAATAATGTTTCCTGGAAGAAGAGATAGAGAGGGCAAGTATCACAACAGTGTGCACTAAGGCCGTGTCGGCCTGCAAGCACGCATTAACTGCACTTTAACGTTACACACATTACAAGTGCTAGGGAAGGTGTGTGCAATGGAGCCACTTGGGCGAAATGTATGTTAGGACCATGCTGCCAGCAGGTGCTCAATAGGTAAAAATGCTACTAATGCGTGCAGAAAATGGCAGGAAACCCCACACTATGCCAACAGTCACCAGTTGTCCACCTTGAATTGCGTCCCAAGAAAACAAAATCGGGAGCACTCAACAAGGACAATGAGGTCAGGCCTAGGGTTGCCAACTTTTTCACAGAGAAAAACCCGACACCTGTGGCTCGACATGCTCCACCCATTCTCCGCCCCCAGTCCCACCCAGCTAAAGTTAATTTGAAAAGGAAAGACAACCTGTGAGGAGCCCGCCCCCATGACATCACTTCCTCAGGCTCTGCGATGACCGGAGGGCTCCTCACACAGTTTATCTTTAGTTTTCAATGTAAGTGTATTGCAGCCGCTGCTCTGTACAAAGCAGAAGCAGCGGCTGCACTGCTATGAGGAATCGCGTTCGCGCCGCGGACTTCGGGACAAAAGCCGTTTTTTTTGCTCTGGCCGCTCCCGATCTTGCGGCCAGAGCAAAAAAACGGCTTTTCAACGGCCGGTTTTACATCTGTGCCGGCAGCTGGCCTGGCCATGGAAAAACCGGCCAGGCCGGCTGAAAACCCTAGTCAGGCCTTGGTATTCACCCACCCCCCCCCCCAAGAACCCTCAGGTAGAGAATCTGTGCCAGGCTCAGCTCTACTCCCCTGAAACTGTTTCACTGGCTGGCTTTGCAGCACTGCATTTAAGGTGTCTGGTAGGCAGATTCTCTGAGAGCCTTCTGCGAACTTTGGGGGGAGAGTAAGAGGGACAGAGGAGGAGGGAGGGAGGGGGCGCTGAGGATATGTGAGGCTGCTGCACTCTTCAAGATCCTTCCAAATTGTGGCTGCCCAACAGGGCCTTATCACAATAAGAGTGTGGAGCAGAACTAATTTTCCCTTCTCCTGTTGTTGTTAAGTGCCATTGATTTGGCGTTGACTCATGTTGACCCTCTGGATAGTTGTCCTAAACTGTACGAGGAATTATTTATTGGCTACCAAAAAGACCATACTCTAAGTAGTCTTTCAGGAGCATATAATCAATCTCTTTTCCTCTCAAACCTCAGATTTAAATTTTCTACAGCTGAGAAGAAAATCCATCCACCAACTGCTGGAAATAAAGAAATACTGAAGAAGGAACCTCTGCTGGTTGGAGTGGACAGAGGCATTAAGTGGTGTTTTTTTTTGGGGGGGGGGGGGGGGGAGGGGGGTGGATGTGTAAGAGAAATCTTTGATGGTATCAGCGTCATGGATTGATACTCTGTAAAGTGTAACATTTATTACCTAAAGGAGAGTTCCCAGGATTTCATTCCGTTAATCTAATCGGGAACCTCTCTCCTGCTGTAAATTTCAAGAGGTGGCAGGTCTAGCTTGTACCAGAAAAAGATGTGGTGACTTTATCAGACTCTCACGGGAGATGATTGATTTATTTTATTTATTTATTTTTTTAACTCCAAAACATCCGCTAAATTAGACATAAACAGGAGAACAACAGGCGACCTCGCTTAATACAAGACATTTGAGTTTTACTTGACGATAGCGACTATATCGGCGCAAGTGCAAACACAGTTCAGCCTCCAAGTTGGGAATTGGGCCTGTTGTCATTAGTCGCCGCCCTACGACGAGAACTACAGGATCTCAGTATGCACACAAGAGGAAGCGCGAGGCTGTAGTAGCTTCGGAACCCTCGCGATACTTTGCTTGAATTGACTGGCGGGCTGCGGAGAAACTGACTAGCAGAGGGCGGGTTGTGCTTGGTCCAGTAGCCAGCGAAAACCGAGCTGGCCCCCAGGTATCGTGGACGGGGGTACTTCGGCCTTGGCATGGGGACTGCCGATCACTCTTTCTGTTTGCTAATCGCTTTTTTTTTCACAGTGCGCAGTCATTGGAGGACTGAAAGTCCTGTCAGGGTTGTTAGCTGTTTGCTGTTTTTTTTTTTTTTCTGAACCACTGCTTTTTCTCAAAATATAGGTTTTGTCGCGATCTCCTCACGTTATTTGGAACAGTAGTGATTTTGGTTTTTCTCCAGATCTTCCTGTTCTAGAAAGGAGTTATTTTTTTTTGCATAGTCCTGGTTTTGAGCTTACAGCCTAAAGCAGTATGGTATTTGTAGCACTCGATTTTACCCATTCGAATCAAATGATCATTATGGTAGCTACTTGAAACAGGATGAGGTTACCTGAAATCCTTCCACTACACTCCTCGGGAGCTCCGCTTCTTTGGCAGATCCCTTTTATCTGTGCACTTATCTGCCACTGCCAACTCCAGCTTGCTGTTCCATAAGCTTGGAACAAACTACCTGAGTTCTTGCATGGGGCTTCTTCTCTAGCTCTATTCGAATCCAGGCTAAAAAAACATTTCTTTGAAGCAGCTTTTGAATCCTAATGCTCCTCACTCTTGTCCACTACACATCTTACTATACTCTAGTTCTCAGTTTTACTATGTGTTTTGTTTTGATTAAATTGTAAGCTCTGATGACTGTGTCTTCCATATGTAAGGCACTGCTTACACCTTGTAGCGCTATACAAATGATTAGTAGTAGTGGTCTTGGACAAGTCACTTAATTCGCCATTACCTCTGGTACAAACTTAAGATTGTAAGCCCAAAAATGCCTATGTACCTGATTGTAACTCTCCTTGAATTTCTAACTCCAATTTCCAAAATCCTCTACTGACCTAAAGTTTTCCTTTTGTAGCTGGATAATTTGCTAGCTTTGCTAATTTCACTGCTTTGGCTGTAGCTTTTGCCAAGGGAAGGATTTTTTAAGAGGGAGATTTTCAGCTGCTCTCCCCTGTTACTGACATACCAGAAAAATAAGTTACTTAAGGGGATTTTGCCAGGGCCTGTGACTTGGGTTGGCCACCCTTGAAAATGGATGCTGGGCTTGATTGAACTTTGGCCCAAGCTCATATGGAAGTTTTTATGTTCTCATAATTATTTTCAAACATTCTGTTTACTCTGTCTTGTTGGAAGAATAACATAAGAATATTTAGTCATAAAGAGTTTAGTAAAACTGCTGTTTTAAGCTGGTCATGTGCTAATTTGGAAATAACAGACTAGTGTAATTATGGGAGAAAGAATAGCGCAAGTATCTGTGAGGAGAACTTCAGGGTTATGAGTTCGGATTTTGTCCTGCCACTACTTTTCCCCAGTGCTTCAGTTTATGCAAGTAAAATTTAGATAGGAATCAGAATACCTTTCCTCCTGTTTGGAAACTGTTAAGCAGCATAAAATACTAACAAATGTGTTGCCAGGTTATCCACCTCCAGAGGTGATTGCTTGTGTGTCTCTGAAATATTAATTGTAAAGCATATTAGGATCCTTTGTGTATTAAAGGTATTTGATCGTTTCAAAGGTGGAAATATATTTAGACAACTTACATTTAGTATAAGAATAAGGGCTTGATATTGAGCTGTGTGCCTTGTTGGCGCATAGCTGTCCCTGCCAGCCTCTAACCCAGAAGTTCAATGCTGCGGTGACTGTTTTGAATATCTGGGGCTCTCTGCAGACACAGGAAGCTGCCGAAGCTAGCTGAGCAGCAGCGATATTGCATGTTGCCTGGTTAGCTTCTGTGCCTTAAGGATAGGCAAGGGTTTTCCTTGCTTATCGTTTTGGTGCAGATCGCTAACTGGACAGCATGCACTATCGCTGTTGCCTGGTTATCTCTTGTTGCCACCTCCCTCTGCTCCTCACACGCCCCGATGCTAATCGGATAGCATTGGGGCACATAGGGGAGTTATACGGTTAGTGCCATTGAATATCCCATTTAATGCATTTACTGGGCTGTAAACCATCTAAATGCCTTTCAAAAATCGGGCCCTAAGTGTACAAGCTGTTACACTGTAGGTACAGATAACCTTCTATAGTTCATGCGGTTTAGTAATTCTAGTCCCCTCTGTTGGAGGGGATGTAGTTATAAGTGTCCTATATCCATAGGTGGTGGGAAAACCCGGACTTGGCACCCGGGGTTCAGAGCACATGTGGGCTGGTGCTGTCTGTCCGGGAGCTGGGCTGCTTTGTGGCTGAGATTGACAGAATCTCCCTGTGGAGATCCCATTCCCCGTGGGCAGAAGGGCAGTGAGACTGGCAGAGGTGGTCTGCAGGAGATGGACAGACAACCCGGACCATGAATTAAGTCGGTCAAGGAAGAGCTCAGCCAACTTATCCATAAAGTGGTACAATCATCCCTTATCCTAGGCTACATACCAAAGACTCTCAAACTGGCAGGGCCGGCCCGTCCATTGTGTGAGAATGTTGTTCGCACAGAGCCCTGTGCTTCAGGGGGCCCTGCACCAACAACATCTCGCATTCATTCGGCAGGGTTGGCTTGAGAGGGAGCCGGAGATGCCCCGGCTTGCCTCTAACAGCCGCCGAAGTGAAGAGTGCCTTTTTTCTTCACTTTGGCAGTTGTGTTGTAGTATAGGCTGCTGGCACGCCAGAGGTCAAAGGGAACTTCCTGTTTTCCAGTGCTCAGCACGCCTGGTGTTGTAGTATAAGCTGCTGGTGCGCTGAGTGCTGGAAAACAGGAAGTTCCCTTTGACCTCTGGCGTGCCAGCAGCCTATACTACAACTCTCCGGCTCCCCCTCAAGCCAACCCTGCCACTGCCGAATGCGAGATGTTGTTGGCATGGGGTCCTATGCGAACAACATTCTTGCACAATGGACGGGCCGGCCCTGCAAAAGTGAAGTAAAAAGGCGCTGTTCACTTCGGCAGCTGTCAGAGGTGAGCCAGGGCCTCTCCAGCTCACTCTAAAAGCCAGTCGGACAGCCAAGGGGCTGTTTGGGGGGGGGGGGGCTAGGACTGGAAATAACTGATGGCAGGGCTAGGTGCTGGAAGTGGGCAGAGTGGGGGTGGGCTTGGACTGAAAGTGGGCTGAGGGTGGGGGGCGGCTAGGATTGGAAATGGGTTGTTGGTGTGCTAGGACTGGAAAGGGCTGATGGGGGACTAGGATAGGACTGGAAATGGTCTTGCCTTCCTTTGCAGAAGATGACCTCCGGTCGGATCCTTAGCTGCTGTGCTTCGATGTGAGGAGAGTTTTTTGCTCCAGTACCTATTAGTGACTAATACCTTTTGGTGGTTGGATCATTTGTTTGTGTTTTTTCAGTGGCCTATGAAAGGATTTGGCCGCCCCTTGATCCTTTATGTCCCACTGGATCAGAGAAGCCATTTTTTCAGTGTACCTTCTGGCTGGAATACAAGTGCCGGATGGGTCAAAGTTCACTCGACTAGGTTGCAAGCCGCCTCCAGTGCTGAGTCTGCCTTGCTATCTCCAGAAATCTGGGTGAAATGAGAATTCAGTCCTTCTCATGTGATATCCTAATGTAATGATTTGGCTTTCCAGTACCCTATATGACCGTCTCTCTGGTGGATGCTGGTTGCAGAGCAGTTTCAGGCATAGGGGGATTATGCAGATAGCAGACTTGGAGACTCTTTCTCTGGAACACCCTAAGGGAGGGGATGCTGTATGGCCACCTTACTGACCCTGGGTGAGCCATTTTCCGCAAAAGTACCAACCGATTTGATCGTGTTTCTAGGACCCCCAGATTGAACTTGCGCACTGTGTTTTGGGGACACTTAAGAGAAGCAATGTGGTTTTCTCTTCCTTGTCAGATATGGGCCTGCAGAAGAAGCATGGCAGGGATTCCTGGTAAAGCAGTTTTCTGGTGATTTCTCTAGGGCCTGGCCCTGGCCGGTGCATGCTGTGTTTAAGCCACTTGACACCTCCCTGCTTGGAACCTGGTGGGTCTCTGTGTCCTTGGCAGATGTTAGAACCTTTTAGTAGTTCCACTGCAAATGCAATGTGTGCCTTCGAGTCAGTCCTGACTCCTGGCAACCCAGAAGCTCCTGGGTTTTCTTGGCAGTGTCACCGGAAGTAGATTGTCAGGCCTTTCTTCCGAGGCAATGGAGGGTTAAGTGACTCGCCCAAAGCCACAAGGAGTGCTAGTGGGAATTGAACCCTGGTTACCAAGCCAGTGTTCTAACCACTAGGCTACTCCTCCACTCCGTAGTTCCACTAAGACTGTGGTTTTACCCGGAACCCTTGGGGTTCAAGTGGTGGCCCTGTTCTGCTACAGGCCTTGCCTTGAAGGGATGCCTTGGGGGATTATCTTATTGAGACTTCTTTCAGCAGGAGTGAAGCAGTTCTGCCCACCTGAGTAGTTTATGGGCTGACCCGAGTGTTCTGTTGGGTCTTGGTGGGCTCCTGTGGTAGAGGGCTCTGGGAGTTCGTGTATAAGTTCTACATGGGGTATTGATACTTTATGATCCATTCCCAAAGTCTCTTGTGTCTGTGCTGTGGCCCTTGGTTTCAAGTATGCCTTTCTGGTTCTTTGGATGGCTCCATTTTTTGTGTTGACGCCTTTGCCATCCTTTTCTTGTTCTGACTGGTCTGTGGGTCTGCCTTTTGTAGAGAAGAGTCTTCAAACGTACTCCTTGCTGCGTCTGGTGGATGGGTAGAGAGTGTTTCTAGACTTAATTGCAATTTCCTTATCGTCTCTCCGGGCCAGTCCAGAACTGATGGGTAGTCAAATCCACCTCCTCTAGCAGCTGAGGACTGAATACAGATTCTTGTTGCCAGGCTACCCAGCACCCCCCCCTGGAGGCAGCAAGCCAGTCTTCTTGTCCTCAGCAGCTGGACTGGATGTGTGGAGGTTTGACTCCCCATCAGATTTCTCTGTTCTGATCCTGAGCTGATACCTTCTTAAAGTTTGTTATTTTTTGGAAGAGTTTCGCATTGGGAGTAGTGCTGTATCCTAGCTGGGTACTTTAGCACTGTCTGATTATTCAGTTTGGCTGTGCCTTCTTCAGTGTGCTTTGGCGGTGGCCTCACCTGGGGTTTGAGACAGAGCCTGTCTCCTCTGCTCGGGTGGTACCGATACTGGGATCCTGACCTGGGGGCCCCCAGCTGCGGGTATCCTTCGGCGTTGTCTCTCTGGCTCCTTCTCACCGCTCGCAGCGAGTTTTGAGCTCTCTGAAGTGTTTTCGCGGAAGCCGGCTCACTGCAGGTATTTTCTGACCGCCGCGGTTTCCCTTCTCTGGTCCGGTTCCCTTCCCGCGAACGTTTTTCGGGAGGGGGGCTTTGTTTTCGCGTGCCTCCTTCGGAGTTGGGGTCTCCGTGCGGTGGACATCCGTTGGGGTGATGCAGGACGCGGCGGGGGCTCCTATTGACCGCGTTCCCTCAGCACAGCCATCGGAGAAAAGCGCGGGAACGGCGGCCATTTTAGGGTGCTCTCCTGTTTCCTCCGTGCCGTTGGTTAAGCCGGCGAAACGCAAGGCAAAGGCTAAACATGCCGAAGTAGAGCGAGAACAGCCTGTGGTTGCAAACTTGCCACAGGAGCTTGATCCGCTGCTGTCTCCTGAATTTATATTAGCTTTTCACAGGGCTTACCTGCTTAAACGGTCTCAAGCTCCGGGGCCTGGGGGGGCCGATTCCCTTCTGGGTTCTCAGGCTCCTGTTTCTGGCTGGACAGATCCCGGGGAGGGGATTTCTGCTTTGCCTGTTTTCCAGGGCCCTAAGGTGGAGGAGAGTGTCCTGGCTACAGAGGTGCTGGGGCCTGAGGAAGGGGAGCTCCTGGCTGAGTCAGATTTTGATTCCTGGCCCACAGAATTAGAAGAGGGAGAGTTGGGGCCAGGGGAGGACCCTAATCTCTTTAGGGTTTTTAGGCGGGATGAGTTGTCGGCTCTGATAGCTCAGTCCCTCTCTGCGCTCAATATTATCCCTCCGGTTGTGCAACAGGAGCCCTTGGAGGATCCCTTGTTACAGGGGGTCCGGTCGGATCAGAAATATTTTCCTTTCCACCGGGTCATCAAGCAAATGATCGAATCCGAATGGGAATTTCCGGAGGCTTCCTTGCGGGGGGCAAAGACGATGGCGCGTTTGTATCCTGTTCCTCAAGAGGAGCGAGAACTACTGCGTATGCCTAAGGTTGATGCTCTGGTGTCTGCGGTCACCAAGAAGACCACCATTCCTGTGGAGGGGGCTACCGCCCTTAAAGATATGCAGGATCGTCGTCTCGAAGGACTTTTAAAGCAGGTTTTTGATGCCAACGCCTTAGCGCTCCAGGCGTCCGTGTGTGGGGCGTACGTGTCTAGAGCGTCTATTCGGTGGAGTCAGTTGGCGGCTACTCCTGAGGGAGCTTCTGCTCCTTCCTTGCAAGGCGCTCAGCTGGAATCGGCGGTGGCGTATCTTGCGGATGCCTTCTATGATTTGATCCGGATTTCCGCGAAAGCTATGGCTTCCACGATTGCGGCCCGTCGCTTTCTTTGGCTGCGTAATTGGGCAGCGGATGCCTCATCCAAGGCTCATCTCAGTAAGTTGCCCTATAAGGGTAGGCTTCTCTTTGGAGAGGCGCTCGAGAAGATTAAGGATTTGGGGGACTCCAAGGGTGGTCGTCTCCCGGAAGACCGTCCTCGGTCTGTTAAACAGTCTTCCTTTGCTCGCGGACAGGGTCGTGACTTTCGCCGTTTACGGGGTGCTCGCTTCACTCCTTTATCAGCGGGGTCGTTTTCAATCCCGGGGGTCGTCCTTTCGAGGCGCTAGAGGTTCAAGTAGAGGTTACTTCGGTAACACTTCCCCTTCCCTTAAGAAGCCACAATGAAGCGAGGCCGGTCCAGGCGGAGCTGCCGGTGGGAGGTCGATTACAGGCGTTTGCCTCCGCTTGGGCCGCCATTACCACCGACAGGTGGGTGCTTCAGATTATCCGAGAGGGGTATTCCCTCGAGTTCGCTTGTCCTCTGGCGGACGCCTTCGTTTTCTCTCCTTGTGGGCCGCTGGCCAAGCGAAAGGCGATCCACGACACGTTGCAGCGCTTATTGCAGCTCCAGGCCGTGGTGCCCGTTCCTCGCGACCAGTGCGGCTTCGGTCGATACTCGATTTATTTTGTGGAGCCCAAAAAGGTGGACTCCTTTCGGCCCATTTTGGATCTGAAGCATGTGAACCGTTGTCTGCGCGTCACTCATTTCCGGATGGAAACCTTGAGGTCGGTGCTTCGCTCTGTGCGTCCCGGGGAATTTCTCTCTTCCATCGATTTGACGGAGGCTTACCTTCACATTCCTATCAAACAGCGTTTTTCTCCGGTTTGTGGTTCCCATGGGTCATTTCCAGTTTCGGGCTTTGCCTTTCGGTCTCGCGACGGCTCCGCGCACCTTCACCAAGGTTATGGTGGTGGTCACAGCAGCGCTTTGCAGGGAGGGGGTTCAGGTTCATCCTTATCTGGACGACTGGTTGATTCGAGCGGCGTCCAGGTCAGAGTCCCTTGCGGCGACCGCTCGCGTGGTTTCTTGTCTCGAGAGTCTTGGCTGGATTGTGAACCAGGCCAAAAGTCATCTTCAGCCTGTGCAGCGGCTTCAGTACCTGGGGGCGTTGTTCGACACGGGCAAGGGACTGGTCCTCTTGCCTCTGGAGCGAGTTCGGAAGCTTCTCGCTCATGTGTCCAGTTTTGTGCGTCTTCGCGCTCCGACTGCTTGGAAATACTTACAGTTGCTGGGGCTGATGGCAGCCGCCTTGGATCTGGTGCCGTGGGCCCGAGCGCACATGCGGCCGCTGCAGCGGGCGCTACTGTCTCAGTGGTCGCCTCAGCGTCATCCGCTTTCGCGGCGCTTGCCTTGCCCCGAGCATGTCCGGCTCAGTCTTCAGTGGTGGTCGGATCCGGTTCATCTTCTGGCGGGCGTTCCTCTGACCATTCCGGAGTGGGTGTTGGTCACTACCGATGCCAGTCTCACCGGTTGGGGGGCGCATTGTCTGACCCGCATAGCGCAGGGCGTCTGGTCGCCGGAGGAAGCCAACTGGTCCATCAATCGTCTGGAACTCCGGACGGTTTATCTGGCGCTGCTCGCCTTTGCCGAGCTTCTGGAGGGACAACCGGTTCGCGTCTTCTCCGACAATCTGGTGACCGTCTCCTACATAAATCGCCAGGGCGGTACAGGAAGTGCCCCTCTCCTGGAAGAAAGTCAGCGTCTGTTTCAATGGGCGGAGCTGCACCTCACGGCGCTGTCGGCGGCTCATGTGGCCGGAAAGAGCAATGTGCAAGCCGACTATCTCAGTCGGAATGTGCTGGATCCAGGGGAGTGGGAGCTCAATGCGGACGTCTTTTGCGAGCTCACGTTGCGCTGGGGTCACCCGGTGATGGACTTGATGGCGACTCTTCAGAATGCCAAGTCCAACCGTTTCTACAGCCGACGCAGGGAGCACATGTCGGAGGGTCTCGACGGTCTCGTTCAACCGTGGCCGGCGGGGTGGCTACTCTGTGTTTCCTCCGTGGCCGTTGATAGGCCCGGTTATTCACAGAGCGGCCTCTCACGACGGTCTTGTGATCCTGATTGCTCCGGATTGGCCTTGGCGTCCTTGGTACGCCGATCTGATGCGACTCCTGGTGGAGCCGCCGTGGCGGTTACCCGCTCGCCTGGACCTACTTCATCAGGGTCCCGTGCCAATGCCTCAGGCGGATCGGTTTTTGCTTACGGCATGGCTCTTGAGCGGGAACGCTTGCGCCGCAAGGGTTACTCCTCGGCGGTGATCGCTACGTTGTTGCAGTCGCATAAGCGCTCCACGTCTTTGGCTTACATCCGAGTGTGGCGTGTGTTTGAGGCCTGGTGTTCGGAGCGCGCCTTGCGGCCCCGTGGGTCGGCTGTTCCAGATATTCTCGCCTTTCTTCAGGACGGATTGGAGAAGGGTCTAGCCCTTAGCACGCTTAAAGTGCAATTGGCGGCGCTGACGGTTTTTCGTGGGTCCATTTCCTGTTCTCGTCTTTTGTCGCATCCGGATGTTCTTTGGTTTCTTACAGCGGCTCGGCATATTCGACTGCCGGTTCGGCCGGTTATTCCTCCGTGGGATTTGAATCTGGTACTCGAGGCTCTCACTGTCTCTCCCTTTGAGCCGCGTTCCTCCAGTTCTATCCGAGAGATCACCTGGAAGACAGCGTTTTTGGTGGCCTTGTGTTCGGCTTGCCGCATTTCCGATTTGCAAGCGCTTTCGTGTCAGCCTCCTTTTCTGCAGTTCTCGGTGGAGAAGGTGGTTTTACATCCGGTTCCGTCTTTCCTGCCTAAGGTAGTCTCGGCTTTTCATCTCAACCAGACGGTTACGCTGCCTACTTTCGTTACGTCTGGGTCCGGGGCTCACTTCGATCGTTCTCTCCGCAGATTGGATTTGGGGCGTGTGCTCCGTCGGTATCTTAAGGAAACGGAGTCGTTTCGGCAATCCGATAGGTTGTTTGTGCTCTATGGGGGGCCGTCCAAGGGGAAGGCGGCCTCCAAAGCCTCCATTGCGCGCTGGGTTAAACAGGCCATTAGAGCCGCCTATGACGCCAGCGGTAGGACCGTACCTGTCGGCCTTCGAGCTCATTCGACCCGGGGTCAGGCGACCTCCTGGGCGGAATCCGCCTTAGTTCCTCCGGTGGATATTTGTCGGGCGGCGGCCTGGTCTTCTCTGCATGCTTTTTCCCGGCATTATCGTTTAGATGTGCTTGCCCGTCAGGATGCGTCTGTGGGGGCTTCCGCCGTAATCGCGGGGCTCACAGGTCCCTCCCAGGGTTAGTTACTGCTTTGGTACTACCCATCAGTTCTGGACTGGCCTGGAGAGACGATAAGGAAGGAGAAATTAGACCTTACCTGCTAATTGTCTTTCCTTGAGTTCTCTCCGGGCCAGTCCAGAGCCCGCCCTGTCAGTGTTCGCGGTGTCTTTTCGGTGGGGTATACTGCGCATTTCTCGCTGGGTTGGTTGGTCAAGTAAGCACAGGATGCGAGAGATGCTTAACAATGTGAAGAAAAAAAAAAATAAAAATTTCAAAGACCGGGGTGATCTTCCCGGCGACCATGCTGCTAGACAATCACTCCGCATGGTCCGTAGCCTTTTGTGTCACTCTTCCATAGTTTTCGGGAGATATTCGTTTATTGTTTTATCTGTTCCTTGCTTTGTACTTTGCGACTGGCTTGCTGCCTCCAGGGGGGGGGGGTGCTGGGTAGCCTGGCAACAAGAATCTGTATTCAGTCCTCAGCTGCTAGAGGAGGTGGATTTGACTACCCATCAGTTCTGGACTGGCCCGGAGAGAACTCAAGGAAAGACAATTAGCAGGTAAGGTCTCATTTCTCCTTCTCATGCCTCCTGTCAGCTGGATCTCTTTTATCCTTGGTAGTTTGAGAGAAGTTCTGGCAGAGGTCAAGTCTTCTACTTCCCATTCACCCCTAGAGACTTTTGGGTACAGCGTGCATATTGCCTGGAAAGCGCATTGAGGAGTGAGTCTGCATGGGTGTCCCCCAGAAGACATTTATAAGCCTCTTGGCTTTAATTGATCACTTTTTGTGAGACCCCCAGGATTCTTGGGGAGGTTATTCAGATGACTCCTCCGGCAGCATAGTCTGTCCTGTTCATCTTCCTCTCATCCCGAGTGTTTGGGTGCATCCATTTGTCTAGACTGGTCTAGCAGGATGAGAAAGGAGAGATTTTAAATATATCTGATAACATCCTTTCCTCGAGCCGTGCTAAACCAGTCCAGGAACCTGCTCTGGAAGACTTCTTTTGCAGGTTGGAAAACCTGCAACCTTTTGGTCACATTAGCGATGTTACTGCCTAGGAGATTCTTTCTGCAGACTTGGGGGTTCTGGCTACTGTGGAAGGTCTAGTGAATCTTGTGGGTGGCTCCACTTTTATTCATAGAAAGAAAGCCAAGGACTCAAGTGATAAGTACTTTAGTGATAAGGATGTGTGTGTTTGAGTAACATTATCTGAGTTTTTTAATGAGTTTTTTAGTTTTATATTTAGTATGATTCTGACGTTCTACTTTTATGCAGAAATGTTTATAATTATGAGTTCATAAGATAACAGATATGTTTAACTTTAGGTGCCAGTATATTTCATGTTATAGTTTTTTAGGTCCCTTTAATGGTATATGTAATGTTATTAAATCATGGTTCATAGTTTGTTGCACATCTGAGATTTGTTAATAGCTGTACGCCCTTATTAGCTGTTACAAAAATATTTTTAAACACTTTGTTTACATATTTATAATTTTATTATGTATTAATGAATTTATATGTATACTTGATTTCTTAATGGTGCGTTGTTTACTCTTAAAAGTAATTTTGAACTATTTTTTAAAATTCATATGGTTTTATATTTATATGTTTTTATATGTTATTTTTTTAGCCAAGTTAAGCCCCTGATGAAGACATAGCGAAACATGGCCTGTGTCAGGCCATTGGCTGAAAGTGGTTCAATAAAAGTAATCTTCCTGTGCTATCCACGTTTCTGACTGGATCTAACTGAGAAGGAAACAGGAATAAATAAGGACAGGGACAATAGAGCAGAGAGAAACCCAAGCAGATAGGAGCAGAAACACAAATTGAGCAAGAATCAAGATTGAAGCAGGGTTGCTGGGTTTTTCAACGGCAGCAAGCCATTTCGATGCTGAAATAAAGCTCAAAATATTACTACTTCTTAAAATTTATATAGCGTTACAGGGCATATGCAGCGGTTTAGAGCCATATAAGAGACAGTCCCTGCTCATAAGAACTTAGTCTAGTCATGACAGACAACACAACTGGGGTTTAGGCTATATCTATGGGAATGGTAAGGAAATACATAGGAGGTGAACAAGAGACTAGGGATCAGGATCAAAAAGCAGTTTCAAAGAAGTGAGTTTTTGGCATGGATTTGAACAGGGCCAGAGATGGAGCCTGATGTACTGACTTAGGTAGTTTCCTTATCGTTCCTCCAGTTCAGTCCTCTACCTCTGGGTTGTCAATCTCCTCCTGCAGCTTGGAGACTGGTATGTCAGAATTATGACATCACTGGATATAGCCTGCTGTACTCTCTCCTTCATCCCAGTGTGACCAGTCTCCATGCAGCAGGCGGAACTGACGAGCCTTAGGGGAAGGCTCTCTGGAGAATCTGATAAGGAGCTTGTAGGACAGTCTATATTTACTTAACAAAATTTAGTTAACAAACTTTTTCTGATTGGTTTTTCTAATTGGGAAGCTGTCTCTCTCTTTAAAAAAAAAAAAAAAAAAAAAAAAGGGCTCCAGGTATTCTTGCTCCCTGCCTGTTACTGTGAGGGCTTCGTTTGGGATGCCGACTCAGGAAATCGAGTTGGTGGTCCCCCTCGAGTGGCCCAGAGGTTCTCTCCCCCCGGACTATATGGGGGAGAGCCCTTCTGTCAGTGCAAGTTTCTGCCGGGCCGCTGCGACTGTATCCGCGGCGCCGGAGGCTTCACTATTTCAATTCCGTGGTGTGCTGGGGCTGCTCTTCAGCTTGCGGTCAGTCGTTTCGGGCAGTGGACGGTGCAGGTTCTGCTCAGCGACCATTTTCTGGCCGCGGAGAAGCCGCGTGGCTGCCGGGCGGTTCGTGAGCCAGCGCCCGTCTAAGGCTCTGGGTAACTCGTTTCTTCGGTTTATTTTGTTTAATTTGATTATTTGGTTTAGTTGGTTTTGTTTTCTTTGTGTCGTGGCGTTTCTTCCCAATTCACCCTTTCAAGACTAAGCAAGCAGAATAGGTGAAGGGGCCTTTCCTCTACGGGGGAGACAGCTCACATCATATAAAGCAAAGGAGAAGTAACTAGGAAGTAAATACTTTATATACTTAAAAAAAAAAAAAAAAGCAGTTGGGAAGTTTGCTGTGCCCTTGGTCAGTTGCAGGTCTAGTTCATGGCAGCCAGATCACAGTGTATTGTGTGTGGCACCAGGAGGGGTACAGTGGCTGATACTGGGGTGTGCCGGGGCTGTGCCACCCTCTCGTCTGCCGTGGAGCAACAGATGGACATCAAGGACTCCCCAGTGGTGCAGGGGGCACCGGCGGGGGCTGCTTCGCAGGGGCCGGCGGTAGAGGAGTTGCCAGGGCCTTCCGGGGCTGTGCTGGCGACGCAGGCTTCGGGGCTCGGGGAATTTAGCCCTGAGTTTATATTACTAATGCATCAGGCATTTTGTCTGCGACGCCAAGGCACGTCGCCCGGTTTTGGGGCACTGGAAGGCTTGACTCCGCAGTTAGAGGAGACTGTCGACGTAGGCCAGGCCCCGCCAGCGCCGAAGAGAGCGAGAACGAAGACTTCTATCCCTCCGGAAGGCGAATGGCCGGAGGTCCAGGATACGGACTGGGATCAAGATGAGGATGCGCAGGACCTAGAAGAGGGAGAGATCCCCGAGCCGGAGGATTAAGCTAAGATTATTAGAGTCTTCCGCAGAGAGGAGTTTGCGGTCTTGATCATGGAGTCGATGCAGATGTTGAATCTTGCTACGCAAGCGGCTGCGGAGGAGGACGTTGAAGATCCGGTCATTCAGGCGGTACGGCAAACACAGGTGGTGTTTCCCGTACACAGAGTGGTTGAAAAGATGATACAGGACGAATGGGACAAACCGGAAGCAGGCTTACGAGGGATAAGGGCTATGAATAGGGTTTATCCTTTGGTGGATAAGGATAAGGAACGATTTCGAGCACCATGGGTGGATGCGGTGGTGTCAGCGGTTACGAAAAAGACCACTATCCCGGTAGAGGGTAGTGTGGCTCTGAAAGATGCCCAGGACCGTAAAGTGGACGGTTTACTGAAACAGGCTTTTGAGGCAGACTCTCTGTCGTTGCAGGCTTCCATCTGTGGAGCTTGGGTGGCCAGGGCATGCTTGCAATGGGTCCAGCGCCTGCGTCTGTCTACGCATTTGGATCTCGAGGAGTTGAAGGAGTTGGATCGGCTGGAGTCTGGGTCCGCATACTTAGCGGATGTACATTATGACTTGATCAGGGCGCTGGCCAATAGCACGGCGTCCGTGGTGGCTGCCCACCGGTCGGTGTGGTTAAGAAGTTGGGCGGCGGACGGGCCCTCTAAGTCCCGGCTTAGCAAACTCCCGTTTAAGGGCGGTTTGCTGTTCGGCGAAGATTTGGACAAGTTGGTAAAGGACCTTGCAGAATCCAAGGCAGGTAGGCTTCCAGAGGATAAGCCGAAGCAGGGCAGGTCCGGTCAGGGTTATCGGGGCCAGTTTCGGGATCTTAGGAGATTTTGTGCTACGTGGTTCGGAAATTTCCAGAGGGGCCGGTTTCAGGCCCGGGCCCGGGCCCAGGGCTTTTGCGGGTTTCGGGGAGCGAATAGAGGTTTCTCCTCAGCTCCCGCTTCCACAACCCGTAAGTCACAATGAAGTGAGGCGGGTCCCGGCGGAGGGGTCTTCCATAGGCGGCAGGCTTTGGGAGTTTCTTTCCGCTTGGACCCATATCACTTCCGACCAGTGGGTGTTGGAAATAATTCGGCACGGCTATGCTCTGGAGTTCGCCCGACCCGTACGGGATTCCTTCATCATGTTGTCGTGCAGGGGTCCCAAGAAAGCAGTGGCGGTGCGTGGTACTTTGGAGAGGCTGCTTCAGTTGGAGGCAGTGGTAGAAGTGCCGAAGGCCGAGTGCGGCGTGGGTCGGTATTCTATTTATTTCGTGGTGCCAAAAAAGGGCGGAACGGTGCGGCCCATTTTGGACCTGAAGGCCGTAAATCGTTGTCTACGGGTGCCGCATTTCCGGATGGAGACCTTAAGGTCGGTAATGGTAGCGGTGCGTCAGGGGGAGTATCTGACGTCTCTAGACCTTACAGAGGCATATTTGCACATTCCTATCCGAGAAGCCCATCAGAAGTTCTTACGATTCGCCCTTCCTTGGGGGCACTTTCAGTTCCAGGCTTTGCCCTTCGGCCTGGCGATGGCGCCGCGCACGTTCACCAAAATCATGGTGGTGGTGGCGGCGGCTGCCTTGCGCAAGGAAGGGATTCTAGTCCACCCTTGTCTCGACGATTGGTTAATTCGAGCCAAGTCCGAGGAGGAAAGTATTCGAGTGACGAACAGGGTGGTGCACTTTTTGCAGAGTCTCGGTTGGGTGGTCAACCAGACAAAGAGCTGTTTGGTTCCTTCCCAGGACCTCGAGTACCTCGGGGTTCGGTTCGACACCAAGAGGAGGCAGGTGTTTCTGCCGCACAAGAGGGCCGAGGCATTGCGGATGTTGGTCCGTCGGTTGTTATCGGTGCCAGCACTGTCGGCGTGGGACTATCTCCGGGTGCTGGGAACCATGGCGGCAACGTTAGAGGCGGTGCCGTGGGCCAAGGTACATATGCGACCTTTGCAAAGAGCGCTACTTCGCCGCTGGTCACATCAGACCGACTCCTTGAGCAGGCATCTCCCGTACCCAAGCGGGGTCAGGCGGTCTCTCCGTTGGTGGCTGCTCTGGTCATTCTTGGCAGCTGGCATGCTGCTGGAACAGCCGGACTGGCTCCCGTTGTTGACGGACGCCAGTCTGGTGGGCTGGGGGGCCCACTGCGGAGCCCAGTTTGCGCAGGGACTCTGGTCTCCCCTGGAAGCCTCTTGGTCGATTAAATCATCTGGAGCTGCGGGCGGTAGCCCGGGCACTTCATACGTTCGAGAGCTTGGTTCTGGGTCGTCCAGTTCGCGTGCTCTCAGACAACTCGGCGACGGTCGCCTACATCAACCGTCAGGGCGGCACGGGGAGTGCTGCAATGGAAGAAGAGGCGGACGGCTTGTTCGCTTGGGTGGAGAGTCGCTTGACCGCCATCTCGGCGGCGCACATTACAGGGAAAAACAATGTGACAGCGGACTTCCTCAGCAGAGTACAGGTGGATGCAGGGGAATGGGAGTTGCATCCCGACGTCTTCGAGGAGATAACAGTTTGCTGGGGAAGTCCACTAATGGACCTAATGGCGACGTTTCAGTCAGCAAAGGTCAGCAGGTTCTTCAGTAGAAGACGGGAACGGATGTCAGAGGGCATAGACGCGCTATTGCATCGGTGGCCAGGCGAAGGTCTCCTATATGTGTTTCCTCCGTGGGCGTTGATAGGCCGAGTGGTTCAAAAGATCGGGGCTCATCCCGAAAGAGTGCTGCTAGTGGCACCCGATTGGCCGAGGCGTCCGTGGTACGCGGACTTAGTGCGTCTCCTGGACGGAGAGCCCTGGCGACTCTCTGCGATTACAGATCTGTTGCTTCAAGGTCCACTATTCATGCCTCAGGTGGATCGGTTCTCGCTTACGGTATGGCCATTGAGAGGGCTAGGCTGAGTAAGAAAGGCTACTCTTCGGCGGTCGTAGCAATCTTACTTAAAGCGCGGAAGCAGTCGACATCTTTGGCATATGTGCGGGTCTGGTGTGTTTTTGAAGATTGGTGCTCCCGGCGTCAGGTTAGAGCATCTGCGGCTTCGATCCCTTTGGTGTTGGAGTTTTTGCAGAACGGCTTTGATAAGGGTCTGGCTGCCAGTTCCTTGCATGTTCAGCTGGCAGCCCTTTCCTGTTATTGCGGCAGAGTCAACGGGGTGTCTCTGGGAGCTAACCCTGATGTGGGTCGCTTTCTAAAGGCGGTCTCTCGGTTGCGACCGATGCGTCGGGTTTGCGTTCCGCTGTGGGACCTCAGTCGTTTTGACGTCATTATCCAAGCCTCCCTTTGAACCTTTGCGCCAGGCTTCGGTGAAAGGATTGACGTTGAAAACAGTTTTCCTAGTGGCCATTTGTTCGGCAAGGCGTATTTCGGAGCTGCAAGCATTGTCGTGTAGGGAGCCATTTCTGACCTTTTCTAGAGAGAAGGTGGTGTTGCGTCTGGTGCCATCCTTTTTACCGAAGGTGGTGTCTCCTTTCCATTTGAATCAGGCGGTGTATTTACCCGTCCTGGGTTCTTTGGAGGGTGACGAGTCTGATCGCAGTCTTCGTTGTTTGGATGTGAAGAGAGCTTTGCGCTGCTATTTGAGAGTGACAAAAGTTTTTCGCAAGTCGGACCGGTTGTTTGTAGTATTCGGGGGAGTGCGCAAAGGGGAGGCAGCGGCTAAAGCCTCCATTGCCCGGTGGGTTCAGGAGGCAATTGCTTCTGCGTATTTGCTTCAAGGGCGTTCCGTACCCACGGGGTTGCGAGCGCATTCCACCCGTGTGCAGGCGTGTTCCTGGGCGGAGCACAGTCTGGTTCCGCCTTGTTTGTAGAGCAGCGACGTGGTCGTCTCTTCATACATTCAGTAAGCATTACCGTCTGGATTTGGCAGCGGATTCTGATGCCTGTTTCGGGTCGGCGGTGCTGTCTGCCGGCTGGAAGGGTCCCTCCCAATGATTACTGCTCTGGTACATCCCAGAGGTAGAGGACTGAACTGGAGGAACGATAAAGAAATGATAATTACACTTACCTGGTAATTGTAGTTCCTTGAGTGACGACAGTTCAGTCCTCCTTCCCACCCAGAATGTTCCGGACGGATCCAGTTTGGTGAGCAGAAGAAGAGTGTTGCAGGTAGGTCTACATTTTTTCGGTTTAGTGTAGGGGTGCCTCTCTCCGTGGCAGGGCAAGGGGTGAGAATGCCTTGCCTGAGGGGCTGAAAAGTTATATGGTTAGTTTACGATGTGTTTCAGTAATGACTGTTAGCTACTTATTTGTTGCTCCTTTGAGTCTGCTTTGTTAATAGTTCACACTGGGATGAAGGAGAGAGTACAGCAGGCTATATCCAGTGATGTCATAATTCTGACATACCAGTCTCCAAGCTGCAGGAGGAGATTGACAATCCAGAGGTAGAGGACTGAACTGTCGTCACTCAAGGAACTACAATTACCAGGTAAGTGTAATTATCATTCCTTCCAGGCATAAGGAGCAGTAAGGTAGAAGGATTGAAGTCTGGAGTTGGCAGTGGAAGAGAAGGGCACATAAAGAAGGGATCTGCCAGAAAAGTGGAGTTCCCGAGGAGGGATGAAGGGAGAGATAAGAGAGGAAAGGTAGCGAGGAGCAGCTGAATGAATGTGCTTATAGGTCACTTGTAGACGTTAGAACTGGATGCAAAAATGAATAGGAAGCCAATAAAATGACTTGAGAAGAAGAGTGACATGAGCATAGCGACCCTGGCAGAAGATTAGCTGTGCAGCTGAATTTTGAACAGATTGAAGTGGGGAGAGATGATTCAGAGGAAGACCAGCGGAGGAGGTTGCAATATTCTAGATGGGAGGTGACTAGAGAATGAATAAGGGTTTTAGTAGCATGTTCAGAAAGGAAGGGACGAATTTTGCCAATACTATAGAGAGAGCTAAAACCTGCCCTTTCTATCTGTTGTATGTGTGTGGGGAAGGAGAGGGATGAATCGGATGACTCCAAGATTGTGATCTGAGGAAACGGGGAGGAGTAGAGTGTTATCCGCAGAAATAGAAAAATAAGGAAAGGGGGGATGGGCTTAGTGGGAAAGATAAGGAGCTCAGTTTTGAATTTCACATGGTGGTAAGACATTCAGGCACTAATGTCAGATAAGCAGGCAGAGATCCAGGCCTGGATTCTTGGTGAGATTTCAGGTGCAGAGAGGTAGATCTGAGAGTCATCAGCGTAGAGATGGTACTAAAAAACCATTGGAGGAGATGAGTGCACCAAGGGATTGAGTGTAGAAAGAAAAAAGGAGAAGGTCCCAAGACAGAGCCCTGGGGTACACCGACTGAAAGCGAGATAGCAGTAGAGGAGGATCCATCAAAACATACGCTAAAAGTGCGGTGGAAGAGAGAGAAAACCAGGACAGGACAGAGCCCCTAAATCCAAGTGAGGACTGGGTATCATGAAGACCTTTAAGGCAACTTAAGAGTACATCTTATGATTTGGTGTCCTGTATGTGTGTGCTGTTGCACTGGGTATATTTGTATTAGTGGTTATGTGTCTTACAGTTTTGGGGGGGAGGTGGTATTGGATATTAGTATGGAATAGTTGATGGAGGGAGAGAAGGGATGGGATAGATTTACTGGATGTCCACTGCTGATTTCTCTGTCTCCTGCATCTAGTCGCTGGAGACCCAGATCCACTGAGAGAACTGGGGAAATAACTCCTCAAGCAAAGCCTTCCCTTCCAAATCATCCCTCCAGTCCATTCCAGGTGCATGGGTTGTGCCCCCCCAGCCAGCAGATGGAGAATGAGCAAGCCAGGCTTTGCTGATATCATCCTATAAGGACTCTGTGCATCAAGAAAACTGGCCAGTATAGCTCAGTCCACCAAGCAAAAACAGCAACACTGCCGCACAAATGAGCAGAGAAAGAACCAACAAAGGAGTGGGCAGAGAGTTCACACAACAATTTTATTAATCTTTAAAATCAGTGGCCTAAACCCAACACAGGACCGTGTTTCGTATTGAACTTCGTCAGGGGTTATTTGGTCACACTAAAAAACATATAGAAACATAAACAATTAAAATTGTACTTAAAAAGCATAAATTAATTATAACATCCTAGACTGAAAACATCAATATAAATGGTATAATAAATAGAAAACATAGGAATAAAAACCATTCCATAAAGCAAAATAGCAATAAAAACACCAAAATGAACAATATTAATGATAATTAAAATATGATAAAGAAATATATCCATTAAAAAATATATATATATATGAAAACGAGTGTGGTGTAACAAATGTACCACAACAAGAGGCCCTGAATATCATTGAACAATGCCTTCGTTTTAGATAGACTCATAGACGTATCCCCCACTGCATTTCCTCTGGCACTTGCTGAAATAGCATTATGCAAGAACTGTTTCTGCTTTAGGGACCTGTTTTATCAGCAGATTAAGGGGGTTGCCATGGGGTCATCCATGGCCCCCGACATTGCAAATCTCTATATGTTCCCTGTAAAATAGTTATCTCCAAGTTATAATACCCTGTTCAATGTAATTTCAGTTTGTTCAATGTAAACCGCACTGATGCAGAATAGCGCGGTATATAAGAGAATGTAAATAAATAAATAAAATAAAAAATATGTTTCAGTTCGAGGAGGATTTTCTCAAAGATCACTGTTTCAAGGACAGCATTAGGCTGTGGATAAGATATATAGATGATATTTTGATCATATGGGTTGGTTCCATGGATTTATTACTAGAGTTTAATACATGGATCAATAACCTTGATGACAATTTACGTTTTCAAATAACTTATGATCCGGTACAGATCCCTTATTTGGATTTATTAATAAAAAAAAGAAGATTCCAAATTTAAGACAACATTATATAGGAAACCAACCGACAGGAACCATTTGTTACACCACACTAGTTTTCATAACCCATCTCTAAAGAATAATTTGACAGTTGGCCAGTTCCTTAGAGCTAGAAGAATTTGTACTTCTGAGGAAGATTTTGCATCTGAAAGAGAGATTTCATGCACGCCAATATCCGCATCATTCTGTTGAAAAGGCTTATATAAGAGCCCGAGATTCTTCGCGTGATGTTTTGTTGAGGCCACAAGTAAAGAAGAACACCCAGAATAAAATAGTGTGCCCTTTGCTATACTCCTTAAAGTCAAATACTATTATCAATATTTTTAAAAAGGAATGGCACCTAATTCAAGCCATCCCTGGTTTTCAGGATATGACTTTAATGGTAGCACATAAACGTAATATTAATCTTCGGAATTTCTTAGTCCCATCAGCATTTACAGAAAAGAAAGCGGCATCCATCTATAAGGGACAATACCAATGTGGGCACTGTTCTGTCTGTGCACACGCACTGTCAGTATGGAAGTTTTTTGTTCATCCTTCACCCAAAAAATTTCATATTGATGATTTTTCAAACTGTGATACGACACATGTTTACGTCTTATGTCCGTGTAACAAGTTATACATTGGCAAGACTATGCGTAGTGTACGGGTACAGATAGTAGAACACAGAAGTTGTATTAGAAGGAAGTTAGTTGACAAACCTTTAGTCCAACATTGGCTGGATATGAGTCACAAATTGTCTGATTTAAAATGTTTTGTTATTAAAAAAGTAAAATTAAATTGGAGAGGTGGGGACATTGATAAAACCATGTTGCGGTTAGAACAGAGATATATTTACCTGTTAGATTCTATGGCCCCATATGGTTTAAATTTAGAAAGAGACTTGTCTGTTTTTTTGTAAACATTGTCCTTTCCTTCACGTTTTTTGTCCAGTTCCCCTTTCTTTGGTTTCATTGTAGGATCATTTCTGATCCCTAGGCAGGCAGTGGGGTATACTACACACTTTTTAGTAGGCTTAAGTCAGTGGTGTCGTTTTTAATAACACTTCATTTAATGCATGGTTACAAATTATTGGTACATGTCAGCATTAATATAGTTTTGAGTGGGTATGTATTTAACAATTTTTGACTCATGCTGGCACTTAGGAGATATAATAATAATTTTTTACTTCGTGGGCACACGATGGTATTTTTGGTTAGATTCAGTTTGGCCATATCAGTCTTTTTATCTGGTATATACGAGGGGGTACCCAAAAAAACAGGAATTATTATTATTATATTTTTTAAAATTTATTGAAAGGCTTCCAAAGAATACATAACAGCATAAACAACAAAGATCTACAAAGAAGTAGCAACAGTAATAACATAACGCCAGATCACAATGGCATTCAACAATATGCCTTCATTTTTGCAATTTTAAAGTAAAGAAACAGTGAGCAGTAACTCCCCAACCACCCGTCCCCCCCCCCCCCCGACACCTTCCCAACCCAGGACCCCCACCCCCCCCACCCTCCCAATCCCCCCCTCTATGGCTTGCTAACGTTCAAGTACGGGGAGGGCGATGAACAGCAGAGACACTCATGGGGCGAGCTCCCTTTAAAGTTTGCAAGGTCCCCCCCTCTTATCCAGCACAGTCACGCACCGTAACGAGAGACAAATGGTGCCCACACCAACTCAAAGCGCGCCAGGCGCATCCTACTGATCGCTACCTCTCTTTCCATGGTATACATATCCCACATCCGTTCCAGCCAAGTCTGAAAGGAGGGGGCCAAGGCACGCTTCCAGGCTGCTGCAAGGGATAACCGGGCTGCATTCAGGCCATGGCGAAGTAAAGCAAGCTGTAGGGCCCATGCTCCCGGCACCGCGACCCCAAACAGGAAAATCCCCGGATCCCAAGGGACACTTACTCCTAGAAGCAACTGCAACCGAAATTGTATACGCCTCCAATAGGCGCGAATGCGGGGGCAGTCCCACCAAATGTGCCCTAGGGTACCCTGATGCCCACAATTACGCCAGCAGAGGTCCACCGCCCCAGGATAGATGTGCGCGATCCACGCCGGAGTCATGTACCATCGGTACAATACAGTCAAACCTCGGTTTTCGTATGCCCTGGTTTTCGTACGATTCGGTTTTCGTTGACTTTTTTCTTCAAGATTTTGTTTCGGTTTTCGTACGTTGTCTCGGTTTTCGTACAGCATTTTACCCCCCCCCCCCCCCCGTACCTGCCATGGATTAGCGTGAGCCAGCGATCTCCCACGGAGCTTGAGCCAGCGATTCTGCGGGACCTCTGGGGAGCCGAGGAGTTCAACGCTCCAGCGTGGCCTGCCCGAAACTGCTTTCTGCCCCGGACTCTCCCCCGATTGACGTCTGCCTGCTGCCTCTTCCCCTGCACATCCCTTGAACCGGGACAGGAGCTGGTGACCGAATCTGCTTCTCCTTGGCGGCCCAGTCTCCCGCCGGGGCCCCTGCCCTCCCGATTGGATTCTGGGTGTCCTGCAGGCCTGCACACGCGGCCTCTCCTTGAAACCTTGCAGTCTGCAGCTGCAGGCTCCTGCTGGCACAGCCCCACGCTGTTCTCTGACTCTCACCTGTGTCAGGCTGCTACCTTAGGGGGGCCGGAGGCAGCCTAAGACTCTCTGTCCCACTGTTTCTCAACTGCCTGCTGCTTGGCTGACACTGCCTCTCCACCTCTCCCGACACTGTGTAGGAGTGGCTGCCCTACAGGCTGGTGTGACTTCGGGCACTGTCCTCTTTCTGGTGCCCTTACTTTTGCTGACATTGGCACTACCTCTCCTGACACTGTGAGCTTGGTAACTGGGTGTGATGGCTGCTAAGTTAAAAGGCAGGCTGGAGCCCCGATTGTGCAGACGGCCAAGATGGCTGTTCCCACCTCCGCTGCTGGTGGTGATTGCTCGATCCCCAGAGGGGAGAGCAGCTGGAGCTGGCTGGAGTGCGTCCCATATGCCAACAAAAGTCTTCAATAAAGGTAAAAGTGATGTTACATGCTCATTTATCCATTTCATTAGTCATTTATATGTATTTCTCATTGTTTTCTGTATGTAAAAAGATAGTTATTCTCTATAAAATGTATTTTTTGTCAATATTTTTGGGTGTCTGGAACGGATTAATTGAATTTACATTATTTTTTATGGGAAATCTTGCTTCGGTTTTAGTCCGTTTCGGTTATAGTCAGACTTTTTTGAACGGATTAATCATGAAAACCGAGGTTTGACTCTATTTTATAATTGGTTTCACGGGCATTAATCGCTACAGCACTTTTCCACAAGTGAGTTTCCGCCCTTTCCCACTGCTGCTCAGTATAGGAAAGGTTCAAGTCGGAGTTCCACAGTTCCCTGTGTCTATTAGAACACGATTGAGAGCCCTGCAGGTGAGCATACAGGGTCGCCACGAGTCCCTTAGTGGTAGTGCACCCCTCACAGTAACGTTCCAAATCGGACAGGGCCCGCACAACTTGGGGCCGAACAGGCTTGGATCGAACCCAGTGTGTCACTTGCATATACTGATAATGTTGCCTAGCCGGAATGTCAAATTCATCTTGTAACGCACGGAAGGGTTGTAATTGACCATCATCAAAAAGCTGTCCGACCCTACTAAGGCCGTGATGTCCCCACTGCCGAAAAACTGCATCACTTAACCCCGGCGGGAAAGAGGCGTTATTTACTATAGGAGCTAAAGGCGTTAAGTCCGTGTCTCGAGATCGAAAGTGCCGATCCCAACAACGGAGGGTGTGGAGAATATAGGGATTGCTAGTACGCTTACCACGGCGTAGTTTCGGGCCTAACCACAGCCAATCTCCCAGGCCAGCTCCCCCCGCCAAGTGCATTTCCAGTTGCACCCATCGCTTAGTACTATCCGCAATCATCCACTCCACCCCTGCCCGGCATTGCGCCGCCACATAGTACCAATATAAATTGGGCATGCCCATACCTCCAGAGCGCGTACGGGTCTAAAGAACCTGTTGCGCCAAGCGTGGATGACGATAATGCCAAATGAATTTCAAGAGCAACTGTTGCCAGGTCGCCAAAGTGGCCCGCGCGATGGGAAGCGGCAGAACCTGAAAAAAGTAAAGGAAGCGGGGAACAACCACCATCTTGACTTCGGCTATACGCCCGAACCAGGAAAGGAGCAGGCCCTGCCATACCTCTAAGTCCCGCCGAACCTGACGAAGCAGGGGATCATAGTTGGCCCGAAAAAAGTCCGCCCGCTCCACGGTCAACTGCACCCCTAGATAACGCAAAGCTCCAGACACCCAGCGAAGAGGATAAGCCGCCTGGAGCTCCGCACAAACCGCCCCGGAGACCCCAACATTCAGAATCTCCGATTTAGTGTAATTGATTTTGAAACCGGATACTCGCGCATAGTTATTGAACAGCTGCATCACAACTGGAAGGGAGGTGGACGGATCCACCAGGGACAGTATGATGTCATCCGCAAAGAGCCAGTATGAACCCCCCTCAAGCCTAGATGTTCACGAAAGCTTTGGGCCAAGGGTTCCATCGCGAGAGCAAAGAGTAGGGGCGAAAGAGGGCAACCTTGTCGCGTGCCCCGTTCCAGCAGGAAGCGTCTCGAATGTCCACCATTGATCCGGATGCACGCCTGGGGCATCTGATAATGACTACGAACCGAACAGATATAATTAGGGCCGAAGCCCATTTTCTCCAGAACACACCATAAGTATTCCCAGTCAACCCGATCAAAGGCTTTTTCTGCGTCAATCCCCACCAGCAAGGCTGGTTGTGGGTCCTGTTGGGCTACGTGTATGACCTGCAACATACGCCTAATGTTGTCTGCCGCCTGGCGCCCCGGCACGAAGCCCACCTGATCCGGGTGAACCAAGCCCGGAAGGACCCGATTCAGGCGCGCCGCCAAGACGGAGGCAAATATTTTAACGTCGACATTTAACAGGGAGATGGGGCGGTATGACGCCGCGTCGTGCAATGGTTTACCAGGCTTGGGTATCATCATGATCAATGCCTCATGCTGGGATGGTGGTAAAAGGGCCCCCCCCAAGATCTCATTGAACAAGATAGTCAAGGTTGGCGCCAATTGTACCTGAAACTTCTTATAATATTCTGCTGGGAAGCCATCACTACCTGGCGCACTCCCAGTTTTCAATCGTCGGATTGCGGTTTCCACTTCATCTACCGTTAATTCAGAATCTAGCTGAGCCCGGTCAGGGTCGGAGAGATGTGGCAGACCAATCTCCCGCAGATAGTCCTGTACGCGATCCCGCTCAAAAGGCTCCGCCTTATAAAGCTGCTCCAGAAAGTCAGCAAAAAGATTGCGTATCTCCCGAGAGATAACCCTCTTCTGTCCCCCAGCGTCGCACAGTTCGCGTACCACTCGCGCAGATTGTTGTTGGCGAAGACGCAAGGCTAGGAAGCGGCCGGTTTTATTCCCATGCTCATAAAACGTTTGTCGTAACTTCCGACGCTTATTATCTAATTCTTTCTGCATACACGCATCCAAGGTGGCTCGAGCTGCCCGCCACTGGCGCAGGACCCGCCGCGAACCAGTTCGGGCGTGCTCCGAGCCCAGGCGGGCAGCCTCCGCCACCAACTGGTCGCGTTCACGCGTCCACTGTTTACGCGTGCCGGCCGCCTCCGCCATGAGTTGACCACGAGCCGTCGCCTTATAAGCATCCCACACCGTGGGGAGAGAAACATCCCCAGAATTGTTAAGCTCGAAAAATTCCGTAATGAAACGGACATGATCCTGCACTGCACCCTGCCGCCGTAGGAACCTCACATCTAGGCGCCAAAGCCTCTGGTGCTCACTGTACAATCCAGGCGGAAGAGCAAGCCAGCATGGGGCATGATCTGACCAAGTCAGCGCTCCATGGCCAGCCTTCACTCTCCCGTCCATCAGGCGCTGATCCAATAGAAGATAATCAATGCGAGTGTGAACCTGATGGACCGGAGAGTAGTACGTATAGCTTCTTACCCCCTCATGGGTATCCCTCCAGACGTCCCTCAGACCTAAGTCAAGCATAAGGCTGGGAATTATTTTTTAAAAGCTATTTATTTCAAATTCTTTACAAAACAACCTTATCCCCTTCAAAATACTCTCCATTACAACTGATACATTTGTCCCACCGGTGCTTCCACTGTTTGAAACATTTTTTGTAGTCTTCTTTAGAAACGGCTGACAGCTCCTCCCTCCTTTTTTTCTTGACTTCTTCAATGTTGTCAAATCAGTGTCCTTTCATGCCCCTTTTCATGCGTGGAAATAAGAAAAAGTCACACGGAGCCAGGTCAGGCGAGTAAGGTGCGTGGGGCAGCGGAACCATGCCATTTTTAGCCAAAAACTGTCTAACAGAGATGGCTGTGTGTGCAGGTTCGTTGTCGTGGTGGAAGAACCAGTCTCCTGTCTGCCACAAATCGGGTCTTTTTTGACGAACACTGTTGCGCAATCTTCTTAAACCTTCCAAATAAAAGGTTTGATTGACGGTTTAACCTGGGGGAACAAACTCTGAATGAACTACCCCCTTGGCATCAAAAAAGCAAATCAGCATTGTTTTGATGTTTGATTTGACTTGACGACATTTTTTTGAATGGGGTGACGATGACGTCTTCCATTGGCTTGACTGTTGCTTTGTTTCTGGGTCGTAACCATAGCACCATGACTCATCACCTGTAATTACCTTTGACAGAAAATCTGGATCAGTTTCAAGCTGTTTCAAAACACGACATGTTTCAACTCGATGTTCCTTTTGATTGTCAGTCAGAACCCGAGGAACAAACTTGGCAACAACCCTTTTCATTTCCAAATCTTCTGTTAAAATTCGCTGAACCGAGCTCCAAGATAACCCACTAATCTCTGACAGTTGATCAATTGTCTGTCGACGGTCTGTGAGCACAAGCTCTCTAATTTTTTCAATATTTTTGTCGATTCGGGCAGTTGGACGCCCAGAATGAGGTTTGTCATCAATCGACATGTCGCCATTTTTAAACCGAGCAAACCACTGGTACACTTTGACTTTTTCCCATAGCGTCATCTTGATAAGCTGTTTCCAACATTAAAACAGTTTCAGCAGCATTTTTACCAAGTAGAAAACAAAATTTCACAGCTGCACGTTGTTCACTTAAACTTGTCGTCATAAAAAAAGAAACAAGAACAAAACAGCGCTAGCAAAAACAATCACTGCAGATGAACAGAACAAGTCAGGTCGACAACACAGGCGGCACTGAACTGACAATGAGTTGCACTATACACGCCTAGTGGCAGAAGTGCGTACTACACAAGCTCCGCCCACGGCAATGTTATTCCTGTTTTTTTTTTGGGTACACCCTCGTATTTATATTTTTAGTTTTTATAATGGGCTCTCAAGCAGGTCATTGCCGGTTTTTTCTCGGTTTTGGCGGCCCTTTAAAGAGCGCATGCGTTAGTGTTTTTAGGTTTCATAATATTATTTGTACTCTTATACGCTGTTTCTGATTTTAACTGCTCAGGTTTTACCTGGTCATCAGGTACTCTTGGTTATTTACTCGGGTGTTCATTTTGATTTCATTTATAGAAGGTTTTTTGTCCTTTGGATGTTTTTATAGCAGGTTTATTCACGATCCTGTTATCACAAAGGTCCAGCGTTTTCACGTTTTTTAAAGCCGACATAGAGTATGCATTAGCCGGTTTTTAGATTACATATTTTTAAATAGTAAAGGTTTAATGTATGCTTTTAAGATTTTTTTATTTATGCTAGCACTAGAACAGTAATGTTTTAGTATATAATCATGATTCTTTGCTATGCGCTAGCATTTGGGAAATAACTTTTTCTTTGAAGTACACGATGGACTTTTAAGTCGGGTCATGTGGCTAATTTTACAAGTTGTTTGGTTTGATATATATATATATATTTAGATTTTTAGTTATATTGTGCTTCATTTTGTCCGTTGGCGTTGTCTTCATTCATTTTTCATTCTTTATTTATAGTGCAGGTGTTAGCAGCTTAGGTTTTACGCTGATCCTTACTTGGCCGTTTTAAGTCTTTATCGGGTGCTTTTTCATCTACAGTTTGATCTTAGACAAGCTCTTCATCTTTTTAATGGGTTTTATTTGCAGGATTTACTCACGAGCCTTTGGCGATTGGAGGGGTAAGCTATTTTTATATCCCTTTGTTATTTTGTTTTAGGGCAAGTTGTTTTTTTATATTATGTGATTTTTAAAGAATAGTAATGATTTGGTGCACGCTTATAACACTTTGGCTTAGTAAGGTATTTCATGAGTTCACCTGGCTACGTCTATAGTTGATTTTTTCACAGCGGTGGTAGCACTATTAATGCACATTTACCTTTTTAATGGTTTTTATGATTCGCTTTTTAATATAGTAATGTTAATTTCCTCTTTTTATCATAGCCATATGATTTTAACATATTGTGTTTTGTACATAATTCATTTTTGTGTCTTTTACCACAGCATACCATGGCTGTTTTATTTCTACATGCCTTTCAGCCAATTTTACATTGGTATCGGCCTGTATTTTGTGGTGCTATCACACATCATTGAGGTAATCCTCCGTTTTACTCCTGCTCCGTTTTTGAATTCACTCTTGCTTCCTTATATTCTTTCATTCCTGCTCCTTGAGATTTTAGTTTTTTCTGATCCTCCTCATCTCCTTGTATATTATAATGTGGTTGTTAAAGGTACCTTCCTCCTGTTTTAATAACATGCTTTTTGATGTACTTTTTTATTTGTGTTTTGTGCTTTTACTTTGCATTCCCTTGTTACTTATATTTTACTATGTTTCACTCATTTACAATGTTTACATATTCATATATATATATATTTTATGGATATATTTATCATATTTTAATTATTTATCATTAATATTGTTCATTTTGGTGTTTTTATTGCTATTTTGTTTTATGAAATGGTTTTTATTCCTATGTATTCTATTTATTATACCATATATATTGATGTTTTCAGTCTAGGATGTTATAATTAATTTGTTTTTTAAGTACAGTTTTAATTATTTATGTTTCTATATGTTTTTTAGCGTGACCAAATAACCCCTGATGAAGTTCAATACGAAACACGGTCCTGTGTTGGGTTTAGGCCACTGACAGTATTGCTCAGTCTCCAGCCGATGGTGGACTTCTCAGTGCATCTGGACTGAACTGCAGAGAAGTGTCTCATGGACTGATTGGTGGCAGAGTGGAGTAGAATTTAGCTTCAGTGGATTGAGAAGGAAGGCAGTTGAGAGCACAAATTTGAAAAAAAATAAGGTGTATCAGACAAAAGGAAAAAGTGATAGTTGTAAGTCTGATCTGGCAACAGCAAAGTGACTGCTTTTGTGGTGCAAAAAGAGAGAGGTAATTTGGTGTTATTGCTGTGGGTGCTGCGATGTGCTCGGAGTTAGTGATGGCCCTACAAATGTAGGAGTGAAAACCCAGGGGCCCCGGGTCCCTCTCTCCAATGCTGTCCAGGCAGGTAGTGAGAGTGGCCTGTGGCTGTCTTCCGGCCGGAGGAGAGTCAGTACTGCCTGCTTCCAGCATCGTTTGGTGCGCATGTGTCTGTTTTTTGCGAGGGAGAGGGGAATCTGCTTGTGCTCGATGGGGATCAGAAGTGGATGGCTTCGGTGAGGTAAGGCAGTTTCTTTTCCCTTTAGTGGGATGTGATTTACCCAGGAAATTAACAGATTACTTTAGAAGCACAGGTCTGTGACCTGTGTAGCAAGCCAGCTTTTACTAAGTGTTAATTCCTTAGCGCTCCGCAGTGCAGTCCTCAACTTCTGGGTTGTCAACCTCTTCCTGCAGCTAGGAGACTGGCATGTGCAAATTCATGACATCACTGGATATATCCTGTCAGCTCCCCTCCTACTTCCAGTGTGACCAGTCTCCTTGCAGCAGGAGGTTGTTGTGAGCCCCGGGTTGGGACTCACTGTGAGGAAATAATAAGCAGCTTTTGGTTTTTTGAGCATTTCTCATTCCTTTTTTTTATTTCTCTTTATTTCTTAATTTCTGCGCTGCTGTTTCTTTAAATTTAATCAGCCCGTTTGCAGGGAGGAGGGGTCAGTGCTCAGCACTACTGGGGCCTCCTGTCTCTCCTCCGTGTCAGCCCTGCCTGCCTGAGGTAGTTTAACTGCTTCTTCTTTATTTCTTGTTTGCTTATTTTCTTATTTTCTTTATTTTCTTGATTAAGTTTAAAGCAGGCTGTGCAGGCCCCGTTGAAGTTCTCTCCCCCCGGACCATACGGGGGAGAGCCCTTCGTCGGCTGGGGGCCTCCGGGGTTTTCCCCGGGTGCCGGACATTGAGGCAGCAGATCGCGGGGTTCCTTTCCCCCGAGGCGGTCTGCGCGACAGCGGCAAAGGCTCAGTTGGGCTGCGGGGAACATCGAGGCTGTTTTTTTTTAAAGCGGCTCGCAGATCCTGGCGCCTTTTTGCCGCGGGGCTTTATTCGCGGCGGCCATTTTGACGGTGCTGGGCCAGCCGCGTGCTTTCCTCTCTACTGGGCTCCATGGTTTTGGGGTAAGACTGCAAACGCTGTTTTTTCTTTTGCTTTCTTTTAGTTGCTTTCTTGCCTGGTAAAGGGGTTAGTTTCAAACTTTTTCTTTTCCTTTTTCTTTCCCGCGGAGGTTTTCCCACCGGGGGGGGGGGGGGGATTTCCTTCGGGCGCTCTTGGCTGGCATAGGTTTTCGGGTTCAGACCAATGCCACAGAGGCCCCTCTGCATTATTTGTGGAGCCCGGAGAGGTCCTGTATCGGTCTTGGGAGTCTGCAGGGGTTGTGCTACCCTGTCTTCCCTTATGGAGCAGAAGCTGGAGGTTAGAGAGCCTGAAGGCATGGCTGAGCTTCCAGACCTTGAGGCTGAGTATTCTTCCCGCCAGGGTGCGCCAGAGCCCCGGCCCGAGGGGTCCGCTGGGCCCTCGGCGCCCCCACCAGCCGGCTTGGCGGTGGGGCCCGGGGGTTTTAGTCCAGAGTTTGTTCTGTTGATGCACCAGGCATTCTGTTTGCGACAGCAAGGCACGGGGCCGGGTTCGGCTCCTCTGCTGTCCCTTGCGGCCCCTCAGGAAGTGGATGGTGCTTCCGGTGTTCCCCCGCCTGCTCCAAAGAAGGCTCGTAAGTCCGCAGCAGTGGTGGCGGATGAGGAGTGGCCTGAAGGATCTGAGGAAGCCTGGGATCCGGAAGGGGATTCTCTGGATCTCGAAGATGGGGAGCTTCCGGAGCCTGAGGACCAGGCCAAGATTATTCGGGTGTTTCGCCGCGAGGAATTACCAGGGCTCATCTCTGAGTCTTTGAAGGTCTTGAATATGGCGTCTCCGGTGGCGAAGGATGTAGAGATCGAGGATCCGGTTATTCAGGCGGAGCGTCAATTGCGCATTGTTTTTCCCTTGCACCGGGTGGTGGACAAGATGATCAAGGATGAGTGGGATAAGCCGGAAGCCGGATTGCGCGGCGTTCGCACCCTGTCTCGTCTGTATCCCTGGGCGGAGCCGGATAAAGAACGTTTTCGTGCACCGCGGGTGGATGCGGTGGTTTCGGCGGTTACTAAGAAAACCACTATCCCGGTTGAAGGGGGTGCGGCCTTGAAGGATGCCCAGGACCGGAAGGTCGATGGCTTATTGCGGCAGACCTTTGAGGCCGATTCCGTTTCGTTGCAGGCGTCGGTGTGTGGTGCATGGGTGGCTCGGGCGTGTTTACGCTGGGCCCAGCGGTTGCGTATGTCCTCACACCTCGAGGAGGAGGATGTGAAGGAGTTAGATCGCCTGGAGTCTGGGGCGGCGTATCTAGCGGATGTTCATTATGACTTGATTCGCGCGTTGGCTAACAGTACGGCTTCTGTGGTGGCGGCCAGACGTTCCGTGTGGCTTAGGAACTGGGCGGCGGATGGTCCGTCTAAATCTCGTCTTAGTAAGCTTCCTTTCAAAGGCGGTCTTCTCTTTGGGGAAGATTTGGATAAGTTGGTCAAGGACCTGGGGGAGTCCAAGGCTGGTCGCCTCCCTGAGGACAGGCCTAAGCCGCTTCGTTCGACTTCCTCGGTTAGAGGTCAGCCTCGTGATTTTCGCCGGTTCCGCTCCCCTCGCTATGCGGGGTTTTCTAGGGGCCGCTTCCAGCAACGCGCGCAGGGGTTTCGGGGCTACAGAGGTGCCGCGAGAGGCTTCTCTGCAGCCTCCCCTTCCACGTCTCGTAAACCACAATGAGATGAGGCGGGTCCTGGCGGGGGGCGTTTCGGTAGGCGGCCGTCTGCGGGAGTTCCTCTCCGCTTGGACCCTCATCACCTCGGACCAGTAGGTCCTCGATATCATTCAACACGGTTACGCCCTCGAGTTTGCTTGCCCCGTTCGGGATTCCTTTATCCGCTCGCCGTGCAAGGGGGTCTCCAAAGCGGCGGCGGTGGCCGCCACTCTCCACAGATTGCTACTGTTGGGGGCGGTAAAGGAGGTGCCCCAAAGCGATTACAGTACGGGTCGCTACTCGATTTATTTCGTGGTGCCCAAGAAAGGCGGAGACTTGCGGCCCATCCTGGACCTCAAGGCGGTCAACCGCTGTCTGCGGGTACCGCACTTTCGCATGGAGACCTTATGGTCGGTTATCGTCGCGGTGCGTCCCGGGGAGTTTTTGACGTCGCTAGATCTGACGGAGGCGTACTTGCATATTCCCATCCTGGAGGCTCATCAATGGTTTCTGCGGTTTGCTCTCCCGTGGGGGCATTATCAGTTCCAGGCGCTTCCTTTCGGTCTGGCGACGGCTCCTCGCACCTTCACAAAGATAATGGTGGTAGTGGCGGCGGCCTTGCGGCGCGAAGGGATCCTGGTCCATCCCTATCTCGACGACTGGTTGATTCGTGCAAAGTCCCAGGAGGAAAGTCGGCAAGTTACGGACAAGGTGGTCCGTTTTCTGCAGAGCCTGGGTTGGGTGATCAATTTTGCGAAGAGTCATCTGGAACCCACCCAGGACCTCGTATACCTCGGAGTCCGTTTCAACACGCGCGCGGGTCGCGTGTTCCTTCCGGCTCCGCGAGCCGAAGCCTTGCGCACTCTCATTCGGAAATTCCGAGCCACTCCGGCTCCGACAGCCTGGGACTACCTGCGAGTGCTAGGTACCATGGCAGCGACTCTAGAAGTAGTCCCGTGGGCGAAGGTTCACATGCGTCCTTTGCAGCGGGCCCTGCTCCGTCGCTGGTCGCATCAGGCGGACCCCTTAAGCAGGTGGCTGCATTGCCCCTTGACAGCCCGCAGGTCTCTGCGGTGGTGGCTTCTCCCTTGCTCTTTGGCGACCGGGATGCCGCTAGATCAGCCCGATTGGTTACCTCTCTTGACGGACGCCAGTCTGACGGGCTGGGGGGCGCATTGCCAGGACAGCTTTGCGCAGGGCCTATGGTCAGGAGTGGAGGCGTCGTGGTCGATCGATCGCCTGGAGCTGCGGGCCGTCTTTCTAGCTCTTCAGGCTTTTCAGCACTTAATACTGGGTCGAGCAGTGCGGGTTCTGTCCGACAATTCGGCGACGGTGGCTTACATTTTTTATTTATTTTTTTTATTTTATTTCAATTTTTATATACCGCGCTATTTACAATCAGCGCGGTTTACAGAGAACCAAAGACCAGAACATCAATCGGCAGGGCGGCACGGGAAGTGCCGCAATGGAGCAGGAAGCGGATCAGTTGTTCCGTTGGGTGGAACCGCGTTTCCCGTTGATTTCAGCGGCTCACATTGCCGGAAAAGACAACGTGACGGCCGATTTCCTCAGCAGAGTTCACGTGGATGCCGGAGAATGGCGGTTGCATCCCGAAGTCTTCGGTCAGATTGTGGAGCGCTGGGGTCTGCCGGTGATGGATCTCATGGCGACCTTTCTCTCTGCACAGGTCCTTCGATTTTACAGCAGGCGAAGAGAACGGATGTCGGAGGGCATAGATGCGCTTCTGCAAGTTTGGCCGCGTCAGGGTCTTCTCTACGTTTTCCCCCCGTGGGCGTTGATCGGTCGGGTCGTTCAGAGGATAGGTCGCCACCCGGGGAAAGTTCTCCTGGTGGCTCCCGATTGGCCTCGTCGGCCGTGGTATGCAGATCTGATTCGCCTACTGGACGGTCGTCCCTGGCGGCTTCCGGGGCGGTCCGATCTCCTAGTTCAGGGCCCCCTTTTCATGCCTCAAGTGGATCGGTTCTCGCTTACGGTTTGGCCATTGAAAGGGCACGCTTAAGAAAGCGAGGATACTCGGCGGCGGTGATTGCCACGATGCTAGCATCGAGAAAGCGCTCCACGTCGTTAGCCTATGTACGGATTTGGCGCCTCTTCGAGGATTGGTGTTCTCGGCATTGGATCCGGGTGGCTACGGTGGCCGTCCCCGTTATTCTGGATTTTCTGCAGGATGGTTTCGCTAAAGGGCTGGCGGCCAGCTCCTTGCGGGTGCAGCTGGCGGCGTTGGCCTGTTATCGAGGTAAGATCAATGGTGTGTCGTTGGGGTCTCATCCGGATGTTCGACGGTTCTTAACGGCGATTTCCAAGTTGCGGCCTTCTCTTCGGGTTGGCGTTCCCGCCTGGGATCTTAATTTGGTTCTCCGGGCATTGTCTCGGTCTCCATTTGAGCCGTTGAAAAGCTCCTCTCTGAAGGATCTCACCTTGAAGGCTGTTTTTCTGGTGGCAATTTGCTCGGCGAGGCGTATTTCCGAATTGCAAGCCCTGTCTTGTCGGGAGCCGTTCTTGACCTTCTCGGATGATAAGGTGGTGTTGCGTACCGTGCCCTCCTTTCTCCCTAAGGTGGTCTCTCCCTTTCACATTAACCAGGTGGTTACTTTGCCGGTTCTCGGTTCTCGCTCTGAGCCTCCCCTCGATCGCGATCTGCGCCGGTTGGATGTTCGGAGAGTGTTGCGTCATTACTTGCAGGTCACGGATTCTTTTCGTAAGTCGGATCGTTTATTTGTGCTGTTTGGAGGTGTGCGTAAGGGGGAGGCCGCAGCGAAAGCTTCTATCGCCAGATGGCTTAAGGAGGCGATTTCGGCGGCTTATTTGCTTCAAGGCCGGGTGGTGCCGTCGGGCTTGCGGGCGCATTCCACCAGGGCGCAGGCTTGCTCTTGGGCGGAGCATCGCTTGGTTCCGCCGGGGGATATTTGTAGGGCGGCTACGTGGTCGTCCTTGCATACCTTTAGTAAGCATTATCGTTTAGATGTGGAGGCGGCAAAGGATTCTCGCTTCGGGTCGGCGGTGTTGTCTGTCGTCCGGAACGATCCCGCCCGTTAGGTACTGCTCTGGTACATCCCAGAAGTTGAGGACTGCACTGCGGAGCGCTAAGGAAATAGTAATTACACTTACCTGGTAATTGTAGTTCCTTTAGCGACGACAGTGCAGTCCTCCATCCCGCCCTCTTTCGGTCATTTTCTGGGTTCCGGAGTGGAGTGTCGGACTGAAGAATTTATACAGGTGAGCCGACTCCATTCTCCTGTTTTTCTTTTCGCTGTCTTTATAGTCTGCCTCTTGTCCCTGCGGCTGTCGCTCGGCAGGCAGGGCTAGAACACCAGCCAGGAGCGCTGGTGCCGTCGTGTTTCAAAAAAAAAAAAAAAAAAAAAAATACATGTTTAATTTGGCGTTAAAAAAAAAAAAAAAAAAAAAAAAAACTTTTCTGGTTGTATGTCACCTACTAGCTACTTATTTCTTGCTCCTTTGAGTCTGCTTTGTTAATAGTTCACACTGGAAGTAGGAGGGGAGCTGACAGGATATATCCAGTGATGTCATGAATTTGCACATGCCAGTCTCCTAGCTGCAGGAAGAGGTTGACAACCCAGAAGTTGAGGACTGCACTGTCGTCGCTAAAGGAACTACAATTACCAGGTAAGTGTAATTACTATTTCCCTCCCCCTCCACCCTGACTCCCGCCAACCTCAGGCATAATCTTAGCTTTATAGGCTCATAAACCTACTAAGGGGGAAGGGTGGTTAAAGTCACTTCCAAGTTCAGCTGGTTATCACCAGGAATACATTAAGGCCTGAAGTTAATTAATCTTGAGGTGAACAAAGTCCCTTAAAGGTAATTTGTATAGTTGTATCAGTACAAGTATTTTTAGCAACTTTAAGTAAACTACTTAAATAGCTAATCAAAATCTTAAAACTAAGATACAGACAGCACTTCAGCAGCGAGATGGGGGCTATCCATCTTTTGCATTGAGTGTCGCATATATGATTTTCTCCCAGTTGGTGAGGTGTCTTATGTGTGCACTAGATGCAAGGAGCTCTTTGGCCTCAGGGAACGAGTCCGATCTCTGGAGGTTAGAGTAGCAGGTGGAGGACATAAGGAAGACAGAGAGGTAAATAGATGATACCTACCGGGATGTAGTACTGAAGTATCATCTTTAATTTGGCAGCCTCTCAGTTGCCATGGAGGAGGGAGGTCTTGTGAAAGGAGAGCATCACCTTGGTGTTGCAGGAAGTGATCCTGTAGCTAGGACCTGTCCCTCAGGAGATGTAAAACCCTCTCGCACTGAGGATGTTTTTCCAGGGCCATGTGCCTATGAGAGAAGGGTTAGGATAGCTGCTGCTGTTGACTATTCAATCATTAGGCACGTAGGTAGTTGGGTGGCTGATGGACGTGAGGATCGCCTGGTAACATATCTGCCTGGTGCGAAGGCAGCAGACCTCACGACCATCTAGACAAGGTTTTAGATCGTGCTGGGGAGAAGTCTTCTGTCTTGATACATGTTGGCACCAAGGACATGGGAAAGTGTGTAGGGAGGTTCTGGGGGCCAAATTTAGGCTTTTAGGTAGGAAGTTGAGATCCAGAACTTCCAGGGTAGCATTCTCTGAAATGCTTCCTGCTCCACGTGCAGGACCCAAAAGACAGGCAGAGCTCCAGAGACTGAATGCGTGGATGAGACGATGGTGCAAAGAAGAGTGTCTTGGTTTCTTAGGAACTGGGCAACATTCTGGGGAAGGGAGCAGCTCTTCCAAAGGGATGGGCTCCACCTTAACCGGGATGGAAGCAGGCTGCTGGCATTAACCTTTAAAAGGAGAGAGAGCAGCTCTTAAACTAGATAGTAGGGGAAAGCTGATAGTTGTCCAGGAGCGCATGGTTTGGAAGGATGTATCCTTGAAGGATACTAGCAAAACATGGAAGTTAGGGCATCTCAACAGAGAGGTTCCAACAGAGATAGAAGTAACCCAGATGGCCTTCCGTACAGAGCTGAAAGATTCAAAATTACACCTATCAACTGATAACCAGATTAATATGAATAAAATACAACTTCTAAAATGCCTTTATGCAAATGCTAGAAGTTTAAAAAATAAGATAGGACAGCTAGAATATATAGCACTAAATGAAAGGTTAGATATGATTGGCAACTCAGTGACCTGGTGGAAGGAAAACAACCAATGGGGCACTGTGATACCTGGGTACAAATTATATTGCAATGATACGAGAGTAGAGTAGATAAAATGGGTAGAGGAGTTGCACTCTGATAGGAGGGCATTGAGTCACATAGGATTAAAGTTATGCAGGAAACAAAATACATTGTAGAATCAGTATGAATGGAGGTATCATGTAAAAAGCAGAAGGCGATGGCAGTGGGGGGTGTACTACTGACGGCCTGGCCAGAATGAACAGATGGATGATGAAATGCTAAAAGAAATCAGGGAAGCTAACAAAGTTATAACACAGTAATAATGGATGATTTCAATTACCCTGATATCAACTGGGTCAATATCACAGCAGGACATGCTAGAAAGAGTTTCTAGATAAAATAAATGACTGCTTCTTGGAGCAGCTGGTTCATGAACCGACCAGAGGGGAAGCCATTTTGGACCTAGTCCTTAGTGGAACACAATATCTGGTGCAAGAGATAAGGGTGTTGGGGTCACTTGGCAATCGTCCTCATAGTATGATCACATTTGATTTAATAAATAAATTAAGCAAGAAAGATAAGGAAATCCACAGCACACTATCTTTTAACGTTCAAAAGGGAGACTATGATGAAATGAGGAAAATAGTTAAGAAAAACACTAAAAGGAGCAGTTGCAAAGGTTAAAGATTTACATCAAGCTTGGGTGTTTAGAAATACTATCTTGGAAGCCCAGACCAGCTGTATTCCATGCTTTAAGAAAAGTGGAAGGAAGTCCAAAAAAACTGCCAGCATGGTTTAAAGGGAGGTCATAGAGAGACTGCTGTTGCCAAAAAAGCATCTTTCAGAAAATGAAAAAAGGAGCCAAATGACGAAACTGGAAACTTAATAAGGCAGGCAAAGAGAGAATTTGAGAAGCTTGCTGTGGAAGCAAAAACGCATAATAAAGACTTTTTCAAGTACATTTGTAGCAAAAAACCTGTGAGAGTGTCAGTTGGACCATTAGATGATAGAGGGGTAAAAGGGGCACTAAGAGGGGACAAGGCCATAGCGGAGAGACTGAATGAATTCTTTGCTTCGGTCTTTACTGAGGAAGATGTAGGGATGTTACCCATGACTGAGGTATTTAAAGGAGATGCTGCGGAAGAATTGAAAGAAATATCTATACATTAGGAAGATGTATTACAACTATTTGATAAACTGAAGAGTAGGAAATCACCTGGACCGAATGGTATACATCCGAGGGTGTTGAAAGAACTGAAATATGAGATTGCAGGCCTACTATCATTAAAATCATCTAATACCTGAAGACTGGAGGATGGCCAATGTAACACCAATTTTTAAAAAGGGTTCCAGGGGTGATCCGGGAAGCTACAGACCGGTGAGCCTGATGACAGTACTGGGAAAAATGGTAGAAACCATTATAAAGAACAAAATTACTGAACATGTAGATAGTCATGGCTTTAGCCAAGGAAGGTCTTGTATTACTAATCTGTGATGTTTTTTTTGAAGCTATGAATAAACAGGTAGACAAAGGTGAGTCGGTTGATAATAGTGTATCTGGACTTTCAGAAAGCCTTTGACAAGGTCCCTCATAAGAGACCTTTGGCATAATTAAAAAGTCATGGCTTAGGAGGCAGTGTACTATTTAGATACTGTCCTCATCTCTACCACCTCCACTGGGAGACTATTCCATGCATCTACCATTCTTTCAATAAAGAACTATTTCCACATATTACTCCCGAGTCTATCCCCTTTCACCCTCATCCTATGTCCCCTCATAGCAGAGCTTGCTTTCAGTGGAAAGACGATCTCCTCCTATGCATTTATACCACAGAGATATTTAAACGCCTCAATCATATCACCTCTATCTCACATTTCCTCTAAAGTATACATATTAAGATGTTAAGTCTGTCCTCGTATACTTTATAGTGAAGACCACTAACCATTTTAGTAGCCACCTTCTGTACCGACTCTAACCTGTTTATATCCTTTTAAGGGTGCGGTCTCCACAATACTCCAAATGAGGTCGTACCAAAGACTTATACAGAGGCACTATCACATTCTTTCTTCTGCTGGCTATTCCTCTCCCTATGCACCCAAGCATACTTCTAGCTTTTGTCATTGCCTTTTCTACCTGTTTAGCTACTTTAAGATCATCAGCCACAATCATGCCTAGGTCCCGCTCTTCTTTTGAGGACAGATGTACTTCACCCCTATACTTTATTGCTCCCTTGGATTGCTGCAGCCCAAATGCATGACCTTGCATTTTTTAACATTAAATCTCAGCTGCCAAATTCTAGACCATTCTTCAAGCTTAGCTAGATCCCTCATGTTATGTACACCTTCCTGGGTGTCTACTCTATTGCAGATTTTGGTATCATCCGCAAAGAGGCAAACCTTACCCGATAGCCCTTCTGCAATATCACTAACAAAGATGTTAAAAAGAATCGGATCAAGGACAGATCCCTGGGGCACACCACTGGTAACCTCCTTCTCCTCAGAGTGAGCTCCATTTTACTTGTACCCTTTCTCGCTGATTATTGTTGGCGGGGCTGTGATGGTGCTGGCACCTTTTTCCATATGTGGTGGGAATGTTCTCAGTTCAGAGACTTTTGGATGCAGGTACTAAGATTAATACCTTTACTGGTACCTCTTTTTTTGGTTAAGCCAGTAATTTGTCTATTGGGTAATGGGGTGAGTGGTTTGAAGGTCGCAAACCAGCATGATGATCTAGCTGCCTGGCTTCTGATGGCTGCTTGGATGGTTATAGCTCACCATTGGCAAGATGAGGAAGGGCCTGATATCATAGATTGGAGGATAAGTGTGATGAATATTGGTAAGTTCTCCTTTTATGTTTAAGGGGCAGTTGGACCGCTTTGATAATTTATGGGGCTCATATATTCTTTGGTCTGCTACTTAGCTTATTGCAGCGAGCTAATTTGTTTATGGGGGTTTTATCTAACTCCTGTCTAGGTAGAGTCCTTTCTGAGACTGTTGTTGCCTTTCTGCACTTTCCAACCTATTCTACCCCAGGCTCTCATCTTGATGCTCAGATATCTTCGTATCCCTCGGTCAATAGACCTATTATTCCAAGGCCTGTCTCCTCCAGTTCCCAAATGCCAACAGACCAAAGGTTAAAGAGAGTAATGATCTGTTCCAGGCTGAAGGTGTACCTTTTTATATTTTTGTTTTTTTTAAATATTTTCCTATTTTATAGTTATGTATTTTTATACTTTTATATTTTGTATTTTATAATTGTATATTTTCTCCTTATATATTGCCTCCATTGTGTATTTCCCCTTGTCAGTGTCTCTTCTTTGTGTGATATCGTAGTCTGTACTGGCTCTGCAGGTCACAGATAGCCCAATTTGTGATCCTGCTAATAACCCACTTGTCTGCACTGTTGATATTTTTTTTTCTTTTTTTCTATCGTGGCCCCTAGAATTTCACCCTGATGTAAATTACAATTAGGTGAAGGCTTGAGTAAGTCACTGTTGTTGGAATATGCAGTACTATGTGGTTAGTCGGAATTTATTGAAGACTGTTGGATATCTCTGCATAATGCTTGAAAATTTGTATACTGTTGACTGTTAATATGAGTCTGGGGGTCTTACTCTACTCGCGTTCCAGTCAGGTGATGTGTATTATCTATAAGATGTATATTCTGTTTCAGTATGTTGTTCCTTATCGTCCCTCCAGTTCAGTCCCTCACCTCTGTGGTTGTGCACCTCTTCTCGCAGCATGGAGACTGGGCATGTCAGAACTGTGACACCACTGTAGATATCCTGCTGGCACCTCCCAGTGTGTCCAATCTCCATGCAGCTGGAGGTAGTGAGCCTAGGTGCTGGGCTCACTAGAGGAGCAAATAAGGAGTTCTAGGCAGCTTAGCTAGGGTTTTTAGGTGGTTTTTTTTTTTCTCCCTATAACGTTTTTTTCTTTTGATCTGTAGCTTTAAAGCTCATTAAAGCTTGTTTAAAAAAAAAAAAAAAAAAGCAAGGGCTGAGAGGGGATCGGAAGGGATTTAGAGGAGTCTCCTTTCTCCCTCGTGTTTATTTCTGTCCCCTTTGCCTGCTCTCCCTTCCTTGTTGGCACGAAGGGGAGTTATTTAGCAGGCTTTTCATCTCCTTACTGGCTCAGTTTTCTGTGCTGTAGATTTCCAGTCAGAAACTGTCGTCGGGCCTTGTTTCTCTGCTGCTGCCGCCGGCTGACAGCCATTCTCAGCTGTTCTGTTCACAGGAAGCCCGTTATTTTTATCGGGGTGCAGAGAGGATCCGAAGGTCTCGGAGGAAGAGGTGAGTGTTTAAATCTTTGCTGCTAGTGTCCTGTGAGCGTCTTTGAGGCCTGCTGCCGCGTGTGAAGCAGGTTCTGTGGGTTAGCAGAGCTCAGGATCTTGGCGGGCCTTTTTTCACGCCGTTTTTTCTTCACAGTGCTCTTTTTCTTTGATGACAGCTTACTTTAATTAATCCTTGTAGTTTTCTGCTTACTTGGAATTAATTTTGATTACTTTTAATTTTCAATGTTTTGGATCTCTTAAAGGGCCAGTACACCTTTTTGGTGGTATGCGGGAGCCATTTCCTTTACTATCCAGTCTATCAGTTCCCGTAGCACTAATATCTACCCGACCACAATGCCTAGTTTGTGGTGCCCGTAGGGGCTCGGATACAGGGGTGTGTTGTGGCTGTGCATCTGAGGCGCTTACTATGGAGCATGAAATGCAGGATCGGTCTAAAGAAGGCACTGCTCTGGTGGTGCAGGGTGCTGCCACTTCTGCGGAAGGGGAGTCTCTGTCTGCTCTTCCTACTTCAAATTTGGCTTTGCCTGTTAATTCCGCCACTCCCATGGTGTCGGGGGCAGCCTTCGAGGGTTTCTCCCCATATTTTGTTCTGCTGCTTCATCAGGCTTACTGCTTGCGGCAGCAGGGGTTAGTCATGGATGTCTCGCTTCTTGGGGTGGCAGGAGGCCAAGCAGCCACCGACAGGTTCGGTGGTAATGATGGTAGACCTGTTAAGAGGGCCTGGTCAGTGGAAAATCAGCCTCTTGGTTCAGACTGGCCGGATGCAGAGGTCCTTTAGCTGGAGCCGGAAGCTGAGACGGAAGATTTAGAGGAAGGTGAGATTCAGGAACCTGAAGATCAAGCAAGGATTATCCAGGTCTTTCGAAGGCAGGAGCTGACAGCGCTCATTACGGAGTCCCTTCAGGCTCTCAACCTTTCGTCGGTGATACCAGCGGAGGATGAGGGTTTGGAGGATCCTCTCATTCAGGCGGTATGAAAGTCCCAGGCGGTTTTTCCTGTTCACCGTGTGGTTAAGCAGATGATTCAGGATGAATGGGACGTGCTGGAGGCAGGTTTGCGTGGTGTAAGGTCCATTAATCGTCTCTGTCCCTTGGCGGATCAAGAACGGGAAGTGTTTCGTTCTCCGCATATAGATGCAGCAGTTTCAGTGGTTACGAAGAAGAAGTTGAAGGCAGTGCGGCTTTGAAGGATGTACAGTATCGGAAGGTGGACGCCATATTGAAGCAAGCTTTTGAGGTTAATGCTCTGGCTCTGCAGGTCTCTATTTGTGGAGCTTTGGTTGCGAGAGCATGCCTTTGCTGCTGGTCGCAGCATTTGCAGCAGCCAGTTCAGCAAACGCAGGAGCAGCTAGCTGATGTGACAAGACTAGAGTCAGTTTCCGCATATTTGGCTGATATCCACTATGATTTTATTAGAGTTTTGGCAAATAGTATGGCTTCCTTGGTAGCCGCACGCCGCTATCTTTGGCTCAAGAACTGGGCTGAGGACAGTTCCTCCAAGTCGCGTCTTAGCAAGCTTCCTATTAAGGGGAAGGTGGTGTTTGGAGAAGATCTTGATAAGCTGGTCAAGGATTTGGGGGTTCTAAAGGAGGTTGCTTGCCGGAGGATAAACCGAAGCAGGGCCGAACCCCATTAACTTCCCGTGGGCAACCTCTGGATTTCACCTCCCGTTTGGGAGGTTTTCAAAGATAACGGTTTTCCTCTCGAAGGCAAAGTTTTAGAGGATTCCAGGGAGCGGGTAGGGGATTTGCTAGTCCCTCTTCCTCGGTTTTTCAGAAAGCACAATGAAGCGAGGTGGACCCAGGCAGGAATTCAGCCGGTAGGGGGTCGACTTCAGGAATTTCTTCCTGCCTGGGTCCAGATAACAGCCAGTCAGTGGGTGTTGGAGGTCGTTTGCGAAGGTTATTCTCTCGGGTTTGCTTGTCCGGTGGTCGACTCTTTTGTCATGTCGCCTGTGATAAGGAAGCTTATCAGGACCCAAGAGACAGGGATAAAGAGCAGGAATTTACCCTTATAAAAGGACCCATTTTACCAGGTCAGAGACACAAAACTCCCTTTACACCTAGAAAGCAGGTAATTCCTAGCTACAATAGGTTGCAGAATGCCCCAAGTGGAGAAAAAGAGAGGGAATACAGGCTCAGGGTAAGGAACCCTTACATCACTGAATTCCCCAATCACTCAGCTGCCACGAGGCAGTTTGATCTCCAACTCCTGAGAGGAGAGGGGGTGGAGCAGGCACCTGAGAGGTTTAAGACTAGGTCAGGGAGAGGCAGGAGAGGAAGAGGAAAGGAGAGAGAATGTGAGAGCAGTAGGAGTGCCTACTGGAAGAGGAATTGAACTGGATCAGTGAGAACAGCAGGAACCAGGAACACAATTTGAGAACAGGACGTGGAAGCACCAGTGAATGGTGGCCAGAGCATGAGAGAGGAGAAGCTGCTACAAGCTTTGATCCAGGTATGAGCTTTAGAAATTGGCAATTCTGTAGTGCTCAGAATTAGACCAGAGACAGCCTTAGCCATAACGGAAGGCAGTCTGCTGAGACCTCTGAGCCAGAGCCAGAGGATGTGCCAATGCAACTGGGTGAACCAGACATAGCTTTAGAAGAAGAAGTCTCATACATGGATTGCTCTTTATGCCAGTCTTCCAATACAGAGGTGTTGAAAGGGAGTCAACCGTAAGGAAAACCTCCATTGTCCGGTAGCCCTAAGAGCCTGTGGTTAACTTGTGAAGGTCCTGAGTTAAAGGCAAAATACCTTTTTTTTTTTTTTTTTACTGTGCAAGCCGAAGCTGCCTAATTAAGTTGGTGAATCAGGTGTGAGCCAGAGCAGTGCTCCAGCCTGAAGCTGTACTAACGGTGGAACTAAGGAAAGCTTTTGTTTGGCTGTTTATAAGAAAACCTTGCATAGAGAATTGCTTGCATGTTGTGATGAAGCAGATGCCAGTAAACCCATGGAGGTAGAAGAAAACACTGATCTCTTTAAAGGAAATTATATACATAAAGTGCAGTTAGTGAGAAGTGCAGCTAGAGGGAGCATGCATGGAGATTCAGAAGGTAGGCTGACACGCCCAGGTTGGGATGATGCAAGAACTAATTCAAAGCATAATCAGATACACCTGGTCAGAGGGACAGAATCTTTACCTAAGAAACAGCTTTATAAGCAAAGCATAGACAAGCCAGAAGGGAGAGGAGCGGCACGAGCCGCAGCAGCTGCTGATAGAGGAGACGGCTCCAAAGAGAGGAGAAAAGGCAGTTGAACTTGCAGCCCTTACAGGAAAGGAACAAGTTCCAGGAGAGCCAGTTTCAGGCTGGGAAGCTCCAGAAGGAAGTCTTCAGGAAGGACAGAAGGAAGTCTTCAGGAAGGACAGAAGGAGAACCGGGAGAGTGCCTGGTAGGGAGAATACCAGAGAGACAGACCCAAGAGTTCAGAGGTACCTTCATGCTTCTTCCCCTGTATGTGAGCCACAAGGAGTTCAGAGGTGGGTAAACCAGACTCAGCCCAGGATTCTAAGAGACACAGATCTGAGCCAGGAACTGAGGCCGGGTCACAGAAAGGCCTGGAAGCCAGGGAGCCGTAAGAGCAGCCAAGGCAGCTGGAGAAAGATTTGGGAACCTATAGAAAGAGTGCTTACCAAACGTCCTGTTGCATATTTGCCAGACTGGGTACAGCCGGGCTGGAGAGCCTTAGAAGGAAGTTCTGAAGTAAAACCAGGAATATATGGGGAAAGCTCAGGGGCCACAGATATCTCAGCAGAACAAGAGGCTATGCAGATAGACCCTGCTGAACCTGACCCTTTGCTAACTGAATGCCCTATGGACTGTACGTTTTGTTGTACTGGGAGTTTAGAATCCTTGAGAGAAATATAGCATGCAGGATATACTTTTGAAACACAGTTTTATTTGACAAGCTGAAAGAAGAAGCATTGCTTTTGTTTATATAACCTGTTTTGTTTGAACCCTGCATAACTAAAAAAGACTGTGAAGCATATCCAAGTTTTTGACCTATGTAAATACCTTATGTGAAAATCCTGAACAAGGTGAAAATCCTGTTGTCTTCGTTTGAACCTTTTGTGCTTTAAGGGAATAAAACCCTATATTTTACCATTCACCTGGCTTACACAACTATTCATTATGAAGAAAGGGACTACTAGTACCACAAGGCTTCTGGGCTAACAAAAGTTTCTACCTTCAATACAACAATAATGTCCACCTTGACCTTTAAGCACGTGGCTAAAGGGATGGGGTTGTGACATTGTGAAGAGTTTAACTGCCTTGTTGAAATTTTTTCTATGTTTAAGAAGACAAACAGTGTTTTGGACTGAGAGAGAAAGAAACCTGCTTTAGAAAAAGCTGTTTTCTGTTTGTTTGATCAGCACTGCAAGCCATGCCTGATAGCAGGGGCTGTTAAAGTATTTATGTTTATACTGGAGAACATTGCAAGCTGTTTTGTTTGGAATTCATTTATATCCTGATGTTCATTTACAAGTATCCTGGAGAAATAATCCGAAGGTGGAATTTGTGAACCTTAGCGTGTGGTTTTTTTTCAGTTAATAAACTGTCATTACCTTACCACTCAAGGCGACTACAAAGGTGTTTTTTTTTTCCTGAGGTTGAATACTTTCTGACTGAACTACCTTTCCCATAAGGCATTGCAAGGCAATCAGTCAGTCAAAAACCAAAAGGTAAATCTCTCTAATAACAACCACGCCCCTCCATACTGCATGTAAGGGGCTATGAGCGTGACACGCCGTGCAGGAAGCAAGAAAGGACGTTTGCAGTGCGGGAGACTCTGGCTCGTCTTTTGCAGCTGGGAGCAGTGGTTCCGGTTCCTCGAGAGCACTACGGTATCAGTCGATACTCAATTTATTTTGTGGTGCCAAAGAAAGATGGGGCCTTCCGCCCGTTTCTGGATCTCAAGGGGGTAAACCACTGTTTGCTGGTACCTCATTTCCGAATGGAGACCTTACGTTCCGTTATAATGGCGGTTCGTCAGGGGGAGTTCTTGACATCTCTCTATCACTGAAGCATATTTACATATTCCGATCAGGCCAGAGCATCAGAGGTTTCTAAGATTTGCGCTACCGTGGAGGTATTTTCAGTTTCAGGCGTTGCCCTTCGGTCTGGCGATGGCTCCGCACACCTTCACCAACGTTATTGTGGTGGTGGCTGTGGCTCTTTGGAAGGAGGGAGTATTAGTTCATCCCTATCTCGACGACTGGTTGATTCGGGCAAAGTCCAGGGCCGAGAGTGTGCGAGTGACAGACAAAATGGTAGAGCTTCTGCAGAGGCTCAGTTGGGTGGTCAATATGGCCAAGAGCCGATTGGTTCCGATGCAAGTTCTAGAGTATTTGGGAGTTCGCTTTGACACTCGTGTGGGATCGGTTTTCCTACCAGATCTGAGCCCAGGGCCTGCGGCTTCTGGTAAGCGATTTTTTGAGGACTCCTGCACCATCGGCCTGGCACTATCTCTGCGTGTTAGGGACAATGGCGGCGACTGTGGAAGTTGTGCCATGGGCCAGAGCTCACATGCGTTCCTTACAGAAGTTGCTGCTCCGTTGATAGTCTCACCAGAACGACTTTGTTCAAGCGCCTCCCCTGTCCTTTGCGGGTCAGGAAGTCTCTTCAATGGTGGTTTTGTCCACAGAATCTTGCGGCGGGCATGCCTCTCGAACAACCACAGTGGATGCCAGTGTTAATGGATGCCAGTCTCGTAGGATGGGGAGCTCATTGCGGAGAGCTCTTCGCACAAAGCAGCTGGGCCGAACAGGAAGCCAAATGGTCCATCAATCGGCTGGCATTGCAAGCGGTAACTCTAACGCTTCAGGCCTTCGAATCTATCTTACGGGGTCAAGTGGTTTGAGTGCTCTCGGACAATGCCGCGACAGTTGCGTACCTAAATCATCAAGGGGGCACGGGAAGCGCGGCTCTGGAAATGGAGGCGGAGAGCCTCTGCTTCAGGCTCTTTTGGTGGCGCACATTGCGGGAGCGGACAACGTGACGGCAGACTTTCTCAGCTGGGTTTGCGTGGATCTCGGCGAATGGGAGCGTCATCCAGAGGTGTTTGCTCATGTTTGCTCAGATTGTCCTCCAAGTGGGGATCTCTGGTTATGGATCTCACGGCGACCTTTCGGTCGGCCAAAGCCAGTCGTTTTTACAGCAGGCGACGAGAACGAATCTCAGAAGGTCTAGATGCCTTACTCCAACAATGGCCCGCTCATGGTCTCCTCTACTTGTTTTCCCCTCGGGTGCTCATAGGATGAGTGGTACAGCGCATTGAGGCTCATCGGGGAAGAGTGGTTCTAGTACCTCCCAGATTGGCCTTGTCGTTCATGGTATGCAGATCTGGTGCGTCTGCTTGATGGGGAACCGTGGCAGATGCCGCTAAGGGAGGATCGGCTGCTTCAGGGTCCTCTGCGAATGCCTCAGGTACATTGGTTCTCGCTTACGGCTTGGCTATTGAAAGGGCTCGGTTAAGGAAGAAGGGTTTTTCCAAAGTGGTGGTTGGCACCTTGCTTCTGGCCAGAAAGAGGTCCACTTCCATAGCATATGTGTGCATCTGGTGTGTTTTTTGAGGACTGGTGTGCTCAATGTCGGTTTCATCCGGCCCCAGTCTCTGTACTGACAGTGTTGAGTTTCTTGGAAGACGGGTTTGATAAGGGATTGGCTGCCAGTTCGTTAAGGGTGCAGTTGGCAGCTATTTCTTGTTACTGAGGAAAGGTGCAAGGTGTTCCTTTGGGTGTCCATGCCGATGCTGTCCGTTTCTTGAGAGCGGTATCCCGCCTATGTTCTTCGCAGAGGGTGGTTTCTCCTCTGTTGGATCTCAACCTGGTTTTAGGAGCCCTTGACAAAGGAGCCTTTAGAGCCTTTGCATCAGGCTTTCCTAAAGGATTTGACATTGAAAACAGTATTTTTGGTAGCCATTTGCTCTGCACGTTGAATCTCTGAGTTGCAGGGTTTGTCGTGTTGGGAACCATTTCTGACTTTTTCTAGGGGGGAAAAAGTGGTGGTGCGTCCTGTACCGTCTTTCCTACCAAAGGTAGTTTCGCCATTTCATGTAAATCAATTGATCTCTTTGCCCGTTTTGGGTGTTTCGGGGGAGACCGCGTCAGACCATAGTTTGCGTTTGTTAGACATTAAGAGAGTACTTCTGCGATACTTGAAGGTCTCGGAGTCCTTCTGCAAGTCTGACCTTTTGTTCGTTCTCTTTGGTGGGCTGCATAAAAGTGAAGCGGCGGCCAAAGCTTCAATTTCTAGATGGGTTTGTGAAGCAATAGCGTCAACTTTATATCTTGCAAGGTCGTCGGGTGCCCTTGGGGCTGCGGGCTCATGCTGCTTGAGCGCAAACGGCTTCGTGGGCGGAGCATAGTAGTTCCGCCGGTTGAGATTTGCAGCGCAGCCACTTGGTCTTCCTTGCATACTTTTAGTAAACATTACCGCCTGGATGTTCAAGCGGCGGGAGATGCCTGTTTCAGGTTGGCAGTTTTGCGGTCCGGGTGGACAGGTCCCGCCCAATAGTTTACTGCTCTGTTACATCCCAGAGGTGAGGGACTGAACTGGAGGGACGATAAGGAAAGAGAAATTAGACTTACCTGCTAATTGTTGTTCCTTGAGGAACTCCAGTTCAGTCTCGATTCCCACCCGGGGGTCTTTTGGTCAGTTTCTGCAAAGCATGCTGTGTGAGGCGCGATGACTACAATCCAGTAGGAGAAGTTAAGCAAATGTGCTCGCTATTCAGATAACGTATACCTTGTATTCTTTCTTCTCTCTCCTTTCTGTCCTATTTCTGCAAACTGGAGAGGGAGAGTTATCCTCTCATTTGTGGGGTTTTAGTTCAGTGTTATAGTTAAATTGTATTTAATATTATAGCTACTTATTTGTTGCTCCTTTGAGTCTGTTTTGTCATTAGATCACTGGGAGCTGGTGGGAGGTGCCAGCAGGATATCTACAGTGGTATCGCAGTTCTGACATGCCCAGTCTCCATGCTGTGGGAAGAGGTGCACAACCCCAGAGGTGAGGGACTGAACTGGAGTTTCTCAAGGAACAACAATTTGCAGGTAAGTCTAATTTCTCTTTTCCTCGCATAATAAAAGAAACAAAGTTTGTTTTTATTTTAAAAAAAAACAAAAAAACAACCACCTAGCTGTGCCACTGGTCTTGGCCATATCTTTTGGCAATAAATTACATAGCTTAACTTTCAATTCCATATTGTCCTGCTAGACAAGTCCAGACAAGTGGGTTGTGTTCCTCTACTAGCGGATTGGTGGAGGCAGAGAACCAATGAAAAGCCCAGATTTCAATGACAAAATTCCAATGCCTCTATTTGCCTTGGCCACCAGAGTTCCCTTCAGTATTTCTTTGTTTCCAACAGATGGTGGATGGATTTTCTCCTTTCTGAAGGAAAAAAAAATCTGAAAATTTAGAGGAAAAGATTGATTAAATGCTTATGAACGACAGCAGAAAATTGGAAGGATCTCGAAGGCTGGAAGAATTCAGCAGCCTCACACAACCTTAAAGCTCCCTCCCTCACTCTTCTTCTGCCCCCCCTGCTATCTTCTGAAGATTGCAGAAGGCTCTCATAGAAATCTGCCTGCCAGCCACCTTGAATGCAGTGCTAGTAAGATGGAGAATTTAGTTTTCCAGGGAGTACAGGTGAGCCCAGCACAGATCCTCTGGCTGGGGCTCGTAGGGGGTGAGTACCAAGGCTTGACCTCCACATTAAACTTGGGGTCTCCCAATTCAGTCTTCCTGGGGTGCAATTTGGGGTGGACTGCTGGTGACCATTGGCACAGTGTTGGGGTTTCCTGCTGTTTTCTGCACATGTTGGTAGTTTTTTTTACCTATTGTGCACCTGGCAGTTGTGCGGTCCCAAGTGGTTTCAGTGCACATTCCTTCCCTAGCACATGTAACGCGCATTGCAATAAAAGCACAGTTAATGCACACTTTTGTGCTGTTGCAGCCTTAGCATGCACTGTTGTGATATTTGCCTTAACTCTGTTTTCTTCCAGGAAACGTGGCTGACCTGTGGCAAGCAAGGTGCCTCATCTCTGGACTCTGCTCTTCTTACATAACAGCTTCTGAGTCGTCCCTGGAGGGGCCTGCTTTGCCTCTTCTAGCGGGGGGATGCAGTTAGTCTGGCGTTACCTGCCTTAGGGCAGGAGGTGATGGTTGGTGCTATGGGTAAGAATATCCCCCACTCACAGTCTCCAAGGTGGTCTGTGGCAGCTGTGCCCCATGGTATTGGGGGGGGGCGTCGTTTTCGAGAGAAGTGCTTCTGAACTCAGGATGGTCCTCCTGGCATCCTTTCTTTTTGCAGCAGGCCTGGTCCTTCTGGCGTGGAAATTCAGACCTGCAGTCTCTGGGTGCAGTCTCATGTGGGGCAAGCTGAGAGTGGAAGGCTGTTCGATTACCCTCGGCTAAGCATCCTGGCGAGGTGCACCGTCTAAAAGATGAACAGCTGGGAGCTGTCTGAGATTTTGACTAATTCTGATTCAGATGGCTTGGTACTGGGCTCTGACGTGAATGAAGAAGTACTCTCGCCTTCAGAAGATTGTGAAGAGCTGGAGTGATCTGCCTGTTCTGGAAGGAGGAGCTAGCGGTGGTGTTTGCCAGGGTCTTATCTGCCTTTGTACTTTGATGCTTTCGGCACCGAGCAGGAGCCCCTTTAAGAGGTGTGGAAATCCATTACTGCCCTCCCATTCCTGACTCCCCAGCTAAGGGGTGTAAGACGGTTTACTCTCTTCCAGAGAAGGAGTGTGTTGAGTTGTTTGCCATTCCCAAGGTGGATGCCCAGATCACTGCGGTGACCAGACGGTCTACCATTCTGGTGTAAGGCGTATTGGCTTCAAAGGATTTTCTGGAATGTGAGGTGGATTTGTTGTAGAAGAGCCAGTTCGCCAAGGCGATGGTTGTTCTGCAGCTGACTGTATGTATCAGCCTGACATCTTGAGCCCTGCTCTTGTGGATTTCGTCTCTTCTGCCGGATGAAACTAATCATATTTTGGAGTCTGCAGCGGTCTTCTTTCTAATGCCATGTATGATCTGGTATGTTTGGCGCAAGCGCAAAGCGAGTAGCAAAACCAACTTTATTATTGAACAGTAGTCAAGGTAGGGAAACAAAACCCAACACTACCGTGTTTCAGCATGGCCTACCTCAGGGGCTACAAGCTGTGAGAAAAGATAAATACTGTGCAGTTATAATGTATGTAAATAAATTGATTAATTAGTTAAAATAAAATCTCTATGCATAAATAATAGAATTAAAAACATATGATAAAACAAAGAAATAAAAATGGACAAGCTAAACCCTAAACATTAATAAAACATTATAATAATGTGTGAATGGAGAGATAAAAATCTAAGAACATAAATAATATTATAAATTATTAGAAACATAAGGGACATTAAAAAATAGCAGGTACAATAACATAAGAACATACGATATGCTATACTGGGTCAGACCAAGGTCCATCAAGCCCAGTATTCTGTTTCCAACAGAGGCCAATCCTAGGTCATATGTACCTAGCAGTTTCCCCAAGGGACACAGGTTCCACAATGCTTGTATTGGTTCAAGCATTGATATCCTGGGTCCCTTCTTAATAATGGTTTATGGACCTTTCCTCCAGGAACTTGTCCAAACCTTTTTTTAAACCCAGCTACACTAACAGCCTTTACTACATCCTCCGGTAACAAATTCCAGAGTTTGATTACACGTTGAGTGAAAAAATATTTTCTTTTATTAGTCTTAAATAGTTTACCCTGTAGCTTCATTGCATGTCCCCTAGTCTTTCTATATTCTGATAACGTAAACAATCGATCTACGTTTACCTGTTCCACTCCGTTCATTAATTTATAGACTTCTATCATATCTCCCCTCAGCCGTCTCTTTTCCAGGTTAAAGAGTCCTAACATTTTTAGCCTTCCTTCATAGGAGTATCCTTCCATCCCCTTTACCATTTTGGTGGCTCTTCTCTGAACCTTTTCTAAAATCGCTATATCCTTTTTAAGATACAGCGACCAGAATTGCACACAATATTCAAGATGCGGTCTCACCATGGAACGATATAGAGGCATTATAATATCTTTTGTTTTATTTTCCATTCCTTTCCTTATCATGCCTAGCATTCTATTTGCTCGCTTGGCCGCCGCTGCACACTGGGCCGAGGGTTTTAACATGGTATCCACAATGACTCCTAAATCTTTTTCCTGGGTGGTGGTTCCTAATGTGGAACCTTGCATCGTGTAACCATAGCTTGGGTTGTTCTTCCCTAGGTGCATAACCTTGCACTTGTCCACATTAAATTTAATCTGCCATTTTGATGCCCAGTCTTCCAATTTATCAAGATCCTCTTGCAATTTTTCACAATCCTCTTGGGTTTTAACAACTTTAAATAGTTTTGTGTCATCTGCAAATTTGATAACCTCACTCGTTATTCCACTTTCCAGGTCATTTATGAATATGTCAAAAAGCAGCGGACCCAGCACAGATCCCTGGGGTACACCACTATTCACCTTTCTCCATTGGGAAAAATGGCCATTTAGCCCTATCCTCTGCTTTCTATCTTTTAACCAGTTCCCGATCCACAATAGTACACTGCCTCCTATCCCATGACTCTTTAGTTTTGCCAAAAGTCTCTGATGAGGGACCTTGTCAAAGGCTTTCTGAAAGTCCAGATACACAATATCAACCGACTCACCTTTGTCCACCTGTTTATTCACTCCTTCAAAAAAACATAACAGATTAGTAAGACAAGATCTTCCTTGTCTAAAGCCATGTTGGCTGTCTCCCATTAGGTTGTGACTATCTACATGCTGAGTAATTTTATTCTTTATGATGGTTTCTACCATTTTTCCCGGTACTGACGTCAGGCTCACCGGTCTGTAGTTTTCCGGATCACCCCTGGAACCCTTTTTAAAAATTGGTGTTACACTGGCGATCCTCCAATCTTCAGGTATTAGAGATGATTTTAATGATAGTTCACAGATTACCGATAGCAGTTCTGCAATCTCATATTTCAGTTCTTTCAACACCCTTGGATGTATACCATCCGGCCCAGGTGATTTGCTACTCTTCAGTTTATCTAATAGTTGTAAGACATCTTCCTGATGTATCAATATTTCCTTCAATTCTTCCGCACCTTTAAATACCACTTCAGTCATGGGTAACATCCCTACATCTTCCTCAGTAAAGACCGAAGCAAAGAATTCATTCAGTCTCTTCGCTATCGCCTTGTCGCCTCTTAGTGCTCCTTTAACCCCTTTATCATCTAATGGACCAACTGACTCTCTCACAGGTTTTTTGCTACGAATGTACTTGAAAAGGTCTTTATTTCGCGTTTTTGCTTCCGCAGCAAGCTTCTTCTCAAATTCTCTCTTTGCCTGCCTTATCAATGCCTTGCATTTGACTTGCCAGTGCTTGTGCTGTTTCCAGGTTTCGTCGTTTGGCTCTTTTTTTCATTTCCTGAAAGATGGTTTTTTGGCAACAACAGCCTCTCTGACCTCACCTTTAAACCATGCTGGCAGTTTTTTGGACTTCCTTCCACTTTTCTTAAAGCGTGGAATACAGCTGGTCTGGGCTTCCAAGATAGTATTTTTCAACAACACCCAAGCTTGATGTACGTCTTTAACCTTCACAACTGCTCCTTTTAATTTTTTCTTAACTGTTTTCCTCATTTTTTCATAGTCTCCCTTTCGAAAGTTAAAGGTAGTACTGTGGATTTCCTTACTATCCCTCCTCCACTAATTAAATCAAAGGCGATCATGCTATGATCACTATTGCCAAGTGGCCCCAACACCCTTATTTCTTGCACTAGATCTGGTGTTCCACTAAGGACTAGGTCTAATATGGCTTCCCCTCTGGTCGGTTCATGAACCAGCTGCTCCAAGAAGCAGTCATTTATTTCATCTAGGAACTTTATCTCCCTAGCATGTCCTGCCGTGACACTGACCCAGTCGATACCGGGGTAATTGAAATCACCCATTATTATTACTGCGCTGTAACTTTTGTTAGCTTCCTTGATTTCTTTGAGCATTTCATCATCCATTTGGTCATTCTGGCCAGGTGCTCGATAGTACACCCCCACTGCCATTGCCTTCCCCCTTTTATATGGAATTTCAATCCATATAGATTCTACAGCAGATTTTGTTTCCTGCAAAACTTTAATCCTTTCTGAGTCAATGCCCTCTCTAACATAGAGCGCAACCCCTCCACCAATTTGATCAGCTCTATCATTACGATATAGTTTGTACCCAGGTATCACAGTGTCCCACTGGTTGTCCTCCTTCCACCATGTCTCTGATATTCCAATCATATCTAACCTTTCATTTAGTGCTATATATTCTAACTCTCCCATCTTATTCTTTAGACTTCTAGCATTTGCATACAAGCATTTTAGAGAATGTATTTTATTCATGTTAATTTGGCTATTGTTAGACATGGGTAAATTGGGATCTTTAAGCTCTGTCTGCTCCATACTTGAGGGCATTTGGGCTACCTTACTCTTTTGTGGAACCTCTCTGCTTTTGGTAGTATCCTTCAAGGATACATTCTTCCGAACCATCCGCTCTTGGGCGACTGTCGGCTTTCCCCTAATATCTAGTTTAAAAGCTGCTCTATCTCCTTTTTAAAGGTTAATGCCAGCAGCCTGGTTCCATCCCGGTTAAGGTGAAGCCCATCCCTTCGGAAGAGCCCCTCCTTTCCCCAGAATGTTCCCCAGTTCCTAACAAATCCAAAACCCTCATCTCTGCACCATTGTCTCATCCACGCATTGAGACTCCGGAGCTCTGCCTGCCTTTTGGGTCCTGCGCGTGGAACAGGAAGCATTTCGGAGAATGCTACCCTGGAAGTTCTGGATTTCAACTTCCTACCTAAAAGCCTAAATTTTGCCTCCAGAACCTCCCTACCACATTTTCCTATGTCATTGGTACCGACATATACCAAGACAGCAGACTCCTCCCCAGCACTATCTAAGACCTTATCTAGGTGGCGCGTGAGGTCCGCTACCTTCGCACCAGGCAGGCATGTTACCAGGCGATCCTCACGTCCACCAGCCACCCAGCTATCTACAATCCTAATGATCGAATCACCAACTATAACGGCTGTCCTAACCCTTCCCTCATGGGCACATGGCCCTGGAGAAACTTCCTCGGTGCGAGAGGGTTTTACATCACCTGGAGGACAGGTCCTAGTTACAGGATCACTTCCTGCCACACCAGGGTGATGCTCTCCTGTCACGTGACCTCTCTCCTCCATGGCAACAGGGGTGCTGCCAGACTGGAGGTGGGACTTCAGGACTATATCCCTGTAGGTCTCGTCTATGTACCTCGCTGTCTGTCTTATGTTTTCCAAGTCTGCTTCTTTAGCCTCTAGAGAACGGACTTGTTCCCTGAGAGAAAAGAGCTCCTTGCACCTAGTGCACACGTAAGACCTCGCACCAACTGGGAGAAAATCATACATGTGACACTCAATGCAAAAGACTGGAAAGCCCCCATCCCGCTGCTGGACTGCTGTCTGCATCTTAGTTTTAAGTTTGTGTCTAGATCTTTAAGTTCTTACTTACTAGGGGTTGCTATGGGTATTTATACCAATAAAACTGTACCTAATACATTTAATATACCTTGTTCACCTGAAGCTTAATTAATCTCAGGTCCTTAGTGTATGACTGATTTGGGTAATGAGCTTCACCTGAAAGCACCTCCTGTCTTTTAAGATGTGTAAGTACCTATAAAGCTACGATTATCCCAAGGGAGGGTGGGTGTGGGGAGGGAGGGAAATAACACTTATTAAAAGAGGGCTGCTACACAGTACCCTGTCTTGTGCTGCTAAGGTAAGCTAAATTCTGATTTGATTTAAATTATAGCTCTTAGCTGCTGCTAGGCTCTAACTTCTTATGAAATTTAAACTACAAGCTCTCTGCTTGGTACTAAATTTAACCAGAAAGCTCTCCTCTGTGTTTTAAATTCAAACTTTATTTGCTGCTACTAGGCCCTAACTGATCCAACAAAAAACAGTGGGTTCACAGATTAAGTAGCTTTAATACAAAGAATTCTTTTTAGAAAATTACCAGAAGTATATACTCACAGTTGCAGATTTCTCTCCAGAAGTAACAGTCCCCCTTTCAAGTCCTTCAAGACATAAAATGTACTCAAATGTACTAAAATGAAATGGATATAGTATAATAACAATATGAAACAGGACATTAATATACCAATTGCTTATAGAAAAGAATGATAAAGGAATCTACTTATAAAAGGTAAAAACAATATTGTACAGTAAGTAATGCAAATTTAAAACGTATAAGTGCATGTATGTGAGTGCATGCGATTTACCCATGGAGTAACCATTAAATCTAAACACTAACAGTAAGTCTTACTATGCAGCATTAAACGTAAGCAAACCTTAATCTCTAGGAACAAGCAGGAATGAGTCATCACATATGGGTACGTCGGAACCGACGGAGCCTGCGCGGGAAAGCTCCCCAGCTTCCCAGAAAGGAAAGCTTTTGGGGCCTCCCACAGCGCATGCGCGCTGCCTTCCCGCCTTCCTGACCAATTCTCCTCAGTTCTTCTTTTTTCGCGGAGCCAGCAGGTCGTGTTCCTGTCATCGCTGAAGAAATTGTTATTTTAATTTGTTTCTTTGACCGCGTGTCTGCCTTCCCCGATTCCGGACCGGTACCGCCGGTCTTTTTTCCTTTATTTCTTTAAAAAAAAAAAAAAATAATGATTACTTTTTCCCCACTTGGTGTGTTTGTTCTGTGAGGCCTCTAGGCCTTCTCAGATTCTCCCTCATGGAGAAACCAGCCTCTGGTTTTAAAAAATGCACCAAGTGTACCAGTACTATTTCAGTCACAGATACCCATGAATGGTGTCTTAAATGTTTGGGGCCTGACCATTCCATTCCGGATTGTCCATCCTGCTCTCTGATGTCCAAACGTGGCTTACAGAACAGAGCAGCCAAGTTTCATATGCTGTTTTCTACGGATACTCCAGCATCAACATCCTCCAGGTCTTCCTCTCCTGATGGATCTCAGGTAACCAAACATTCTTCAAGCAGGTCCTCAAAGGGCAAATCTCCCTCTAAGCAGCGAGAGGCCCTTGGGTTTGACCCTGAGGACCCTGCCCCAGCCAAACAACCCCGGCGGGAAGCTCCGGCTTCCAAAGCTCCTCCTATGGGGTTACAGGTTGACATCGATGGCACGGCCTCGACCGATCACCTGTTAGACTGCTCTGGGGTACCGGCCAACACCGGTACCGACATCCAGGCAGTTGTGGCGTCTATGGGTACTACTGTACAATCCATGCAGCAAGCCATACTGGCTTTCATTAACGCTGCAACGCCCTCGGTACGGCAACAATCGGTTCCGACTCCGGTTCCGACTCCGGTTCCGGTACCACAACCGATACCGGTACCCAGAGCATCTACTTCCAGTAGCATGCCGGTTCCGGTCTCCGGTTCCGGAGGTTTTCTCGATACCGATCCGGTTCCCGGTACGCCCGATGTCGATACCGGTCGGTATGCGTATCGATCTCTGGAAGCTAATAGGCGGTACTTTGAATCTTCTGAGGATTCTGATACCTCAGATGATTCTGCTGATGTCTCTCTAACTCTTCCTGAGGAGCCCTCTTCTCCAAAAAGGAGAATGTCTCCTCCAGAGGATTTGTCCTTTCAAGACTTCATTATTGAAGTAGCTAAAGGACTCTCCATTTCTGTAACCTCTGAAAAGCAACCTAGAGCAAAAAAATTAGATATTTTAGGATACTCTAAGGTTCCCAAAGAGGCAGCCACCTTACCCATACATGAAATTCTTCAAGAACACATGATGGACTTGTGGGAGGCTCCTCTCACCCTATCTCCACATTCTCGACGTTTGGACACCATGTATCGGGTTCCTCCTCCTGGTTTTCAAAAAACTCAGCTCCCTCACCACTCTTTTGTGGTGAAGTCTGCTATGAAAAAGATAAAGAGTACCAAAAGGCACTCTTCTATCCCTCCAGGAAGAGAATGTAGGACTCTGGATGCTTTTGGTAGAAAAATCTTCCAAGCTAGCATGCTTATTGCCAGAATCAATTCATACAGCCTCTATGTGGGCATGTTTTTGAAAGAGATTGCACTGAAGATACGTCATTTTCTCCCCTTTATCCCAGAGGATAGAAAGGAGGAGTTCCTTCTTTTGCTAAAGCATACTCAAGATGTTTCAAAGTTCTCCAACAGAGCAGCCTTTGACTCTTTTGAGGGAGCTAGCAGAGCCTCGGGCATTGCCATAGCTGCTCGCAGACTTGCTTGGCTCCAGGCCTCTGATTTGGAACCCTGGGTACAAGAAGGCTTGGGCAATCTGCCCTGTACAGGTGAAAATCTGTTTGGCAAGGAGTGGCAAATCAAAGCCACTCAAATGGATGCAGAGAATGCTGCTTTAGATAGACTTTCTAAGTCTACCTCTACCCCTGCCAAGAAAAAACCTTTTAAGAAGCCTTTCTATAAAAAGACCAGATTTTCCACAAATACTGGCCAGCAATCTTCCCAAGTTCGCTTTGTTCCTAAGCGTCAGCAATCTAAACAGGCCAGAACAAAGTCTACAGGGGCTGCTACAGTCCAGCAGTCCCAACCCCCTCAGAGTTTTTGACTTGATTCTAGAGAACTTAACCTTTCTGGCTCTGCAACAACCAGAGCCTCTCACCATTCCAGGAAGGTTAACTCATTTTGCTCCCAGATGGGAACAAATCGCATCAGAACAGTGGACCCTCTCTATCGTTAGAGAGGGCTACAAACTACATTTCTCCAGCCTTCCTCCCCATACCATGGTGAGACAATTCAATTCTCCCCCATCTCTCCTGTACCTGTTGGGTCAGGAGGTGACCACCTTTCTTGCCCAAAGGGCAATAGAAGAGGTTCCTCTTCTTCAACAGGGGTCAGGGTTTTACTCCCCTTATTTTCTCATCCCCAAGAAAACAGGAGGGCACAGACCCATTCTAGATCTGAGAGAATTGAACAAATTTCTATACAAGGAGAAATTCAAGATGCTCTCTTTAGGTACTCTCCTTCCATACCTACAGAGTCAGGATTGGCTTTGTTCTCTAGATCTAAAGGATGCGTACACACATACACTCATCCATCCATCCCACAGAAAATTTCTACGATTTCTGTTCCAGGGAAAACATTTCCAATACAGAGTACTCCCCTTCGGTCTAGCCTCTGCTCCAAGAGTGTTCACCAAATGCATGTCAATAGTGGCTGCATTTCTACGCACTCTGGGAATATTTGTCTTCCCATACCTGGACAACTGGCTCATCCGAGCTCCATCTCAGTCCGAGGCTCAGACTTCCCTGGACCACACCAGACGCATACTGCACTATCTGGGACTCGTCATCAATCTGCCAAAGTCTCAACTCACCCCTACTCAGTCCCTAGAATTCATAGGGGCCTGGCTAGATACCACCACTGCAAGGGTCTATCTTCCTCAGGCCCGTTGCCACCGTCTAGTGCACTTGGCCTCTCAAATTCAGTCCAGAAGCCACTTGACTGCCAGGGAGATGCTACAACTGCTAGGCCACATGGCATCCACAGTTCATGTGGTGCCTTATGCTCGCCTACATATGAGAGCAGCTCAATGGACTTTGTCCACCCAGTGGACCCAAGCATCAGGAGCTCTTTCAGACCAAATAGCAACCTCAAAACGTCTTTTTTGGTCTCTCCAATGGTGGATATCCACTCAAAATCTGTTGTTGGGGGCCCCCTTCCAACCTTTGTTACCCCAAGCAACTCTCACTACAGATGCCTCCCAAACAGGTTGGGGAGCTTATCTCCAAGACCTCTCCACTCAGGGCACTTGGTCTCCACAGGAGACCACCCTTCATATCAACCTTTTGGAGCTGCAAGCAATTTTCCTTGCTCTCAAGGTCTTTCATACCCTCCTCATCAACATGACAGTCCTTGTTCATACCGACAATCAAGTAGCCATGTTCTACATAAACAAACAAAGAGGGACTGGCTCTCTGTCGCTTTGCAACGAAGCTCTAAAATTGTGGGCCTTCGCCAGAGAGCATCAAATCCATCTCCTGGCAGTATACCTCCCAGGAATCCAAAACTCTTGGGCAGACAGACTCAGTCGAGTTCTGCTTCCACACGAATGGTCCCTGCACATGGATCAGGTACTCAGAATCTTTCAGAAATGGGGAACCCCGGACATAGACCTGTTTGCAAGTCCGTGCAATGCCAAACTTCCCCGGTTCTGTTCCAGAATTCTGTGTCAGGGAGCTCAGGCCAAGGATGCCTTCCTCCTTCATTGGGGTCAGGCCTTCCTGTATGCCTTTCCACCCATTCCTTTGATTCCCAAGACTCTATTCAAACTTCAGAGGGATCAAGGATCCTCATAGCTCCACGCTGGCCACACCAAGTGTGGTACCCTCTACTTCTGCATCTCTCCCAGGCACCCTTCCTGGATCTGGGAGCTGCTCCAGACCTTCTGTCTCAAGAGGAGGGGAGTTTGTGGCACCCAAACCCCAAGTCTCTTCACCTCAGAGCTTGGTTACTGAAGGCCTAGACCTTCAAGACTTCAATTTTTCTCAACAGATGAAGGATATCCTCCATGCCTCTAGGAAACCTTCCACCAGGCATTCTTATGCTTTTAAATGGAAAAGATTTTCCATTTGGTGTGCTGAAAAGGGTCTTAACCTTCTAGCACTACCTTTGAATTCTTTACTCGAATATCTCCTGCATCTTTCCAATGCAGGACTTAAAACAAATTCTGTAAGGGTCCATTTGAGTGCTATTGCAGCATCTCTTCAGCCTATCAATGGACAACCTGTTTACTCTCATCCTCTTATTGCAAGATTTATGAGAGGTCTAACTTTAACTAAACCTCCCATTCGGCCTCCTCCGGTGGCATGGGACTTAAATGTGGTTCTTGGTCAGCTTATGAAGCCACCTTTTGAACCCTTAGCCACTACCTCCTTGAAATTTCTTTCCTGGAAAGTCATTTTCCTTATTGCAATCACTTCTGCTCGCCGCATCAGGGAACTGCAGGCTTTAGTGGCTAATCCACCTTATACAAGGTTCCATCATGATAAGGTAGTCCTTAGGGCAAATCCTCACTTTATGCCTAAAGTGGTCTCAGCTTTTCATCTTAATCAAGAGGTATATCTACCTGTCTTTTTTCCAGCTCCTCATGCATCCAGTGCAGAGAGGAACCTACATACGTTAGATTGTAAAAGAGCTCTTGCCTTTTACATCCACAGGACACAGCAACATCGAAAGTCTTCTCAACTTTTTGTTGCTTTTGATCCTTCTCATTTAGGACTTCCAGTCTCAAAAAGAACACTATCCAATTGGATTGCTCAGTGTATTTCTTTTGCTTACCAGAGTAAGAACCTTTCTCTGGAAGGCCATGTCACAGCTCACAATGTGAGAGCCATGGCCACATCTGTGGCTCATCTTCATTCTGTATCCATCGATCAGATCTGTCGAGCAGCCACCTGGGCCTCTGTTCATAGCTTCACAGCCCATTACTGCTTGGACATGGACTCCTGCCGGTATGCCTTGTTTGGTCAGGCTGTCCTCAGACACCTGTTCCATTCTTAAACAACTCCTGCCCACCTTCCCTGAATGGATGCCTGAGATCCATAGGAAGATGAGGAACCCTTGGAGGGGGGGATCTCCCTGGCATCTTAGCTAGGGAGTCCCCATATGTGAGGACTCATTCCTGCTTGTTCCTGGAGATAGCACAGTTACTTACCTGTAACAGGTGATCTCTGGGAACAGCAGGAATTAGTCCTCACAACCCACCCACCTCCCCTGGGAGTTGTATCTCTCTCTCTCTTTCCTTTCCTCTCTCTATTGTCTCAGCTTTAAACTCGAACTGAGGAGAGTTGGTCAGGAAGGCGGGAAGGCAGCGCGCATGCGCTGTGGGAGGCCCCAAAAGCTTTCCTTTCTGGGAAGCTGGGGAGCTTTCCCGCGCAGGCTCCGTCGGTTCCGACGTACCCATATGTGAGGACTAATTCCTGCTGTTCCCAGAGATCACCTGTTACAGGTAAGTAACTGTGCTTTATCCACAAGAAACGGCAGCAATCTCTGATGGGAAAGAGAAATTATAAGAATAAGAATGTAAATCTCTATGAATGAACTGGATAACTTAAATAATTTGAAATCCAATTAGTAATGTACAGGTCCACAGGAAGGGGACATAGACAGAAAACTCATTTATTTTGAGGGGTTTATGAATAAACTGCAAATGGCAGTATTTAAAAAAAAAAAAAGCAATGACTGGTAAAATTTATTACCCACTATCTGAATAGAGAAATTTTATAAATAATGCAAATAACAGAGAAATTTAAATGAAGTAATCTTCAGTGGCTATGTACGGGGTGGCCCATAATAAGGAAGTGCTTCTATTTTTAAGGTCATTGGCATTGCGTATGGGGACTCATCAAAGAGTAATCTATGTTCCATAACAGAGTTAAGACCATATATTCCAATGATACCTTTATAGGGAAACTACAATTAGTCACATACTAAATATTAAATTTCTACCCAATATGTAGATGAAAAAAGAGCGGTATCTGATATATAGCTGTGGCACACATACATCATATAAATGGCTCTACATATAAATGAAACGCTGTTTAAACACACAAAATTACTTTAAATTGGGTGTAACACCAATTAAGGGGGGGGGAGGAGAGCACAATATGTGAACTCTGCATTTAAGAGAGACATTACATACTGTAGCCATGGTCATAACGATATGTAAACAGTTATAGTTGACTAAGCCTCTTTTCTTACATACAGAATTGTGCTGTACCAATGTCAATGGAAAAATGTACTCGTGATGGTTGATACGAGGGCAATGGCCGGATGGTTTAGGGGTCCAATGGGGATATGTAAACTATCTTTGGGGTAAATAAATAATTTTGTTAATTAAAGGGAACTGCACTTACCATATAGAAGGAAGGGAAATTGAAGAGGAGAGGACACAGCATAAAAACAGATCTCAGGACTCTGATAGTGAAGTACAATACAAAATCTCATGTGCCATTAAAAACAGTGCACATATTCCACAGGCATAAACTGTAATATGAATTAAGACCAGAATTCTATCAGGCCCCAAAAAGTAACAGTACAATTAAATGATTATCCAAATAAATATTTAAATATAAAAAATTTATAAAACCATCAAAAACACTAAGAATTAATAAGTAATACAAAAGGAGAGGAGAAGGGGAAGATGGGGAGGGAAAGCAAAGGAGGGGAGAGGAAGAGAAAGGGAGGGAGAGTCAGAAGGGGAGGAAGGGGGAGGAGAGAAGGACAAGGGGGAAGGGAGGAGGAGGGGGAGGGAAAAGCTGGGAAGGGTGGGATGGGGAAGGAGAAAAGGAGGGTGGAGGGAAGGGAAGAGGGGGGTGGAGGGAAAGGAGGGGGAGAGGAAGGTGGGTAGGGGAGAAGAAAGGGGAAGAGGGACGGAGGTGGGTAGAGGGAAAGTGGGAGCGGGTGTGGGAAGGGAGGGGGAGAGAGGTGGGAAGGGTAGAGGAGAAGGGGGAGTGGGAAGGGTAGAGGAGAAGGGGGAGGGGGAAGGGTAGAGGAGAAGGGGGAGGGGGAAGGGCAGAGGAGAAGGGGGAGGGGCAATTATGAAGGGGAGAGGCAGAGGAGGGGAGATGTGAGAAACCCTTTCATAAAAAAGATGGCCAGGACTGTATCTGCGTTGCGGTCTAAGAGGGCTAGCATGTAATGGCTACTCTTCAGCAGTGGATTCAACTCTGTTCTGAGTCCAGAGGGGGTCTTTGATGCTGGCATATTTGTGAATCTGGTGCCTCTTTGAGTGATGATGCAGTGCTCAGCATTTGCCTCGTGAGGCATCCATTGGGCCATCTTGGTTAGTTGCCTACAGGATGGCCTGGAGTAGAGCCTTTCCGTTTGACACCTGAAAGTTCATGTGGCAGTTTTGTCCTGTTTCCGAGGTCTGGTGGCTGGCAAGTCTCTGGCTTTGCACTCAGACGTCTTGTGATTTTCTCCAGGGGGTTTGGTGTCTGTGTCCTCCCCTTCGGTCTATGATTCCTGCCTGGAATCTGTGTCTGGTGCTCAGGGCCTTGATGTTGATGGCCTTTGAGCCGTTGAAGCGCGTTACTTTGAAGTATTTGACGCTCAAGATGGTCTTCTTGGTCGCTATTTGTTCCACAAGGTGGATTTCCAAGCTGCAGGTTCTGTCTTGCTGAGATACTTATCTGTATTTTTCAAAGAGGCTGTTTCCATTCGGCCTGTGCCTTCCTTCTTGCCTAAGGTGCTTTTTCCCTTTGACATGAACCAGGTGGTGTGCCTGCTTCCCTCTTGAAGGAGCAGTGCCGGGGGGAAGGAGAAGGATCTGTGTGTTGTGGATGCCCCAAAGGGTGTTTCTCTGGTACTTGGAGGTTACAAATTCCTTTCTTGAGTGATGGTTTGCATGCCCATTCTACCTGAGCACCAGTGCCCTTATGGGTGAAGCGGGACTCAGTAGCTTCTGTAGATATTTGTCGGGCAGAACATAGTTATCAATTCCCACTTTTGTCGAGCAATACTGGTTGGATGTCCCTGCATGGGCTGACAAGGCATTTGGCTCAAGGCTTTTGTCAGAGCTGCTGTGACTGGACTGGTCTGGTCTAGCAGGATGGTATGAAATGTAACATTTTACTTACCTGTTATTGTCCTTTCCTTGAGTCCTGCTAGACCAGTCCAGGGTCCACTCCTAAAACTGTTTTTGCTGTGTTCTTCTGCTGTGGTACCCTTGGGCCCGCTATGATTTTTTTTGCGTGGCTCTGCAGATTCATCTTCTTCGGACAGCTTTCTATTTATGCGTTCCTGCACATAGTTTTTTTACTGTTGATTTGTCTTTGTTGCTCATGGTTGTGGTTGTGTGAGGCTTGCCATGTTTCTTCCATATCCTTTGAGACGATTTCTGAAGGGATCTCTGGTGGTTGAGGTGAATAGAGGAATAGGAGTGATGTCATTGAATTCTGGGCCTTTAATTGGTTCTTTGTTTTCACCAATCTGTTGGTAGGGGAACACAACCCACTTGTCTGGACTGGTCTAGCAGGATTCGAGGAATTGACATTAACTGGTAAATAAAATGTCACCTTTTAGCTGTTTTTAAGAATTTTCTTTCTTTAAAAAGGTAAATAATGTCAGTTGACCTAAATGATGACATCACAGCACGCACACTACTGAAGGGTTTCCTGGCTTCAGAGGTTCCCAAGTCAACAGTGAGACACCATCACAAACGCAGGTGAGGGCTTGCAACTTTATTGTGGTAAATTGTGGGAGATATTGGTAGAATGTAAGCTTTTGGTAGGAGAGAGGAAGTTGATGATGTGACGCCCCTCCTCTTCCCACACTGGGGGTTGTGCTACAGACTTTTAAACTGTTAACATGAAAATTAACTTAATTATAAACCTCTACAGATGATTAAGAAAAAGAAAAAAGAAAATAAACTGGAAGAAGAAAGTAATTAAAAAAAACAAAAAAACAAAAAATATTTAGGGAATAATTTTATATATAGGAGCGCCTACTTTTTAAACGATCAGTGCACGTTTTGCCTGAATTTTAGTCATTTTCATGTGCGTATGGCCTTCTACACTGTGCTTTTGACATGAGTGTGCACATTTTGTCAGTGGGCATGCCCAGGGGTGGGGTTAGGGCAGATCATGGGCGGAGAATGCAAGTATACAGGTAGACAATACTTGTGTATGAAGTATATATGAGCATTTATACTTGTACAAGAGCAGGTGTAAATGATCATGCCACTTAATACTAACATTTTAATTTTTTTTAATTTTATTTCAGAGAAAATGTTACCAAGAATATATGAATTACATTTAATATCAACAAAAAACACTGTGGCCACAAAAAAAACCCAAAAAGTGATGTAACTCAAATAATTTCAAGTTCATGTCTCTTAGATCCCTCCACAGTGGGATGTGAGCTTGAAATAAGAACTAGGAAACCATATCAATCCGTGTCAGAAGGCCAGCTCTCTTCAAAAGGAGTGACACCATGAAGGAGCGACATAACTAAAGAGTGACATAATTTAGTGTTTCTATCATTCCAGTCTTGAAGGAGTGATACATAACTAAGTATAGGTTGACTACGCTTACTGATATTATGAAGGAGTGATAGCACGCAGGACAATTTACAATAACGGAGGAGTGACAGTGACACACAGAAGGGGTGACAGCATGCAGGACAATTTACAATAACAAAGGAGTAACTGACACACAACTAATTATAGGTTGACAGCGCAAAGGACTGATAATGAGCTCGAGCATGCACTCGTATTATGAATGGGTGACAGCATGCAGGACGATTTACAATAGAGTGACTGCATGTAGTGTTTACTTAACGAAGGAGTGACAGCATGAAGGACAAGTGATTATTACGAAGGAGTAATAACGAAGGGGTGATAGCATAAAAAATGAGTAGTGACTGCATGTAGTAATCACATAACAAAGGGGTGACAGCACAGTAATGAAGGAGTGAACTCCATGTAGTATTCACATAATGAAGGGATGACAGCAGAATAATGGAGTGATTTCATGTATTATTCATATTAGGAAGGGGTGACAGTATGAAAGACGATTGACAAGGAAGGAGTGAGAAATGACAATTGAGAAATTTCAAATGAATAATTTTTTATTTATTTGATTACAATTCAAATTTAAACCACTTGACCAGTCTTAAAATGGTGTGCCAAATTTATTAACGAAGTAGTAACAATTCATAATGGTGCCATATTTTTTTCCTAAGTTTGTTCTTTTTCATAACATTTAATAGTTTTTCCTTATCGTCCGTCCAGTGCAGTCCCGCACCTCTAGGTAGTGTACCTCTTCCAGCAGATTGGAGGCTGAACCTGTCATCTTTTTGATGACACTAGAGTACATATGCAACTGGCACCGCCCACCAGCCCCAGTATGCTCAGCCTCCAAGCAGCTGAAGGAGATTGTGAATCAGGATGCTGGACTCACAGAAAGGACAACTAAGGAGATAGGTTTAGTTAGTTTGCTTTTATTTCCCCTGTTAAGGTGCAGGTTTCTTTGTTTTTAAAGGCAGAAGTAAAAAAACAAAACAAAAACAGAAGGAACAGAGAGACAACAGGGCCGAGGGGACGATATTCCTCCTTCCCCCTCTCCCCCCAGGATTTCAGGGGAGGGTTCTGTGGGGGCCTTCCTCAGTCCGAGACTTCTGGTTGCTCCCGAACCTGTTAACAGGTAATGAGCCGCTGCAGGGGCTGCAGTTACTTGACTGGAGTGAAAGCTGGCAGCCCTGAGTTACCCCCCTCAGCGCCGAAGCCAAGAAGGAAGGCTGAGCACGAGGGGTAGAAAAGCCATGCGGCAAAGATGCTCCAAGGTAAGAGTGGCGGGAGGGGATGGGGGGAGGACAGCAGAAACCTATAGCAACCGCCAGAACATGAGGAGACGGAGAGCGGCCTGCAGCAGTGTGGGAAACTCCCCCAGCTGCATTTTGGCGCGATTTCTTCTTATTCAGTCCCGCATGTGTTTAACCCCCTGCTGGGTTTTGGGTGCCTGGGAGAGGCAGCCACTGGAGAATAAAGCAGGACAGAGCAGCCTCTTCCTAGGGGGCCATTTGCAGTTTCTTTTTCATTTCAGTTTCAGTTAATTTGATTTTATTTTATTTTAGTTCAAGTACTCTAGTGCTCTGTGCCTGAGCCTCTGGAGGTGCACTGTGTGCTGGAGATCTTGTTACATACCCAGATACAGATTGAAGGCGTTCCTGGGGAGTGCCCCCAGCCCTTCCCACCATGCCGGCCAGAACGCAGTGCCTGGTATAGGATGGTATCAAGGGGTGTGAACCCCACTTAATCCTTAAGCATTCCTTGTGTTATACAGCCCAAAACGTATTCAGTGCACAATGACTTGATGTAGACATGTGGGAAAGGCCTAATCAGATAGGCCATGGTTGTTGCTGGGCAAATTTCAGAGTGCTGTGTGATCCAAAAGGCAGTTGGTTGATACTTTGTAACTTTCTCCTGAGAAGGGTCTGATAGAAAGTCAGAGACAGGAATAAATATGTGTTTTAAAAAGAAAAATAAATAAATAAAATGTTGCATATAGGTTTGTAGCAGCTACAGCTCTGTGGAAAACAGGAAGTACCTGCATATAAGAAATGTATGTAATTTGAAAGATAATGCATAAGAAGCAAATGAAATCCTTCCATCTGTCTATGGTCAGTGAGTAACCTGACATGATCATCTCTTGTCTCTTAGCCCAGATTATGTACCTATAAAATCTGTAATATTGCTTGTAAGGGAAGCTGTACTCCCTTAATAGCCATTAGTAGTATTAGAATAAAAAGGTAAACTTTACTTGGAGAATGTGTCAGTTTGATTGGATCAGGACAAGGTCCATGTCATATCTTTAAGATAGAACACTGCAGTGCAATCTAAAAATCCTCAAGATGTGCAGTCCCCGATGTGGTGTGGTCTCTGAGGCAGGTATCTGTCTAAACTGCACGCAGCCGAGGCGGTCATGGGAGCAGGACCTGCAGGATGAGATGAGGCAGGAGAGTCCCTCCCGGTTGCAAGAGACCCTGGGGGGTGCCATGTTACCTTCAACAGATCTAGCCCCTGGTCCCTGCACAATGCCCAAATCATCCACCCCTCAAGCCCAGGGAGCGATAGGGCTCTAGAGGGAGTTCTCACCAGAGTGTCTTACTTTTGCATAAGGCGTTTTGCCTGCCAAGTGGCTCCTCGGCCCCGGAACACAGGGCTAAGAGGATGTCGGACGCAAAAAAGCATCAGTCGGGAGCAGTGGCATCTAAGCGGGCTAGAGGCTTAAAGGAGTGGCAGCAATTGCCGTTGTCAGTGGGGCTGGATGGGGAAGACCTTGACACGGAGCTAGATCTGCAGGAGGAGTTGGAAGAAGGAGAGAGCCCAGAACAAGAGGATCAGGATCAGGATCGGGTTTTCCGCCGGGAGGAGCTACCAGCACTCATCTTTATGATTATGCTTATGTTTATGCAGTTTCTCGATATACCGCCCAGGCCGAAGGCCATCAGGGTGGTTTACAATTACTCCAAGCGGGTGCTGATACAATTCCTTGTCCCCAAAGGGCTCACATGCTGAACATAAGATATGCCATACAGGGTCAGACCAAGGTCCATCAAGCCCAGTATCTTGTTTCCAACAGTGGCCAATCTAGGTCATACGTACCTAGCAGCATCCCCAAAAGACACACGTTCCACAATGCTTGTACTGGGTCAAGCATTGATATCCTGGGTCCCTTTTTAATAATGGTCTATGGACCTTTCCTCCAGGAACTTGTCCAAACCTTTTTTTAAACCCAGCTACACTAACGGCTCTTACTACATCCTCTGGTAACAAATTCCAGAGTTTGATTACACGTTGAGTGAAAAAATATTTTCTCTTATTAGTCTTAAATAGTTTACCCTGTAGCTTCATTGCATGTCCCCTAGTCTTTCTATATTCTGATAACGTAAACAATCGATCTACGTTTACCTGTTCCACTCCAGTCATTAATTTATAGACCTCTATCATATCTCCCCTCAGCCGTCTCTTTTCCAGGTTGAAGAGCCCTAACCTCTGTAGCCTCTCTTCATAGGAGTAGCCTTCCATCCCCTTTACCATTTTGGATACTCTTCTCTGTACCTTTTCTAATAACGCTATATCCTTTTTAAGATACGGCAACCAGAATTGCACACAATATTCAAGATGTGGTCGTACCATGGAACGATACAGAGGCATTATAATATCCTTTGTTTTATTTTCCATTCCTTTCCTTATGATACCTAGCATGCTATTTGCTTTCTTGGCCGCTGCTGCACACTGGACGGAGGGCTTTAACATGTTATCCACGATGACTCCTAAATCTTTATCTCCAGGAACAAGCAGGAATGTAGTCCTCACATATGGGGTATCGTCGGTACCGACGGAGCCTGCGTGGGAACACTCCCCAGTGTTCAATAGGAACGCTTTTGGGAGCATCCCTCAGCACATGCTCGCTGCCTTGCCGCCTTTCCAACTGTCCCTCTTCAGTTCTTCGTTTTCCGCGGAGCCAACAGGACCTATTCCCTGTCACCGCAGAAAATGCCATCTTTAAAATTCTTTCTTGTGGTCGCGTTTGCCTACCACACGATGCCTACCGATACCGCCGGTTCTTTTCTTTTCTTTTCCTAAAAACAAACAAAAAACCCCAAAACCCTTAGATTTAGACTGTTTCTTTTTCAGAAACTTTCCTGTTTTGGTGCTAGGCACCATTTTGGGCATTAGGCCCCATTTTTCCAAAATCATGGAAAAGCCAACTAGTGGTTTTAAAAAAAATGTACTAAGTGTGGTTGTACCATTTCTGTCACTGACACCCATGATTGGTGTCTAAAATGTTTAGGACCTGATCATTCTCCAACTGAATGTCTCTCCTGCATGGGGATGACCAAAAGAGGAAGACAGAACCGGGCCGCAAAGCTCGACACCCTCTTCTCTTCAGATGCCAGATCCATTGCATCAACATCGTCAAGGGCCTCTTCTTCCTCCCATGGATCTCAGGTAACTAAACACAAAAGCCGGTCCTCAAAGGGTAGCTCTCCTGCTAAGCATCGAGAGGCCATTGACATTGCCCTTGAGGGAACCACACCGGCAAAACAGCCCCGGCGGGAGGCTTCGGCTTCCAAAGCATTAATGGGGCTTCAGGATGTTCTCGAGGCCTCAACCTCGCAAGAACTACCTGTGCCATGCTCAGGGGTTCCGGCTGTTCTTACCGGTACCGACACCCAGGCATCGGCAGCATCGATAGACCAGAGGTTTCTTGCTATCGAACGCAGTATCGCAGCTCTTCTTTCAACTGCGGTACTGGTGGTCCCAAGGGCACCGGTGCCGACATCGACACCGACACCGATGCTGGTACGAACACCGACGATGCCGGTACCGACAGTACCGGCCCCGATGGTAACTCTTCCCATTCCACCTCCGGCTGGTGTGGATAAAGTGGTACCGGGTCACCTCGGTACTGACTTAGATCGGTACCGGGATCATGCTTTGCAGGAGCATCGGGGTCAAGAATACTTCGATTCCTCCGATTCCGAAGACTCTTGACAATTCTGCTGGCACTAGAGGGTTTCTCCTAGAAGATCCCTCTTTTCCCCAACGCAGAAAGTCACCTCCAGAGGACATGTCATTTCAGGATTTCATCCGTAATATGGCTAAAGGGCTTTCAATCACAGTAGCTCCTGAAGAGGAACCCAGAGCAAAGGAATTGGAAAACCTCCAATATCTTAAAGCTCCTAAGGAGGCAGCTACTCTGCCTATCCATGAAATTCTGCATAGCTTGATGCTCAGAATGTGGGAGACACCTCTGACTACTCTACTCACTCTAGGAGACTCGATACTAATGTATCAAAGCAGTCAAAGGCTGCACGATTGACAAACTTGGAGACATCCTGCGCATGCTTAACCAGAGTAAGAAAGTCTTGTCTCTTATCATCTGGGAGAAATGGGCTCATAAGTTCCAAGTCTCCTGTGATTTCTTTGAGGAACATTCCCATATACAGGATATATGAGCTGATCCCAGCTGAAAGCATAGAAGCTTGAAAGGTTCTGCGTCCAAAAGCATCCAGAGTCCTGCATTCATGACCTGGAGGATTGGATGCATGTCTTTTTGCACTTTTCATCCTACGCATGGCTGACTCCACTACAATTGAATGGTGTGGCACCTGAGTTTTCTGAAATCCAGGACATGGTGTCCTGGATTTCAGAAAACTCAGGTGCCACACCATTCAATTGTAGTGGAGTCAGCCATGCGTAGGATGAAAAGTGCAAAAAGACATGCATCCAATCCTCCAGGTCATGAATGCAGGACTCTGGATGCTTTTGGACGCAGAACCTTTCAAGCTTCTATGCTTTCAGCTGGGATCAGCTCATATATCCTGTATATGGGAATGTTCCTCAAAGAAATCACAGGAGACTTGGAACTTATGAGCCCATTTCTCCCAGATGATAAGAGACAAGACTTTCTTACTCTGGTTAAGCATGCGCAGGATGTCTCCAAGTTTGTCAATCGTGCAGCCTTTGACTGCTTTGAATGCATCAGCAGAACTACTGCTATTGCCATTGGCGCACGACGGATTGCCTGGCTACAGGCATCAGACTTGGAGACTTGGGTACAGGACAAGTTAGGCAACATTCCTTGCATGGGAGAAAATCTCTTCGGCAAGAACTGGCAGGAGAAGGCTAATGAGTTAGATGCTGACAATTCTACCTTAGATAGATTGTCAAAGTCTACAACCACTCCAGCCAAAAGGAAGCCTTATAAAAAAACCCCTCTTTTAGCAAAAAGAGGAAGTTTTATCCTTCCTATACCCAGCAGACTCAGACTCCAGGTCAGGTTGCCCAAAAGGGACAAACTAGACAACAAAAGAAACCAAAAGCCCCGAGAGCCCAACTAGCTCTCCAGGTTCAGCCCCTCAAGGGCTTTGACTCCTTCCTAGAGAGCTTTGCCTTCCTGCCTCTGAGGGGTCCTCAACCCCCCCCAATATTCCCGGCAGGTTATGCCACGTTTTCAACAGATGGCATCAGATAACAGCAGAAGATTGGACTTTGTCCATTGTAGGGGAGGGGTACAAACTTCATTTTCACAGCTTACCCCCTCCTACAATTCTAAAGCAGTTCAATTCACAAACCTCTGCAGACAATCTGCTAGATCACGAGGTCTCCACACTTCTTGCCCAAGAGGCAATAGAGGAAGTACCCATTCTTCAACAGGGTGCAGGGTTCTACTCCCCCTATTTTCTTATTCCAAAGAAAACAGGAGGACACAGACCCATTCTAGACCTCAGAGAATTGAACAAATATCTGTTTTGAGAGAAATTCAAAATGATTTCTCTAGGAACGCTTCTACCTTCAAAGCCAGGACTGGCTTTGCTCTCTAGACTTAAAAGATGCATACACTCACATTCTTATCCATCCAGATCACAGTAAATTTTTACATTTCCTTTTCAGGGGAAGACATTTCCAGTACAGGGATCTTCCTTTTGGTCTGGCTTCAACACCAAGTGTATTCACGAAATGCATGGTAGTAGTAGCTGCATTTCTACGAACCTTGGGGATTTTTGTCTTCCCTTACTTAGATGACTGGCTCATCCGAGCCTCCACAGTGGCAGAGGCCAGCACTGCACTGTCTCGTACAATGTGAATCCTCCAATACTTGGGATTGGTAATAAACTTCCCAAAATCTCAACTAATTCCTTCCCAATGCCTAGAATTCATAGGAGCCTGTATGGATACCAGACAGGCAAGGGCTTTCCTTCCACAAGCCCGGTGTCTTCGCATAATGCAGCTAGCTTCCCAAGCAGCAGGCAAATCCTCCCTCACTGCTCGGGAGCTACTGCAGTTACTGGAACAAATGGCATCAACAGTTCATGTAGTCCCATATGCTTGCCTCCACATGTGAGCAGCTCAGTGGACCCTCTCCACACAGTGGACACAGGCCACAGGTCATTTGTCGGACAAAATAACAATCTCTCAACGGCTAATTTTGTCCCTCCAATGGTAGCAATCATTAGAAAATCTGACAGTAGGGTCTCCTTTCCATCAACCCCTCTTTCAGGCCACCCTAACAGATGCATCACAGGTGGGTTGGGGAGCACTTTAATCATCTCTCATCCCAGGGCACCTTTGACTCCACAGGAGGTTGGTTTACACATAAACCTCCTGGAGTTAAGAGCAATTTATTTAGCTCTTCGAGTGTTCCACGCCCAGCTCAGCTACAAGACAGTCCTAGTCCAGACGGACAATCAGGTAGCCATGTTCTATGTGAACAAGCAGGACGGAACAGGCTCTCTGTCGTTACGCAACAAAGCTTTACGACTATGGGCCCTCGCCAGAGAGCATCAAATTCACCTTCTAGTGGTATGTCTTCCAGACATTCAAAACCTTTGGGCAGACATAATCAGTCGAGTACTGCTACCTCACGAGTGGTCACTCCACCTAGACCAGGTGGCAAAGATATTTCATCTCTGGGGCACTCCAGACATAGACCTCTTTGCAAGTCCACTGAATGCCAAACTTCCCCAGTTCTGTTCCAGGATTCCGGCGCACAACTGTCAGGCAAGGGATGCCTTCCTCTTTCACTGGGGTCAGGACTTCCTTTATGCCTTCCCACCCATTCCCCTCATCCCCAAGACACTCTTCAAGCTTCAGAGAGACAGGGGTCACATGATTTTCATAGCACCACGATGGCCACGCCAAACGTGGTATTCCCTGCTTCTGCATCTCTCTCAAGCGGCACCTCTGGAGTTAGGGCATGCTCCAGATCTCCTTTCCCAGGAGAACGGGACACTATGGCACCTGAATTCCCAGTCCCAGATGGCCTGGTTGTTGAAGGCTTAGACCTCCAGGATTTCAACCTGTCCCAGCAGGTAAAAAAGATCCTTCAGGCTTCTAGGAAACTTTCCACAAGAAGATCTTATGCCTTAAAGTGGACGCGTTTTACTATATGGTGCTCCAAGAAGGGATTAAACCCCCTAGTCATACCTTTAGAATCGATACTAGAGTATCTCCTTCACTTATCGAATTCTGGTTTAAAAGACCAATTCGATAAGAGTCCATCTTAGTGCAATTGCAGCTTCTTTATAAGCCTCTAAATCAGGGGTTCTCAACCCTGTCCTCGGGACCCACCTAGCCATTCGGGTTTTCAGGATAACCACAATGAATATGCATGGAGAGATTTGCATATAATGGAGGCAGTGTATGCAGATCTCTCTCATACATAGTCATTGTGGTTATCCTGAAAACCCAACTGGCTAGGTGGGTCCCAAGGACAGGGTTGAGAACCCCTGCTCTAAATGGACAACCAATTTTCCTCTCATCCACTCCTATCAAGATTTATGAGAGACCTTTTATTAACTAAACCTCCCATCAAGCCACCACTGGTAGCATGGGATCTAAATCTAGTTCTCAGGCAGCTCAAGAAGCCGCCTTTTGAACCTTTAGCCACTATAGCCCTTACGTTTTTGACTTGGAAGGTCATCTTCCTGATTGCAATCACCTCTGCCCGTCGCATTAGTGAATTGCAAGCTTTAGTGGCTGATCCTCCTTATACTAGATTTCATCATGATAAGGTTGTTCTTCGAACTCACCCACACTTTATGCCAAAGGTGGTTTTGCCTTTTCATTTAAACCAATCAATTTATCTTCCTGTATTTTTTCTGAGGCCTCACGCCTCTAATGCAGAAAGAAACCTTCATACTTTGGATTGTAAAAGGACCTTAGCCTTTTACATTCAAAGAACACAGCAACATAGAAAGTCCTCACAACGTTTTGTAGCTTTTGACCCTAGTCATTTGGGACTTCCAGTCTTCAAAAGAACTTTATCTAAATGGATTGCCCAATGCATATCCTTTGCTTATGAGAGTAAGGGTCTTCCTCTCCATGACCATGTCACAGCTCATAATGTGAGAGCCATGGCAGCTTCTATGGCTAACCTCCACTCTGTGTCTATCGATGACATTTGTCGAGCAGCCTCTTGGGTTTCAGTACACACATTCACAGCCCACTACTGCTTAGATAAAGCCTCCCGTCAGGATGCCTTCTTTGGCCAAGCTGTTCTTCAAAATCTCTTTCAAACCTAAACCATCTCCTATCCACCAACCCTGGTGGGATGCCAGAGATCCATGGGAGGAAGGATTCTCACCTTCGATGGTGGCACCTTCCTGGGGCTATCTCCCTGGCAATCTTCAGCTAGTGAGTCCCCATATGTGAGGACTACATTCCTGCTTGTTCCTGGAGATAGCGTAGTTACTCACCTGTAACAGGTGATCTCCGGGAACAGCAGGAATTTAGTCCTCACAACCCACCCACCTTCCCTAGGAGTTGTCTCTCTCTCTGTCTCTTTTCTCTCTCCCTCTATCCTTTCACTCAGCTACAAACATAACTGAAGAAGGACAGTTGGAAAGGTGGGAAGGCAGTGTGCATGTGCTGAGGGATGCTCCCAAAAGCGTTCCTATTGGACGCTGGGGAGCGTTCCTGCGCAGGCTCTGTCGGTACCGACGATACCCCATATGTGAGGACTAAATTCCTGCTGTTCCCGGAGATCACCAGTTATAGGTGAGTAACTAAGCTTTCCTGGGTGGTGGTTCCCAATGTGGAACCTTGCATTGTGTAACCATAGTGTGGGTTGTTCTTTCCTAGGTGTATAACTTTGCACTTGTCCACACATTAAATTTCATCTGCTATTTGGATGCCCAGTCTTCCAATTTATCCAGATCCTCCTGCAGTTTTCTACAGTCCTTTTGGGTTTTAACAACTTTAAATAGTTTTGTGTTGTCTGCAAATTTGATAACCTCACTAGTTGTTCCCTTTTCCAGGTCATTTATGAATATGTCAAAAAGTAGCGGACCCAGTACAGATCCCTGGGGTACTCCACTATTCACCTTTTTTCATTGGGAAAATTGGCCATTTAGCCCTACCCTCTGCTTTCTATCTTTTAACCAGTTCCCGATCCACAATAGTACACTGCCTCCTATCCCATGACTTTTTAGTTTTGCCAAAAGTCTCTCATGAAGGACCTTGTCAAAGGCTTTCTGAAAGTCCAGATACACTACATCAACCGACTCACCTTTGTCTACCTGTTTATTCACACCTTCAAAAAAACATATCAGATTAGTAAGACAAGATCTTCCTTGTCTAAAGCCATGTTGGCTGTCTCCCATTAGGCCATGACTATCTACATGCTGTGTAATTTTGTTCTTTATGATGGTTTCTACCATTTTCCCCGGTACTGACGTCAGGCTCACCGGTCTGTAATTTCCGGGATCACCCCTGGAACCCTTTTTAAAAATTGGCGTTACATTGGCGTTCCTCCAATCTTCAGGTATTACAGATGATTTTAATGAAAGTTCACAGATTACTAATAGCAGGTCTGCAATCTCATATTTCAGTTCTTTCAACACTCTTGAATGTATACCATCCGGTCCAGGTGATTTGTTACTATTCAGTTTATCAAATAGTTGTAATACATCTTCCCGGTGTAGCAATATTTCTCTCAATTCCTCTGCAGTATCACCTTTAAATACCACTTCAGTCTTGGGTAACATCCCTACATCTTCCTCAGTAAAGACCGAAGCAAAGAATTCATTGTCTCTCTGCCATAGCCTTGTCTCCTCTTACTGCCCCTTTTACCCCTCTATCATCTAATGGTCCAATTGACTCTCACAGGCCTTTTGCTACGAATGTACTTGAAAAAGTCTTTATTTTGTGTTTTTGCTTCTGTAGCAAGTTCCTTCTCAAATTCTCGCTTTGCCTGCCTTATCAATGCTTTGCATTAAACTTGCCAGTGCTTGTGCTGTTTCCAGTTTTCGTCGTTTGGCTCTTTTTTCCATTTCCTGAAAGATGCTTTTTTGGCAGCAACAGCCTCTCTGACCTCACCTTTAAACCATGCTGGCAGTTTTTTGGACTTTCTTCCATTTTTCTTAATGCATGGAATACAGCTGGTCTGGGCTTCCAGGATAGTATTTTTAAACAACACCCAAGCTTGATATAAGTCTTTAACCTTTGCAACTGCTCCTTTAAATTTTTTCTTAATTATATTCCTCATTTTATCATAGTCTCCCTTTCGAAAGTTAAAAGGTAGTACTGTGGATTTCTTTACTATCCCTCCTCCACTAATTAAATCAAACACGATCATGCTATGATCACTATTGCCAAGTGGTCCCAACACCCTTATTTCTTGCACCAGATCTGGTGTCCCACTATGGATTAGGTCCAGTATGGCTTCCCCTCTGGTCGGTTCATGAACCAGCTGCTCCATTTATTTCATCTAGAAACTTTATCTCCCTAGCATGTCCTGTCGTGACACTGACCCAGTCAATACCGGGGTAATTGAAATCACCCATTATTACTACTCTGCTGTGACTTTTGTTAACTTCCTTGATTTCTTTGAGCATTTCATCATCCATTTGTTCATTCTGGCCAGGCGGTCGATAGTACACCCCCACTGCCATCACCTTCCCCTTCATACATGGAATTTCAATCCATAGAGATTTTACTGCAAATTTTGTTTCCTGCAAAACTTTAATTCTTTTTGACTGAATGCCCTCTCTAACATAGAGCGTAACTCCTCCACCAATTTGATCAGTTCTATCATTACGATATAGTTTGTATCCAGGTATCAGTGTTCCCTTGGTTATCCTCCTTCCACCATGTCTCTGAGATTGCAATCATATCTAACCTCTCATTTAGTGCTATATATTCTAACTCTCCCATCTTATTGTTTTGACTTCTGGCATTTGCATACAAGCATTTTAGAGACTGTATTTTATTAATATTAATTTGGCTATTGGTAGGCATGGGTAATTTGGAATCTTTATGCTCTGTCTGCACCATACTCAAGGGCATTTGGGCTACTTTTACTCTTTTTTTGGAACCTCACTGCTTTTGGTAGTATCCTTCAAGGATACCTTCTTCTGAACCATGCGCTCTTGGGCGACTGTCGGCTTTCCCCTATTTTCTAGTTTAAAAGCTTCTCTATCTCCTTTTTAAAGGTTAATGCTGTGTGTACCTTGATGATCCTCAAGGCCCTGAATATGCCTACTAACCTCCCGGCAGAGGCACTGTAGGATCCGCTGTTCCAGGCGGTAAGGAAATCGCAGAAAGTCTTACCAGTAAATGGACTAGTAGGACAGATGATCCAGAATGTGTGGGATCTTCCAGAGGTTGGCCTTAAAGGGGTGCAATGCATGACACGCCTATTCCCGCTGCCTGAGCAAGAATGAGCTCCTTTGGTTGCCCAAAGTGGGCGCAGCGGTGTTGGCAGCAGTAGAAGAGACCTTGACTTGTCTCCTGCAGCTGAGAGCTGTGGAACTGGTTCCGCGAGTCCAGTACATCTGCGGTTGATGCTTCATGTATTTTGTTTTCTCTAAAAGGAAGGTTCCTTTCACCCAATTCTCAACTTTGAGGGCATGAACTATGGTCTCCAGATACCGCTTTTTCACAGTTTTAATGGCGGTAGGAAACAGAGATTTTTGGTGACTCTTGATCTCAGAGGTGTATATGCATGTTCCCTTCCATCCAGAACATCAGCAGTTTCTCCGCTTTGCGGTGCCAAGGGCCCATTTCCAGTTTTGAGCGTTGCCCTTCGGTCTGGTGACCACCCCCCATACTTTCACCAAGGTCATGGTGGTGAGGGCAGCAGCTCTCCACAAGGAAGGGGTTCTCGTCCACCCGTATCTAGACGATTGACTGACTGATCCAGGCGAAGTCCAGGGACGATAACGAAAAGAGCAACAGTCCAGGTGGGAAAGTTCCTTTAAAGTCTTGGTTGGGGTCAACCTGGCCAAGAACCAGTTATGGCCAGCCCAGGAGCTAGAGTATTTGAGAGCGTGCTTTGATACCTGCATGGGCAGGAATTTCCTGCCAGTTCACCGGGCATAGGAGCTACGACAGTTGATACAGCAGGTCCTGAAGAGGGCAAGACCATCAGCCTGGCGTTATCTGCAGGGTCTGGGGACCATGGCAGCCACTCTCGAGCTAGTCCCATGGTCAAGGGCGCATATGCAATTGCTGTAGAGGGCTCTGCTCTGTCGATAGTCCCATCAGGATCAACCCCTGTCTCAGGTACTCCCCTGCCCACGGAGCACCAGGAGAGCCCTCAGTTGGTGGCTGCATGTGGAAGGAGTCCCTGGTGTGGGTTCCTCAGATGACCAGCCTGTCAGGTTGGAAAGCCCATTGCGAAGAATGCTTTGTTCATTGACAAGAGTCTGCAGGAGGCCCTGTGGTCGATCAGCAGGCTCGAGATGCGAGCGGTGACCTTGGCGCTAGAAAGTTTCGAGCCATGGTCGCAAGGGAAGGTGGTCCAAGTCCTCTCAGACAATGTGGCCATGGTGGCTTATATCAACCGGCAAGGAAGCATGGGCAGTGCAGCCCTGGAGGAGGAGGCCGAAGGTCTGTTCGGATGGGCAGTGATTCGTCTCCAGGCATTATCAGCGGCGCACGTAGCAGGAATTGACAGCGTGATGGCAAACTACCTCAGCTGAGTGCACATGGATCCCAGAGTGTGGCAGCTCAATCAGGAGGAGTTCGAGCAGGTAGTCTGCCGATGGGGCACACTGGTCATGGACCTAGTGGCAATGTTCGAGTTGGCAAGGCCTGCTGGTTTTTCAGTAGAAGAAAAGAGGTCCAAGGGCTTGGATGCTCTAATTCAGCAGTGGCTCGAAGAGTCTTCTCTGTTTTTCCCTGTGGACGCTCATAGGCCGGTTAGTGCGGTGGCTAGAGGCGCACTGGGGATTTGTGATTCTGATGGCACTAGACTGGCCGAGGTGCCCGTGGTATGCTGACCTGATTCAGATACTGGCAGATTGACTGTGGTGGCTTCTGGTTCGGAAGGACCTCTTGATGCAGGAGCTGCTTCGCATGCCCCAGGTGGATCAATTCTCGCTTACGGCATGGCTCATGAAAGGGCAAGGTTGAAGAAAGGATAATCAGGCTCGGGGATAGTGACCTTGCTACAGGCCCAGAGGTGGTCTACGCACCTGTCGTGCATCTGCGTAGGATGCATCTTTGAATCATGGTGCGGAGAGAGGCAGCCGCGCCCTTCCAGTGCCTCCGTCCCAGATATCTTGGCGTGCTTGCAATCCGGTTTTGATAAGGGTCTAGATGCCGGTTCCTTGAGGATGCAACTGGTTTGCGTTTTTCCGGTTATCACGGGAAAGTCCACGGGTTGCCATTGGGTACACTCCCAGACATGCTGAGCTTTCTAGGGGGGGGGGGGGATGACCCACCTCCATCTGCCAAAGAGGTCAGTGGTACCACCTTGGAATCTCAATCTGGTGCTGTCTGGGGAACCCATAGAGCCATTGAGTCGAGCTTTCCTGCAGGATTTGACTCTGAAAATGGTATTCCTGGTGGCGAGTTGCTCGGCATGTAGGATTTCGGAGCTTCGGACCCTGTCATGCCAGGAGCCATTCCTTTCCTTCTCCAAGGAGAAAGAGGTCTGGCGCCCAGTACCTTCATTTTTGAGAAGGTAGTGTCAGCATTTCATGTAGAGCAGGCCATTTCCTTACTGGCTCTGGCGAGCGTGGATGTGGGCAAGAACGGCTAGGGGCTGTGCCACTCCACAGCTGTGCCACCTGGATGATAAGAGTCCTGCATAGGTATGTGAAAAAGGGCATTGTCCTTTCGGAGATTGGACAGTCTGTTGGTTCTGTTTGGCAGGTCACGCAAAAGTGAGGCGGCAACTAACCATCCATTTCCAGATGGATCAGTGAGGCAATCACGTCGGCATACATCTTGAAGGATAGAACAGTGCCGGTGGGGTTGCAGACGCATTCCATGAGGGCTCAGGCAGCCTCATGGGCAGTGTATACTTTAGTTCCGCCGGTGGAGATCTGTAGGGTGGCATACTTCTCTGAACATTTTCGCCTGGATGTTCAGGCAGCGGGCAATGCTAGTTTAGGATCGGCAGTGCTTCAGGCTGGTTGTGCGGGTCCCTCCCGTTAGTTTTAACTGCTCTGATACATCCCAGAGGTGTGGGACTGGACTGGAGGGACGATAAGGAAAGAGAAATTAGACTTACCTGCTAATTGTTGTTCCTTGAGGAACTCCAGTCCAGTCCCGGAACCCTCCCTGAGTGCTTCTTGTGGTGATCTGTGCACACCCCGGTCCTGAAGCTGGTTCCCTTGGTGGAGGAAGTGGCCAGGATGAGCCAGGGAGGGGTGTGTAATCAGTGTTTGGGGGAGGGGCGGACCAGAAGAGCTGTTGGTTGCTCGCTTCCTGCTGGTTGGAGCTGCTCAGGTGCTCAACAGGTAGGCCTCTTCATCCTGGAGTGGGGGACGGGGTATCCTTCCCAGGGGATGGAGTGGGTACTAGTTTAGTTAGACGTAGAAGTGTTTGTTGCATGTTTAACTACTTATTTGTTGCTCCTTTGAGTCTGCTTTGTTAATAGGTACTGGGGCTGGTGGGCGGTGCCAGCTGCATATGTACTCTAGTGTCAACAAAAAGATGACAGGCTCAGCCTCCAAGCCACTGGAAGAGGTACACTACCCAGAGGTGCGGGACTGGACTGGAGTTCCTCAAGGAACAACAATTAGCAGGTAAGTCTAATTTCTCTATTTCTACCATCATATAAACTGTTACTATGTTAATGCATTATAATTTTCTTAAAAATATAAAATATATAGTTAACTACTTTTCCTGCCTTTGTGATTTTGTATCTGTTACATTTTTTGAGCATACATTGGCTTTGTGGAATTTCAGCGACTTTAGGTTTTTCTTTTTTCTTTTTATTATTTGTGTCATCAGTCATTTCCTTTGTTTATTGACGTCCATGTGAGCATAGTATTGGTAGATCCATGTAAATTTCTGATTGGTCTATTTCCGTGTTGAGTTCTTGTCACTCTTGAATTTTTAGGTTTTTTTTCACTCCTTTAAGTCGCTCCTTCGTGCTTTCATTCCTTTGATTATAGAACCCAGAAGGCCCCTAATTAAGGACAACTTCATATATTAGCAGCTCCCTGAACCGCTGAAGAATCTTCAATCCCAATGGGACTATGTTCTTATCTCTTAATAAGCTTCTCTAGCTGATCTTACTCTAAAAATAAATATGCCTCTTAGATTTTGCTAAACATTTTCTTGGGTATTTTAGAAGAGAAACATACCTAGGGCTAAAACCCTAGGTCAGAGTAGAAGAAATTCATGCCTCATTTTCTGTTTAGTAGAGTACATAAGCTTTATGGCTATGACTAGTAGCCATGTCAGAAACCAGCATGAAGGTAACCACAAGAGTGATGTTCCTTTTAGTCTCTTCAATAAATGTTTCTAAACAGGTAGTCAAGTCTAAGGGGTATGTTTACTAAACAGCGGTAGTTGCTTCCGTGCGATATTGGAGCCGTGGCCCCCAAATCTTCTAATTGTTCTTCACTCTGGCATTTCCCAGCTTCTTGATAGACCCCAAAACATTAGAAACAGCTGGGAAGCAGAGGGGTCTAAACACAGTATTTCCCTGAAATATTTTTTAAGCATCTTTCTAATGGTGAAATCAATCTAGAATAAGGTCAATTTAAGAACTTCAAATTATTATAATGGTAATTATTCTCTTAACACCTTCAGTTTATTTTCCATTAAAACATACCCCTTCTTCAGAGCAACTTTTATGAGCAATCTTATTTTTAATTTTAAAGCAGTCAAAGTAAAGATGGTAAATGTATTAACAGTTTGCCCTGAAAAGAAACACAATGTAAATGAACAATTTGTTAAGGAGGATTCCATCTTAACCAACCATCGCCATATATCTATATTAGTTAGTTCTTTAGGATGGACAGGGCTAGCTGCCCCCATCTTACCAGAAAATTTTAATACTGGTTTTAAAATGGCAGATAATATATTTTTCTAAATATGAGGCTGAGAACTCTATTTTGCCTTTCACTTGATTATTTATTTAATTCAATTTGATATACTGTCATTCAAATTATATATTATGGCGGTTTATAGTTGAGGCAACGGTACAATAAAACAGTTTAAATTTCAATTAAAATAAACTAATACAGTTAAGATTCAATAAATAACACAAAAGGAGGAAATGAGTGTAGATAACAGGAAAATCCAAAAACATATGTGGAAGCGGAGAGACGAGAGGAAGGGAAAGATATATAAAATTATAATAATTAACAAAATGCTTGAGGGAAAAACATGTTCCTAATCGTCTACTAGTCCAGTCCCTTAATGCTGGGTTGTGCTCCTATTCCTGCAGCTTGGAGACTAAGTAAATTCTTAACATAAACATAAATCCAACTCTTGATGACGTCAGGATATATATAGACCTGGCACAGCCCACCAGCCTCAGTTTTTACTTAGTCTCCAAGCAGCTGGAGTGAAGCAGCAAGCTGGTAGATTAGGAGGGACATAGGAAGGGTTTTTTGTTGCTTTCTTTGCCTGGGGCAATTTGTTTGATTTATATTTCTTTGGGTTCTTCAGTGAGTTATTTTAGGATCGCTTCCCCCCCCCCCCCTCAATCCGGTGGAGGAGACTTACAGCGAGCCTGCCGTTTCGCAGAGGCTAATAGAGCAAGGTTTTAAAAGAAAGAGCAGCGGCGTTTGAGGCAGCGGAGACCGGCCTTGTTATTTGCGGCTGGTTCTCCTGCAGCGAAGGACCTCTGCTTCGGTCTCCCGCCTTGTGTCGGAAGCCCCTTTAGCGGCTGAGAGCGGAGGCGGGAAGTTCGCGGCCTCCTTTCCCCTCGGACCGTCTAGCTGGGCAGAGGAGTGGCGAGGGACGACAGCGTGGAGTCCTGCCGGAAAGTAATTTTTGCTTCTGGTGGGGGGGGGGGGGGGGGGGACCCGCAGCGCGGCCCGCGGCCTCGTGCAGCATGCTGCGGCCTGCTGCGGAGGAGTTTTCCCGCTCTGGCTGGCGCGCGCTTTTCAGAGTTTCTGTTCCTTGCCTCCGGGAAGTGAGGAGACGGTACAGAGCACGGTAGGAGCCGGACGGCAAGCCTTTCTTAACACTTTATTTTTTTTTTTTTTCAGTTTTACCTTTTATATCGTTTAGTATATAGTTTCCTGTTTTGGTTCTGATTGCATAGCTAATAAAGACAAAAAAAAAAAAAAAAGCAAGGTGTACCATGCCGGCGCGTCCGCAGTGCCTTGTGTGTGGGTCTCGCAGGGGTGCGGTGTCCGACGCTGGAGTGTGCAGGGGCTGTTCGCTGGAGGCGGCCTCTGTGGAGCAGGACCTCCAGGACAGTATTAAGCAGTCTCTTCCTGCGCCTGGCTCTGGAGCTGCAGAGGATGTTTTGGAAGGGGTCCTTGAGGAGGTTTCACTGCCCTCCTTGTCGGCGGAGCAGCAGGTATCCTCCCAGGCTTTGCCGGGCACTTCCTCGGGGGCAGGGAGTCCCGGCGGATTTTCCCCGGAGTTTGTGCTGTTGTTGCACAAAGCTTTCTGCATGCGTCAGCAGGAGGCCCAAGCCCCTTGCAAGAGGGGGGCGGAGGGCCAGCTGTTGGTCCCGGACCAGCCAGCCAAGAGGGCAAGAACAGCTGAAGAGGAGCCTGTTTCCCCGGAGTCGGAGCTGCTAGATTCCGACAGGGAGCTGGGGGAAGAGGAAGAGCTCAAGGAAGGCGAGATCCCGGAGGAACAGGCGAGAATTGTGAGAGTTTCGCCATGAGGAGTTACCTGCTTTGATTGGGGAATCATTGAAGGTGCTGAATATGTTCCCGGGAGAACAGGAGAATGGAGAGGCCCTGGAGGACCCATTGATTCTGGCGGTCCGGAAGTCTCAGAGGGTCTTCCCGGTCCACAGGGTAGTCTGGCAAATGATTCAGGAGGAGTGGGATCAGCCGGAGGCCGGTTTGTGGGGGGTGCGCTCTATGGCGCGTTTGTACCCGTGGCCGGAGGCGGAAAAGGAGCTGCTAAAGCCTCCCAGGGTGGATGTGGCGGTAGTGGCTGTTACCAAGAAGACTACCATCCCGGTGGAGGGCAGTGCGGCTCTAAAGGATGGCCAGGACAAGAAGGTCGACACTTTGCTAAAGCAAGCCTTCGACATTAGCGCTATGGCCCTTCAGGCCTCGGTATGCGGGGCGTGGGTGGCCCGTGCGTGTTTGAGGTGGTCTCAACAGCTACAGTCAGCCGGAGGGCCGCAGGTGGAGCCCCCAGGGAATGCGGCTCGTATTGAGTCCGGAGCGGCCTATCTGGCTGATAGTCAGTATGACCTTATTCGTAGCTTGTCAAAGAATATGGCTTCCTTGGTGGCGGCTCGCCGGTATCTTTTGGCTCCGGAATTGGGCAATGGACGCTTCCTCCAAGTCTCGCCTTGGCAGGCTCCCTTTCAGGGGGAAGCTGCTGTTTGGTAAGGACTTAGACAAGTTGGTAAAGGACTTAGGAGAGTCTAAGGGGGGCAGACTTCCGGAGGATAGGTCTAAGCAGGGGCGCCCTTTCTCTCAGGGGCGCTCGCAGCAGAGGTAGTTTCGGAGACCTCGGTCTGGTAGGCAGAGCTCCTTTCAGAGGGGTAGGTTCCCTGCCAGAGGCCAGGTCTTCCGGGGGTTTCGAGGGGCCGGCAGAGGTTTTGGGACCTCCTCGGCCTCCCCGGCCCAGAGAAAGCCACAATGAGATAAAGGGGTTCGGGTGGAGGTGCTGCCGGTCGGGGGTCGCTTGCGGCAGTTTCTCTCCGCCTGGGCCCAGGTAACTTCAGACAGGTGGGTTCTGGAAGTCGTAGAATCCGGTTATGCCCTAGAATTTGCGAAGCCGGTCCTTCCCTCATTTGTCCAGTCGCCTTGCAGGACGGCGGCCAAGTGGTCAGCCTTGGAAGAAACTTTGGTAAGGCTGTTGGCGTTAGGTGCAGTGGTCCCGGTGCCAAAGGATCAACTCGGCTGCGGTCGGTACTCAATTTATTTTGTAGTGCCAAAGAAGGAAGGCTCTTGGTGGCCCATTCTGGACCTCAAGCATGTCAACCGATGTCTCCGGGTCCCGAACTTTCGTATGGAGACGCTGCGGTCAGTAATAGTAGCGGTGCGGCCGGGAGAGTTTCTAACTTCTCTTGACCTCACCGAGGCGTATCTTCATATTCCCATCAGAGAGGCGCATCAGCAGTTTCTGCGCTTCGTGGTTCCGCAGGGTCACTTTCAGTTTCGTGCCTTGCCTTTCAGCTTGGCGACAGCTCCTCGCACTTTCACCAAGGTCATGGTGGTGGTGGCAGCGGCCCTCCGCGAAGAAGGCATCCTCGTGCATCCGTACCTGGACAATTGGTTGATCAGGGCCAAGTCCAGGGAGGAGAGCTTAACGGCAACGGCCAGGGTAGTGGCTCTGCTGCAGAGTCTGGGGTGGGTGATCAACCAGGCAAAGAGCAGGTTGGTGCCTTCTCAGGAGATCGAGTATTTGGGGGCAAGGTTCGACACCCAGTTGGGCCTCGTCTTCTTGCCTGCGCAGAGGGCAGAGAGCCTCCGCCTTCTGATCCGCGAGTTCCTGGCTCGGGAGAGTCCGACAGCATGGCACTATTTACAGGTTCTGGGAACGATGGCGGCGACGTTGGACCTGGTCCCCTGGGCCGGGGCTCATATGCGGTCACTCCAGCGGGCCTTGTTGCGCCGGTGGTCTCATCAGCATCAGGCTCTGTCTATGGCTCTTCCGTGTACGGTGGAGGCCAGGACATCGCTGCAGTGGTGGCTCTCCCCCGGAAGTCTGGAAAAGGGAATGCCTCTGGACGCCCCTCAGTGGATGCAAGTGATGACGGACGCCTGTCTGTCGGGTTGGGGGGCGCACTGCGAGGGACACTTTGCCCAGGGAGGCTGGAGCATACAGGAGTCTTGATGGCCCATCAACCGTCTGGAGTTGCGGGCCGTAGTGATGGCCCTCGGAGCGTTCCGGAGTCAGGTCGTCGGCAAGGCGGTCCGGATCCTGTCCGACAACATGACGGCGGTGGCCTACATCAATCGGCAAGGAGGAACGGGCAGCCGTCTGTTGGAAGAGGAGGCAGAAGCTCTCATGGAATGGGCCGAGGGCCATCTCGTAGCCCTCTCCGCCCAGCATATCGCCAGAGTGGCGAACGTCACGGCTGATTAACTCAGCAGGTACAGGATAGATCCAGGCGAGTGGGAGCTCAGCCAGGAGATTTTCGAGCAGATCGTCCTCCGTTGGCCTCCGGTCATGGATCTGATGGCGCGATGGGAGTCTGTCAAGACGAGCAGGTTCTTCAGCAGGAGAAGGGAAAGGATGTCGGAGGGGCTGGACGCCCTAAGTCAGAGGTGGCCCTCGGAGGGGTTGCTTTACGCGTTCCCTCCTTGGGCTCTCATCGGCAGAGTTCTGCAGAGGATAGCAGCGCATCAGGGGTTGGTGATCCTGATCGCTCCGGATTGGCCGCGGTGGCCGTGGTACGCCGACCTAGTTCGTCTCTTGGCGGATCGTCCCTGGTGGCTTCCGGTAAGGGCGGACCTTCTCAGGCAGGGGCCGATAAGGATGCCTCAGGTGGGTCGGTTCTCACTTACGGCATGGCTATTGAAAGGGCAAGGCTCCTTAAGAGAGGTTATTCGGGAGCAGTGATTTCCACCTTGCTGAAGGTTCGCAAGCGCTCCACCTGCTTAGCGTAGGTGAGGGTGTGACGCATTTTTGAGGTCTGGTGTGAGGAGCGGTGCAAGAAGCCCTTGTTGGTGGGGGTTTCTGATGTATTGGATTTTTTGCAGGCGGGCCTGGAGAAGGGGCTGGCAGCCAGTTCCTTGAGGGTACAGCTGGCGGCTATCGCCTGCTACAGGGGCAAGGTGAAGGGCACAGCCGTAGGCCATCATCCCAATGTGATTCATTTTCTCAAAGCGGTCAGGCGTCTCAGGCCGCATAGGAGGATCATAGTTCCTTCTTGGGACCTTAATTTGGTGTTGGATTCCCTAGTCGGGGCGCCCTTCGAGCCCCTCGATCAGTCGTCCCTTAAGGATTTGACTCAAGGCGGTGTTCTTGGTGGCCATTTACTCCGCTAGGCGGGTCTCGGAGTTGCAGGCCTTGTCTTGTCGTCCTCCCTTTCTGTTTTTTTCCGCGGAGAAGGTGGTGTTGCGGACGGTTCCGTCCTTCCTGCCCAAGGTAGTATCTCCTTTTCATGTCAATCAGCCGGTGTCCCTGCCGGTCTTTGCCGGGTCAGAGCAGGACAGGGGTGATGTCCGGCTGCATCTGTTGGATGTGCGTCGAGTGTTGAGGCGTTACCTGAAACGCACTAAGACCTTCCGCAAGTTCGAGCGTCTGTTTGTTTTGTTCGGTGGACCGCGCAGGGGGGAGGTGGCGTCTAAGGACACGATTTCCAGGTGGATTAGGGAGGCCATTGCGTCCGCGTATGTCCTAAATGGCAGGCAGGTTCCGTGGGGGGGGGGGGGGGGGTTAAGAGCCCTTTCCACTCGAGCTCAGGCATCGTCCTGGGCGGAGTTTAGTTTTGTTCCTCCTTTGGACATTTGCAGAGCGGCGACTTGGTCCACTTTGCACACCTTTGCTAAGCACTATAGGTTGGATGTGCAGGCCACGGCTGATGCAGGTTTTGGGAGAGGGTTGCTTCGAGCCGGTTTGGAAGGGCCCTCCCAAGCCTGAACTGCTCTGATACATCCCAGCATTAAGGGACTGGACTAGATAGACGATTAGGAAAAGGTAATTAGACCTTACCTGCTAATTAGTGTTCCTGGAGGATATCTAGTCCAGGCCCTGGTCCCACCCAGTGTTGCTGCCGGTTCGAAGCAGTTGTTCGGGGAGTAATTGCCACAAGGGGTGCCGGGTTCTCTGGCAGCTCCGCTCTTGGGGCGGTTTGGGACCGAAGCAGAGTCCTCTGGGCCGTAGTGCTGCAAAGCTAGTTCAGTAGCTGCAGCGCGCGCTGACAGGTAAGCCTCTTCCCCCTCGATTGGGGGTGTATGGGATTATAGGTAGTATAAGTATTATATGTATTACCAGTATTTTGGGTATTGTAGTTAGTGTCTCTCCGTTAGTTTGCTTTTGTCAACAGGCTGGTGGGCTGTGTCAGGTCTATATATATCCTGACATCATCAAGAGTTGGATTTACTTAGTCTCCAAGCTGCAGGAATAGGAGCACAACCCAGCATTAAGGGACTGGACTAGATATCCTCCAGGAACACTAATTAGCAGGTAAGGTTTAATTACCTCTTTTGACACCCTTCTTAAACTTAGGAGTCTGCTGACTAAGTGGCGCTAATGGCTTCTGTGCGAAATCAGAGCTGCAACCCCGTTTTATTCAATGGAGCTGCGGCTCCGATTTTGCACGGAAGCTGCTAGTGCCTCTTAGTAAAGACCCCTTAGTGTAAGAACTTTTCAACCAAAGATTAGAGGAAAGTGAGTGTGAGTTGTGTCCCTAAGTAACTGAGCGCCCACTTTTCAGATAAATTTAATCTTTCTCTGGGAAGAAGTAGGAAATCAGCTCTCACATATGGGTGACTTCGGTGCCGATAGAGCCTGTGCGTTAGCTTCACCCCAGCTTTCAAAGAAAGCCTTTGGTAGATGCAACACGATTGTGTGGTTCCCTTCTTGCCTAAGGGTGCCATCTTGCCTCGGTCTCACTTTTTTCCACAGAGCCCACTGGACATGTGTCTGTTTTCCCCGGAAAACTTGTTATTTTTTTCTCTTGATTTTTCTTTCTCTGGTCATGTACCAGTTACCTTTCCCGCCCCCGAGCTCCCTTGTGTCTTGGGTTCATTTTTTTTCTTTTTTCCGTTTGAGAGCTTCTTGACTGTCTTAGCGCCTTTTTTTGTCCCTGGCTGGGCCAGAGGTTTTCGACCTCCCTGCAGCTGTTTTCCCCCATCATGGCCTCAGTCAGAAGCTTTAAAACTGTGACTGATGGCGCCAAAACCATGTCACGCACTGACCCACACGACTGCTGCCACCGATGCCTAGGGCACTCACATCGGCTTGCAGGGTCAGCGAACTCTAAGTGTTGGTGGCGGATCCACCCTACATGAGGTTTGTGATAAGGAAGCTTATCATAGCTCAGGAAGGAGCTATAGAAAAGGTGAAGTGACTCTGAACAAGCAACCTGTCAGTTCTGGTAGAAATAAGAAAACAGAATTTTCCCATAAAAGACTACCAGTCCCAGAATGCACCAGGTTTCCAACAGCCATTAGAGGAGCTGAAGTGGGGAAACGTGTGTTCAATCAGGAGGGCTATGAGGTAATCCCTAAGCACTCATCTCAAAGGGCAGGGCCTGATTCAGCACAGCTGCGCTGTGTTAGGGAGGAGCACTCATCTAGGCAGAATAAAGGTAGAGTTTATTCTACAGAGAATCAGCTTGAGCTTGATCATCTTTATCATCAGGAGGATCATCAGAAGCAGAAGCCGAACCGGACGGACAGAGAGGGAAAGAAACCCTTTGGAAGAAAGAGGAGAAAAGCCTTTGAGAGGTCTAGAAGAGTCCAGAGCAGTACGTATACTGGGAGGCATTCCAAGGGCCAGCATACACCATTGGACTGGGGAAAGCCAGAGGAATGGTGCTGCAGAGCTAGGAATCTCCAGACGGTACCTGTGAGGGAGACGGCTGCATGTGGAAGGGACCCTAAGACCCGTGCCAGAAGGTATGTGAAGAGAGATCCAGTGTCCAGGGATCTGGATTGGAAGGCTGGACATAAGAACTGGACTACATACTGGCCAGGCTATATAGAGAGGAACTCTAACAGCAATGGAAGCTCAGGTATGAACACTGATCTATGCCCTAGCTATAACCTTGAAAGACAGCAGGGAAACAAGTATTCTCCTGAAAGTGCTCCATTGGGAGATTAATCTGTGCCAATCCATGATATTGAACCCATGCTTGTTGAAGAAGAGGGGGTGATAGCAGATGAAGAATCTGTTTACATGGACTGCTCTCTGTCTAAACTCCTTTGGTGATTTTCTGTTATAAAATATAGCAACCATCACAAAGAAATACAAACTTGTTCTTTAATCTACTCAGAAAAGCTTCTGTGTAGGATTTCTAGCCACGCAGTAGAAAGCAAGCCAGCTAAGGGGTTTTAGCTGGATAACTGCTAGCAATTGAGCCTTACCTAATTGCTTGTGAGCTCTGAGAGAATCACTTCTGAATCTATGTGGGAAGATATAAGAAGTTAACCTGAAAAGAACAGTTTTTTTCTTTCTTTGTGGATCTTGTTTGTTTGATACAGTGCTAAGAGAATATTAGCTAAAGCCTACAGAAAAGACCAGTTTGTTACCAACCAGGTCTTATTTCTTTTGCTTTGATTGCCTGATAAGTTAAAATGTTTACCTGATTTTGTTTTTTTCAAGTTTAACACTGAAAGCAAGTAACCTGATTTATGTGCTACCAAGCATATCTGTGTTGGGAGAAATAACCCCATAAATAAATATCTTATTGGCTTTACCCAAAAGCACAACTAATTATTGTGAGCAGCTGTGTCTGGTGTGAATGAACTGCATTGCCCACAATCCCTTGCAAATCATATAGATATATGCACTTGCCAAGACTGTGAAGATTCTCACCCAGGCAGCCGTCTGACAGGTTCTATAAGAACAGGGTCGTGCTCTGCATGCACCCCATGTTCCTTCCCATGGTGGTGTCTCCTTAACACCTCAGTCAGGAGGTGGTGCTCCCTACTTTCCTTCCATGGCCTCACGCCAGCAGGGCGGAGACCGTCCTTCACACTCTGGACTGTAAGAGGGCCCTATCCTTCTACCTCCAGCGTACCCAGGGCCACTGCAAAGCTTCACAGTCGGCTGGGGGCAGCGGTGACCAAGCAGATGCTGTCCACCTGGGTGGTGGACTGCATTGTCTTCGCCTACATGCCATCTGGGCTCTCGCTGGAGCGCTGGGTCATGGCCATGGCGGCATCTGTAGCAAACCTGTGTTCCGTTCTTCTTTCGGAAATCTGCCAGGGTGCCACCTGGTCCTCAGCCCGTATCTTTGCAGTTCATTACTGCCTGGAGGGGAGTCCCTTAGAGACAGTGCTTTTGGCCAGGCAGTACTCTGTCATCTATTCGGGGTGTAGGCAACTTCTGTCCTCTGGCCCTAGGTGTGTTCAAGCTACCGCAGTGCACAGGATACGGGCTGCTTGGGAGTCTGTCTTCTCATTGCTGCTGTTCACGGCTTATCTATTTCTGGTCACCCTTGGCTTTTTACAGGTTTTCGGTAGCCTGTAGCTAGGGACTCCCATATGTGAGGACTGGCTTTCTGCTTGTTCCTGGAGAAAGCGTAGTTACTCACCTGTAGCAGGTGTTGTCCAGGGACAGCAGGAATCAGTCCTCACAACCCCTCCCTCCTCCTCGTGGAGTTGCTTTTTGTATCATTTTTTTCCTTTGAACTATGTTATCCTACGGAGGCAAGATGGTATCCTTGGGTGGGAAGGGGACCACGCATGCATGGTGCATCTCCCAAAGACTTTCTTTGAAAGCTGGGGAGAAGTTGCCACACGTGCTCCGTTGGTGCTGACATCGCCCATATGTGAGGACTAGGAGAATACCTGTAGAGGTGAGTAACTATGCTTAACCTGGTCTTGGAAGGGATGGTAAGAAAATTAGCGTGAGAAGATCTGAGTATGAGGGGGACTGAGTAATAAAAGGGAATTTAAATATGGAGGGAGTTCTCAGTGGGGGGAGGGGGGAGAGCCTGATGAGTAAGTATTACAATTTTGAACTGAATGCATTTGGAGTTTGGCAACCAATATTGTTCTACTAAAAGTGGTGTAATATGTTCGTATTTCTTTGCATTATAAATAAGTTGAACTGCCACATTTTGAATTTTCTGAAGTCTCTCTTTTTTTTTTTTTTTTTTTTAAATTTTTTTATTAATTGAGGTTGAGGGACTCCTGGAAGTAGAGAGTTACAGTAGTTAATCTGGTTAATTACTAAGTCATGAATCAAAGATTCCAATGCCCGTGAATCTAAGAGGTTTAGAGGATCTTATTCTTCGCAATACAAAAAACAATAAGCAAACCATATGAGAGATCTGGGGTATAAATGACAGAATCTCAAATCACACCCAGGTATTTCAAATCGTCCCTGGTCACAGTAGGGGATACCTCTCAAATGTGGCAGGGAAGGAACAGGATTGTTTGTTGAGGGGATCCAAATTGCCTTAGTTTTCCTTGGAGTCATATATGATGTATTTAGCTTTAGAAGAATCTTAATTAATCCCTGAGTGACCTGAGAAGTCACACCCTGCTTGAGCTTTAAAACCACCGCTTCAGAGGCTCTCAGTAGAACGGGGAGAGCAGCAGCAGCAGCAGCAGAAGCCATGATCGGAGAGTGTGGGCAAGACCTTCTATTCATTACAACTGCCTGCCAATCATATTCCCTGCACAACGGCTTTAAAACCGCTGCTACAGAGGCGGGCCTGCGCCTGAGGGCCTCGCCAGAGGGCCCTTTGGCATGAGTCCGTGGCAAATGATCCAATAGCTGTGAGTTGTAATTTTCCATTTCCTTCCCCTTGCCTCTTCTGTTTCTTTGTCTGTCACTGTGTCTCTTATTTTGTCCTATCTTATTAATGGCGTTCTTTTCATATTTTCTGTAACATTAATATTGTATTGTAAACCGCTCTGATGCTTTGGCCTGAGCAGTATATCAAATGTAACAATAAACATAAACATAATAAACATAAACCTCAGTGGTTAGCTGTTCAAGTCTCAAAGCTGGAATTAGGCGAGATGATCAAGAATCAAGGTTAAGGGATGTTTGCTTTGCTAACATTAGATGATTTCTAACCAGAATAGAGGAGCCCTATTCTTGAAACATAGGGACGGTGATGTCTGTCCCCTTGGAAGCCTTTAGTCCTTTTTTTTTCCATTTGTTCAAGTCATAAAAAATGGGAAATGTGCCACAATTTCTAACCGAAAGGCTTCCAGTGTCCACTTTACTCCACTTGGTTCTGCTTGGACTTCAAAGTAATATTGGGAAACCGGCTGGTACTTGGTAGATCTCTCTCTTTTGCTTTAAAAGATACCTAAGCTCCACAAACAGAACAATGGCTGGGAAAAATCGTATCGCTAAATCTGTTGCCCCCATTACAGCTTCTGCCTCGGTCCAGACAGAGGTCCTAATGCCAGTTGAAGGACCGGTTACATGTTCAGGGTGCCTGCATGCTGAAGCTCTGAGGAAACAAGTGGAGGAACTCAGAGAGGAGGTGGCAAGGCTGAGGAGCATTCAAGACAGTGAGAAGTACATTGATGAGATGCTTCTTGCAGCAACCAAGCTCTCCAGCAGAGGAGAAGATGGGTGCCAACAGAATGTCGATGGTTGGACACAAGTCACCAGGGCCTGCAAAATCACCAATCCAACTTCTCCAGCCCTTGAACTGAAGAACCATTATGCAGCCCTGGAAGTGGAGGAGGTGAAAGCATCCCTGGAAAGGGAAGAACCAGAGCTCAAGTACCCCAAAGTTGCAGAATCAGTGACCAGAAGGAAACGAAGGGTAGTGGTGGTTGGAGACTCTCTTCTGAGGGGTACTGAGGCGTCCATCTGCCGACCAGACTTGATGTCCAGAGAGGTATGCTGTCTGCCTGGTGCCAAAATCCAAGATGTTATGGAGAGTTTGCCGAGACACTTCAACCCACTGACTATTACCCAATGTTGCTAATCCATGTTGGAACAAATGATACTGCCAGGTATACCTCGGAACGTATCAAAAGTGACTTCATGGCTCTGGGACAGAGGGTGAAGCAGTTAGGTGCACAGGTGGTGTTCTCTTCAATCCTCCCTGTTGAGGGTAAAGGCCAAGGCAGAGAGGCTCGCATCTTGGAGATGAATGCATGGCTGCGTGGATGGTGTCATCGAGAGCGTTTTGGTTTCCTAGACCATGGGATACTGTTTCAAGGGTTGCAGAACAGAGATGGCATCCATCTGTCCAAGAAAGGTCAACGCGTCTTCGGTAGTAGACTGGCTAATCTACTGAAGAGGGCTTTAAACTAGATTCGTTGGGGATGGGTGAGGAAAGCCCCCAGGTAGGTGAAAGCCCCCAGGTAGGTGATACCCATTTCCATCAAGGTATGTAATGTAACAGGGGTAACATATGGAAAGCAGTGTGTATAAATGCCCGTAGCATGGGAAATAAGATCCCTGATGTTGAAGCTTTGGTGGGAGTGGCTGACTTGGATTTAGTGGCAGTTACAGAAACATGGTTCACAGAAAACCATGATTGGGATGTAACTATACCTGGCTATACTTTATTCAGAAAGGACAGGGTAGGAAGAAGGGGAGGAGGAGTGGCACTATATGTAAAAACTACTATTAAAGCTTTGGAATTACAGAGCTTAAAAGGGAGAGAGGAGACATTGTGGGTTAAACTAGAAAGAGGGAAAGAGAGATCTATTTGCATTGGTGTGATATACAGACCTCCCTTACAAGAGGAAGAGGTGGACAGAGTTAATTGAAGACATACGTAGCATTGCTAGGAAAGGGGAAGTGCTACCGATAGGAAATTTCAATATGCCAGATGTTGATTGGCACATTCCTGCTGCAGTATCATCTAGAAGTAAGGAGATCCTGGATTCTCTACAGGGAGAACTATTCAGGCAATTGGCAATAGACCCCACACGTGAAGGGGCCATACTGGACTTGGTGCTTACCAATGGTGAAAGTTTTTCTGATGTTATAGTGGGAGATCATTTTGCATCCAGTGATAACCAGATGGTGTGGTTCAGTATTAGGACTAGGGCTGTTAAAATCCATTCAAAGGTGAGGATCTTAGACTTTAGGAAGACCAACTTTGCCAAGATGGGCCAATAGCTCAGGGAGTCGTTAGTGGGATGGGAACAGCTGGAGGATGTAGAAAAACAGTGGGCAAAACTGAAAGGGGATATTTTAAGGGCAGCCAACCTTTTTGTTAAAATGGTAAATAAAGGTAAAAGGAAAAGGAGACCGCTATGGTTTTCGAAAGAAGTAGCTGAAAAAGTGAAGAAAAAGAGGGAGGCCTTCATGAAATACATGAGATCACAGAGAGAGGAAGACAGGCATCTGTATTTGGAAAAACTTAGAGAAGCTAGCAAAGTAGTCAGGAAGGCAAAGATTCAAAAGGAGGAGGAAATAGCCAATGCAATAAAATGGGGGGATAAGACATTTTTCAGATATATTAATGAGAAGAGGAAGGGAAAAAGTGGTATTGTCAGACTCAAGGGTGCAGGGGAGGAATATGTAGAAGCTGATGAGGATAAAGCGGAATTGTTTAACAAATATTTCTGTTCTGTGTTCATAGATGAAGAACCAGGAGCAGGACCTCAGAAAACACCCACAAACAGGAAAAGAAGCGAGGGACATCTTGAACAATTTTCAGAAGACTGTGTTCGTGAGAAACTAGCTCAATTTAAAGTAGACAAAGCAATGGGACCGGATGGGATACACCCTAGAATACTGAGGGAACTTGGGGATGTTCTAGCAGCTCCACTGACTGACCTTTTCAATGCCTCGTTGGAGTCAGGAGTGGTGTCAAAGGACTGGAGAGAGGCTCATGTGGTGCCTTTACACAAAAGCGGAAGTAAGGATATAGTTGAAAACTACAGGCCGGTTAGTTTAACTTCGGTGGTGAGTAAATTATTGGAAACGCTGATGAAAGAGAAAATAGTGAGGTTTCTGGAGTCCAGCGGATTACAGGATCCGAGGCAGCATAGATTCACCAGAGGCAGGTCTTGTCAGACAAATCTGATTGATTTCTTTGACTGGGTGACCAGGGAGTTGGACCGAGGGAGAGCCCTAGATGTGGTGTATTTAGATTTCAGTAAAGCCTTTGACACTGTTCCTCACAGGCGACTTATAAACAAACTGAGCACCCTAGGAATGGACCCTAAAGTTACTGATTGAGTTAGAAATTGGTTGGGTGGGAGGCGACAAAGAGTACAAGTAAATGGAGCTCACTCTGAGGAGAAGGATGTTACCAGTGGTGTGCCCCAGGGATCTGTCCTTGGTCTGATTCTTTTTAACATCTTTGTTAGTGATATAGCGAAAGGGCTGTCGGTAAGGTTTGCCTCTTTGCGGATGATACCAGAATCTGCAATAGAGTAGACACCCAGGAAGGTGTAGATAACATGAGGAGGGATCTAGCTAAGCTTGAAGAATGGTCTAGAATTTGGCAGCTGGGATTTAATGTTAAAAAATGTAAGGTCATGCATTTGGGCTGCAGCAATCCAAGGGAGCAATATAGTATAGGGGGTGAAGTACTTTTGTCCACTAAAGAAGAGCGGGACCTAGGCATGGTTGTTCTGATCTTAAAGTAACTAAACAGGTAGAAAAGGCAACGGCAAAAGCTAGAAGGATGCTTGGGTGCATACGGAGAGGAATGGCTAGCAGAAAAAAGGAGGTGATAATGCCTCTGTAAGTCTTTGGTGCGACCTCATTTGGAGTATGGTGTGCAATTCTGGAGACCGCACCTTCAAAAGGATGTGAACAGGATGGAGTCGGTGCAGAGGGTGGCTGCTAAAATGTTTAGTGGTCTTCATTATAAAGCATATGAGGACAGACTGAAGGATCTTAATATGTACACCTTAGAGGAAAGGCGGGATAGAGGTGATATGATTGAGATGTTTAAATACCTCTGTGGCATAAATGTTAAGGGAGAGAGCCTCTTTCAATTGAAAGCAAGTTCTGCTACGAGGGGACATGGGATGAGGGTGAAGGGAGATAGATTCAGGAGTGATATGCGGAAATATTTCTTTACGGAAAGAGTAGTGGATCCGTGGAGTAGTCTCCCGGTGGAGGCGGTAGAGATGAGGACAGTAACTGAATTCAAAAAAGCATGGGACAAACACAGAGGATCTCTAAAGGTAAAAAGGGGACTGTTGTAGTTGTTGATATGGAAGGACAGACTAGATAGGCCATGTGGTCTTTTTCTGTCATCATATTTCTATGTTTCCCCTTTGGGCTGTTCCTTCAGGAATGTACCTTGCAACTGTGTCCCACAGTAAGGGCCAAGGTTTTATAGACCCTTGCTGACCCTGGTACTGATATTACTTCCAGTGTTGATGTTAGTCTCTATGGCAGCTAACACAATTCTGGTAAGGCTCCTCGATCTTAGCCTCTCCCCATTCAAACAAGATATCTCTCTAGCACTGTGCCATGCTGCAATTTTATAAAGGAAAGTAGGTGCCTACTTTTGAATTTTTTGATTTACTGAAAAGCTTTACCTGATCAGGTTAATAGAAAATGTATCTAATCTTCTTCAATTTAATCAAGTTTACAAATGCCAAAGCAACATTCTCCATGGAGACTCGGCCACACAGATGAGTGACATCATCCCTGATTGAACCCACTGTCCCAGAGTCCAGAGACTGGAAAAACTCCCTCATAGAAACATGATGGCAGAAAAAGACTACATGACCTATCTAGTCTCCCCTTCCATATTGACTACAATAATCCCCCTTTTACCTCTAGAGATCCTCTGTGTTTGTCCCATGCTCTTTTGAGTTTAGATACTGTCCTCGTGTCCACCACCTCCACTGGGAAGACTATTTCTCCAGGAACAAGCAGGAAGTCAGTTCTCACATATGGGTGACGTCGGCGCTGACGGAGCCCTCATGCGGAGCAATTCCCCAGCTTTCAAAGAAAGCCTTTGGGATTGCATCGCTCATGCGCGATCCCCTTTCCACCCAAGGGTGCCATCTTGCTCAGTCTCCCTTTTTACGCAGAGCCCATTGGACGTAGTCCAACTTCCCTCATGGAAAAAGTGTATCAGAACTCCTGAGGATTTTTTTTCTTCGACCCGGTTTGATGCCAGTTCCCCTTCCCAGCTCAGATTCGGTACACCGGTATCGAGTCCGGTCTTTATTTTCTTTTTTTGTCCTTCGTGACTAGCGTTTGCACTCTTTTCCAAAAAATGTTTATTAGAAGCAAGTAATAGCATACAACGGTAACTGAAAACATAAAGAAAAGGGTTGCTTCAATTTTTTTCCATATATAGTCAGAAACATATGCCTACATACCCCGGGCAGGGCTGTGTCTTGTCCACCGCCCCAGGGTGTCATAACAGCACTAACCAAATTCTTATTCCCCATCCACCAGCCCTCCCCTCCCCCCCCCCCTCTCCCCCCCTCCCCATCCCTCCCTCCCGGGATCTAGGGGTCAGCGGGTCTTCTCTGCTCATTAAACTAACTGCTATACCCTTAATCTAGGCAGAGAATCTCACTACGAATCTTGGGCCCCAAGTTTTGAAGATATGGCGTCCACACCATGAGAAAGGAGGCCCAGCTTCGGGGGTGTCGTTGTGCACTCCTCCTCTCCAAGAGCATATATTGGTGAAACCCATTCCGCCATTCCCAGAAGGAGGGGGCTGCAGGCTCCAGCCACCTTCGCAACACCGGGCCCTTCCCCACCAAGCAGGCCTTCCTTATCAACAGCTTCTGCCACCGACCCTTCGGGCAGGATGGTCCCAACTGATCCAGTACTACGAGCCGCCCCGTCCAACCAACCGGCTGCTGTAATAAATCACTCAGGAATTTTGCTACGTTTAACCAATATCGGCGTATATACGGGCAGCCCCACCACATATGGCCTAAGTCTGCCAGAGGGTACGCACATTTCGGGCAGCCCCCACATTCCGTGAGATGGCTACGCAGTGCCCGCCTCGGAGAGAAGTGAGCACGTACGATACTCTTAAACTGTATTTCCCGCCATCGAGCTCCCTCCGCCAGGCGGGCTACCCTGCACAGCGCCGCTCGTATGGAGCCCGGAGCTACCTCACAGCTCAACTCCCTTGCCCAGGCAGACTCCTCCACCGAATAGTCTACCTGCTTCTTATAGGGCTCCAACGCTTTTTTAAAAAGTGTAATAGTAAGTACGGTCTCTGCTCCAAGGGCGAAAAACTCTAGGATCCGCGCGGAACGGTCACTTAGGAGTTCCTGTCTTGCTATGGAACCGACATAATGTGATAACTGCAGATAGGGGAACAACGAAGCCTTAGGGCACAAATTGTACTCTCGGCATAATGCTTCCAGGGATTTACACCGCCCATCCGTCTCGACCACATGCCCCAATAACCGTATCCCGACCTGCGCCCATTGACCAAAAGGGGCCGACTCCGAACCCGGAGGAAACTGGGGGTTGCCTTGTAATGGCAGCCAGCTGGAAGCCTCCGGCGAACTTCCCCATAATGCATTCAGCCTTTGCCAAGTACGCCGCGCTGCCTGTATCAAGACATTGTTCGCTACGTGGCTGGGTAGAACCACCCGGGGCAGGTGGAGAGCCGCCAGCAAGGAGAGTGGTTTTACCAAAGCCTCTTCCAGCTCCCTTGGGGTATACACCTCCGTATTCCCCAACCAGTCCCCCAGGTGCCTAGCCTGGCAAGCCAGAGCATAGGACCAGAGATTGGGCACTCCAATCCCTCCCGATCTCCAAGGCCCCTTCAACCGGCCCAGCGGTATCCGTGCTCTCGCTCCCCGCCAAAGAAAACCACGAAACTCCCGTTCGATACGCAAAAGATCCCGACGGAGTAGCCAGACCGGTAGAGTTTGCAACCAGTAAAGGATCCGGGGTAGTATCACCATCCCCAGAACTGCTGCCCTGCCTAATAGGGACAAGGGGAGAGGCATCCAAGCATGAAGTTGCGAGCGAACCTTGTTCCAAATACGCTCGAAGTTCCGCTTATATAGTACCGAAGTATCTTTTGTAAGTTCGATCCCCAAGTAAATAAAGGAGGTATCCGCCCACTTTAACGGAAAGCTCCCCTCCCAGCGCCCCTGGAGCCGACCCCCGAGATCCAAAGCCTCTGACTTGTCACGATTAATCCGTAAGCCCGCGAACTCACCATATCGAGAAAACTCAGCAAGAAGAGCCGGAAGCGAGTGATGTGGGTCGCACAAGTGAACTAAGATGTCATCCGCGAAGGCGGCTATCTTAAACTCACATCGTCCAACAGGAACCCCTCGGATCTCGGCAGAGCCCGCTATACTCCGCAACAGCGGGTCGAGGGTCAACACGAACAGTAAGGGGAGAGCGGGCAACCCTGACGCGTGCCCCTTTCGAGGTTGAACGGTTCAGACAAGGTCCCATTGCATAGAATACTAGCGGTGGGGCTCGCGTATAGTAACTCCACCATTGCAATAAAGGATTCACCCAGCCCATAGCGGGGTAGGAGAAACCTCATATAGTCCCAATTGACCCGGTCGAACGCCTTCTCCGCGTCGAAGCTTATCAATAAGGACTGTATCTCTCGCACACGTACCCAATCCATTGAGGCCAATATTTTCCGGAGGTTCCGCACCGCATGTCTCCCCTGCACGAAGCCCACCTGTGATTCGTGCAACAGGCCTCCCAGGACGGCCGCTAAACGACCCGCGAGAACCTTCGCTAACACCTTTAAGTCAAAATTCAATAAAGAAATGGGCCTATAGGAAGCCGCCAACAGGGGGTCTTTACCTGGTTTAGGTATCAAGGTAATAAATGCATGATTTAGTCCCCATCCGAATTTCCCCTGTTCCACTCTTCGGTGGTACACTTCAGTCAAAACAGGGGCAACCCGGCCTGCTAATAGCTTATAAAACTCTGCCCCAAATCCGTCCGGACCAGGTGATTTGTAACAGCTAGCCCCCAAGATGGCATTATGGACCTCCTCAGCTGTCACCGGTGCATCTAGCGTCGAACGCTGTTCTGCAGTCAGCATAGGAAGTCGCAGCTCCTGACAATAATTTTCCATCGATGCTAAGGACCCTGCGTGTCCTTGGTATATTTTCCTAAAGAAATCACGAAACACTTTGGCTATTGCCTGGCTGTTTTTATGCAGGTGACCCTGACCGTCACGCACGGCCACTATAGAGCGGGTCCCTCTACTACCTCGCAAACATCGCGCCAGAAGTTTCCCCGGTTTATTCCCAAAGCGATAGAGTTGATACTTGTAATATAACAAAGATTTTTTCGCCCTCTGGTGAAGTAACTCGTTGAGAGATGACTGCAGCTCCCAAAGTAAGCGTCTATTAGCCACCGTGGGGTTCCCTGCATATCTACGACGAGCCCTTACCACCTGCCTTTCCATTTGGACTATTCGGGAAGCAATCATCTTCCGTTTCCGTGCCCCGTAGGCAATAATATCACCCCGCAAGACAACTTTGGCTGTTTCCCACAATAACTCTGGCTCATCGCTATGTTGTACATGGTTGTCCATAAATTCCCCCCATCTCTGCTCCAGATAAGTATGAAATTCGGCATCCACGTACAGCCCCAAAGGAAACCGCCAGATTCGCTGTGGGGGAGCGGGATCCCCCCAATGCAACTCCACCCATACTGGTGCATGATCAGATATTACACCCGGACCAATCTCCGCTTCCCCGACCTGCACAAATAATTGCTCCGAAAGCAAAACATAATCAATCCGCGCACTAGAATTATGGGCTCGCGACTGGTGTGTAAAGTCCCTTTCCTGAGGATGGAGTAAACGCCACGGGTCCACCAACCCCAAACGCCGTCGCAGGCTCTGAAGTGTCCGGGTGATCGGGGCCCGCCAGCCCTCACGCCCTCCACCTGATGTATCTAAATCAATGTCCATTACCCCATTACAGTCCCCTGCCAAAATCAAAAGGGCATCCGGTAACTGCTCAACCTGCGAGGCCAAGCAGGCGTGAAAGTGTTTGTCCAGGACATTCGGGGCATATAAGTTGCCCAGCACCACCCGCCTCCCCTCCAAATTACCATACGCCAAAAGATATCTACCTTTGGGATCGACATATTGCTGTTCGAGTTCAAAGCGCACCCGTTTATGGATCAGCAGGGCCACCCCACCTTTTTTCCCACACGCTGGGGCACCCCAAACCTGCCCCACCCAATCCCTCTGCAACTTTGCATGTTCTTCAGCGGTCTGATGTGTTTCTTGCAGAAAAGCAATATCGCACTGTAGCCGGGCTAGAGCCTGCAGCACCTTATAACGTTTAATGGGGCTACCTACTCCGCAAATATTCCAAGAGACAATCTTCAGTTTAAGGCGGATTATAGGTCCACACAAAAGCCAACAGACTGATCCTCTGTGAGTGAACCCCCCCAGCCTGGGGCCCACCCCTACACACTCCCAACTCCTCCGTGACTCTCACCTGCCTGACCCTCTGATCCCCCGGTCCCTCCCCCCCCTTAACCCTCCCCAATTGCCTCTCCCCTCCCTGGCCTACACCCCTTCCCCAGCTCAATCGCCCCCCTCCCTTATACCTTCCCCCCTTCCCCTCTTCCCCTTCCCATTCCCCCAGTCTCAGGACCGTCTCCACCTCCCCCCTCTGGAGAAGCCCAACCCAGGCCCCTCTGAGTGCGCCCAAACCCCCCACCCCATGAACCGTGTGTTATCGCTCTTACGATCCGTGTGATTGTCACCCTGTGGATCGCTAACACATACAGATTCCCCCATCATCCAAGGAACCGATTCCCCATTCGTCCCCCAACCCCCCAGGGCCCCCCCGGCAAGGCTACAGGATCCGCTGGTGGCCCTTCCCCTCGTGCTGATAAGCCCTAATACAACTCCTAAGCCCTTGGGGAAGGAGGGGATCACACCACAGACCTTAAGCTAATACATGCAAGAACCGATCGGGCCCTAGCGGTAACAAAACAGTTCAGCAATCCTTAAATTTGTTAATGACATGAAAGGTAAACATTGCAGTCCATGCTCGCCGTTCTAAAGAGCATGCGGTATGACCCCCCTAATTATACCATATACTAGACAGCAGTGCCCCCCTAGTCACAGTGCTCGCAGCTCTCCACGTATACCAAGAGGGAAGGAGGAGCATAGTAGAACAGGCAGGATACGGGGGGGCCAGCCTGTTGGGGAGAAATCCCCAACCACCCCTCCCCGTCCCGCATAACCAAGTAGAGCAGTAAGAAGATAAGGAAGGGGGGAACGATTCCGGGTATCACGGCTAGACATCGTGCCCAACCCGGTCCATTAATATGACACCCTCGAGCGTCAGCAAATTACCCCGGACCTAACTGCGAAGCCGCCCCACCCTCCCAGAATAGCCCAGAGCCCTACCACAAATTAAAAGAAAAAGAAAAAAATAAACGCTCTGCCCTGAAGGGCTGCGAACTCCTGGGTGAGCCTGGCTGATAAAGGATCCCCCCAAAGAGAAGAGGGATACGGAAAGGCAGGAGAAAAACCCATTCAAAAAGAAACATGCCCGAACAGCTATTCCGGGTTCGAAACAATGTTGCAAACACAAGGCAAGTTTGTATTTAGAGTAAAGGTCTAGAATGCACAATGTTACTCAGCCGGTATTTCAGTATACTGTCCTGGCTGAAGCTGAGGCCTTCCTCTCTATATGCTCCCATGTGCTTCATTCCCGAATAGGGAACCGGCCATCATCAAACGGCCAGCACCGCGGAGCTCATCGTGGTGGCGTTGAGGCTGTCTGTCTGGCGGTCAATTGATTCACATAACTCTCCGCTTCTGCTGCCTCTGCAAACACATGGTGGGATCCGTCATTCATCACATGTAGCTTAGCTGGATATTGCATAGTGAACCGGATCCCTGCACCAATAAGTTTTTCACACAGAGGGGCATATTCACGGCGTTTTCGACTCAGCACGGCTGAGTAATCCTGTGCAACACGAATTTTTGATTCTTTATATAAGACTTCCTTCTTCTGTCGGGCTGCTCTTAGTATCCTTTCCTTTTGGGGGAAGCTGAGGAATTTCACCAACACAATTCTAGGCCGAGTATCCCTTGTCAGCTTGCTGCCAACCCGATGCGCTCGTTCGATGCAAAGCTGGTCATTGCGCTCCTCGTCATCTAGGATTTGCATCAGGAGTGTCTCCAGGTAACCCCGCAAATCCTTATCTGTAACGGTTTCGGGTATACCCATGAACCGAAGATTATTGCGCCGTGACCTGTTCTCCAGGTCGTCTAGCTTAGCCTCTTGGGTATCAAGTTGGTTCTTTAGGCCAGCCATTTCCGTCACTAAGGCCTCAATCTTGTCCTCAGCCTGCCCCAGCCGGTCCTCAGCCTCCCGGAGTCGATTCCCTAAACTATCGACAGAGGTCCGCAGTCCATCCATCTTTTCATGGAGTGCCTCAAATTGCAGTGAAAGGGCTGCGGCCACCGCCGCTGACATCGCATCCAAGGAGGCAGGGGATTTGGGGGATCCGGGTGCCAGAGCTGTGTCAGCCATCTTGCTCGTGCCGGCCACCCGTTCCCGCTCTCTCCTGGTCGACTTCGGCGCTGTGGCCATGCTGTTCGTCTGCAACAACCACACCAACGGGCTCTGTAAACACTCCGATTACTCCAAACTCTTTTTCGTCCGCGGTCCGCAGGGGTTAAACGGCTCTAAATTGCCGGTTTGGGCAGCGGGGTGCAGAGCGCTCTCAGGATGCGACCACTACCTGGCTCGCATCACGTGACCTCTCGCGTTTGCACTCTTTTTCTTTTTCACTGGCAGCCCGGTCATTCGACCTTGCAGGGGCCCTTTTTCCACCGATGGCTGCCAGCAGTTTTAAAAAGTGTGATCGGTGTAAAAAATTAGTGTCCCTCACCGACACACATGACTGTTGTCTCTGCTGCCTCGGGGCCAGCCGTGACCCGAAGGTCTGTGGCCCATGCAGCAAAATGTCCTAAGGCACTTAGAAGTAGGCAGCAGCAGCGTGAAAGGATTTTCTCAGAGTCCGAATCCACCCGGGTCCGGACCTCGTCAGAAGCCTCAACGTATCGGGAGCTGTCTGAGTCCTAGCATCTTCGGGGGTCTTCTGAGCGGGAACACCGGAGGAAGAAGAAACCTGCAAGGGCGTCGTTGGATGCCTCTAATCGGCCTGGGCCCTCGCTGACCAGGTCACTGAGTCCTGACCACCGCCCCGGGTCCTCAGAGCCGGAGCGCCCTGCAAAAGTACCTCGCACGGAGCCAGAGACGCCGAGGAAGTTAACTGCTGTTGTCCTCATTGATTCTCCTCCTGGAGAACCGGCATCAAGTCGGAGGCTGCGGAGTCTTCTGAGCTTGGTCTCAGAATGATGGCCTTGGAGCACAGCATGTCTGCCTTCATGAAGCAGCAGCAGGCGCTGATGGCCAGTCTCACCGGTCCATCCGCCCCAACCACCGGGACCTCGACGTCCAAGTCGACCCCGGAGGCAGAGCTGATCCTCGAGACTCTTCGAGCTCGAGTCGATCCTCGGCTGAGGTCTCTTTCGACCTGTTATTCGGGACCGAAGTCGTTGACACCGGTGCACTCGATGTCGGGGCGGTCGAGATAGAAGCCCTCACGGCTGGATCCCATCGATTCCTCCTCGGAGGACTTGGCATGGGAAACGGAAAATGAAGAGTCCCTGGACACCCACCGGACCCGGTGTGTCCCATCGGACTTGCCGGGGTTCGATCCTCGGAGAAGGTCCCCATCCGGAGGATACCCGGTTCTCGGACTTCGTCAGGGATATGTCCAAGGCTTTGGCATTCCTGGCGGACACTGAGGAGGAGCCTCGAGCCAAAGAGCTCGAAGCCCTTTCGGTACCAGTTCCTCCGATGTTGGAACGGCTGATGCTCCGCATGTGGGAGTCACCAGCCTCGATGCCAGTTCTCAGCAAGCGGGTCGATTCCATTTATCGAGTCCGCAAGAGCCCTGGGTTTCAAAAGGCACAGCTGCCGCACAACTCCATGGTTGTAGAATCGGCCATGCACAGGCTCAAGAGCCAGAAAACACACTCCTCAGTGCCCCCTGGCAGGGAGGCCCGGAACCTGGACGCCCTCGGCAGAAAGTGCTACCAGGGTTCGATGCGATCATGCTGTGTCCAAACATACCAGCTGTATATGGGCATGTACTTACGGGACCTGGCAAAGGAGATTGCCGGGTTCTCAGCTGGCCTCTCCGAGGAACCCTTGCAGCACTTCAAGAACTTGTCCACTGGGATTCGGGAGTGCTCAAAGTTTGTCTTGAGCAGCCTATGACAGCTTCGAGGCTTCGGTCCGGGTAGCCGCAGCCTGCATCGGTGGCCGATGCCAGGCATGGCTAATGTCGTCGGACCTAGAGCCATGGGTACAGGACAAGTTGGTCGATGTCCCTTGCTAAGGTGACAACCTTTTTGGCAAACCCATGACTGAGAAGGCTGCTGAAATCGAGACCTAGTACTTGACCCGGACAAGACACTCTCCAAAATGACTTCTGCCCCTTCTAAAAAGAAGGGCTCGGGTAAAAAGCCCTTTTTCCTGAGGAAGGGTACTGCTTACCGCAACTACCCCACTCACCAGGCCTCCCCGGCTCCCCAACTGGGGCAGCAGGCCAAGGGACAGGGGCATGGCCTGTGTAAGCAGAAGACCCCCAGGCACCGACTGCTTCCCAGCCGGTAGGGGGTTTTTGACTGTCACAGCATAGTCTCTCTCCAGCCAGGGGTGCGGCTTTGCACAGGAGGGTTGACCCTGTACACCCACAGGTGGCCTGCAATCACCACTGATGCCTCGGTCTTACAAATAGTCCAAAAGGGCTATTTGCTTCACTTCAACCAGGTACTTCCCTCTTACTTTCCAGGAGAGCCTCTTAGACCCCTCTTCACAGGAACCTCCTCTTACAAGAGTTGGTCGGTCTTCTAAAGGATCAGGCGGTGGAGCCGGTGCCCCACAGCCTGCTAGGACAAGGCTTTTACTCCAGGTATTTCCTGATACCAAAGAGAACAGGAGGCTTCAGGTCCATCCTCGACCTGCAAAACGTAAACAAGTTCCTGGTGAGGGAAAGGTTCAAGATGCTTTCCCTTGGAATATTGCTGCCTTACCTCCACCAGGGAGACTGGCTATGCTCTTTAGACCTGAAGGATGCTTATATGCTCATCCTCATACATCCAAACTACAGACAATATCTCAGATTTGTAGTGGGAGGAAACGATTTTCAGTACAGAGTACTTCCGTTCGGCCTAGCCTCTGCCCCCAGAGTGTTTACCAAATGTCTGGTGGTAGTGGCAGCCTTCCTCAGGAATTAGGGAATTTTTGTTTTCCCGTACCTGGACGACTGGCTCATCAGGGCCCCATCGCCTCAAGAAACCCAACAGGCCACAGCTCGCACTAGCAACATACTGCAGCATCTAGGCTTTGTCATAAATCAAGCAAAGTCTACTTTGCTCCCCACTCAAAATTTAGAGTTCATAGGGGCAAGGTTAGACACCCTTCAAGCGAAGGCTTACCTGCCAGAGTTTGAGCACAGAGGCTTCTGGACCTGGTGCACCAAATTAGCCACAAGTCTCAGATATCAGCGAGGCACTTTCTACGCCTTCTAGGACACATGGCCTCCACGGTTCATGTGACCTCAAATGCTCGTCTCCACATGAGTACAGCTCAGTGGTGCCTCAGAGATCAGTGGACACAAGCCCCACAGGAAGACTCCGAGACAGGATCAGTGTCCAAACGACTACTGAAGTCGTTGACCTGGTGGCTTCAGCTATCCAAACTGCTCGAGGGAGTGCCTTTCCAGCCTCCCTCGTACACAAGAGTGCTGACGACAGATTTATTTATTTAAAAGGATTTCTATACCGCCTTCTCCTGTAATCAAGGCGGTCTACACAGCAAACAATCGATGAAATACTGTCTTGTATGTGCATGCAGTGATAAAAAGTGATTGCGTGTGGGTGTAGGGCGGGGTTGATTCGTAGTGGGCTATTTACAGTGTGCGCTATTTTACAATACTATGTACATGAATGAGGCGGGCGGGAAGTTCTGTAGTTCTGGCTGACGGGTAGGTTATTTGATGTCACCATAGTGTTCAATGAGAGTGGTTTCCAAACGTCCTTGATGTCTGTTGTCGATCTTAGGTCATCAGGGAGGGTGTTCCAAATTGCAGGTGCAGCCAGCGATAGAGCTCGTTTTGCAGTGTCCTTGCGTACCTTGGTGAAGTCTTTTGGTGTATTGATGAGGTTGGAGGTGCCTCTCCTCCTCAGTCTTCTGCTGCTGTCAGATTGTATGAGTGGTTGTAGGCTTAGTCCTGAGATCTGTTTGTTTTTGAATATGTTTGACTGTCCTATATATGATGTGGGAGCTGATTGGGAGCCAGTGGAGATTTTTTAGAATGGGGGTGATGTGATCTTGTCTTGCTGAGCCATCTATTATGCATGCTGCTGTGTTTTGGGCCATTTGCAGTGGTCTTATTTGCCTTTTTTGTTAGGCCGAGATAGATTAGGTAGCAGAGGTCCAGGATTGGGGTTATTAGTGTCTGACAGACTGTGCGGAAGTGCTCCGGAGAGAGGAGGGGCTTGAGGCGTCGGATTAGTCTCATCTTGTGATATGCATTTTTTTATTTTTTTATTTTATAAATTTTTATTGTCAACATGTACACATACCCAACAATCCAACCAGCCATATACATTATTACATTTTTTCGTTCTTTCTCCCCCAAGCCCATTCCCCTACTATACAATGGGTGACTGACATCCTATATTCAATCTAATCAACCAATAACTATCTGATAATATCGTTCTGCCGTGTGGTCCCCCCATGCCCCGTACCTCTGTGTTCTGCAGTATATTCCATAGAGTACACAATGCGATATGAACCATATATTGCAGGATCACCCCCCTACTATTCCCCCTATACCAACCCCTAGAACCTCCCTCCCCCCACCCCCCCAATCCCCTCAACTCCCACTACTCTCCCTTGTCCCCCCTCTCCTTGTCTCCGAGCCCTCCCCCCCTTAACGCCCTCCCCCTCCCCCTTATCCCCTGCGCCTGCCTTCCTCGACCCCTCTCTTAACCAATTCCAAACCCCCGCCCACCTTTTTACTACTTGCTCCCCTTTTCCCTTTCGTTCACCCGTCAACTTATACATTGCATAAAGGTTCGACACTCTGCGTGCAAAGCTATCCATAGACGGCAGCTGCGGTCTGTTCCAATACCAGGCTATTTCACACCTAGCCGCAGTTATGCAGTACCAAATAATTCTCCAATCCCCTTCCCAGAGCCCATCCGGCCTATGCAGGAGACACATTTCAGGTCCCAGCCCAATAGTCCCACCCACAATTTTATTAAGGTTCTCCCCTATTCCACCCCAATACTCTCTAACCACCGGACAATACCACCACATATGCATCCAAGTCCCCCGCTCACCACACATCCGTCAACATTCATCTGTCTTCCTCACCCCTGCCCTAAACAGTCTCTCCGGCGTGAGATACCACCGACACAGCACCTTGAATCCATTCTCACGTAGCGAGGTGGCGATAGAGAATCTGGCTATGTCCATTGCCACTGCCTCCCACTCTTCCACCCCCCATGTTACCCCTAGGTCCTTTTCCCACGCTTCCATGTACGTTAGCTTCCCTCCCCCCCTCGCAATTAATCCCCTATATATCCTGGATATCATCCCCTGCTGTCCCATTGAACCTAAGCAAGCTCCTTCAAACCACTCCCCTTCCCCCCTCCCTCTCTCCCCCCCTGCTCTCTCCCTCTATTGCGGACCACCGACCCCATCTGCATGTACGCAAACCTATCCAACTCCTTCAACTGGTGCAGGTCTCGCACTCCCTCGAAACTTCTAATCTGCATCCCCACCACTATCTGAGACACCTGAGTTAGCCCCCGCTCCGCCCACCTTCTAAGCACCGTAGCGCTCGGGCCCACACCCGCCGCACAGCACACCTGGAGTGACATGGTATGCGACCACCTCTTGTCCCCCACCAACCGCTTCCGATACTGTTGCCACACCTTGAGCGTATGCCCCACCAGGGGATTCCTTCCCCTCTCCCCCTTCCCTTCCCAAACGATCTGCTCCAATTCACCCGGTCCATATTCATCTACCTCTATTCGCACCCACTGCTTATGGGGCTCCCGTAACCACGCATAAACTGCTCGGAGCTGCACTGCCGCATAATACATACTGAAGTTTGGGACTCCCATCCCTCCCTCCCCTACCAGCACTTGCATTGTCCTCGCCGCCACCCTTGGCTTCTTCCCCCCCCCAGATAAATCTCTCCACTTGTTGTTGCACCCTCTTCAACACTCTCCTTGGCACATTTATGGGCAAAACTTGGAAAAGGAATAAAAACTGCGGAAGGAGCATCATTTTCACCGATGCCATTCGCCCAAACCATGAATAGTACCCCTTACCCCATCCCTGCAACCGCCCCTCCACTTGCCCCAACAGTTTTTTATAATTTAAGGCGAACAGCTCCTCCAAAGACCTCCCCAGCTGCACCCCCCAAATAGCTAATTGACGTCTTCGCCCACTTGAATGGGAAGCGCTGTCGCCATTCCCTCTGTCCCTCCTCCTCCCCTACTATACTGAGGATCTCTGATTTCCCCCAGTTGATCCGGAATCCCGCCCGTTCCCCATACTCGTGAATCTCACTCATCACTGCCGTTAACATTTCGCTAGGTTTCGTAATCGTCAAGAGTATGTCGTCCGCAATTAGCGTCACTCTATATTCCTGTCGCCCCACCCTTACTCCCGCAATCGCTGGACTAGCCTTCAACCTTGCCGCCAGGGGCTCTAGGGAAAGCGCGAACAACAAAGGGGACAACGGGCAGCCCTGCCTAGTCCCTCGTTCCAGCGGAAAGAACTCAGAATACCCCCCATTTACTCTCACACAGGCTTTTGGCCTAGCATATAAAGCCCTTATCCACTGCACAAAATTTGCCCCAAACCCTAATTGCTCCAATACCGAGTACAGAAATTTCCAGGACACTTGGTCAAATGCTTTTTCAGCATCCAATGAGACCAACAGCGTCTCCTTCCCCTTCTTTTGGGCCGACCAAATCACATTCAGCACTTTCCGTATGTTATCCGCTACTTGCCTGCCTGGTACAAACCCAGCTTGATCCTCATGCACTAATTTCCCCAGCCACTTATTGAGTCTGGTCGCCAACACTTTTGCCAATAATTTTGCATCAACATTCAAGAGCGAAATGGGCCGGTAGGACGCGCAATCCTGCGGGTCCTTCCCCTCCTTATGGATGAGAGTGATGCCTGCCCAGCCCATTGTTTCCGCCAACTTCTCCCCCACTCGTGGCCCATTAAAAACCCTTGCTAGAGGTTGCACTAAGATTCCCAAAGATTTGATAAAACCGCCCTGGGGCCTTACCTATCTTCAAGGATTTAATGGCCCGCAGCACTTCCTCTATGCCAATCTCACTATCCAACCCTTTCCGCTCCTCCTCCGTCAAGCTCGGGAGCCCCGCTCCCTGCACATACACTTGAATATCCTCCTGGGACCGCTCCTGTCTTGCCGCGTACAAGGTGCTATAAAAGGACACAAACTCTTCACGAATTCTATGATCCTCCCGCACTACCGCCCCCCCTGCTTTTAATCTGCGTAATCCTATTCCACTCCTTCCGCTTTTTCAGCTGCCTCGCCAGATATTTCCCAGCTTTATTACCCCCTTCAAAAAACCTCAGCTTCATCAACTGCATCTGAAACTGAATCCTCTCAGCCTCTATTGCATTCAGTTTCGCCCTCCGTTCCAAAACTATACCCCGAACCTGCCCCCCCTCCCCCTGCGCATCCTTCTCCTCTAGCACCCGCAGTTGCTGCCGCAGCTGCTCTTCCCGTTCTTCCCTCTCCCTCTTTATTCGCGCGCCCCACTTTATAAATACCCCCCGTACCACCGCCTTGAAGGCATCCCAAACCACCCCCTCTGCCATCCCTCCTGCCCCATTCTTCTCAAAGTATTCCAGGATTAACGCTTCCAGCTCTTTCACTACCCTGCTATCCTCCAACAAGCCTTCGTTTAGCTTCCAAAACTGCCGCCCCTTGTCTTCCCCTGCCACCCGCACTTGAACCACCACTGGTGCATGATCTGACCATGTTATTGGTTCGATTTCTCCCCCCATAATCCTACCTACCAGCTCCTTCCCTACCCATATGGCATCCAACCTGGAGTAGGTCCCATGCACTGCCGAGAAGAAGGAGAATTGTCTCCTTTCCGGATTCAACAACCGCCACGCATCAATCAAATCATTCTCCTTCACAAACCGGTGATAGCGCTGCCTATCCTTTCCCCGCCCTTCCCTCCTCCCCGTCGTGTCCCTCCCAACCTCCCAGGGCAAATTGAAATCCCCCCCACAAATCAACGCACCATCCCCCATTAACGCCATCTGGGCGCTCAGCTCCTCCCAAAACTCTTTCTGGGACCCCGTGGGGGCGTAGACGTTTACCATGCAAAACCACTCCTCCTCCTGTTTTACCCTCAACAACAAATATCTACCCCCCTTATCCCGGGTCACCGTCTGCACCTCTATTTTGACCGCCCCCCGTAGAAACATCGCCACCCCTCCTTTCTTTTTTCCCTACTATTAGAGGCAAATATGCACACCCTATACCCCTTGGGCTGCACCAACGCCTCGTGCTTTTTCTGTAAATGTGTCTCCTGCACCATTGCTATATCTGCCTTGTGCCGTGTTAATTCTTTATACAATTTCTGTCATTTCCATGGTGAATTCAGCCCTTTAACATTCAAAGTTACAAATTTTAATGCACCACCGCCTCCTGTGGCCCCCCCCAGTCCGCAACCCTAACTGCTCTTCCCCTCCCCCTCCCCCCCCCATCTTTTCTTTCCATTGCGGAGACTCGACTTCCATATCAGTGACCCACCCCACCTCCCAGCCTACTCTTCCCCTAAATCACCCTCCCGCCTTCTCCCCCCTTCGCATCACCCCCCTACTACCTCCCATCGCCCCCCCCCCGCACCCCCAACCAACCAGCATAACTCATTAACATATACCAGTCCTTTATTCATTTTCCACAGTCTCAGCCGGTCTCTCGCTCCGACTCCGGACTCTGGGGGCCTCCCTTAGCCATCCTTGCCAATCTCCGACCGCTCGCCCTCTGCCACTTCGCGCTCTCCGGCCTCGTTGCTCTGGACTCCGTTCCCTGTAGATTAGGTGAGCTGTCAGCCGCCTCCGGAAGATGCTCCGCTCCTAACTCTCTCAAGGCCTTCCAAGCCTCCGCACTGGATCTCACAGTCCGCGATCGCCCTTTCACCGTGAGCAGCAATCCAAATGGATACAACCACTTGTATCTCAGATCTTCTCTCCTCAGGAATGCTGCTACCTCTCTGATCTCTCTCCTGCGCTGTAACGTTCCCTGAGACAAGTCTTGATACAATTCCACTTTGTGTCCTTCCCAGTGGAAGCTTTTAAGCTTTCGATTGGCTCCCAGCAAAAGTTCCTTTGTTTTATAATAGCTCAGGCACACTACTATGTCTCTTGGCCTATTTTCGCGAATGGGCTCCAGCCCTCTGTGCGCTCTTTCTATTCTCAGAGGGTTGTCGGCCACATCCTCACCTTGACCCGCTGCTGCCAGGAGGTCCCTGAATACTCTCTGGGCGACCTCATCACAGTTCTTGTACTTGGGCACTTCCGGCACTCCTTGTATCCGCAAGTTGCACCTTCTGGACCTTCCAGATCTTCCGTTTTAGCTTTAAGTACCTCCTGCGCCGACTGCAACTCTTCCCAACCTTTCTGGACTTGCTCTATTATCCCTTCTTGACCTTCCAACCTGTTTTCGGCCTCGTCCACTCGCTCTCCCAGGTCTGAGATGTCTTGGCGCAATATCTGTAAGGCCTTCTTAATCTCATTTTTCACCCCACACATCTCCTCCTTCAATTCTTCCTTTAATTCCAGAAGCCATTGTTTAATCTGTTCCGCTGCACCCAGGCATTCCTCTCCGCCTGCACCCCCCCCCCCGGGCTGTGCGGCGACTCCTGCAACGTCTTGCCTGGTTTCTTCCCCTCCTTCCCGCCTTTCGGCGTCACATACGAGGAGCGATATTCAGCCAATTTTTTCTTCATCAGTCCCTCTTTCTTGGCCTTGTCCATTTTATGCTGGTCCACTCTTCCCTCTGCCTTCTTCCCAGCCTGCGCCCGGGGCCTGCTGCGCACTCTCTTCTCCCCCACTTCGTATGTCACTGGATACTGCCCACCAGCCTACATAGCCTCTGGGGTCTGTCTTGGTCAGAATGGGCCCCTGGTGTCGCTCACCGTGGGACACTGCTGTCTGCCTCTCGCTGTGACTGCGATTACTCCAACTGCACCCTCCAGCTGGCTGCCTGCCGGCGCTATCCCACTCTGTGCGGCCACCACGTGGCAGGCAGGTCTCACCCCGCGCAACTTCTACTGGCGACGCTGCTTTAATACTGCTGCTGTGCCCCGTCCGTGGGCTTCCCCGGTCAGCGCGCTCTCTCCACCGGCCGTCAGCGCCACAGCCACTGCTCTCCCGCTGTCCTCTTGCAGCCACGCACGGGTCCTCAATACCTTTTGCGGCCTGCAGGCGCCTCGGCCTCCGCTCCAGGCAATTACTCGCCCTCCCACTCCAAATACTTAAGGAGGGTAAGTCCGCTTCTCCCAGCCGCTTATGCTCGTCTTTTCCGCCCCTTTGCTTCCCCTTGGGGGTTTACTGCTTCATTTGCAGGCTTTTTGGTGGCGGAGCTCCTCCGCTACGCCACCATGAAGGTGGGTGACGTCACCGGAACCATGGTATGCATTTTTGGTGGTTCTGCTGATGTGTGATTGTAGGTTCAGTTCTTTGTCGAGAGTCACTCCGAGGTATTTCACGTCTGGCTTTATGGGTATTGTGGTGTTGATCTTGATGGCGTGTGGAGGGACGAAGTTGGTGTTTCGGGTGATAAGTGCCTCGGTCTTGCTGTAGTTTATTGTCAGGTTGTTGTCTTGAAACCAGTTGGTCATATGCATGAGACACTCTGTTGTTTTGGTGTAGTCCGGGTTGTCAAGTGTGACTGGTGTGTATATCATGATGTCGGCATAGATTGTGCTCTTTCATGATGTTGCAGATCAGTTGAATGTAGAGATTAAATAATAGTGCCGATAGGGCGGATCCTTGTGGGATGCCTTGTTTGACTTTTATGGGTCGGGATGTATTGGGGCCGACCTTGACCTGTACCTGTCTATCCGTCAGGTATGAGTTGAACCACCTCAGTGTGGATCCGTGTAGTCCAATGTTCTGTAATCTTGCTAGTAGAGTTCTGTGATCCACTGTGTCGAACGCTGATGAGATGTCTATGAAGGTCATAAGAATTCCATTCTTGCAGTTGTCTATGAGGTGGATTATGTTGTTGAAGAGGTATAGCAAGAGTGTTTCGACTCTGTGGTTGGGGCGGAAACCTGTTAGGTGATGTCCAGTGGTGCATAGTGGTCAATGTGGTCTTGGAGCTGATGCTGTACCGCTTTTTCAATAATTTTTGCCAGTAGTGGTATGCTTGAGATGGGTCTGTACGCCGCTGGGTTGCTCTTGTCCAATGGGGATTTCTTTGGGATTGGTCTTATTGTAGCTAGCTTTAGCTGGTTTGGCATGATTCCTTGTCAGTGAATTGTGCACCATGTTGTATATGGTGTGGATGAAGTTAGTCTTTGTTGCTTTAATCCATGTCACTGGGCATGGGTCTGTTGGTGCCGTGCTTGTGTTGAGTGCAGTGATGATGTGTGAGAGCTGCTCTGTGGATGGCATGTTGAATTTGTCCTAGGTTTTTAAAGAGGTGGTTGGTTTGGTGGTTGTGCTTGTTGTTGGTTGTGATGAGGTATGGAATTTTTCTTGGAGGTGGCCTGCGAAGGCTTGTGGATCTATTTGCATTTCGCTTTCGGTTTTCTGTTCTTTGGTAAGAGTTTTCACAATTTCGAAGAGCTCTCTTGGTTTGTTGTTGGATTTGAGTATAATATTTGTGTGGTATTATTTTTTTCATTTGGTTGATGAGTTTGTTGTAGTCTTTTTGCTTTGTTAGGTAGAGGGCCTGAGTGTCAGGAGATTTGGTGCGTCTCCATCGCCGTTCAAGTTTCCTTAGGTCCCTCTTTTTGTTTCGTATGACTTTTGAGTACCAGAGTGTGTGATGAGATTTGGTGTGGTGAGTTTTCTTGTCTTTGTTTTCAGTGGTTTGGGCATCAGCATTGATGATACTGTTCCATTTACTGATTTGCTCATCTAGATCATCTGTTTCAGGGTTCAGGTGCGGTATAGTGTCCTGTAGAAATTGGTCCCTGTCGAAGCTTTTGAATCTTCTTTGTTCGGGTGGGTTATCCCATATCTCGTTGTGTTTTTTCCCCCTTGTGGTGCGATATTTATTTTAATTATGTGATGGTCTGATCACGGCACAGGCGTGACAGAGGGTGTTGATATGTTACCTCTGTCAAATAGATAGTTGGGTGCAAATATGAGGTCTGGTGATGATTCGTGTCTGTGTGTTGTGGTATTGATCAGTTGAGCGTATTGTAAGGAGACCATTGCTAGAAGGAAAGCTTCTGCGTCCTTGGTGGTAGTAGATTTGAGGTTGAAGTCTCCCAGTAGTAGCAGGGGTTTGATTTGTGTTGACTGCACAGACAGCTTCTATCGTGGAGGCTAGCTCATCTGGTGGTGCATGGGGAGCTCTGTAGATGAGGTACAGGGTCATCTGTTTGTTCTCCACGGTGATGGTGTTGCATTGGTTTGTGTTTGAGGCACTTCGGTACTGAAGCTTTAAGCTGTTCTTTGCGATGATTAAAACCCCTCCTCCTCTCCGGTGTGTGCGTGGGCAGTTGAATGCTGAGTAGGTGGAGGGCATTAATTGATTAAGGAGTACATTGTCGGTGGGGGCGAGCCATGTTTCTGTGATGCAAAGTATGTCAGGTTGCTGATCTTCTATGTGGTCTGCTATCATGTTAATTTTGTTTCATATGGATCTGGCGTTTGAGTTCTATTGAGATTGCAGATGGTTTGCAGCTCGATGGGCCTTTTTTGGGTTTGCGTGGGAGTCGGTCTTGGAATTGTTTTGCCCTTTGTGCTTGGGTGTCTTGTGTGTGTTCCAGTTCGTATACTGGGGGTGTGTGTAGATATGTGGTGCTGTTGGGGGCCATAGGGTGTTTGTGGGTAGGTAGTGGTTGGGTGTGTGAAGTGGAAGGAGTTGTGTGAGGAGGAGGCTCATGGGCAGAATCAGGGTTGCAGCCATGTTGTTTTCGTGGGTTCTCTCCGGTTTTGGATGCACTTACATTAATATGTTCTGATGCCTTTGGTGTCTTGTTCAGGTGGCTCCTATGTTCATGCTTGTAGGCTGTTGTTGTTTGTCCTTTCTGGAGGTGCTTCTGTGTTCGCCTCTGTGCCCCGCCTAAGGGCCATGCCAAAGGGCCCTTTGGCGAGGTCCTCAGGCGCAGGCCCGCCAAGTGCAGGAACGCCTGACCGCGACGCTGCTTTTATTTAGCCCTCCCACTGCCCCGATTGGGCAGGAGTCTCTGAGCGGGATGATTTCCCGCTCAGGCGCTTCAACCCCGATCGGGGGAGCTGTGCTGGTCGGCGGGGTGGAGAGAGAGCAGTCTGCAGAGATGCTGCTTTTATTTAGCCCTCCCACTGCCCCGATTGGGCAGGAGCCTCTGAGCGGGACGATTTCCCGCTCAGGCGCTTCAACCCCGATCGGGAGAGCTGTGCTGGTTGGCGGGGTTGGCGGGGTGGAGAGAGAGCAGCCGTGCAGAGACACTGCTTTTATTTAGCCCTCCCACTGCCTTCTAGCAGATGCATCTCTGCTGGGCTGGGGAGCCCATTGCCAGGACTTATGCACTCAAGGGTTGTGGTCTCCTCAAGAGAAGATGCAACAAATCAACCTCTTAGAGCTCCGGGCGATACACCTAGCTCTTCAAACCTTCTCTCATGTTCTCTCACATCTGTCTGTCTTAGTACAAACAGACAACCAAGTGGCTATGTTCTACGTGAGCAAGCAGGGAGGGACAGGGTCCTGCATCCTGTGTCGGGAAACACTGGACCTCTGTTCCTTTGCAATCCGACAGGGTATGTCTCTCAAAGCAGTTTACCTGCCGGGTCAGGAGAACTACCTAGCAGACAAGCTAAGCAGAATTCTCCAACCTCACGAGTGGCAACTGAATCCAGACGTAGCCCAGCAGATCTTCCAGTGCTGGGGCATCTGGTCATAGATCTCTTTGCCAGTCTGCAGAATCATCAGTTGCACAACTTTTGCTCCAGACAGCCACACCCTCAAAGGGTGTCTGCAGATGCTTTTCTGATTTCTGGTCCGCTGGCCTCCTGTATGCGTTTCCTCCCATGCCTCTAGTGGCCCAGACTCTATTCAAAATCCTTCAAGACAAGGCCTCGGTCATCCTGGTAGCCCCCAGATGGCTAAGACAACCTTGGTTTCTGCTTCTCCTCCAGCTGGCAGTGGAAACCCCACTCCCTCTGGGGATGCAGCCCGACCTCCTGTCCCAGGAGCAGGGCTCTATCTTACACCCCAACCTTAGGTCCCTCAACTTGATGGCATGGCTGCTGAAAGGGTAGTGCTGGCTTCTCTCCTCCTGCCTAAGAACGTGGAAGAAGTGCTACTGGCCTCAAGGATTTGGTCTTCTCTTATAGTGATAAAGTTTGTCAAATTATATTGTTCATTCACTCTATGTATATCTTAACCCTTTCCAGGCCAAGCCCAAAACTCTCGGGATCCAAAATTTGGACTAAATATTCCTATCAAAATAGTATACTAGGAAGAGTGAAACGCAGAAGAGTCGCTGGAAAAAGGCATTGGGAATCAAAGATAAGCATTTTTCAATGCACATTATAAGTTTAATCTGGTTTATGTGTAACAGTTTGAGAAGATCATTGATGCTAACAGGCACTATAGATAGACATAAATGAAGTCTCATAATGAGTGCTGATAAGTCCTGAGACCTCTCATTCTTTGGTATAAATGCGCGGCGTTGTTCAGAGACACATGGTTTTGAAAGAGAGAAGCAACTGACAACATAGCCACGAATGAGATTCCTACAAAACAGTCGAGAACTGAGCTTGCTATTCAGAACATCTATTCATGGAAATTGAATGGTTCTAGCCCCTGAAGAAACAGCTTGATTGTGAAACGCGACAGCGCTAAAATCGGCGTCGGGCAGATTTAAAGATAAGCATTCACTTTTCTTCTTTTTTCAAGACTGCTATTGAATTGCAAGTGATTATCAATTGAACTATTGAAGCAACTTATAGGTTATTGATGCAAATTAGAGCGTGGTCAATACTGAGTAACGACCAATTGCTCTTTAAGGTCTGAGACCTGTTGCTTTCATATAAATGTATGATTAAGGAACTAACATTGGGAACAGGTAATAGTTCTGTAAAAGCTTTGGAGTAAGATAATATCTACATAACTCAACAGTATTTTTACTCCGTAAGACAAGACCATAAAATAACGTTGTCCTTAAGAGCCATTGCCAGCAGCAGGAAAATTTTTTCCAAAAGTCCAACTCTACACTGGAGTCTCCGGTGACACCCTGCTCCAAGGCCCTCTCTGGTACTTTGGTGCCCCGCGAAGCACGGGCCACCTCTGAGTCCTGCGGCTGCGGTTCTTCCGAGAGGATATCTCTGGAGATGGAATGCAAGAAGTCGAAGCCCTCAAAGACCTCCTCGGAGACCGGGTCCAGGAAGTTGGGAAGATCCCACTCCAAGCCCTGCAGTCCCCAGTGTGAGTTGGAGGAGTCAGAGCGGAAGCTGCCTCGAAAGGAGTTATTGGTACCCATCGACTGGCCTTGGGTACCAGAGGCCATCATCGTTGAGTACTCCCCCTTGACGGAACAGACACTGGACCTGAAACCCTCAGTGTTCACGTCAAAGGTTGCAGAGCCAACTTTCATGGAGACCTGCACATCCAAACGATAATGATGCTCAAAGGAATGAAGAGAAGACCAGGTTGCTGCCTTGCAAATGTCTTGTGAAGGGACCAGACTGAACTCTGTCCAGGAAGCCATTTAAGCCTTCGTAGAGTGGGCATGCAGCCTTGCCAGAGCAGGGCGGCCCCTCCACAGCTAAGCTGAAGTGAAGTCCTCCCTAATGGAAGCCTTTGAGGTGGCATAATTGGACAGGACTCTCACCATCCTGCCCTTCACCAAGGGAAGGAAAGACTGCAGGGCTATGAAGACTGCTGTCTCTCCAATGGGGACCACTGTCCCTGAGCCACCTGTGATTGACAGTAGCCTCTCCAGTCCGTCTGCTGGCTCGAATGAGACTCTTGCCGTGAGCCTGACCAGGTCCACCCACCACTGGAGACTCTCCCAGACTACGCTCAACAGGGCCCAAATGTAGGTCCATGGACTGGGTCTCCAGGGACCAACAAGACAGGAGCGCCGATGGTAGGGGAACGCATGTGAAGCTGCGATCAGGGGACAAGCTCCAGGGTGGCGGCCATCGAACCCAGAACCTGCAAATAGTCCCATACCCATCGGGCCCATCTCTACTGTCTTGACAAACCCTGTGAAAGGGCTGGCCCTTTGGCAGCAACCTGGTGCGCTGCGAGTTCCACCATTTTCGTGCAGCTAGAGGGGGTAATTCATGACTCCTGCTCTGTGGGGAGGACCCTTTTCCGGGAGCCTTGGGCCAATCCTCTGACAGCCGAAGGACCTTGGACTCACCCAAGTCCTTAACGAGTTTCTCCAGATCTTCCCCAAACAGTAGCTGTCCCAGAAAGGAAACTTGCTGAGACGTGTCTTAGTCTCATCAGCCGACCAGTTATGCAGTCACAGGAAGGGCCGGGCAGCTACTATGATGGCCATATTCTTCACATAGGCCTGTATCAAGTCTAGAGCAAGTCTGCCAAGAAGGTGACCCTGGACAATTCATTGGAGCACTGCTCGACATGACTCGGGTCAGAGCCTTCCTGCCGCATGACTGACTTCACAAATTGACCGCACTGGTGCGGGAAATTCAAGTGAGTTAGTCAACATCTTGCGAGCTGTAACCTGCTATTAGGCCACATGACCTCTACAGTACATGCCGCACTGTTGGCATGCTTCCAGATGAGGTAAGTTCAGTGGACTCTGAGAATTCGATAGACCCAGGCCACAGGTCAACTTGGGATTGTCTGTTACCGCCCCTCTCGTTCAGCCATTACTATGGTGGACAGTCTACTACAATTTGCCAAAGGTCTTCCATTCCAAATTGTGTCAGTCTAAAAAGTTCTGACGACTGACACATCCAAGTTGGGATAGGGAACTCATCTTGATGGGTGGCACACCCAAGGCGATTGGTCCATCCAAGAAATTCTCCATCAGATCAATTTCCTGGAACTAAGAGCAGTGACAAATTCTCTAAGGGCTTTCCGAGATCAACTGGCCAACCAAATTGTTCTGATTCAAACTTACAATCGGGTCACTATGTTTTACATCAACAAGCAGGGAGGAATGGGTTCGTACCTCCTTTGTTGTGAAGTGGTCAATTTGTGGAAGTTCGCCATCACGCACAGGATGGACTTAAGAGCCACATACCTGCCAGGCAAGCAAAACACTCTGGCAGACAGGCGGAGTCGAGTTCTCCAGGTGCACAAGTGGATGCTGGACAGGGAAGTTGCGTCTCGCATATATCAAGAGTGGAGCACCCTCTTGATAGATCTGTTTGCCAATCCACAGAATGTCCAGTTGGATCAGTTCTGCTGCAGATTAAGATCACACAGCAGGCTAGCATTGGATGCTTTCCTCCTTCACTTGGGGGGAGGCTCTTCTGTACAGTATGCTTACCTACCAATAACTCTCATTGCAAAGACCCTCCTGAAGATCAGATCAGATGGTGGCATGATGATTCTCATTGCTCCCTAATGGCCCAAACAGCTGTGGTTTCTTCTCCTGCTACAGCTCTCCAGTCAGGAGCTGCTATGGCTCGGCCATGCACCCGATCTCATAAAGCAGGAAGACGGGATGATGATGCATCCGGTTCTCGGCCCTCACTGCATGGATGTTGAGAGGCTAATGTTGGCTGAGCTCAACCTGCTGAAGGTTGTAACTGACATATTTTTGGCCTCCAGGAAAGCCTCTATGAAAGAGTCCTACTCTTGCAAGTGAAAGAGGTTTGCTGTCTAGTGTGAGGGTCGGGCCCTAGATCCTTTCATCTGTTAGATACAACAACTGCTTGAATATCTTCTACACCTCTCTGAGTGGACTCTGTCCATGTCCATCTCAGTGCAATTGGAGCGTACCATCGAGGTATGGAAGGAAAGTCCATCTCTATACAGCCTTTAATTGTTTGCTTCATGCGAGGCTTTCTTCTCTTGGAGCCTCCCTAGAAGCTTCCGCCAGTATCTTGGGACCTCAATGTGGTTCTTGTGCAGCTCATTAAAGCTTCTTTTGGGATGTTTGATACCAGACACCAGAAGCTTTTGACCTGGAAGGTATTATTTCTGGTGGCAGTTGCTTTGGCATGCAGAGAGAGCGAGCATCAGTCTCTAGTGGTTCATCCACCTTACACCAAATTTCACCATAATAGAGTGGTCCTTTATACTCATCCTAAATTCCTTCCAAAAGATGTATCTAATTTCCGTCTTCATCATTCAGTTGTTCTTCCAACGTTTTTCCCGTGATCTCATGCACACAAGGGGGAAGCTGCATTGCACATGTTGGACTGCAAGCAAGCCTTAGCCTTCTACTTGGAGTGCAAACAAGCCCATAGAAAGTCCATCCAACCTTTTTGTTTCTTTTGACCCCCAGCAAGCTAGGGGCTGCTGTTTCCAAATGCTTTCTTTCAAGTTGGCTGGAAGACTGCATCTCTTTCGCTTATGCCCAGGCAGGCCTGAGCCTTCATGGTCATGTTGCTGCTCATAATGTCCAAGCTATGGCTGTGTCGATGGCCGACTTGCGCTAGGTCTCCATGGAAGAGATCTGCAGGGCTGCAACGTGGTCTTCAGTCTACACATTCACATCCCACTACTGCCTAGATGGGGATTCCGGACGCGACAGCAATTACGGGCAATCTGTACTCCACAATCTGTTTGGGGATTAGAATCCAACTCATCCCCATAGGCTCTTTCTATTCTGTGCAGGCTACCAAAAAAAAAAGGGAAGAGATAATCGCTGCTATTGTACATAGTTTGGTCTTTTGACCATTAAGGCTTATTACCAAGCTGTAGTTGTTTTGCCCCAGTTGGGCTTCTCGGTGGTTGTCTCGGTTTTCAGTTGCCGGTAGCTTGGACATCCCATTCCTATTTGTTCTCAGAGAAAAGGTAGTCATTCACCTGTAGCAGGTGTTTTCTGTGGATAGCAGGAATAAGTCCTCACAACCCTCCTATCTCCCTGAGAAGTTGTCTTCTGCTGCAGCTATGTTATCAGACTGGATTAAAATGGCACTGCGGCGGCAGGTGGGTAGGTGGTATGCAGGTGCGGTAGAGCCTCCTAGAAGCTTCCAATAGAAGCTGGGGAGCGTTCCCGCATGGGGCTCTATTGAGGACGTCACCTATACATGAGCATTTATTCCTGCTGTCCACGGAGAACTGCTGCTGTGAGTAACTACCTTTTATTAAAACTTACACTGCCTTTCAGAAAATAAAAGCAAACCGGTTTACAGCCTACTTTAAAAAAAATTAAGGAAAGGAGCTCCAAACCCATTATGTCTGAAAGGGGAAAGGTAGAGAACAAATTTAGGTACTCAGTCATGATTAATTACCCATATGGCTCCTACCCAGCTAGCTGTCAGTCCCCAAAGGCCCGCTCCACTAGAAAAAAATTTTAGAACTGCTCTGAATTTCTTAAATGATAATTCTAGGCATAGATCAGAGGGCAAAGTATTCTGCAAAACGGGACCTTGAAGTAAAAGGCAGACTGTTTAGTACTTTATTATTTAGCCTCCAAGTGGGGGTGGGGGGTGGAATTGTTGAGACAGTTCTTGTGAAGATACCGTAAAGGCAGGGGTATGAAGTGCTCTGAGGAAGATAAACAAGTCAGTATGTAATGCCTTGCAAATTATTTTTTTTCCATTTAGTATTTATTGAAAACCATAACACCAACATACCACGGCATACAAAGCCATTGTTACAACCTTCTAGAAACCAATGCAGCAGTGTACAGATACCAAAGTACATATATGTCAAATAACAGGCTCCCCCCTTCCACCCTCCATGGGGAAAGACACAGTGAAACACAAGAAAGATCAAGCAAATATAAAGAAAAAATGAGAACAAGGAGAGTAGGGCACCACAACCAGCACCCATGCCAAACCCCAGCTCTCTGGGAACACAGCTCAGATCAGCTACTCTTCCCCCCCCCCCCCCCCCCACTTCCCGGACCACTCACTCAACCTCGTACCACCTTTCAAATGGGCCCCATAATTCCTGAAATTTGGGAAACCTCTTCTGTCGCATGGCATTGAGCTTTGCCATCCCATGCATGTATTTTATCTTCACCACCTTTAGTGGAGGCACCTTGTCACGCTTCCAGTATTGTGCAAGAGCCAGCCATGCTGCAATGAGCAGATACCGTGACCAGCTCAAGTCACCTCACTGCCTGTCCCCCAACACTTCATTTAGTAGCAAACAATTTACGTTCCGTATCGTTCCTCTAGTCCAGTCGACCAAGGTCCATCAAGCCCAGTATCCTGTTTCCAACAGTGGCCAATCTAGGTCATACATACCTAGCAGTTTCCCCAAAAGACACAGGTTCCACAATGCTTGTACTGGGTCAAGCATTGATATCCTGGGTCCCTTCTTAATAATGGTTTATGGACCTTTCCTCCAGGAACTTGTCCAAACCTTTTTTAAACCCAGCTAAACTAACAGCCTTTAATACATCCTCCGGTAACACATTCCAGAGTTTGATTACACGTTGAGTCAAAAAATATGTTCTTTTATTAGTCTTAAATAGTTTACCTTGCAGCTTCATTGCATGTCCCCTAGTCTTTCTATATTCTGATAACGTAAACAATTGATCTACGTTTACCCATTCCACTCCATTCATTAATTTATAGACTTCTATCATATCTCCCCTCAGCCGTCTCTTTTCCAGGTTAAAGAGCCCTAACCTTTTTAGCCTTTCTTCATAGGAGTATCCTTCCATCCCCTTTACCATTTTGGTGGCTCTTCTTTGAACCTTTTCTAATATCGCTATATCCTTTATAAGATACGGTGACCAGAATTGCACACAATATTCAAGGTGTGGTCTCACCATGGAACAATATAGAGGCATTATAATATCGTTTGTTTTATTTTCCATTCCTTTCCTTATGATACCTAGCATTCTATTTGCTCTCTTGGCTGCCGCTGCACACTGGGCGCAGGGTTTTAACATGTTATCCACAATGACGCCTAAATCTTTTGTGTACTACTTTCAGCAGCTTGGGGACTGAGCATGTCATCTTTTTGATGATACTAGTGTACATATGCAGCTGGCACCGCCTACAGCCCCAGTATGCTCAGTCTCCAAGCAGCTGGAGGAGGTAGTGAGCCAGGGTGCTGGACTCACTGAAGGAGATAGGTTTAGTTAGAGTTTGCTTTTTATTTCCCCTGCTAAGGTGCAGGTTTCTTTGTCTTTAAAGGCAGAAGTAAAAAACATAAAATAAAATAAATCAGAAGGAACAGAGAGAACCTGGGGGATAACAGGGCTGAGGGGAAGATATTCCTTCCCACCCCAGTAATTGGGGGGGGGGGGGGAATTCTGTGGGGGCCTTCCTCAGTCAGAGACTTCTGGTGGCTCCTGAACCCATTATTGGGTAAGGAGCTGCTGCGGGGGCTGCAGTTGATGGGAGTGAAAGCTGGCAGCCCCAAGTCGCCCCCCTCAGTGCCAAAGCTGGGAAGGGAGGCTGAGCGCGAGGGGTAGAAAAGCCATATGGCAAAGAAGCTCCAAGGTAAGAGTGGCGGGGTGGGGGGGGGGACGACAGCAGGAACCCCTAGCAACTGCCAGAACATGAGGAGACAGAAAGAGTGGCCTGCAGCCGCATGTTTGGGAGCTGCAGCGGTGCGGGAAACGCACCCCGCTGCATTTAGGCACAATTTCTTCTTATTCAGGCCCGCATGTATTTAACCCTCTGCTGTGTTTTGGGTGCCCGGGAGAGGCAGCCACTGGAGAATAAAACAGGGCAGAGCAGCTTCTTCCTAGGGGGCCATTTGTAGTTTCTTTTTAATTTTAGTTTCAGTTATTAGATTTCAGTAAATTGTTTTTATTTTATTTTAGTTCAAGTACTCTGGTGCTCTGTGCCTGAGCTTGTGGAGGTGCACTGTGCTAGAGATCCTTTTACCTACCCTGGTACAGATTGAGGGCATTCCTGGGGAGTGCCCCCAGCCCTTCCCACCATGCCGGCCAGACCACAGTGCCTGGTATAGGATGGTATCAAGGGGGTGAACCCCACTTAATACTTAAGCATTCCTTGTGTTATACAGCTCAAAACGTATTCAGTGCACAATGACTTGATTCAGACCTTTGGAAAAGCCTAATTAGATATGCCATTGTTGCTGGACAGATTTCAGAGTGCTGCTGTGCCTGGTCGGTTGATGTAAGTGACAGTTGGTTGAGACATTGTGATTTTCTCCTGAGAAGCGTCAGATAAAAAGTCAGAGGCAGAAATAAATGAAAGCAAAGTGGGGACGAAAAAAGTGCTGCATATAGGTTTGTAGCAGCTACAGTTCTGTGGAAAACAGGAAGCACCCGCATACAAGAAATGTATGTAATTTGAAAAATAGTCGCAGTCGGTGGATAGGAGACAAATGAAATCCTTCCATCTATCTATGGTCAGTGAGTAACCTGAAATGATCATCCCTTTTCTCTTAGCCTACATTATGTACATATTAAATTTGTAATATTGCTTGTAAGGGAAACTGTATTCCCGTATAGCCATTTGTAGTACTTGGAATAAAAATGTAAACTTTACTCAGAGAACGTGTCAGTTTGATTGGATCATTGCAAGGTCCATTTCATATCTTTAAGGTACAACACAGCAGCACAATCTAAAAATCCTCAAGATATGCGGTCCCCGATGGGGTTTGGTCTTGGGTGCAGGCTTCTGCCTATATTGCACACAAGAGGCCAAGTCATTGAAGCAGGGCCTGCAGGATTAGACAAGGCAGGCGAGTCCCTCCCAGTTGCAAGAGACCCTGGGGGCAGGGGGTGCCATGTTACCTTCAATGGATCCGGCCCCCAGTCCCTTCATGATGCCTGGACCATCCACCCCTCAAGCCCAGGGAGCAATAGGGCTCCCGGGGGAGTTCTCACCAGAGTTTGTCTTACTTTTGCATAAGGCATTTTGCCTACGTCAACAGGGCTTGGCAAGCGGCTCCTTATCCCTGGAACACAGGGCTAAGATGGTGTCAGATGCAAAAGATCAAGAAAACACAACACACCAGAACAAGAACAACCAACACTACTAATACCCTGGAAATCCAAACAAGCAGGACGAAAGCCAGACAATCCTCAGATAGAAGAGCCCTCTCCATGTATTCTGCCTCGCTATGGAATGACCTACCTCCAGACATACGTGCTATAAAAGACCTAACAGACTTTAGAAAAGCTATCAAGACACACCTATTCATAGAATACTATGGTCACACACATTGACCATACAGTGCACCATAAGAGACTCATGGACAGTTACAATGTCTCTAACAACCATGAAGCACCATAGACCAATCACATGAAAACAGTTACCCCTCTGTCTCACCCATACCCCATAAACATACTCTTACCCTTAATCAGATGCAATACACTAAACAGTTCCAGCAAAGCACTCATGTATATAGTTAAGTTATACTCTTTCGTTGTACCCCATATATCCCCCAAGTTAATTATCCTGTTCTATGTAAAAGATGTTGTGGCTGTGATGTTCATTGTAAACCCCCCTGAATTAATGATAGGACGGTTTAGAAAACCTGTTAAATAAATAAAGCTGCTGATGTGGCAACCCACTGTCCCAATACCCAGATGAGAAGGTCAAAACCCCACTCCCAAAACGATACAATAAGGGGGCATTCCCACCAGTTGTGCAGAAAAGTTTCCATCTCCCCACATAGAAGTCAGCATTTCCTGACCTTACAGCCCAGTTTCTGCAAACACTCAGGCACATAGTAGCATCTATAATGCAATTTATAATTATTTTCAGATACACTGAGCAAAGACTCTTATATAGATGCTGTATTATGGGAGCTCAGTCCTGCTCCTCACACTCTACCCCCAAGACTCCCTCCCACTGTGCATGGTGTAACAGTTTCCTATTTCCTCTCTCCCCAAGGCCTTGTAAATCCTCGACAAGCAACCTTTCTTAGAACCCCTCTTAAACATAGAATCCAAGCGATTAGGCTTGTCCCTCCAGAAAATCTGCTGTCCTCTCAGATAGTGGCAAACCTAGAGGTACTAGAAGTGGTCACTATCTGCCAAGCTAAATTCCTGTTGCAATGCAGAAAAGGAGGAAAGGCCACCATCCCTCTAGAATTGTCCCAGGGTCCGAAGGCCCAAGTTCTCCCATCACTGAAATGTCCTATCAGTAAGGCCCGTTGGAAAATGAGGGTTGTACCAAATGGGCGTAAGTCTAAGCACCCTTTGATCACCAAAGTGACTCTGCTGCCTTACCCACCCCTGCATTGTAAGCCCCACCCAAGGATTAAGTTCCGCCAGCTTTCTCAAGCTCCCACTCTGTCTCCATAATAAGTACCACAGGGGACAAACTCCCACAGACTCCTGCTCCAAACACACCCACTCTTTCCATTCACACACCTGCCATTCAACCACTCCCTGCAGCTGGGCCGCATCATAATACTTAACGGAGGTCAGGTAGTGCTAGTCCCCCATCCACCTGGGCTCCACACAGCACCCTCTGAGCCACTTGGGGGCATTTATAGTCCCAAACAAATTTCAGAAAAGCCTGCTGTTGCTGCTGAAAATAACTCTCAGGTATCCACACTGGTAGGGCATTAAACAAATACAGAAATTTAGGCATTGCCATCATTTTAAGACTATTGACCCTGCAAAACCATGACAAGTCGTTATTGGAGAGTGGCACTAATCACTCTTCACAGGGGGGTTGCAGTTAAGTGGGAGAAGCTTGTTGGGATCCGCTGCAATGTTCACCCTGAAATGCTGAATATGTGATTTCACTCAACAGAATTGGAACGCTTTCCTAATAATCTACCTGTCAGAGGGTGTAAAGGAGATATCCAGATCTCTGACTTGGATGCATTCATTTTAAACCCAGACACCTGTCCAAACCGCTCCAACTCCTCACCCACCTCTACCAAGGACTTCACTGGATCCAGCAGGATAAGCAACAGATCATCTGCAAACAGTGACAGTTTATATGACCGGGGGTCACCCCCAATCCCTGCAATGTTAGCCAGAATCTGAATACGCTGAGCTAATGGCACCATGGCCAGGGCAAACAGAAGTGGGGACAATGGGTACCCCTGATGGGTTCCCCTCTGCAAAACAAATGCCAGGGAGTAGACCCCATTGATCCTCAACCTATCCTTAGAATTAGTATACAACACTTGAATCCACTGTACAAAGGGTCCTCCCAGTCCCACTTTCTCCAAAGCTTTAAATAGGTCGGACCAGTAGACATATCAAACGCTTTCTCTGCATTGACTGTTAAGAGTAGTGCTGGCCCCCCATGCCTTGAAAATTGTGTTCTGCTCCAGTGTAACTATGACACAGAATGAAATGTATACAAGGGGGTGCATTCTGTGAGGAGGGAATTTTATTACATGACTGCCGTTTCCTTGAATAATGGGAATGTAGCCCAAGCTTGGGGTGAGACATGAGGTTCGAGAAAAAGGGAGAGCAGTAGTGCATTACACATGAGGATGTGTACGGTGACATGAAGTTTTGGCATGTTTCTTTGGAAAGTGATATGGTAGTTTTGATTTTGTAAGGCAGCCTAGAAGTGCAAGAAAGGTCAAAGAGCATGGTGAGTTTTGAAAGATCCCTAGGGTCTGGTTTCAGAAAGGATGTTCTAGCATAAGAACATAAGATATGCCATACTGGGTCAGACCAAGGTCCATCAAGTCCAGTATCCTGTTTCTAACAGTGGCCAATCTGGGTCACAAGTACCTAGCAGTTTCCCCAAAAGACACAGGTTCCACAATGCTTGTGTTAGGGCAAGCAGTGAATATTCTGGGTCCACTTAATAATGGTTTATGGACCTTTCTTCCAGGAACTTGTCCAAACCTTTTTTTAAACCCGTCTACTCTAACAGCTTTTACTACATCCTCTGGTAGCAAATTCCGTAATTTGATTACATGTTGAGTGAAAAAAATATTTTCTCTTATTAGTCTTAAATAGGTTACCCTGTAGCTTCATTGCATGCCCCTTAGTCTTTCTATATTTTGATGGTGGAAACAGTTGATCTATGTTTACCCTTTCCACTCCATTTATTAATTTATAGACCTCTATCATATCTCCCTCGTCTACGAGGATTGCCTATCAACACAACTATAATTCAAGTATATGCCCCAACAACAGCTGCTGAAGAGAATGAAATGGAAGAGTTCTTTGAACAAGTACAAGCTGAAATTGACAGAACATGCAAACAGGATATCCTGATAGTCATGGGTGACTGGAGCGCAAAAGTAGGCAACAAAGAAGAAGGCAAAGTAGTTGGAAAATATGGACTTGGCAACAGAAATGAAGCTGGAGAAAGACTGATAGAATTCTGCAAGACCAACGATCTATCCATCTCAAACACCTTCTTCCAGCAACACAAGCGGCAACTGTACACATGGACTTCACCGAATGGATTATATAAAAATCAAATTGACTACATCTGTGGAAGTCAACGATGGAAAAGCTATGTAACATCAACAAAGACAAAACCTGGAGCTGACTGTGGTACAGATCATCAACTCAAGTATGCAAACTCAAGTTAAAGTTGAAAAAGAGCAAACCACTCATGAATGCAGCAAAATATGACCTTGAGAATATACCACTGGAATTTAAAGACTGCCTGCAAAATTGATTTGCTGCTTTAGATACAAATGACAGAGCTCCGGAAGAGTTATGGAATGACATCAAGAAGGTTGTGTTGGAAGAAAACGAGAAGTCTCTACAAAAGGTGAAAAAGCAAAAATGGCCAAAATGGATGACGGAAGAAACTCTGAAAATTGCCCAGAAACGCAGAGAAGCTAAAGCCAGAGGAGAAAGAAAGACAATCGCAGAACTCAACAGAGATTTCCAACGTGCAGCAAGACAGGACAAGGAAAAGTACTATAATGACACTTGCAAGGAAATAGAAGCAGAAACTATTAGAGGAAGAACAAGATTGGCTTTCCTAACGCTACGTGAGTTAAAGAAAAAGTTCCAGCCTCGAATTGGAATGTTACAAGATGCTCAAGGTTCTATATTGAATGATGCTGAGAAGATCAAGAAATAGTGGAAGGAATATACAGAGTTTTTATATGATAAAGATCAAGTGGACCAACAGCCGTTTCAACCTGTACCTTATGATCGGGAACCATTGGTAATGAAAGAAGAAGTTGAAGCAGCATTGAAAGCCTTATCAAAGAACAAAGCACCAGGCATTGATAGCATTCCCATAGAAGTATTGCAGCAATCTGATGCAGCTGTTACCGTACTCACAAGGCTCTGCCAAGAAATATGGAAGACAACATCATGGCCAACTGACTGGAAAAGATCTGTGTTAATACCAATACTAAAGAAAGGTGATCCAACTGACTGTGGAAATTATCGCACAATCATTCTGATCCCACATGCCAGCAAGATTCTACTGAAGATTATTCAAAAGAGACTACAACCATACCTGGAACAAGAACTACCTGAAGTGCAAGCAGGGTTCAGGAAAGGGCGAGGAACGAGAGATATCATTGCGGATGTGAGATGGATCCTTGAAAAGACTAAAGAATACCAAAAGGATATCTATTTGTGCTTTATCGACTATAGCAAGGCTTTTGACTGTGTAAACCATGAGAAACTCTGGGCCACATTAAGAAGCATGGGTATACCAGAACACCTGATCGTTCTCTTGCGCAATCTGTACATTGATCAAGAAGCAACAGTTCGAACAGAACAAGGAGAAACAGAAGGTTTAAAATAAGCAAAGGTGTAAGACAAGGCTGCATACTTTCCCCCTACCTGTTTAATTTATATGCAGAACAAATCATCAGAGAAGCAGGATTGTATGAAGACAACAGAGGTGTGAAGATTGGTGGAAGACTCATCAACAACCTTCGCTATGCTGATACCACATTACTGGCAGAAAGTGAAGATGATCTGAAACATTTGCTTCTCACAATCAAAGAACATAGTCTCAAAATGGGCCTGCACCTTAATGTAAAGAAGACAAAGATCATGACAACTGGCATAATCAACAGGTTCATCGTTGAAGGAGAAGAAATTGAAATTGTGAACAACTTTAACCTACTTGGATCAACTATCGATAAAGAAGCAACAAGCAGTCAAGAAATCAGACGATGCATTGCTCTTGGCAGAATGGCTATGAAAGACCTAGATAAGATTCTCAAGAGCAGAGATGTCTCTCTCCATACAAAGATTCGACTTGTTCAAGCCATGGTATTTTCAATAACATCATATGGATGTGAAAGCTGGACAGTGAAAAAGATAGACAGGAAGAAAATTGATGCCTTTGAATTATGGTGCTGGCGGCGAATACTGTGTATACCATGGACTGCCCGAAGAACAAACCAGTCAGTACTAGAGGAGATCAAACCTAAGCTTTCTTTAGAAGCTCAGATGACAAGACTTCGACTTTCATACTTTGGACACATCATGCGCAGAGAGAGATCATTAAAGAAAGACATTATGCTTGGCAAGATAGAAGGTCAACGCAAAAGAGGAAGGTCAGCAATGAGATGGATCGATACAATAACAGCAGCTACGGGTACCAGTCTGTCAACAATGAGCCACCTGACTGAAGACCGAACACAATTTAGGATAGTTATCCAGAGGGTCGCCATGAGTCGACTCCGACTCGACGGCACTTAACAACAACATCATATCTCCCCTCAGCCGTCTCTTTTCCAGGTTGAAGAGCCCTAACCTTTTTAGCCTCTCTTCATAGGAGTATCCTTCCATCCCCTTTATCATTGTGGTGGCTCTTCTCTGTACATTTTCTAATAACGCTATTTCCTTTTTAAAATAAGGAGACCAGAATTGCACAGAAAATTCAAGGTGCGGTTGCACCATGGAATGATACAGAGGCATTATAATATCCTTTGTTTTATTTTCCATTCCTTTCCTTATGATACCTAGCATTCTATTTGCTTTCTTGGCCGCCGCTGTACATTGGGCAGAGGATTTTACCATATTATCCACGATGACGCCTAAATCTTTTTCCTGGGTGGTGGTGGTTCCTAATGTGGAACCTTGCATCTTGTAACCATAGTTTGGGTTTTTCTTACCTAGTTGCATAACTTTGCACTTGTCCACGTTAAAGTTCATCTGCCATTTGGACGCCCAGTCTCCCAGTTTATCAAGATCCTCTTGCAATTTTCCACAATCCTCATGGGTTTTAACAACTTTGAATAGTTTTGTGCCATCTGCAAATTTGATAACCTCTCGTTATTCCCATTTCCAGGCCATTTATGAATATGTTAAAAAGCAGCGGGCCCAGCACAGATCCCTGGGCTACTCCACTATTCACCTTTCTCCATTGGGAAAATTGGCCATTTAGCCCTACCTTCTGCTTTCTATTTTTTAACCAGTTCCTGATCTGCAATAGTATATTGCCTCCTATCCCATAACTTTTAAATTTCTCTCATGAGGGACCTTGTCGAAGGCTTTCTGAAAGTCCAGATACACTATAGCAACCGACTCACCTTTGTCTGTCTGTTTATTCACACTTTCTAAAAGAAACATAACATATTAGTAAGACAAGACCTTCTTTGGCTAAAGCCATGTTGGCTGTCTCCCATTAAGCCATGACTATCTACATGTGTAGTAAATTTGTTCTTTATAATGGTTTCTACCATTTTTTCCTGGTACTGATGTCAGGCTCACCGGTCAGTAGTTTACCAGATCACCCCTGGAACCCTTTGTAAAAACTGGCGTTACATTGGCCATCCTCCAATCTTCAGGTATTACAGACGATTTTAATGATAGTTCACAGATTACTAATAGCATGGTCTGGAATCTCATATTTCAGTTCTTTCAACACCCTTGGATATATACCATTCGGTCCAAGTGATTTGCTACTCTTCAGTTTATCAAATAGTTGTAATACATCTTCCCGGTGTATCGATATTTCTTTCAATTCTTCCACAGCATCACCTTTAAATACCGTTTCAGTCATGGGGTAACATTCCTTCATCTTCCTCAGTAAAGACTGAAGCAAAGAATTCATTCATTCTATCCACTATGTCCTTGTCCCCTCTTAGTGCCCCTTTTACCCCTCTATCATTCATTGGTCCAACTGACCTTCTCACATTTTTTTTTTGCTACGAATATACTTGAAAAGGTCGTTATTATACGTTTCTGCTTCCACAGCAAGCGTCTTCTCAAATTCTCTTTTTGCCTTCCTTATCAATGCGTTGCATCTATCTTGCCAGTGCTTGTGTTTCCAGTTTTCGTCATTTGGCTCCTTTTTCCATTTCCTGAAAGATGCTTTTTTGGCAACAGCAGCCTCTCTCTGACCTCATCTTTAAACCATGCTGGCAGTGTTTTGGACTTTCTTCTTTTCTTAAAGCATGGAATTACAGCTGGTCTGGGCTTCCAAGGTAGTATTTTTAAACACCCAAGTTTGATGTAAATCTTTAATCTTTGCAACTGCTCCTTTTAGTTTTTTCTTAACTATTTTCCTCATTTTATCCCTTTTGAAAGTTAAAAGGTAGTGCTGTGGCTGTGGATTTCCTTACCGTCTTTCCTTCATTTATTAAATCAAACATGATCATACTATGATCATTATTGCCAAGTGGCCCCAACGCCCTTATCTCTTGCACCAGATCTTGTGTTCCACTAAGGACTAGGTCCAAAATGACCCCCTCTGATCGATTCATGAATCAGCTGCTCCAAGAAGCAGTCATATTTCATCTAGAAACTTTATCTCCCTAGCATGTCCTGCCTTGACACTGAGCCAGTCGATACTGGGGTAATTGAAATCACCCATTATTACTGTGCTGTAACTTGTGTTAGCTTCCCTGTTTTCTTTGAGCATTTCTTCATCCAGTTGTTCATTCTGGCCAGGCGGTCGATAGTACACTCCCACTGCCATCGTCATCGCCATCCCCTTTTTTTGATGGAATTTCAATCCATAGAGATTCTACAGTGAATTTTGTTTCCTGCAAAACGTTAATCCTTTGTGACTCAATGCCCTCTCTAACATAGAGCGCAACTCCTCCACCAATTTGATCATTACAATATAGTTTGTACCCAGGTATCACAGTTTCCCACTGGTTGTTCTCCTTCCACCATGTCTCTGAGATACCAATCATATCTAACCTCACATTTAGTGTTATATATTCTAACACTCCCATCTTATTTTTTAGACTTCTAGCGTTTTAATTCAAGCATTTTAGAGACTGTATTTTATTCATATTAATATGGCTATCGTTAGGCAGGGGTAATTTGCAATCTTTAAGCTCAATCTGCTCTGTACTTAAGGGCATTTGGGCTACTTTTGTCTTTATTGGATCCTCTCTACTGATATGCCCTAACTTCAGTCTTTTGCTAGTATCCTTCAAGGATGCATTGTTCGAACCATGTGCGCTTGGGCGACTGTCGACTTTCCCCTGTTATCTAGTTTAAAAGCTGCTCTATCTCCTTTTTAAAGGTTAATGCCAGCAGCCTGGTTCCGTTCCTGTTAAAGTGGAGCCCATCTCTTTGGAAGAGCCCCTCCTTTCCCCAGAATGTTCCTTGATTCCTAACAAATCCAAAACCTCATCCTTACACCATTGTCTCATCCACGCATTGAGACTCCGGAGCTCTGCCTGCCTTTTGGGTCCTACGCTTGGAACGGGAAGCATTTTGGAGAATGCTACCCTGGACGTTCTGGATTTGAACTTCCTATCTAAAAGCCTAAGTTTAGCTTCTAGAGCCTCCCTACTACAGTTTCCTATGTTATTGGTACCGACATGTAGCAAGGAAGCAGACCACTCCCCAGCACTATAAGACCTTGTCTAGGTGGCGCTTGAGTTCCATTACCTTCGCACCAGGCAGGCATGTTACCAGGCGATCCTCATGTCTACTAGCCACCCAGCTATAGACATGCCTAATGATGGAATCACAAACTATAGCAGTTGTCCTAACCTTTCCTTCGTGGGCACATGGCCCTGGAGAAACCACCTCGGTGCTAGAGAATTTTACATCACCTGGAGGACAGGTCCTAGCTACAGGATCACTTCCTGTGCACCAGGGTGATGTTCTCCTGTCACGTGACCTCTCTCCTCCATGGCAACTGGGATGCTGCCAGACTGGAGGTGGGAGTTCAGTACTATATCCCTGTAGGTCTCGTCTATGAACCTCTGTCTTCCTTATGTCCTCCAAGTCTGCTACTCTAGCCTCCAGAGATCAAACTCATTCCCTGAGAGCAAAGAGCTCCTTGCACCTAGTGCACATGTAAGACCCCTCACCAAATGGGAGGAAATCATACATGTGACACTTGATGCAAAAGACTGGAAACTCCCATCTTGCTGCTGAACTGCTGTCTGCATTTTAGTTTTAAGGTTGTGTTTAGGTATTTAAGTTCTTGACTTATTAAGGGTTGCTAGGAATACTTATACTAATAAAATTATACCTGATACGTTTCATGTATTTTGTTCCCCTTGAAGCTTAATTAATCTCAGGTCCTTAATGTGGTCTTTTTCTGTCATCATATTTCTATGTTTCTATGTTTCTCTAATGTATGCCTGATGAGGATAAACAGCTTAACCTGAGAGTGAATATGGCACCTCCTTTCCTTTAAGAGATTTAAGCACCTATAAAGTTACGATTATCCCAGGGGTGGGTGGTTGTCAGGGAGGGGAGGGAAAGAAGACTTTTTAAAAACTGGCTGTTACATAGTACCCTGTCCTGTGCTAATAAGGTAATCTGTGAGCAATTTCCTGGTTGATTCACACAGCCCTTGCTTGGATTGAGGGAGTCTTGGGTTCTAAATTTAACCAGAAAGCTCTCTGCTGTGTTTTAAATTTAATCTGAAAGCTCTTTGCTGCTACTAGGCTCTGACTGAGTATGAAATTTAAGCTAGCTGATCTCTGATGGGTTTTAAACTTAAACTGAAAGCTATCTGTTGAGTTTTAATTTAACTAATAGCTATTTGCTGATACTAGGCCCTGACTGATTTAACAAATACACTGGATTCACAGATTAATTTATTTGACAAGTTTTGTATTCCGCCGTTTCCTTCAATCAAAGCGGTACAATACAAGACAAAGGATATACAAAGGAAGGGAAACAAACACCGGTTCTACATTACATCAAGCAGTAAGCACTGGGGGCACATAACAAAGGGGAAAGAATACACACATGTAACATTTAACCTAAAACAGGCATACCAGCAAAGTAACCATTCATAAATACAGCCGTTTCTCTGGTCCCGCTTGGTCCAATGCCTAAGGGCCACGCCAAAGGGCCCTCTTGCGAGGCCCTCAGGCGCGGGCCCGCCTCCGGAGCAGCGGTTTTAAAGTTGCTAAGCAGGGCTGATTGGCAGTTGTTTGAGGTGAGGGGAAACTCCCGCCCACAGTCCCTGATCATGGCTGCTGCCTCCGCTGATCCCTCCGTTCTACTGATCTTCCCCGGAATTCCTTTTTCACCAAGATTTAGAAAAATTCCCAAAAGTAAATACTTATAATTGCAGATCTCTCTCCAGAAGTAGCATTCCCTTTTTGTAGTCCTTCAAGGCAAGAATTACTGAGGGTTGCAGGGTTATCTTAGAAGGATGGTTGCAGTGCTCGAAGAAGTGGGGGCGGGGGGGGGGGGCACTCCTGGGCGGCAAGACTGTCTAAGGAGAGTGGGGCTTGCTAGACTGGATGCACTAGGAATGTACTGGATAAAGAGAGCAAGTGTGGTATGTTTTCCACTTAGCGGAGGAGGTTCAGTTGCAATTGGTCAGCCTTCAGAGAGGGAGACATGCTCACAATTGTTATCTGCAAGAGTTCACAGTGAAAGTTTAGGTGTAACAGGATGCAATATGAATGAGTCATATCACTGTTGCTTGTAGGTCTGCCTGAGCATGCAGACTGTGTTTTGCAGGACCATGCTAGAGACTGTTAGATGGGATACTTAGAGGTAGCCTCTATACTCATGCAGGCCACTCTAAGGACCCTTTGGTGAAGCCTAAGAGGCGTGGACTTGCCTTAAGTGCTGAATTCTTTTAAACTTAAAGCTGGTTCTGGTTTCCTTTTAGGGTCGGGTCTAGCAGCCACGTGTGAGCTGGCTTACCTTCTAGCTGGTCCCCAGAGCTGCATCACTGTTGCTTGAGCTTGTGGGTGGAGAGTTCTTTTTTGAGCAGCAGCTTCTGAAGCAACTTGTGTGCTGTTTTTTAGTTCTTGATAGCTGCTTATCAGCTCCCTTCATAGGGTCCGAGGCCCAGGCCTCTTCTATGTGCACCTGGGATCTTCAAGCACCTCTATTGCTTTTGGCAAAGGATTGAGTGCCCCCTCTTCACCCTTTTGCTTATCCGTTTTCTGGGAGCTCAGCTTTATTTCTACAGTGGTTGTTTGGGATGCAGATTAGGAGTCCTTTTTTCCAGAGGGTAAGTTGGAGGAGGAAGGGGAAATTCCACAAATGGAAGGTGCGGGTGCATCCATGATCTGCCTATTTCACAGAGTGGACCTTAACTAGTATTACTCAGGATGCTGTGGTGCTCTGCATATTGTGGAGCCTGTTCCCACACAAGATTTGCAAGTAGACCCTATTCTGGAGGGTATCTGGCAACCTACTGGATTTTCTCTTTTCCCTGAGCCTATGTGGCAGCTTATGGTCTCCCAGTGGAAGATTCCTGGGTTGGGCTTTAGAGGCCTGTCTTAACTGTACTCTGTGCCCCAGGGCGAACTTTTTGGGCTCCTTTGGGTGATGCTCTCATGACTGCAATGACAAAACGTAGGACCATCCAGGTGAAAGAGGGCACTGCTCAAGGTGTCTCATGATAGGAGAGTAGAGGCCCTCCTTAAGGACTCCTTTGTGGTTTCTACCTTAGGCTTTCATGCAGTGCTGTTTGCAGACTTGGTGTCCCAAGTCCTCTTGTGCTGGGTCCAGCAGTTGCCGGATAACCCGGAGGCTGCAAAATTGAAGTCTGGAGTAATATATGTGGCTGATGCTCTGCAAGACTTGATTAGAATCTCTTCCAAGTCCATGGCAGCAGCAGTAGTGGCTAAGCAGTGGCATTGGCTTTGCAATTGGTCTGCTCATCCTGGCTCCAAGTTACAGCTGAGCAAACTCCCCCATTAAGGGCAGGTTGCTCTTTGGTGATGACCTGGAGAAGTTGGCGAAAGACCTTGGAGAGACAGGCACGGGGATGGTAGTGTCGTGCCCCTCATAGGGCCCTATGTGGAGCATGGAGATGACCTTGAACTGCTCAGAGTCCCAGTAGGGGCCTATTCATCTGATGGGTGAGGCCTTTTGGAGCGCTCGATATTCTTGGGTTTCAACAGAAGTTCTATCCAGAATCAGTAAACTTCTGCAATGAAATTAGGTGGGTTCCTTCTGAGGTAAAACCAGTTGCGGGGTGGCTTCGGCTGCTTCTCTTGTTGTGGACCCATATCACGTCAGACCAACATGTCCTTAAGCAGGGTCATGTGCTGGGAGTTTTCAGGACCTCTGCGGGATGTCTTTGTGGTATCTCTCTGCAGATACCAAAATCTACAATAGAGTAGACACCCAGAAAGGTGTAGATAACATAATGAGGGATCCAGTAAAGCTCGAAGACTGGTAGAGAATTTGACAGCTTAGATTTAACACTAAAAAGAAAATGCAGGGTCATTCATTTGGGTTGCAAAATCCAAGATGGTGGAACTGTGTCGGACTGAGGAACAATTGCGTGTCCTGCCTACAGCACACACTGCAGATCCCATCGAATGGGTCTTAAGCTCTCATGTGTCAGACCTCGTTAGTGCAGAGGTGGGGTCTGCCTGTATTTGATTTGATGGCCATTCAGGAGCTTGCCAAAGTGGAGATCATTTTCAGCTGTGGCAAGAATTTTTGGGTAGTGGACTTGAATGCCCTTCTTCTAAATATATCTCCCCCCCCCCCATGGCCCTCAGTGAGCCACGTCCTATGCAGAATTTGGTCTCACCTGTGCTTGGTGGTTCTAGTGGCTAATCTCTTTAATCTGTTAGTGGGATCCTCTGTATTTTTGCCTTAAGAGAAGGTGCCTCCTAAGACAAGGGTCCTTGCTGATGGATGATCCCATTCCCTTCTTGTTTATGGCTTGGCCCTTGAGAGGTGTAGGCTGTCCAAGAAGGATTACTTTGGAGCAATAGTGTACACTCATCTTGAGGCCAGGGGGTTTCTATTCCCATAGCCTATGTTAGTCTGGAGGGCTTTAGAGACATGGTGTTCCTCTTAGGCCTTGGAGGCCAAGAAGACTGACATTTGTCACCATTTTGTCCTCTTTACAGTCCAGTTTAGACTAGGGCTTAGCCCCGAACTCTGTCAAAGTTGAGATATTGCCCCTGACATGATATCAAGGTCGTATTCAAGGGATGTCCTTGGCAACACACCCTGACATCTCCCGCTCCTTCAAGGGAGTGAAGCAGATCTGTCTGCCAGTGTGTCCAGTTGCTCCTCAGTGGGATCTTCCTCTAGTGAAGAAGGCACTGAAAGGGACCCCCTTTTGAGCCCATTTGTGTAGCCTCTCTTAAGGCAACTGTCAAGATGGTTTTCCAGATGGCTATTTTGCCCACCAGATGGATATCAGACTTGCAGGCCTTGTCCTGTAGGAACCCTTATTTTGGTCATCTCAATGGTTTCTCTCTCCTTAAAGACCATGCTGTCTTTTTCCCAAATGATTTCTCCTTTACTGCTTAACCAGGCAGTCATTCTTCCCAAGTAGACCCTTCCCTGTGTCTAGTGGACGTGCCTTATTTAAGATGGCTCTGCGCATTATGGAGTGCCCTCAGGTGGAGGATTCATAAGTGGACCCTATCATGGAGGACTTGTGCTATACTTCCAGCTTCTTTCCCCTCCCTGAATCTGTGAAAGGTAGTGTTGTGTTTTTGGGAGACACTGGAATGGGTCTGAGGAACAGTTAGGTCCTGACTCAGCTGTATTAACTGCCCCAAGGGCAGATGGATTGAGATCCCTAAGGTAGATGCTGTGGTTACGGCAGTGACAAAGCACACAACCGTTTGGATGGAAGGCACAGTGCTTAATAGGACTTGTGATAGGGGGGTGAAAGCCCTCATCAAGAATGACTTCATGGGTTTGGCCTAGATTATTCAGGCATCCCTTTGTGTGAACGTAGTGACCTAAGTGCTCTTATGTTGCATCCAGCAATTCCTGGACATCCCAGAGATAGAGAGACTAAAGTCTGGGGTGTTTGTGGTGGATGCTCTCAATGACTTGAGCAGGATATTCTGTAAGTCCTTGGCAGCTGTGGTGGCCTGAAGTTGGCTCTAGCTCTGGAATTGGTTTGCCAATGCTCAGGCTATGCTGTTGCTGAGCAAGCTCCCTTTTAAGAGCTGGTTGCTTTTTGGGGAGGACCTAGAGAAGCTAGAGATGCTTGCCCAGAGAGGCTCCCAGAAGATAGGTCCAAGGATTTGAGAGTTTTCCTTTATGCAGGGCTCAGCATGGAGCTTTTTTGCGCCGGTAAGAATCCTCCTATGGCTCTTAACCCAAGAAAGGGCAGTCAGTTTGGAGCTCCCAACAATCTTGGGACTCAGTAAACCCTTGCAATGAGATCTATCAATGAGGTCCATCAGCTTTTAAGAAGCTGACAGCGACACCGAACCACTCTGACTAGCTCCCAGACATTCCACCAGAACAGCTAGCTCGACAATATAAACAGCTCCAACAACCACTTATTTATTTATTTTCATTCTCTTATATACCGTGCTATTCTGCATCAGTGCGGTTTACATTGAACAAACTGAAATTACATTGATCAGGGCATTATAACTTGGAGGTAACTATTTTACAGGGAACATAGCTTACTTTACTTAGCTCACCTGAGGAAACAACCACAATAACCTATCATGCTGCTCAGGATACGGAATGGAGGACATTCGAGACAATCACCAAAGAAAAGATAGAATCCACCATCTCCTGCCTAAACACCGCCACCTCCCCATTAGACCCCTGTCCTGTGGAGTGGATAAAGAAAACCAAACTGGACATAAGCACTGCCCTAGCCCACATAGCAAATGAATCCCTCAAGCAAGGACACATGCCAGACAGCCTCAAAACCTCCATCATTCGCCCTACCCTCAAGAAACATAACCTAGACCCTCTTGACCCTGCATCCTTCAGGCCAATAGCAAGTCTCCCATTCACTGCCAAAATCATCGAAAAGATAGTTCAATAGCAGCTCCAAGACCATCTGGATACAAACAACTCGTTGGACCCACAACAACATGGATTCCGCCCAGGTCATGGGGTCGAGACCCTCATGATATCCCTGCTGAACACCCTGATCAAAGGAACACAGGCCAAACAGTCTGGATATTCTATGGTCTTCCTGGATATATCTGCAGCTTTTGACACCATCTTGCACAGCATCCTCCTACGCAGACTACAAGAGATTGGCATCAAGGACATCGTGTTACAATGGTTCCACTCCTACCTTACCAACAGACAACAACTGATCTGCACCAGTATTGCAACCCCCCCTCTTTCGCCAGCATCAAGGAGTACCCCAAGGCTCTACACTCTCCGCCATGCTCTTCAACATCTACCTTCAGCCCCTCTGCACAATAATATGCTCTCACAACATCAACTACCTTATCTCCAGGAACAAGCAGGAATGAGTCTTCACATATGGGTACGTCGGTACCAACGGAGTCTGCACAGGAATGCTTCCCAGCGTCCAATCAGAACGCTTTTGGAAGCATCCCAACACGCCTGCGTGCTGCGTTCCCGACTTCCCAACTGCCTCTCCTCAGTTTTCGTTTTTCCGCAGAGCTGGCAGGACGTCCTCCTGTCACCGCAGAAAATTCTTCTTTTATTTTTTTGGTTTTCTTGTGGTCGCGGCTGCCTTCTCCGACGCCACCGGTATCGCCGGTGTTTCTTTTCTTTTTCTTGTAAATTTTTCCTTTTTAAGGAATACTTTTCCTTGTTAGTGCCTCACGGTTTTCTTAGGCCTGCTAGGCCTACTCACTTTCCTTTATGGAACCGCCAGCCACTATTCCCAAGAAATGTACAAACTGTGGCGGTACAAAATTAATTTTAGACACTCACAATTGGTGTCTAACCTGTTTGGGTCCTGACCATTTTCCTCCGGAGTGTCCCTACTGCAATAGTATTGTGGGAAGAAGTCTTCAGCATCGAGTTCCCCTCGATACGCGGCCCCCATCCAACTTCTGGGCACCGTCCACTTCTTCTGCATGGGATCAGGTAACCCAAAGACAGTCTTTTAAGACTAGCCAGTCCTCGACTAGTAGATCTCATGCATAGCATAGAGATGCCTCTGGCCTTACCCTCGAGAATACACTGGTTTTAAAACCCCGGTGGGAGTCTTCGGCCTCCAAAGCCTGTGTGGGGTTTCAGGTTGTTCCTGAGGTTCACCCCTCACAGAACATACCTGAGCCATGCTCGGTGGTGGCATCAGCTTCTAGCGGTACCGATACCCTGGCATCGGCAATGGTGTTGGATGAAACATTCCTCACCAAGGATCATAGTCTGGCGTCCTCGGTACCTTCAGGGCCATTGGATATGTCACAGACCGACCCTCCAGTATCTGTATCGATGCTGGTACCGATACTAGTACCGATGTCGGTACCCTCCAGATGTGCATCGATAGACTCGCTTCCTTCGATGCCGAGTCTGGAATCGATCTCCAGTCTGGAGGACTGGGTACCGACTCGCCTTGGTACCGACACCAGATGGTACCGAAGGCACGGTTCCGATGATCTATGTCCGGCACTCTCGGTTTCTTCGATACCGTTACAGTTGTCACCGGCTGGCCTTCATCCGCAGGTATCGGATACGGTGCCGGAGTCGGTACCGCTATCCACATTACCATTACTGTCGGTGCCTTCCATGCTTCTCTCATCAGGCTCGCTTCCCTCGATACCGAGTTTGGAATCGATCCCTAGCATGGACGATGTGTTACTGACTGTTGCTGGTCCCGACCTCCTGTGGTACCGGCGACCATCCTCTAAGGACCACCATTCAGGATCTTATATTCCTATAAAATTGGATAGATCCCTCGGTGCCAATGCTAGTTCTTCAGCAGATCTAGCCTATCCAAAAGAATTTCCCTCTGGGGATTTTTCTTTTCAAGCTTTTCTCCTGGATATGGCAAAATCACTTGCCATTTCTATACCTGGACAGGATCCTACACAAGGGAATACAGAATCCCTGTATATTTCTGGAAGAGCAAAGGAGAACATCATGCTTCCTTTGCATCATTCCTTGCAGGATCTCCTTCTACAAATGTGGGAAGCTCCTTTAACGGCACCCCCACCTTTCAGGTCAACTGATCTTCTATATCAGGTGCCCCCCTCTCCAGGTTTTCAGAAGACTCAACTTCCTCATCATTCCATTGTTGTAGAATCAGCAATGAGGCGGGTGAAGAGTACTAAAAAGCATTCTTCTTATCCGCCAGGTCGTCAGTCTAAGACTTTAGATGCCTTTGGATGCCAAACCTTCCAGGCATCCATGCTTTCAGCAAGAATTCTCTCATATATTTTCTATATGGGTTTATCTCTTGAAGAGGTCACAAAGAAATTACTGTTTTTGACTCCTTTTCTTCAAGAGCCCAAGAGAGCAGACTATTCCTTACTGGTTAGTCATGCTCAAAATATCTCTAGGTTCCTTACTCGTGCTTCCCTAGACTCCTTTGAGTCTGTTAGCAGAACATCTGCTATAGCTATAGGGGCACGATGTAAAGCCTGGCTTCAGACTTGGACAAATGGGCACAAGAAAGACTGGGAGATACTCCTTGCACTGGAGAAAATCTCTTTAACAAGGAGTCTTTACTCCAAATTGCTCAGTTAACCACTGACATTCTTGTTTCCAGAGGATGTTCTACGCCTTCCTCTTTCCCAGTTGGTAGGAAATGTCCTACCAAACTTTCTTCCCCTAAGGGGAAAAAGTTTTATCCATCTTCTTCCCATCATACAGATGTTCCCAAACAGGGGAAACATCGCCCTGGTCTGAAGAAACCACAACCTCAACAGGGTCAGCAAACCCAGCAGCCGCAGGGTTTCAAATAGATCATCATTACCTCTCTTGGTTGGTGGTTACAGTGGCAGTCTGCTTCTTTTCACTTGAAGTATCTGCACTAATTTTATCCTAACCTTTTCTAGATATCTCTTCACGAGACATCTTTTCTTTTATTCTGAGTCTTTATGGGGATCATGCCCATACTTAACAGGTCTCTCTTCCTCTTTGGGGAAAAGAGAACTAACAACTATCAATAAGACAGTTTTTTCCCTGTACTGGCATGTATCACCTTACTTGTCAGAGACTTCCTGCATAGTCAGTCTCCTTTAACTCTGTCTTACCTCCCTCTTACTACAACATTTGGTTGTAAGAGTGGCTCTTTTACACTGGTAAGCCCCTATGGTCTTCTACCTCTTCCACAGGGGGATTCTCCCTGCCAGAGTTGTCGCCCCCTTTATTACCTTAGGGCAGCTCATCAGACAATAGGAAGTCCTACCATGTCTGTTTCTTTTCCCAATTTAAAAAGGAGGAGAACAAAAATCTTCTTCCGCTGCCCTGGTAGTTGCTGCAGATACAGCAATTCCTAGTGGTTAAGCCACTGGTTCTGTTCACCACACAACCAGGGTTTCCCCTCCACTAGCAATCCTTCTAGCCTCAGTTGCTTTGAAGGTCAGCTGGGAGAGCTTCATGCTGGATTTAGTGTTCACCAACGGAGATAGCGTGTCTCATATCAAGGTGGGTGCCCATGTGTGCAGCAGCAATCATCACACGGTGTGGTTTGAGATAAAAGCCAAGGTGGAATCCCATCACAGCAAACTCAAAGTCTTATTCAAAAACGCTGACCAGTAAAATGGTCAAGTACCTGAAGGAAGAGCTGGTAGGGTGGGAAATGTTAAAGGAAGTGGTATTGCAATGGGCTAAACTAAAGAAAGCAGTAAAAGGTGCAACAGATACATACGTAAGGAAAGTAAATAAAAAAACAAGAGGAAAAAGAAACTTATTTGGTTCTCCAAAGAAGTGGCTGCACAAATAAAGGCAAAAAACACAACTTAACAAAATTCAGAAACTCGTGAACAGAGCAACACAGAAAAGAATACAAGATCAAACTAAAAGAGACAAAAAGAGAAATAAGGATAGCAAAATCAAAGGCAGAAGAAAAGATGGCTAAAGATGTGAAGTGTGGTGACGGCTTTTTTCAGGTATATTCGGGAGAGGTGGAAAATCAGACGTGGAATTGCAGGACTCAAAAGTGCTGGGAACTGATTTGTGGAAAGTGACATTGAAAAAGCAACAGTGCTAAACAAATACTTCTGCTCTGTTTTTACTAGAGAAAATCCTGGAGAAGGGCCATCTGTGATTGACAAATGGGAATGGAGTAGATACCACATCATTCACAAAAGATGATGTGTAAGAACAGCTTGCAAAACAAAGTGGACAAGTCTATGGGACCGGATGGGATACACCCCAGGATACTGACAGAGCTCAGAGAGATTCTTGCAGAGCCATTAAAGGATGTTTTTAATAGATCCTTGGAGACAGGGGAAGTTCCACAGGACTGGAGAAGGACTGATGTGGTACCTCTCCACAAAAGTGGTAATAGAGAAGAAGTGACAAACTACAGGCCATTAAGCCTTACCTCGGTGGCGGGAAAAGTAATGGGAGGCGCTCCTGAAAGAGCGAATAGTGGACTTTCTTGAAACCAACAGGTTGCATGATCCGAGGCAACATGGTTTTACCAAAGGACGATCTTGGCAAACAAATCTGAGTTCTTTGACTGGGTGACCAGAGAACTAGATCAAGGGCATGCAATGGATGTGGTCTACCTAGATTTCAGCAAAGCCTTTGATACTGTTACTCATAGGAGGCTTATCAATAAACTCAACAGCTTGGGGATGGGTCCCAAGATGGTGAACTGGATCAGAAATTGGCTGACTGACAAGATGACAGAGGGTGACGGTAAATGGAACTCACTCGGATGAAAGGAAGGTGATTAGCAGTGTGCCCCAGGGTTCGGTCTTGGGACCGGTACTGTTCAATATACTTGTGGGTGATATTGCCGAAGGGCTGAATGGGAAAAGTCTGTCTTTTTGCAGATGACACCAAATTTTGCAACAGAGTGGACTCCCCTGAGCGAGTGGGGAACATGAGGAATGATCTGCAAAAGCTGGAAGAATGGTCTAATGCTTGGCAGTTAAGATTTAATGTGAAGAAGTGCAGTGTCATGCACTTGGGAAACAGAAATCCAAGGGAATTGTATGCAATAGGGGGCGAGAGATTGGTGTGCATGGACCAAGAGAAGGACCTCGGTGTGATTGTTTCTGACAATCTGGAGGTGGCGAAACAGTGTGATAAGGCAGTGGCAAAAGCCAGGAGGATGCTAGGTTGCATACAGAGAGGAATTACCATCAGAAAGGAAGAGGTACTAATGCCACGGTACAAGTTGCTGGTAAGGCCTCACTTGGAATATTGTGTTCAGTTTTGGAGACCGTATCTCGCAAAGGATACAAAGAGTCTGGAAACAGTTCAGAGAAAGGCAACCAAAATGATTTGGAGCCCACATCAGAAGACTTATGAAAAGAGACTCAAAAGACCTAAATATGTACACTCTCGAGGAGAGTAGGGGAGATATGATTCAGACCTTTAAATAGTTAAGGAGTATTGATGGATGGACAGGCCTCTCCCAGGGACGGGGAAGCTGTAGAGCTGGAAGGCATGGCATGAGGCTGCAAGGAGGTGGCCTGGAAGGCAGTGTTTGGAGAGAGCTTTTCACAGTGCGGGGGGAGGGGGGGTTGGTGGTGGTGAATGCTTAGTGCCCTCCCAATAGAGTTCGGGGTGCATGGGACGTTTGCGGTGGATCCCTTTGTGACAACAGGATAAAGTCAAAATGGGCAAAGCTGTCTCTGTCTGGACAGATGGGGGTGGCCTGCATGGGGCGGTGGGTACACCCCTAAACAAAGGCATGGGGAGGACTGACCTGCACGGAGCGGTAGGTGCACTTACTCTTGCTGCTTTGCTGGGCAGACTAAATGGACCATACTGTTTTATCTGCTGTCATATACTATGTTACTATGTATGTTACTACGTACCAGGTCTAGCAGGGTCTCAGCTTCAGGAAGATGCAACTCCCACACACTCTATGGTGGTAGGGTTGACCATTTACCGGCAGAAGAGCCTGAAGACCCACTCCTCCGTACCCTCTGGCAGGGAGTCCCCTTCCCTCGACACCCTAGGACGCATATGCTACCAGGGCTCAATGCTGGGTTGCTGAATCCAAGTCTACCAGCTGTATGTCGGCATGTATCTCCGACACCTGGCAAAGGAACTTGGAGGTTTCTCAGCAGTCTTGGTGGGGATCACCTCCAGCAATTCCAAACCCTCAAGAAGTGCATTGGGGAGTGCTCAAAGTAAATGTTCCGAGCCACCTATGATGGCTTAGAGTCAAACACGAGAGCATCAGACCTCAAGCATTGGGTCCAAGAGAAACTCCTTGACGTCCCCTGCCTCGGGGAAAACCTCTTCAGCAAACCAATGGAGAAAAAGGTGGTTGAGAACGGGACCGAGTTACTAATGTGGACTCGGCTTTCTGGGAAGACCTCCACCCTTCCTAAGAAGAAACAATTGGGGAAGAAGCCCCCTTTTCAGGGAAAGGGCCAGCCTTATCAAGGCTACCCCCAATACCAAGCTCCTCAGACCCCACAGCAGGGTCACCAGGGCAAGGGAACGGGCCAAGGCCCGCACAAGCTTAAGGGCTCCAGGCCCCGACCCCGGCTCCTGCCCAGGCTGGGTTGGGGTTTTGACTCCCTGAGCATGGCCTCTCCACCCATGGGGGAGCAGCTGCCAACAGGGGGTTGTCTGATTTATTTTGCCTATCGGTGGCCTGTCATCACCACCGACTCCTGGGCATTCCAAGTAGTCAGAGAAGGCTACCTCCTTCATTTGGACCAGACGCCCCCCCCCCCCCCTTTCTTTTCAGGAGAGCCCTCTCGGACTCCTTGGCACCAGGCCTTGCTACTGCAGGAACTTGCATGCCTCCTCAGGGACAGAGCCGTGGAGCCAGTTCCCCATCACCTCAGGGGCAAGGGGTTCTACTCCTGATACTTTCTGGTCCAAAAAAGAACAGGGGGCCTAAGTCCCATTCTGGACTTGCGGAACCTGAACAAGTTCCTGGTGCGGGAGAAGTTCCAAGATGCTCTCCCTTGGAATATTGCTGCCGTACTTCAGCAGGGAGATTGACTATGTTTTTTGGAACTAAATAATGCTTACACCCACATCCTCATTCATCTCTGTCACAGGCAGTACTTAAGGGTCATGGTTGGGGGCGACTACTACCAGTACAGGGTTACTACCCTTGGGTCAAGCCTCCACGCCAAGAGTCTTCAGCAAATGCCTGGCAGTGTTGGCCGCCTACCTCTGTCTCAAAGGAGCCTTTGTCTTCCCATATTTGGACGATTGGCTCGTAAAGGGGATACAGCCACCGAGATGCACAGGCCACAGCCCACACCATCAATGGTCCTGCAGCATTTGGGGTTCATGATAAACCACCCCAAGTTATACCTCACTCCAGCGCAGGGCTTGGAGTTCATAGGGGCTTGACTGGATACTTCAGGCATGGGCCTTTTCCCTTGGACAGAGCAGGTCGCCTCAGGGCTCTAGCCATCGAGGTGCAGTGCCATCATGCAGTGTCAACGTGGTCCATGCTTTCCCTATTGGGCCACATGACACCCATACTCCATGTGGTTCCTATTGCCCACCCTACATATGTGGGCGGCAGAGTGGTGTCTCCGCTCCCAGTGGACACAAGCCACAGGCAGGCTCCGGGAGAAAGTCTTAGTGTCCCATTAGCTAGTGGAGTCACTCGACTGGTGGCACACCTCACAGCACCTGCAGGAAGGCTTACCCTTCCAGGTCCCAAATCCTCAGAGGGTCCTCACCATGGACGCCTCCCTACTGGGCTGGGGGTGCCCATTGCGAGGAACTCTGCATGCAGGGCAACTGGTCCCTGGTGGAGAACCAGCAGCAGATTAACCTACTGGAGCTCAGTACCATTTTTCTGGCGATCAAGGCCTTCTACCACCGCCTGCGGAACCAGTCTGTACTAGTCCAAACGGACAACCAGATCACAATGTTCTACCCGAACAAGCAGGGGAGCACATGGTCTTAATGCATCTGTCAGGGGGCAGTAGCCGTTTGCTCATACACAATCGGTCAGGGAATGCTCCTCAGGGCGGTAAACTTCCCAGGCCAGGACAATGCTCTAGCGGACAAACTGAGTAGGGTCCTTTAGTCACATTAATGGTGACTAGACCCTAGAGTGGCACAGTGGCTCTTCTGACTCTGGGGCATCCCAAGTCTGGACTTCTTCGCGAGCCCGATCAGTGCTCAGCTGCCCCACTTCTGCTGTTCCTAGCCGCATCCGTCCTGGGTAATGGAGGATACCTTCCTCATCTCGTGGTCAGGTTCTTCTGTTCGCCTTCCCTCCCACGCCACTGATCGCTCAAACCCTCTTCATGGTCCTGTGGGACAACATGATCCTGGTGCCCCCACAGTGGCCCAAGCAGCCTTCGTTTCCTCTGTTGCTCAATGGAGTTCCCGGTCCCCCTGGGGAATGCCTCGGGGCTACTGACCCAAGAGGAGGGCTCCCTTCACCCCAACTTGGGGTGCCTGATGTTTGAAAGTGTACTCTGCACCTCCCCTCACTGGCAACAGTACCTGGGTTCTTGGGAACGGATGTCCACTTTCAGAGCAATGAGAAGGAGCAAGTATGGTTAACACAAACCACAAAACACACTTGTATTATAAAAATCACCAAAGCTTTCGGAGAGCAAATCAAGTTAGCACCTTGTTTACTCTACTGACATGAACTCTGGCTATTTTATTTATAGGTCAAAATTCCATTACACAGCATAATTTTCACCTTATAGTTCTACGTCAAGCATCGCGTATATTCATAATGTGCATCTCTATGTCATAGGTCATTTCTTATTAGCATAGTTCATCATGAGGAAACATACATGTATTCCCAGACATAACCTCTTAAACAATAATTCTAACACTTGCAGTTTTGATATCTCTGAATCTGCGAGACTGAAGAAACAACTTCTCCCTGCACTATCTTTTTCATAACAAACCTAGTGTCTTTGTTTTAGGAAAGTTCAGCCTAGTTATTTCAAGAGTCTTTCAAGGTTGTTGCTGAGTAATAAGTTCTGGAATGTCTGTGGTGTTAACTCTTTCTGAGGGTCTTTAGTAATATGATGTTGTTAAGTACCCTGACTGTGTACACAGCCCTGTACAGACAAGCTTCCTTTCAATGTTAACAGCATGGCTGCTGAACGGGTAGCCTTGGCACCCTTCAACCTCCCAAGGGAGATGGAGGAAGTCCTTCTGGCCTCTCGTAAGAACTCCACGAGATGGGCCTACACCTTCAAGTGGCGCAGATTCTTGGTGTGATGTGTAGAGCAATGGGTTGACCCGTTCTTTTGCCAGGTGCACACGGTGCTGCAGTACTTGCTTCACGTTTCGCAAACTGGACCCGTCCATCTCCGTCAGAGTGCACCTGGGTGCGCTCTCGACGCAGCATCATTCCATAGAGGGCAAACCTCTTTCTGCGCAGCCCCTCATTACTCAGTTTATGAGGGGCCTTCTGCTCTCTAAGCCTCTCTTCTGCTTGCCCCTGGCAGAATGGGACCTCCAACATGGTTTTGCCACAGCTCACCAAGTCACCTTTTGAACCTCTTTGCTACCTTCCATTTGCGTTACCTTTCCTGAAAGGTCATCTTCCTGGTGGTGCTCAGCTATGTCTGCAGAGTCAGTGAGCTTCAGGCCTTGGTGGCCGAAGTACTGTATACCAGGTTCTACAAGAACAGGGTCATGCTTCTCATCTACCCTAAATGTCTTCTGAAGGTGGTATCCGCATTCCACCTCAATCAGGAGGTGGTGCTCCCCACCCTCTTCCCACCGCCCCATACTGACAAGGCGGCAGCTGTTCTCCACACTCTGGATTGTAAGACGGCCCTGTCCTTCTACCTGCAGCATACATAGAGATCTGCAAAACCTTGCAGCTTTTTGTTTCCTATGACCCTAGTCGCCTGGGGGGAGGCTGTTACCAAGCGGACCCTGATCACTTGAGTGGTGGACTGCCTCACCTTAGCCCACGATCAGTCTGGGCTCTCATTGGAGTGCCAGGTCACGGCATACAGCGTCAGGGCTATGGTGATCTCTGTTGCAAGTTTGCGCTTTGTCCCTATGGCAGACATCTGCTGGGCTGCCACCTGATCCTCACTCCACATCTTGGCAGCTCATACTGTCTGGAGAAGGAGGCCCGATGGGACAGCGCCTTGTATCCATACTCTGTAATCTCTTTGGGGTCTAGGCAACTCCTACCCTCTGACCCTTCTGAGTTCAGGCTATCTGAATGATGATTTTTCCTGGACACTGGGGTCCTCAGATTCGCTTGCGGCTGCTCACAACTGGGCTGTGTTTTCTACAGGTTCTCTGTAGCTTGTAACTAGGGAGTCCCATATGTGAGGACTGACTTCTGCTTGTTCCTGGAGAAAGCGCAGTTACTCACCTGTAACAGGTATTCTCCAGGGACAGCAGGAATCAGTCCTCACAACCCACCCTTCCTCCTTTTGGAGTTGCTGTACAATTTTGCCATCTTCTTTTTTGGCTCTAATATGGCACCCTTGGGCGGGAAGGGGACCATGCATGCATGGTGGCATCTCCCAAAGGCTTTTTTTGAAAGCTGAGAAGATGCTTCTGTGGGACTCTGTCGGCGCTGATGTCACCCATATGTGAGGACTGATTCTTTTGGTGCTTTAGTAGAAATTTCCTTGAGCAGAGTAGGTTGTTGAGCTCTAGTAACCTTCTCAGCTTTGGGAACTGCTGACACCTAATCAGGAGTTAGTGGGCCTGATTACCCGAGAGCAGCTGAGGCCTGCATAAAAGGCTCCAGAGCCCTGCCCTGTTGAGGCATTCCTAACAGGGGCTCTACAGGTCAAACAATGGTAAGGATTTGAGGGTTTATTTTTATTAAATTGCTAGCTCTCTGACTGGGAGCTCTTAAAAGGGTTATTGTATATTTTTAAAGCAAAGTCACTTTTTTTTGGTGCTTTAGTAGAAATTTCCTTGAGCAGAGTAGGTTGTTGAACTCTAGTAACCTTCTCAGCTTTGGGAACTGCTGACACCTAATCAGGAGTTCTCCAGGACCAAGCAGGAAGTCAGTCCTCACATATGGGTGATGTCGGCGCCGATGGAGCCCCCGTGCGGAGCATTTCCCCAGCTTTCAAAGAAAGCCTTTGGGAATTGCAGCGCGCATGCGCGGTCCCCTTCCCGCCCAAGGGTGCCATCTTGCTTAGTCTTCTTTTTTGCACGGAGCCCGACGGACGTAGTTCATTTTTCGCCGAGGAAAAAGTTGATTTCCCTGTTTTATGTCTTCCTTCTTCGGTTCGACACCGGATCCTTTTCCCGCCTGGGCCCGATACGCCGGTATCGAGCCCACTCTCTCTTTTTTCTGTTTTTGTCCTTCGTGACTAGCGTTCGCGCCATTTTTCTTTTTCACTGGCAGCCCTGTCTTTCGACCTCGCAGGGGCCCTTTTTCCCCCAATGGCTGCCAGCGGGTTTAAAAAGTGTGATCGGTGTAAAAAACTTATGTCTCTTACCGACACACATGACTGCTGCCTCCGCTGCTTCGGACCTGATCATGACCCGATGATCTGTGGTCCGTGTGGCAAAATGTCCTCGAAGGCGTTGAGGAGTCGGCAGCACCAAAAAGACAGAATCTTCTCTGACTCCGCGTCTGGACGGGCCCGGACCTCGTCAGAGGCCTCGACGTCTCGGGACTCCGGCCCCGAGCAGCGTCGGGGTTCCTCTGAGCGGGGGTCTCCTTCGCGGGAGCAGCGCAGGAAGAAAAAACCCGCGAGGGTGTCGTCGGTGGACGCATCTGGTTCCTCGAGGGCCAGGTCGCATAGCCCCGACCGCCGTCCTGGGTCTTCGGAGTCAGAGAGGCCTGCCAAACAACCTCGTCTCGAGATGGAGTCTCCTGGGCACGTGAGTACTGTAGTCCTCATGGACTCTCCTCCAGGGGAGCCGACGTCGGGCCCAATGCCGTCGGGGCCCGAGTCGGGGGCTGCTGAGTCTCTTGAGCTCGGACTCAGGTTGACGGCCTTGGAGAGCAGCTTGGCTGCTTTCATGGAGCAGCAGCGGGCACTGATCGCCGGTCTCACCGGTGCATCTGCCCCGACCACCGGGACATCGACGTCCAAGTCGACCCCGGAGGCCGAGCCGATCCTCGAGTCCATGCGAGCTCGAGTCTATCCTCGGCCACGGTCTCCCTTGGCCTCCCGTTTGGGACCGAGGTCATCGACGCCGGTTCCCTCGGCGTCGGGGCGGAGGGCATCTGTGCCCGCCCGCCCGACCGGAACCGCTTGATTCCTCCTCCGAGGAGTCGGGCTGGGAGACGGAGGATGAAGAGTCACCCGACACCTTTCGGACTCGGTGTGTCCCATCGGACTCACCGGAGTCCGAACCTCGGAGACGATCCCCACCGGAGGATACCCGGTTCTCTGACTTCGTGCGGGATATGGCCAAGGCCTTGGCATTCCCCGCGGATCCCGAGGAGGAGCCTCGAGCTGGGGAGCTCGAGGCCCTCCAGTATGACTCTCCCCTGAAGGAGGCCTTTACTGTTCCGGTTCCTCAGATGCTGGAGCGGCTGCTCTTCCGCATGTGGGAGACCCCGGCCTCGACGCCGATGTTAAGCAAGCGGGTCGATTCCATCTATCGAGTCCGCAAGAGCCCCGGGTTCCAAAAGGCACAATTACCGCACCACTCCATGGTTGTGGAATCGGCCATGCATGGACTGAAAAGTCAGAAGATGCACTCCTTGGTGCCTCCCGGCCGGGAGGCCCGAAACCTGGATGCCCTCGGTAAGAAGTGCTTGCCGTGTCCAGACATACCAGCTCTACATGGGCAGGTACCTTTGAGACCTGGCAAAGGAGATTGCTGGGTTCTCTGCTGGTCTCTCCGAGGAACCTTTCCAGAGGTTCCAGGCCTTGTCCACTGGTATTCGAGAGTGCTCGAAGTTTATCTCTCGAGCAGCCTACGATGGCTTCGAGGCTTCGGCCCGAGTAGCCGGGGCCGGCATCGGTGCCCGCCGACAGGCTTGGCTACAGTCATCCGACCTCGAGCCATGGGTACAGGACAAGTTGGTTGATGTCCCCTGCCGAGGTGAAAACCTTTTTGGCAAACCCATGGCTGAAAAGGCTGCTGAACTCGAGACCGAGACTCTGACCAGGACTAGGCTGTCCAGAAAATCCTCTGCCCCTTCTCAGAAGAAGAAGGGTTCCGGGAAAAAAGACCTTTTACCCAAGGAAGACATCTGCCTATAAACAATACCCTCATTATCAGGCCTCTGCAGCTCCCCAACAGGGTCAGCAGGCCAAGGGGCAGGGTTATGGGCCCCGTAGGCAGAAGTCCCCCAAGCCACCAACACCGGCTCCTGCACAGCAGGGCGGGGGTTTTTGACTCAGAAAGCATAGCCTCTCCTCCTCAGCTGGCTCACATCAGCACAGGAGGCCGGCTGGCCCTTTTTGCCCACATGTGGTCAGCCGTCACATCAGATACCTGGGTGCTCCATATAGTCCAAAAGGGCTATCTTCTTCATTTTCATCAGGTACCTCCCTCCTTCTTTCCAGGGGAGCCTCCAAGACCCCCTCTGCACAGGGACCTGCTCCTACAGGAGTTGGCAAGTCTGCTAAAGGAACAGGCTGTGGAACCGGTGCCCCACCACCTGAGAGGTCACGGCTTTTATTCCAGGTACTTGCTGGTACCAAAAAGAACAGGAAGCCTCAGACCCATCCTAGACTTGCAAAACCTCAACAAGTTCCTGGAGAGGGAAAAGTTCAAGATGCTTACCCTTGGAATCCTGCTGCCCTACCTCCAGCAGGGAGATTGGCTATGCTCCTTAGATCTAAAGGATGCTTATACTCACATCCTTATTCATCCAGACCACAGACAATATCTCAGATTTGTTGTGGGAGGACACCATTATCAGTACAGAGTACTACCCTTTGGCCTAACCTCCGCCCCCAGAGTGTTCACAAGTGCCTGGCGGTGGTGGCGGCTTACCTAAGGCTTCAAGGTCTTTTCATGTTCCCATACCTGGACGACTGGCTCATAAGGGGCCAGTCTTCACAGGAGGCCAGTCAAGCCACCCTTCGCACTGTGGCTCTGCTTCAGCACCTGGGGTTTGTCATAAACTTCGCAAAGTTCACTTTGCTCCCGTCCCAGAACATGGAGTTCATAGGAGCAAGGCTGGACACCCTTCAGGCCAAGGCTTTTCTGCTGTGGACAGAGCCCACAGATTAATGGATCTGGCCAGCCAGTTTCGCAGCAATTCCCTGGTCTCCGCCAGGCAATTCCTGAGACTTCTCGGCCATATGGCTTCCACGGTTCATGTAACCCCCAATGCCCGCCTGCATATGCGGCCTCTTCAGTGGAGTCTTTGAAGTCAGTGGCATCACGCCACAGGGAGCCTTGCAGACTCAGTAAGAATATCCACACTGCTTGCCTCCTCTCTGCAATGGTGGCTTCATCTTCCGAATCTGGTGCTCGGAGTGTGTTTTCAAACCCCTCCGCACTCTCAAGTGCTGACAACCAATGCTTCTCTTCAAGGATGGGGAGCACATTGCCAAGGGGCATGTACTCAGGGTCTCTGGACCCCTTGGGAGGCTGCACAGCAGATAAATTTCCTAGAGCTGCGGGCGATACGCTTAGCTCTGAGGGCCTTCTCCCATCTCACGTCTCACCAGTCTGTACTGGTCCAGACGGACAATCAAGTTGCCATGTTTTACGTGAACAAGCAAGGAGGCACAGGCTTCTTCCTTCTATGTCAGGAAGCACAACGGCTGTGCTCCTGGGCCGTCAATCACGGAATCCTTCTCAAGGCGGTCTACCTCCCAGGTCAAGAGAATTACCTGGCGGACAGACTGAGCAGGATCCTGCAACCACACGAATGGAGATTGAATCCATTGGTGGTTCAGCAGATCTTTCTGAGGTGGGGCCTCCCCACCATGGATCTTTTCGCCAGTCCTCTGAACCGGCAATTCCCGAGATTCTGTTCCAGACAACCGCATCCTCTCAGAGTAGCAGCGGATGCGTTTCTGCTCCCGTGGTCCAAAGGCCTACTGTATGCGTTTCCTCCCACGCCACTAGTGTCCAGAACACTGTTCAAAGTACTCAAGGACGGGGCCTCCATGATTCTGATAGCCCCCAAGTGGCCGAGGCAACCGTGGTTCCCACTTCTGCTGCAACTGGCGGTGGACACTCCTATTCCTCTGGGGATTCAACACGATCTCCTGTCTCAAGAACAGGGATCTCTCTTACACCCCTACCTCCAGTCCCTTCATCTGATGGCCTGGCTGCTGAAAGGGTAGTTCTGGCTCCCCTACTACTGCCTAGAGAGGTGGAAGACGTAGTCTTAGTCTCTAGAAGGCAATCCACCCGGAAATCCTATGCTCTTAAGTGGCATAGATTCTCCGCATGGTGTGCTCAGCACGGCGAGAATCCCTTCTCGTGCTTGGTAGCGGTAGTATTGCAATATTTGCTTTACCTCTCCAATCTAGGCCTTAAGTCCAATTCTGTCAGAGTTCACCTCAGTGCTCTCTCAGCGCACCACTCGCCGGTGGACGGGAGGCCTCTTTCCAACCACCCTTTGGTGGCTTGTTTTCTCAGAGGCCTCCTCCTGCTTAAGCCTCTTCTACGTCCACCGGCCCCTGAGTGGGATTTAAATGTGGTCTTACAGCGGATTACTTGTCCGCCATTTGAACCTATGGCTACCTGCCCTCTCCGTTTTCTCTCCTGGAAAACCTTAGTTCTGGTAGCTCTTACCTCTGCTAGGCGAGTAAGTGAACTTCAGGCGCTAGTGTCTGATCCCCCTTACACTAGGTTCTACAGGAATAGGGTAGTCTTACGGACTCACCCTAAGTTTCTCCCTAAGGTTGTCTCCTCTTTCCACCTCAATCAGGAGGTGGTTCTTCCGACTTTCTTTCCCAGGCCGCATTCCAGCCGGGCGGAGATGGTCCTGCATACCCTGGACTGTAGGAGGGCGTTATCCTTCTACCTTTACAGTACGCGGGAGCATCGGAGGGCTGTTCAGCTCTTCGTTTCTTTTGACCCCAGTAAGTTGGGGTTACCTGTCTCCAAGCGTACTTTGTCCATATGGGTCGCTGACTGTATTGCCTGGGCTTATGGGGCAGCCGGCCTCTTGTTGGAGGGTCGAGTCACGGCTCATCCTGTCAGGACGAAGGCTGCGTCAGTGGCTCATCTCCGCTCTGTTCCGTTGGCAACCATCTGCTGGGCCGCTACTTGGTCTTCAAGCCAGACTTTTGCGGCCCATTACTGCCTTGAGTGGGAGTCCCGCAGGGACAGTGCTTTCGGACAGGCAGTACTCCATAATCTCTTTGGGGTTTAGGCAACTCCTTCCCTCCGGCCCTGATGTTGTGCTACCGGTCGGGGGCGTTCTCAGAGAAGATTCCTTCCTTACGTTCTGACGCTCTAGAGGGAGCTCATTTTTTGGCTTGGGGTCTCCGGTAGCCTTAAGCTGGGGAGTCCCATATGTGACGACTGACTTCCTGCTTGGTCCTGGAGAAAGAGTAGTTACTCACCTGTGCCAGGTGTTCTCCAGGAGCAGCAGGAATCAGTCCTCACAACCCTCCCTCCTCCCCTTGGAGTTGCAGTCATATGATTTATTTTTTGCTATATTTGCTGTCTTTTAGTTATGTCATCAGACTGAGCAAGATGGCACCCTTGGGCGGGAAGGGGACCGCGCATGCACGCTGCAATTCCCAAAGGCTTTCTTTGAAAGCTGGGGAAATGCTCCGCACGGGGGCTCCGTCGGCGCCAACGTCACCCATATGTGAGGACTGATTCCTGCTGCTCCTGGAGAACACCTGTTACAGGTGAGTAACTACTCTTTAGTGGGCCTGATTACCCGAGAGTGGCTGAGGCTTGCATAAAAGGCTCCAGAGCCCTGCCCTGTTGAGGCATTCCTAACAGGGGCTCTACAGGTCAAACAACGGTAAGGATTTGAGGGTTGATTTTTATTAAATTGCTAGCTCTCTGACTGGGAGCTCTTAAAAGGGTTTTTGTATATTTTTAAAGCAAAATCACTTTCTTTTGGTGCTTTAGTAGAAATTTCCTTGAGCAGAGTTGGTTGTTGAACTCTAGTAACCTCCTCAGCTTTTGGGAACTGCTGACAATTAATCAGGTGTTAGTTCCCTCCCTCCCTACCCACCCCGACTCCCACCCACCCCTAGTGAGCAGTCTTGCTTTATAGGGCACCTCCCCATTTAACAAAGCACAGAGACTTGGAGTAGCACATTTTGAATATAATTAAAGAGATTTAACTGCTTTTTCTCTGAAAGGACAGCTGGGAAACCGGCTGGTACTTGGTAGATCTCCCTCTTTTGCTCTAACAGATACCTAAGATCCACAAACAGAACAATGGCTGGGAAAAATTGTATCGCTAAAGCTGTTGCCCCCGTTACAGCTTCTGCCTCTCTCCAGGCAGAGGTCCCAATGCCATTTGAAGGACCGGTTCCATGTGCAGGGTGCCTGCATGCTGAAGCTCTGAGGAAACAAGTGGAGGAACTCAGAGAGGAGGTGGCGAGGCTGAGGAGCATTCACGACAGTGAGAAGTACATTGATGAGATGCTTCTTGCAGCAACCAAGCTCTCCAGCAGAGGAGAAGATGGGTGCCAACAGAATGTCGATGGTTGGACATAAGTCACCAGGGCCTGCAAAATCACCAATCCAACTTCTCCAGCCCTTGAACTGAAGAACCATTATGCAGCCATGGAAGTGGAGGAGGTGAAAGCATCCCTGGAAAGGGAAGAACCAGAGCTCAACTACCCCAAAGTTGCAGAATCAGTGACCACAAGGAAGCGAAGGGTAGTGGTGGTTGGAGACTCTCTTCTGAGAGGTGCTGAGGCATCCATCTGCCGACCAGACTTGATGTCCAGAGAGGTATGCTGTCTGCCTGGTGCCAAAATCCAAGATGTTATGGAGAGCTTGCCGAGACTCATCAAGCCCACTGACTATTACCCAATGTTGCTAATCCATGTTGGAACAAATGATACTGCCAGGTATACCTCGGAATGTATCAAAAGTGACTTCATGGCTCTGGGACAGAGGGTGAAACAGTTAGGTGCACAGGTGGTGTTCTCTTCAATCCTCCCTGTTGAGGGTAAAGGCCAAGGCAGAGAGGCTCGCATCTTGGAGATGAATGCATGGCTGCGTGGATGGTGTCATAGAGAGCGTTTTGGTTTCCTAGACCATGGGATGCTGTTCCAAGAGTTGCAGAGCAGAGATGGCATCCATCTGTCCAAGAAGGGTCAGCGCATCTTTGGTAGTAGGCTGGCTAATCTACTGAAGAGGGCTTTAAACTAGATTCCTTATCGTCCCTCCAGTCTAGTCCGGAACCTCTGGGTTGTGCTCCTCTCACAGCAGCTTGGAGACTGAGAAACGTTATCTCTTTTCTGATGACACTGGTATATCCTCTCCGGATCCACCGCCTCAGACCAGTTACCTCAGTCTCCAAGCAGCTGGAGGATTGATTGAGCTTGGAGGTCCAGGCTCAGGTTGGAGGAACAATTAAGGAATAGGTCTTAGGCTAAAAAAAAAAAAAGGGAAAAGGTTTTATAGATAAAGAAAGAATAAAGCTAAATTTGGATTTGAGAGGAGTGTTTGCCTTTAAGACTCGACTGAGGCCTTCCCTCCTCTCTCCCTCCCCCTCTCCTCTGCTGCCTTACCGGTGGCGGAACTATAGCAGTAGTTGGAATCAGCTCCTACATGGGGGTAACAGTGCTATGGCTCCCGAACCCAGTTCAGTGGGTGAGGAACCGAGCGCCTGGTAGTCAGCAAGCGCATTCAGAAGAGTTGCCTGATAGCGCTGGAAAGCACGCATCAGCGTGACCAGCTGACAACAACGGCTCTCTGTTCCCTCTGGGTTCCTGGCGCTAACTGCTCCCGACGCTGCAGGTCAGACAGCTCGGTTGAGCGGAAGGAAGGTGGCAAGGATCGCGTTGAGTAGATAACTGTGAGGGAGTGCAGCTACAAGCGTCGGAGCGTCTGAAGCGGGGGGCAGAGGGGAAAAGAGCGCGAACCGTGTTTGCTGCACAGGGCCTAGCCACGTTGCAGCAGTGCGGGAATCCAACGGGGCTGCCCTGAGTCCTTCAGGAACGCAGTGTTTTGTAGGGGAGCTTCGGTTTCACAGTTGAAATAGCATTTTTGAGTGGCAGCTCCTTTTCCTTAAAGTGTCTTGAAAAAAAAAAATCTTAGAAGCTCTTTGTCAGCACATATTTGGGGTGACATTCACGACACCTGTTCAGGCAGAATGCCGGGGTAGGCCGCAGTGCATAGTCTGCGGATCTAGAAGAGGGACAGTGTCGGGAGCAGGTGTCTGTAAGGGGTGCGTCCAGAAGGCGGAAGCCATGGAGCACACCTTGGAAGGGGGATCTGAGTCACAGGGAGCCCAAGTAGTGTGGCAAGTTCAAGATCCTCAGGAAGGGTCGCTTCAGGAGCTGGTAGCTGGGCCTTCTTCGGCGCCTGATCTCCCTGCGCCACAGACGACTCTGCCAGGAGGGCTGGCAGCGATATTTTCTCCAGAGTTTGTGGCGCTTGTTCAACAAGCTTTTGGAGGACAACAGGAGGCCCTGTCCGATAGGGCCAAAGTTGGGGAGCGAGGAGAGAAGAGACCTGGTACTCCAATAGGTATTGGAGCGACAGGCGGCCAGGCAAAGAGGGCCAGGTTAGAGCAGGAGCAAAAAGATCAGTCTGTGGCCTCGGGGGGACTTCACTCCGTTGAAGGGGATCCCGACGAGGAATTAGACGAAGTGGAAGAAGGTGATCACAGACAAGGAAGATCAGGCTAGAGTAGTCCACCTGTTCCTGAGAGAGGAATTGCCAGCACTCATTGCGGAGACGTTAAAAGTGCTTAATATGCCGGCTTCTGAGCCAGCAGGGGATACTACACTGGAAGATCCATTGTTGCAGGGTTTTTTTGAAAAATCAGAGAGCTTTTCCGGTGAATAGAGTGCTGCGAGAGATGATCCAAGAGGAGTGGGACATGCCAGAGGCAGCGTTGAAGGGCTCCAGAGTTATAGGATGCCTTTACCCGCTGGTGGACCAGGATAGAGTTGTTTCGGTCTCCTAAGGTAGATGCCGCTGTTTCGGCGGTTACTAAGAAGACTACCATTCCGGTAGAAGGTAGTGCAGCGCTTAAGGACACCCATGACAGGAAACTGGATACCTTGTTGGAACAGGTGTTCGATGTTTATGCTCTATCTATCCAGGCGGCGATTTGTGGAGCATGGGTAGCGAGAGGCTGTTTACGCTGGGTGCAAAGGATTACAGACGACCAGGGAGAAGACACAGCTGGAGGGCCAGCCAGACTGGACTCAGGAACAGCGTACCTAGCGGATATCCATTATGACCTCATTCGAGGATTGGCAAAGAGTATGGCATCAGTGGTAGCAGCTCGACTTTGCCTTTGGCTGAGAAATTGGGCAGCGGATGGCTCATCTAAGTCCCGACTCAGTAAGCTTCCGTTCAGGGGGAAACTCCTGTTTGGGGAAGATTTGGACAAGTTGGTAAAAAACCTCGGGGAGTCCAAAGGAGGTAGGTTTCCAGAAGACAGACAAAAGCAGGGATGCCCGACTCCCACAGGCAAGGGGCAGGAAAGGGAGTTTTGTCGGTTTCGCTTCCCACGATTTAATCAAACACAGAGGGGGTCGCTTTCCCAACAGATACCAGGGGTTTCGTGCTTTTCGGGGAGCAGGCAGAGGCTTTGGAGCCTCTTCCTCCTCCATGAATCTGCGAAAGTCCCAATGAAGCCAGGAGGATCCGGGGAGAGCTGGTGCCCGTAGGAGGTCGGCTGCAGGAATTCTACCCTGCCTGGGTCCAAATAATGTCGGACCTCTGGGTGCTGGCAGTCATTCGGGAAGGGTTATGCTTTGGAGTTACAACGACCGGTAACAGATTCTTTCGTTCATTCGCCGTGCAAAGCGCCGGCCAAGTGCTGTGCGGTGAGTGCAACGGTGGAAAAGCTGCTCGAACTCAACGCAGTAGTGCCCGTACCTCCAGACCAATGCGGTTTAGGTCGATACTCCATTTATTTTGTAGTGCCAAAAAAAGAAGGCTCCTTTCGGCCGATTTTAGATCTCAAGCGAGTGAATCGCTGCCTGAGTGTGTCTCATTTTCGGATGGAAACGCTGAGGTCGGTGATCATGGTAGTAAGGAAGGGCGAATTCCTTACTTCCCTCGACCTATTGGAAGCGTACTTGCACATTCCTATATGGCAGGAACACCAGAGGTTTCTCAGATTTGTGGTGCCTCAGGGACATTTTCATTTCCAGGCCTTGCCGTTTGGGCTAGCTACGGCTCCAAGGACGTTTATAAATGTGATGGTGGTCGTGGCGGCGGCATTGCGAAAGGAAGGAGTACTAGTGCACCCTTATTTAGACGATTGGTTAATACGTGCAAAGATCAAAGCCGAAAGCGTATCGGCCACAGCCAGAGTGGTAGCGTTTCTGCAGAGTCTGGGTTGGGTGGTCAATATGTCCAAGAGCAAGATGGAGCTGTCACAGTGGCTGGAGTACTTGGGAGCTCAGTTCGATACCAGCTCGGGAAGAGTGTTTTTCTACCACCAGAACGAGTGCAAGGATTGCAAAGTCTTATCCGACAATTTCTCGGCAGAGTGACTCCCATGGTGTGGCATTATTTGCAGTTGCTCGGAACCATGGCGGCGACCCTGGAGATGGTCCCGTGGGCAAGGGCGCATATGAGACCATTGCAGAGGGCGTTGCTCAGGTGTTGGCCTCACCAAAAGGAATCCCTGTCGCAGAGGTTGCCATGTCTGCCAGAAACGCGGACTGCCCTTCAGTAGTGGTTAAGGATGGAATGTTTGGAGCAGGGAATGCCCTTGCTGGGTTCCTCTGACGACGGATGCCAGTCTCGTGGGCTGGGGAGCTCATTTTCAAGGAAGATTTGCACAGGGTCAGTGGTCCAAGCCGGAAAAGGATTGGTCAATCAACAGGTTGGAGTTGAGAGCGGTGACGCTAGCATTAAAGGTCTTTCAACCTTATCTTCGCGGCAGTGCCATTCGGGTGTTTTCCGACAACGCAACGGTGGTGGCTTATATCAATTGCCAGGGAGGAACCAGCAGTGTTCCGATGGAAACCGAAGCCAAACAGCTATTCATTTGGGCCGAAGAACAGCTTCTATACGTGTTTCCACCTTGGGTGCTAATAGGACTTGTGCTTCAGCGCATAGAACAGCACAATGGACAGGTGATTCTGATAGCTCCGGATTGGCCACGACGGCCATGGTACGCAGATCTGCGGAGACTCTTGGTAGGGAGGCCGTGGCGACTTCCATCTCGGATAGATCTGTTGTCACAGGGACCTCTGCTGATGCCACACATGGATCGGTTTTTGCTTACGGCTTGGCTATTGAGAGGGCTAGGTTGAAGAAAAAGGGTTACTCGGCATCGGTCATTGCTACGTTGTTGAGAGTGAGGAAGAGATCTACTTCTCTAGCATATGTTCGAGTCTGGCGAATGTTTGAAGCCTGGTGTATAGACAGGCAGGTCGAGGCATTAAGAGCATTGATTCCGCTGGTGCTAGCATTTTTGCAAGATGGTTTGGATAAAGGCTTAGCGGCAGCTTCCTTGTGGGTGCAAGTGGCAGCATTGTCTTGTTATAGAGGAAAGATAGGAGGTGAGTGTCTTGGCAGTCATCCAGATGTCAAGAGGTTTTTAAGGGCGGTATCACTGAGACCACCATGTAGGCAGATGGTACCAAAGTGGGATCTCCCTTTCGTGTTGGAGGCTTTGCGGAGAGAACCGTTTGAGCCTTTGTCGAAAGCATCGTTAAAGGACCTCACTCTGAAAGTGGTGTTCCTCGTAGCTATTTGTTCGGCCAGGAGAATCTCCGAATTACAAGCACTATCCTGTAAGAAGCCTTTCTTAACATTTTATGATTCCAAAGTGGTTTTGAGACCAGTCCCATCCTTTCTGCCTAAAGTAGTGTCAGATTTTCACGTGAATCAGGTAGTGTCGTTACCGGTTTTCACCAAGAAGGGGGGGGGGGGGTACGGACTTCGGTTGCCGAGCAAATTCATCTTCTAAATGTCCGAAGAGTGTTGAAAAAGTATATCCATAGGACTGCAGATTTCCGCAGGTCAGAGCGGCTGTTCATTTTGTTTGGAGGACCAAAGAAGGGAGAAGCAGCTTCAAAAGCTTCTATTGCCAGATGGATTAAGGAAGCCATAGCGTCTGCTTATATATTGAAAGGTAAGGCGGTACCGGACGGGCTGAGGGCACATTCTACCAGAGTGCAGGCAACATCTTGAGCGGAGTTCCAGCGGGTGCCAGCAGTGGATAGTTGTAAAGCAGCTACTTGGTCTTCTTTAAATTCATTTGTGAAGCATTATCGCCTGGATGTTCAGGCGGAAAGGGATACCAGTTTTGGGTCAGCAGTGCTTCAGGCAGGGCTAGCAGGTCCCTCCCGTTGATTTCACTGCTCTATTACATACTCAGAGGTTCCGGACTAGACTGGAGAGACGATAAGGAAGGTGAAATTAGACTTAACTGCTAATAGTAGTTCCTGGAGGAACTCCAGTCTAGTCCGGTATCCCTCCCTGTTGTCTATGAGCTAGAGCTTGAAGCAAAGAGGAAATATCAGGTAAGCGTGTAATCTTCTAGGCATGGGGGGTATTCCTTTGGTCACTACCCTCTCTAGAGGACGAGGTCAGGCCTCTGGGGGAGGGGGGGTTTCTCATTCAATTAGTATGGATTAAAGGGGAGGTTGTTAGGCGACATATCCTCTACCTTTACAAGGTTCTTGTTACATAGTTTAGTTTGGTTAGTAGTGTGTGAACTACTTAATTGTTGCTCTGGTGAGCCTACTTTGTCAATAGGTTACTGGTCTGAGGAGGCGGATCCGGAGAGGATATACCAGTGTCATCAGAAAAGAGATGATGTTTCTCAGTCTCCAAGCTGCTGTGAGAGGAGTACAACCCAGAGGTTCCGGACTAGACTGGAGTTCCTCCAGGAACTACAATTAGCAGGTAAGTCTAATTTCACTTTCGCTGGGGATGGATGAAGAAAGCCCCCAGGTAGGTGATACATTAAATACCTTTATGGAAATGGGTAACAGGGGTAACATACGGAAAGCAGTGTGTATAAATGCCCGTAGCATGGGAAATAAGATCCCTGATGTTGAAGCTTTGGTGGGAGTCGTTGACTTGGATTTAGTGTCAGTTACAGAAACATGGTTCACAGAAAACCATGATTGGGATGTAACTATACCTGGCTATACTTTATTCAGAAAGGACAGGGTAGGAAGAAGGGGAGGAGGAGTGGCACAATATGTAAAAACTACTATTAAAGCTTTGGAATTACAGAGCTTAAAAGGGAGAGAGGAGGCATTGGTTAAACTAGAAAGAGGGAAAGAGAAATCTATTTGCATTGGTGTGATATACAGACCTCCCTCACAAGAGGGAAGAGGTGGACAGAGAGTTAATTGAAGACATAAGCAGCATTGCTAGGAAAGGGGAAGTGCTACTGATAGGAGATTTCAATATGCCAGATCTTAATTGGCACATTCCTGCTGCAGTATGTCATGAAGCTGAAGCTACTGAGAGTGCAGACTTAGAAAAAAACCCTGTCTTTAACAGAGCTGTTGATGTGCAGAGGATGCAATTACCTTGCAGCCCAGCTAGAGGGAGCAGGAGCAAAACTACTGAGGCTGAGTTAACACACCCAGCCACTGATTATGTAAGAGCTAATCAGCTGCACCTGACGACAAGCCCGGGAAACTCAAAGGTAGAATGCCTTTATAAGAAAAAGGCAGTTCAGAGGAAAGCAGGCCAGCAGGAGGAACTGGTCCAGAGGAAAGCAGGCCAGCAGGAGGAACCGGTCCAGAGGAAAGCAGGCCAGCAGGAGGAACCGGTCCAGAGAGGGACAGTCCAGAGAGAGACTGCCAGGAGAAGCACTTCAGACGGAAGGAGTGACACCTCCAGCCCAAGCAGCGTAGCTGGATCAAGCAGAACGCCCAGAATAGTAAGTGCTGGAAAAGGAGCAGAGAAAGTCAGAAAGAAAGACAGCTCGAGGAGAGTCAGTCTGGAGAGAGACTCGGTAGCAGAGGACCACAGAGGCAAAGAGCTTGGGAGGAGAAAGCCATGCTTTGAGAGAGGCCTACGCTCACCGGAGGAGTCTGAATCAGGATTAAGAGGTACAAGAAGGAAAGGTTCTGATAGCAGAGCTACCTTTACCCAGAAGCAAGGAAATCCGGATTCCTCACCAGGTTTTCCTGAACTACAGAAAGGTAAAGCATTGCTCAGAAGGTTCCAAGAGAAAGCCTGTTTCCAGAGAGGTGCCTCAGAGAGACAGCTCCAGTTATACCGGCTACAGGAGGAAGCCCAGGTATGGTGCCACTTCATTTATAAAAGAAAGTTTATCTCCTAGAAGCTCTGGTGAAACAGATGCTCAGTGCAGGAGAAAAGGAAACAAGTCAGAGCTTTACAAACCAGTATTTAAGGGCAGAAGAACAGGCCATGTTCGTTTGGGAGCCTTAGAACAGCCCTATTGGAAACAAGCAAACCGAGACAGAGTCTGGGAAAGTATATTTTATTTATTTATTTATTTTACATTTCTTATATACCGCACTATTTACGATCAGCGCGGTTTACATAAAACGAAACAGAATCCGACAATGAACAAGAGTCAGGTCATTACAATGAACAGGAGCAATCAACTTGGATAACGGGGGAAACTATGTACATAAATGGACTACTGAAATTGGTAAACTATGTACACAAAAGGGATACTGAAATTGGTAACTGTCTATAAGTGAGATGAGTTCATTGTGTGTTGTTCGTACCTGGAGACTGGGGTTCGAGGGAGGCTGTGAGGTGTTTAATAAAGAGGAGGTGTTTTAAGGCCTTCCCGAACTGTCTCAAATTGGGGATAGCTCTGATGTGTGGTGGTAAGGAGTTCCAGAGGTTTGGGGCGCTCAGGCTGTAGGCTCTATTTGAAGTTGATATGGCGCATCTTGTCATAGCTTTTGGTATTGCTAGCATGTTAGTTGCAGCCGTTCTTCTTATCCTGTTGGGCATGGGTTGTTGTATGTGGTCACATATTGAAGAGGAGGATAACCCATTGATGGCCTTGAATGTCATCACTAAGATCTTGAAGTTAATCCTGGCTTGGATGGGGAGCCAGTGCAGCTGCATCAGGAGGGGTGTGATGTGCTCTTTCCTTGGTGCTCCTAAAAGGATTCGCGCAGCGCTGTTCATGGCGAGTTATAAGGGATGTAAGGTTGCTTTAGGGAGACCTTGTAGGATGGCGTTTGCATAATCAAAATGAGGGATGATGAGGGCTTGGTAGATGGTACGGAAGTCATTCAGCTCGAGTAGAGGGCGTATGTGTCTGAGGGATCTGATCTTGAAGTAGATCGCTCTTACTGTTTTTGCTATGTGCTGCTTCATGTCGAGGTTCTGATCCATTGTGACTCCGAGGTATCGTATGGCTGATTTTACCTGCAGCTTGGCGTTGTCGACTTCTAAGTGGTTAGGTGGAATAAACTCAAGATTTCTAGAGATAAATAGGACCTCTGTTTTCTTATGTTGGATGCGCAGATTTTGAGAGAGGAGCCATTCGGATACTGCATTGAAACACTTAGTTATTGGGGTTAGGTCTGGGCAATCCAGGGATATTGGCAGGTAAAGTAGTATAGCAGCAAGGGAGACATCCAATTCAGAGGGAAAGGCCAGTGACCCAGAGTCCATGGAAATAGGCCTAGAGAACCCTATTCCCATGCCTCCAGATGAATTTATGGATTGTACCTTGTGTATTGCTAGTAGCCTTGAGTCATTAGCAGAACTGTGAATTGAACAGACCTTTTTGCTTTGAGAATGCTCATGTTTTGTGCTAAATGCCAGAGAACTGTTTTGCTTATTTAAGTTGCTCTGAAGTAAGAGAATCTTTCAGGTAATCTCTCCAATCAACTGTGAAACTTACAACAGTTTTTCTTCTTGCTTATGTTTGGTGAAACCTTGAAAGAAAGGATTTTCTTTATTTATGTGCCTTACTGAGCCTTTGCGTTAAAGGGGAAATAAAAGCCTTAATACCCTCTATTTGGCTTTTACAATTTGTTCATACAAGGAGCTGGACTACAAAGACCAACCTGCACTTGGCCTTAAAGAGCCCTTTCCTCCTTGAAACAATAAAAATGCTCAGCCTACCCTTACAGCCACTGGCCACTAGGGAGTGCTGACGACAATTATCATCTAGAAGTAAGGAGATCCTGGATTCTCTACAGGGAGAACTATTCAGGCAATTGGTAGCAGACCCTAAACATGAAGGGGCCATACTAGACTTGGTGCTTACCAATGGTGAAAGTGTTTCTGATGTTATAGTGGGAGATCATTTTACATCCAGTGATCACCAGATGGTGTGGTTCAGTATTAGGACTAGGGCTGTTAGAATCCATTCAAATGTGAAGATCTTAGACTTTAGGAAGACCAACTTTGCCAAGATGGGCCAATAGCTCAGGGAGTCGTTAGTGGGATGGGAACAGCTGGGGGATGTAGAAAAACAGTGGGCAAAACTGAAAGGGGATATTTTAAGGGCAACCAACCTTTTTGTTAAAATGGTAAATAAAGGTAAAAGGAAAAGGAGACCGCTATGACATTCGAAAGAAGTAGCTGAAAAAGTGAAGAAAAAGAGCGGCCTTCATGAAATACAAGAGATCACAGAGAGAGGAAGACAGGCATCCATATTTGGAAAGAGAAGCTAGCAAAGTAGTCAGGAAGGCAAAGATTCAAAAGGAGGAGGAAATAGCCAATGCAATAAAATGGAGGGGGGGGGGGGGTTAAGACATTTTTCAGATATGTTAGTGAGAAGAGGAAGGGCAAAAGTGGTATTGTCAGACTCAAGGGTGCAGGGGAGAAATATGTAGAAGCTGATAAGGATAAAGCGGAATTGCTTAACAAATATTTCTGTTCTGTGTTCACAGATGAAGGACCAGGAGCAGGACCCTGGTTCTTCATTTGTGAACACACCCACAAACAGGAACAGAAGCGAGGGATATCTTGAACAATTTTCAGAAGACTGTTTGTGAGAATCTAGCTCAACTTAAAGTAGACAAAGCGATGGGACAGGATGGAATACACCCTAGAATACTAAGGGAACTTGGGGATGTTCTAACAGCTCCACTGACTGACCTTTTCAATGCCTCGTTGGAGTCGGGAGTGGTGCCAAAGGACTGGAGAGAGGCTCATGTGGTGCCTTTACACAAAAGCGGAAGTAAGGATGTGGTTGAAAACTACAGGTTGGTTAGTTTAACTTCGGTGGTGAGTAAATTATTGGAAACGCTGCTGAAAGAGAAAATAGTGAGGTTTCTGGAGTCCAGCAGATTACAGGATCCGAGGCAGCATGGATTCACCAGAGGCAGGTCTTGTCAGACAAATCTGATTGATTTCTTTGACTGGGTGACCAGGGGGATGGACCGAGGGAGAGCCCTAGATGTGGTATATTTAGATTTCAGTAAAGCCTTTGACACTGTTCCTCACAGGCGACTTATAAACAAACTGAGTACCCTAGGAATGGACCCTAAAGTTACTGATTGGTTTAGAAATTGGTTGGGTGGGAGGCAACAAAGAGTACAAGTAAATGGAGCTCACTCTGAGGAGAAGGATGTTACCAGTGGTGTGCCCCAGGGATCTGTCCTTGGTCCGATTCTTTTTAACATCTTTGTTAGTGATATAGCGGAAGGGCTGTCGGGTAAGGTTTGCCTCTTTGCGGATGATACCAAAATCTGCAATAGAGTAGACACCCAGGAAGTTGTAGATAACATGAGGAGGGATCTAGCTAAGCTTGAAGAATGGTCTAAAATTTGGCAGCTGGGATTTAATGTTAAAAAATGTAAGGTCATGCATTTAGGCTGCAGCAATCCATGGGAGCAATATAGTATAGGGGTGAAGTACTTTTGTCCACTAAAGAAGAGCAGAACCTAGACGTGGCTGTGTCTGATGATCTTAAAGTAGCTAAACAGGTAGAAAAGGCGAAGGCAAAAGCTAGAAGGATGTTTGGGTGCATACGGAGAGGAATGGCTAGCAGAAAAAAGGAGGCGATAATGCCTCTGTATGAGTCTTTGGTGCGACCTCATTTGGAGTATAGTGTGCAATTCTGGAGACCGCACCTTCAAAAGGATGTGAACAGGATGGAGTCGGTGCAGAGGGTGGCTACTAAAATGATTAGTGATCTTCATTATAAAGCATATGAGGACAGACTGAAGGATCTTAATATGTACACCTTAGAGGAAAGGCAGGATAGAGGTGTTATGATTGAGATGTTTAAATACCTCCGTGGCATAAATGTTCAGGGAGAGAGCCTCTTTCGATTGAAAGCAAGTTCTGCTACGAGGGGACATGGGATGAGGGTGAAGGGAGAGATATTCAGGAGTGATATGTGGAAATATTTCTTTACGGAAAGAGTAGTGGATCCGTGAAATAGTCTCCCAGTGGAGGTGGTAGAGATGAGGACAGTAACTGAATTCAAAAAAGCATGGGACAAACACAGAGGATCTCTAAAGGTAAAAAGGGGACTGTTGTAGTTGTTGATATGGAAGGACAGACTAGATAGGCCATGTAGTCTTTTTCTGTCGTCATATTTCTATGTTTCTGTGTCTGCTGTCCCTGGAGAACACCTGTTAAATGTGAGTAACTATATGCTTTTTATACCATCTTTCTACTAGTCAAGACTGTTTACAGATAACTCTGTGCTCACAAACAAGATAACAGTTGGTGAGGGATTACATAAAACTCATGGATTGGAATGCATGCAGATGGGTTGAAGTATATTGCCAGGTAGGAGGGAGCAATGCAGGGCTTTAACTCAACTTATGTACAAAAGTGGTACTAAAGGGGTGAGGAAAGTATGTCTGTTTATGCTCTTAGGAGTCAGGCCGTTTGAGAGGTGAAGGTCTGCTCCATAAAATTCTAGGAACAGATACGTTTTTTTAAACTTTCTAAGGAATTCCCTTTTTGATTCAATTCTCATTAGGCATTGAGGTAGGGCATTCCATGTTGCTGGGGCATAGAGGGAGAATGCTCTTGAGCAGGTCCATTGGTTGCTCTTAATCTTAACTGGAGGTATCTCTAATGGGTTGAGGTTGTGACATCTTAGTCTGTTGTCTGTGGGTTTGTACATGATGGGAACATAGGGATTTGGCAGATTTATTTATGTAGCGTTTTGTGAGTGTTGAGTAGAACTTTATATTTGATTCTAGATGTGGAGAGGGGATGATGTATGTTTTTAGGGTAGCACCTTGGATGATCCTGACAGTGGCGTTTTGTGCAAGTTGTTGGGGGTAGAGAGTGGCTTTGGGCAGGCCTTGGTAGATGGTGGTGCAATAATCTAGGATGGGAGTTGTGATGGCCTGGCAGACGGTACGGAAATCACCTGGGTCTAGGAGAGGGCGTAAGTTAGTCAGAATTCTAAGTTTGTAGTAGAGAGCTTTGGTGGTTTGTTTTATTTGGGCTTGTAGCTGCAGGCCGTGTTCGAGGATGACTCCTAAATATTTGACCTTGAAGTGCGTGGCTCAGACTATGATAGTAGCTGGGGGTTTGACTTTAGTACCTTTAGTAATGTGTAGAATTTCAGTTTTGTTATAGTTGATGCTGAGATTATGGCTTTGAAGTCAATGCTCTATTGCTGAGAAGCATTTAGATAAGGGGGAGTAGTCTGGTATGGTGGAAGTGAATAGTGTGAAGATCATTATGTCATCAGCATATCTTAGATAATTATAATTAATGTTGAGGCTTTGGATGGCTCACAAAGCAGCTGAATGTAAATGTTAATTAGTATAGAAGAGAGAGCAGAGCCATGGGGGACTCCTTGCTTGAAGGGGTAAGGAGAAGACTTTTCTGATCCTATCTTTATTTGCTGTATGCGGTCTGACAAATATGAGTAGAACCTTTTGATAGTTGTGCCTTGTTGAGTAGAGGTTGTTGGGGACAGAGTCGAATGCTGCAGATATATCAAGGAACAGTAAAATAAAGCCTTGGGAGGATTTTTCTGTCTTTGACGAGGGTATCCAGTAGTGAAGTGAGGAGGGTTTCCACACCTTGCTGGGGGTGAAATCTGTGTTGGTGCTGGTCTAGTATTACATGCATATTTGTCGTCTTGTAGCTGAATTTTCATTGCCTTTTTGGATGACTTTGGCTAAGAATGGCATGCTGGATATGGATCTGTAGGAAGCCATTGAGGGTTGGCTGTAGATTGCTTTTTTTCAAGATGGGTCTGATTGAGGATTGCTTGAGTAGGGGTGGCAGGACACCTTGCATGAGAGAGCCGTCGATTATTTTTGCAATGAAAGGCATGAAGTGCGATCTTGAGATTTTAATCCATGAGACGGGGCATGGATCAAAAGTAGAGGAGTAGTGGTTATGCTCGTGAGTATGGTGTTGATTTGGTTGTGGGTGATTTTGTGAAAGGATTCCCAGCTATAGGTGGAGTTGTTCTGTTGATTGTTGTTGCGAGGAGTGAGCTTTTTTAATTTTGCGAGTGTTTTGTAAGGATTGCAGGTGGAGGGCCATTTGATGTGGGTTAGGAGAATTGCAAGCATGATTCAGGATAGGATGCTTAGAGAAAGATTTGACTATATCGAACAGCTCTCTTGGTTTATTGATGGCTCTCATTAGGTTGGTATGGTATTAAGAACATAAGAACATAAGATATGCCATACTGCGTCAGTCCAAGGTCCATCAAGCCCAGTATCCTGTTTGAAACAGTGGCCAATCTAGGTCACAAGTACCTAGCAATTTACCCAAAAGACACAGATTTCACAATGCTTCTTTTGGGGCAAGCAGTGGATATTCTGGGTCCACTTTAATAATAGTTTATGGACCTTTCCTCTAGGAACTTGTCCAAACGTTTTTTAAACCCGGCTACATTAAGAGCTTTTACTACATTCTCTCATAGCAAATTCCAGAGTTTGATAACGTGTTGAGTGAAAAAATATTTTCTCTTATTAGTTTTAAATAGGTTACCCTGTACTTCATTGCATGCCCCCTAATCTTTCTATATTCTGATAGCGTAAACAGTTGATCTGCGTTTACCAGTTCCACTCCATTCATTAATTTATGGACCTCTCTCATATCTCCCCTCAGCTGTCTCTTTTCCAGGTTGAAGAGCCCTAACCTGTTCAGCCTCTCTTCATAGGGATATCCTTCCATCCCCTTTACCATTTTGGTGTCTCTGCTCTGTACCTTTCCTAATAACACTATATCCTTTATAAGATACGGCGACTAGAATTGCACACAATATTCAAGGTGCGGTCGCACCATGGAACGATACAGAGGCATTATAATATCCATTGTTTTTATTCTCCATTCCTTTCTTATGATACGTAGCTTTCTATTTGCTCTCTTGGCTGCCACTGTACACTGGGTGGAGGGTTTTAACAATGTTTTGTCCACGATGACGCCTAAATCTTTTTCCTGGGTGGTGGTTCCTAATGTGGAACCTTGCATCTTGTACCCATAGTTTGGGTTTTTCTTTCCTAGGTGCATAACTTTGCACATGTCCATGTTAAATTTCATCTGTCATTTGGATGCCTAGTCTTCCAATGTATCAAGATCCTCTTGCAATTTTCCACAGTCCTCATGGGTTTTAATAACTGAATAGTTTTGTATCATCTGCAAATTTGATAACCTCACTCGTTATTCCCATTTCTAGGTCATTTATGAATATGTTAAAAAGTAGCAGACTCTGCACAGATTCCTGGGGTACTCCACTATTCACCTTTCTCCATTGGGAAAATTGGCCATTTAGCTCTACTCTCTGCTTTCTATCTTTTAACCAGTTCCTGATCCACATTAGTACACTGCCTTCTATCCCATGACGTTTTAATTTTGCCAAGAGTCTCTGATGAGGGACCTTGTCAAAGGCTTTCTGAAAGTCCAGATACACTATATCAACTGACTCACCTTTGGCTACCTGTTTATTCACACCTTCAAAAAAGCATAACCAATTAGTAAGACAAGACCTTCCTTGGCTAAAGCCATGTTGGCTGTCTCCCATTAAGCCATGACTATCTACATGTTCAGTAATTTTGTTCTTTATGATGGTCTCCACCATTTTTCTCGGTACTGACATCAGGCTCACCATTCTGTAGTTTCCCGGATCACCCCTGGAACACTTTTAAAATATTGGTGTTACATTGGCCATCTTCCAATCTTCAGGTATTACAGATGTTTTTAATGATGGTTCACAGATTACTAATAGTAGGTCTGCAATCTCATATTTCAGTTCTTTCAACACCCTTGGATGTATACCATCAAGTCCAGGTGATTTGCTGCTCTTCAGTTTATCAAATAGTTGTAATACATCTTCCCGGTATATCGATATTTCTTTCAATTCTTCCGCAGCATTTCCTTTAAATACCATTTCAGTCATGGGTAACATTCCTACATCTTCCTCAGTAAAGACCAAAGCAAAGAATTCATTCAGTCTCTCTGCTATGGCCTTTTGCCCCTCTATCATCTAATGGTCCAACTGACTCTCTCATGGTTTTTTTTGCTACAAATGTTCTTGAAAAAGTCTTTATTATGCATTTTTGCTTCCACAGCAAGCTTCTTATCAAATTCTCTTTTTACCTGCCTTATGAATGCCTTGCATCTAACTTGCCCGTGCTTGTGTTCTTTTCAGTTTTTGTCATTTGGCTCCTTTTTCCATTTCCTGAAAGATGCTTTTTTGGCAACAGCAGCCTCTCTGACCTCGCCTTTAAACCATGCTGGCAGTGTTTTGGACTTCCTTCCATTTTTCTTAAAGCGTGGAATAGAGCTGGTCTGGGCTTCCAAGATAGTATTTTTAAACACCCAAGCTTGATGTAAATCTTTAACATTTGCAACTGCTCTTTTTAGTTTTTTCTTAACTATTTTCCTCTTTTCATTATAGTCTCCCTTTTGAAAGTTAAAAGGTAGTACTGTGGATTTCCTTACCATCTGTCCTTCAATTATTAGATCAAATGCGATCATGCTATGATCACTATTGCCAAGTGGCCCCAATACCCTTATCTCTTGCACCAGATCTTGTGTTCCACTAAGGAGTAAGTCCAAAAATACTTCCCCTCTGGTCGGTTCATGAACCAGTTGCTCCAAGAAGCAGTCATTTATTTCATCTAGTAACTTTATCTCCCTAGCATATCCTGTTGTGATACTGACCCATTCGATACTAGGGTAATTGAAATCGCCCATTATTGTTACTGTGCTGTAACTTTTGTTAGCTTCCCTGATTTTGAGCATTTCATCATCCATTTGTTCATTCTGGCCAGGCGATCGATAGTACACTCCCACTGCCATCGCCTTCCCTTTCACCTTTTTACATGGAATTCTAATCCATAGAGTTTCTACAGTGAATTTTTGTTTCCTGCAAAACTTGAATCCTTTGTGACTCAATGCCCTCTCTATCATAGAGCATTACCCCTCCACCAATTTGTTCAGGGAAAGGTCTAAACCCTCTTGCAATACCTCTGAATTCTCTACTAGAGTATCTCCTGCATCTATCCCATGCAGGTCTGAAAACGAATTCAGTAAGAGTCCATTTGAGTGCTATTGCAGCGTCCCTCAAGCCTCTCAATGGACAACCTTTTTCCTCTCATCCTGTTATAGCAAGATTGATGAGAGGACTTCTTCTAACTAAACCTCCCATTAGACCACCTCCAGTGGCATGGGACTTAAACCTGGTTCTTGGCCAGCTTATGAAGCCACCCTTTGAACCTTTAGCCACCACCTCCTTGAAATTCCTTTCTTGGAAAGTTATTTTTCTCATTGCAGTCACCTCAGCACGCCGCATCAGTGAGTTGCACGCTTTGGTGGCTAATCCTCCTTATACAAGGTTCCATCATGATAAGGTAGTCCTCAGGACCAATCCACACTTGATGCCTAAAGTGGTCTCACCTTTTCATCTGAACCAACAGGTATATTTACCTATCTTTTTTCCAGGACCTCATGCATCAAATGCAGAGAGGAATCTACATACCTTGGATTCTAAGAGAGCTCTTTACTTACAAAGAACACAGCAACATAGAAAGTCTTCTCAACTCTTTGTTGCTTTTGATCCTTCTCATTTAGGACTTCCAGTCTCTAAGAGAACACTGTCCAACTGGATTGCTAAGTGTATTTATTTCGCCTACCAGAGTAGGAACATTTCTCTGGAGGGCCATGTCACAGCTCACAATGTGAGAGCCATGGCAGCCTCAATGGCTCATCTAAACTCTGTGTCCATCGACCAAATCTGTCGAGCGACCACCTGGGCCTCGGTTCATACCTTCACAGCCCTTACTGTTTGGACAAGGACTCCCGCCGGGATGCCTCGTTTGGTCAGGCTGTTCTCAAACACCTGTTCCATTCCTAATCAACTCCTACCCACCTACCCTGGTCGGATGCCAGAGATGCATGGGGGGATGTAGAGTCCTTTTCAAGGACACACAACCTGGGGTTTCTCCCTGGCATCTGCAGCTAGGGAGTCCCCATATGTGAAGACTCATTCCTGCTTGTTCCTGGAGATAGCACAGTTACTTACCTGTAACAGGTGATCTCTGGGAACAGCAGGAATAAGTCTTCACAACCCACCCACCTCCCCTAGGAGTTGTATCTCTCTATCTTTCCTTTCCTCTCTCTCTCTTTGTCTCAGCTTTAAAACTTGAACTGGAGAGAGGCGGTTGGGAAAAGCGGGAAGGCAGCGCGCAGGCGCTGTGGGATGCTCCCAAAATCTTTCTTACTGGACACTGGGGAGCGTTCCTGTGCAGGCTCCATTGGTACCGACGATACCCATATGTGAAGACTTATTCCTGCTGTTCCCAGAGATCACCTGTTACAGGTAAGTAACTCTGCTGGATGTAAAGTGCTTCTGTCCACGAAAGAAGAGCGGGACTTAGGGGTGATTGTTTCTGATGATCTTAAGATATCAAAACAAGTAGCAGTGATGACGGCGAAAGCCAGATGGATGCTTGGGTGGATAGGGGAGTAATGACAAGCAGGAAATAGGTGACAGTGCCTCTATATAAGCCTTTGATGAAACCTAATTTAGAGTATTGTGTGCAATTCTGGGGACGACACTTTCAAAAGGATATAAATAGAATGGAGTCTGTGCAGAGGATGGCTTCCAAAATGGCCAGTAAACTTCAATCTCCAGGAACAAGCAGGAATGAGCCTTCACATATGGGTACGTCGGTACCGACGGAGCCTGCGCGGGAACACTCCCCAGCGTCCAATCAGAAAGCTTTTGGGAGCATCCCTCAGCGCCTGTGTGCTGCCTTCCCGCCTTTCCAACTGTCTCTCCTCAGTTTTCGTTTTTCCGCGGAGCCGGCAGGACGTCCTCCTGTCACCGCAGAAACTTTTTTCTTTAATTTTTTAATTCTTGTTTTCTTGTGGTCGCGGCTGTTTTCCCGCCACCACCGGTACCGCCGGTGGGGTTTTTTTTTCCTTTTCTTTTTCTCAAACTGAGGGAGAGTTTTCCCTCAGTTTCTGTCTTACAATTTTTTGGGCCTATAAGGCCTCTCCATCATGGAGCCTTCTCCTAAGAAGTGCCTTCACTGTGGAAATACAGTTTTCTTTTTAGACTCCAATGACTGGTGTCTAACCTGTTTGGGTCCTGACCCTTTTTCCCCTGAACCGTCAGGCTACAATACTGTGAGAAGAGACTCTCTCTTTCGAGTTTCCCTCGATACCGTTTTCCCTCCCTATGGCAGGGCACCGGCCATTTCTTCTCTACAGGATCAGGTAACCCACAAACAGTCTGTTAAGACTAGCCAATCCTTGAGTGGTAAGTCTCATGCTAAGCATGCTGACGGCCCCGGCCTTGCCCTCAAGACCCCATTGGCATTAAAACCCCGGCGGGAGTCTTCGGGCTCCAAAGCATTTCAGGGGTTTCAGGTTGTTCCTGGGGCTTACCCCTCACAGAACATACCTGAGCCATGCTTGGTGGTGGCATCCGCTTCGAGCGGTACCGATATCCCGGCATCGGCACCGGTGTTGAGTAATCCGCTCTTCACCAGGGATCCGTTATCTGGCATTCTCGGTACCTTCGGGACCGACTGAAACATTCCAGATTGACTTTCCAGTATCGGCAGTACCGTCGATACCACCACCGACGTCGGTACCCTCTAGGCATGCATCGATATACTCGCTTCCTTCGATGCCGAGTCTGGAATCGATTTCTAGTCTAGAGGACTGGGTACCAACGCGTCTCGGAACCGATGTTTACCGATTCCGCATGCACGGTACCGAGGATAATCAACAAGGCTTATTAGTTGCCTCGGTACCGCTTGAGCAGCCTCCGATGACTGCTTCGATGTCGGTTTCGCCTTCGATTCCGACACGACTACTGGTATCGGTATCGATGCCGGTACCTGCAGTATCATCGGAACCAGCTCCTTCCATGCTTTTTTCACCTGGATCGCTCCCCTCTATACCTAGTTTGGAGTCGATACCTGGCATGGATGATGCACTACTGACTGTCTCAACTCATAACTGCCAGTGCCAGTGTCCATCCATTACAAATCCTGCTCTGCACCGGACAGGTACATCCTCCGGTGCCCAGGCTACCTTTTCAAATTTAGCCTGTCTAGGGATGGTTCCCATCGGAGATCCTTCTTTTCAGAGATTTCTCCTTGACATTGCAACCTTCCTTAATATTCCTATCCCTGGCTATGAGTCTTCTCAGGGTTTTTCCGCAGGAAAGGAGAATATAATGCTTCCTTTACATCATTCTTTGCAGAATCTTCTTCTAAGGATATGGGAAAAACTTTTAAGGGTTTCTTCACCTCCTACAGCAACTGATCTTCTATATCAGGTGCCCCCCTCTCCAGGATTTCAAAAGCCTCAATTTCCCCATCATTCCATTATAGTGGAATCAGCAATGAGGAAGGTAAAAAGCAAGAAAAAACATTCTTCTTTCCCGCCAGGGCGTGCATCTAGAACACTGGATGCTTTTGGACGTCAAACCTTCCAAACATCTATGCTGGCAACAAGGATTCTCTCATATATCTTCTATATGAGTCTATCCCTTCAGGAGATCACTAAGAAATTATCTCTTTTGACTCCTTTTCTATCAGAGCCCAAAGCTGCAGACTATTCCTTACTTCTTACTCATAGCCAAAATATCTCTTGGTTTCTTTCTCGTGCTTCCCTAAACTCTTTTGAGTCTGTTAGCAGAACCTCTGCTATAGTCATAGGAGCACGTCGTAAAGCCTGGCTCCAAGCATCAGACTTGAGTAGATGGGCACAACAAAGACTGAGTAATACTCCTTGTACTGGAGAAAATCTCTTCAATAAGGAGTCCTTACTTCAGGTTGCTTATTGCTCCACTGACTTTGCTGTTTCTGAGGGCCATCCTAAGCCCTCTCCTTCCTCAGCAGGTAGGAAATGCCCTACCAAACCTTCTTTCCCTAAAAGAAAGAGGTTTTCCTCTTCTCCTGCCCATCATTCGGATGTTCCCAAGCAGGGGAAGTCTCGCCCTGGTCTGAAGAATCCAAACTCTAGCCAGACTGAATAAACACAGTAACCATAGGTTTCTGATTACTCTTTTTATAACTACAGTTAACTTCTTTCAGCAGAAGTTTTCACTGTTTTTTTCCATTCAAAACTCTGCTCAAGGATTCCTATTCTCAGGAAATCCGTCTACTCTTCAGTATGCTGAACTGTCAGGATATTCATGTCTATAAGTTACAGAGTTTTCCACCTCTTCCTGACTAGAAGAGCGGTTTAGCAACTATCACATGATAGTTTCTCTGTACCAGCATGAATTTTCTTCAGCTTCTTTTTCTACCCTCTTCCCCAGGGTTTCCCCTGTAAGAGTGGTACCATACCTTTGAAAGACTTTTCTTGTCTTTCTTTTCACTGTAGAGTTTCTTCTCCTGAGTAAACTCCCTTCTTTATCTGGGCAGCTCTGCAGACAGAGACAGCTTGCTCTCTTTGTTCAGTCTGTTCTCTCTGTTTGACACAGACCGACTCTCTCTGTTGTCCTATTCAGTAGCTGCCCATGCAGGAGTTCCAGAAATTGACTACTTGTACTTTTCCACAAGTCCCAGTCTTGTCTTCCACCACTTCTGTATGGCCTTAGTAGTGATTCCTAGACAGTTTTCTACATCTTTCTTGGATAATCCTTCTCACTACAGGCTTCTTACACTATCTTCTACCCTTGCCATCTCCACTCTCTGGGTTTGGCAACGTAGTGGACGTGGCTGTCAGTTTTTCTCCATCAGCCAGTTCTACATCCCAGTTCTTCTGCATAATGCTCTCTGCAATCCTACTGAGAAGCTTTCCACTATGGGCCCTTGCTAGAGAGCATAGAGTTTCTCTAATGGCTATCCATCATGGTTGAAAAAGGCTTCCTCAGTCATCCCCTATGACTATGAGGGTTCTTCACACCCTACTATCTTCTTTTAAAAAAAAAAAAAAAAAAGAGGGAAAAGGGCATAAGCCTTCTCCACGTGAAAGTCTAAGAGTTATCCCATTCCTACAGTGAATATACTCTTTTTTTTTTTTTTTTTTTCTTGCAGCTTGTCCTCATGGTATCCTAATCCTTCAAGGACAGCACATATTAATCTGGAAAACGCCTGATACCTCCTTTGTCCCTCACGTAGGTCAACCTGGTATCTCATTCTATGCGTTTCTGTCCTTTTACCATGCTGGAGTTCCACAGGACTCCGGACTTGCTGTTTACAGACTGATATTATCCTCTGTTTTTTCACGTAACCATCCTGGTTATTCACTGGATAGCATTCCTTTACCATCATCTCTGGGGGAATAGATTCTCTATATATCTTCTCAAGTAGGTTTCACCTCCTTGTTCTTAGATGAATCTTTTCCCTTCACATCTCCATGTGAATGTCCTGATATGCATAGCTCTGTCTGCTTAGTTGCAGGCATCTATCTTTAGACCTATATATTCAGGTATATATATATATACCTATATACATTTCTGTAGATGTATCTGTCTCAGCTAAGTGTGCATATGCTATGCCCTTTAGATCTCATATATATATATATATATATATATATATATATATAGATAGATAGATAGAGATATATAGATATATAATCTCCAGGAACAAGCAGGAATGAGTCTTCACATATGGGTACGTCGGTACCGACGGAGCCTGTGCGGGAACGCTTCCCAAAAAGGAAAGCTTTTGGGAGCATCCCACAGCGCCTGCGCGCTGCCTTCCTGCCTTTCCTAACCGTCTCTCCTCAGTTCTTCTTAGCCGCGGAGCCAGCAGGTCGTGTTCCTGTCACCGCTGAAGAAGTTCTTTGTTTTATTTTATTTCTTTGGTCGCGCGTCTGCTTCCCCGACTTCGGACCGGTACCGCCGGTCTTTTCTTTCTTTTCTTAAAAAAAAAAAAAAGAAAATATAGTTTTTCCCTCACTTAGTGTGTTTTTCTTCTTTGGGCCTTAGGCCTCACAAAGAATTTTTTCCTCATGGAAAAACAAGCCTCTGGGTTTAAAAAATGCACTAAGTGCAGCGGTACTATTTCTGTTACTGACACCCATGAATGGTGTCTTAAATGTTTGGGTCCTGAACACTCCATTCCGGATTGTCCGTCCTGTTCTTTGATGTCTAAAAGAGGTTTACAGAACCGAGCAGCCAAGCTCCATATGCTGTTTCCCTCTGATGCAGCTTCAGTGGCATCGACGTCTTCCAGGGCTGCTTCTTCCTCCCATGGATCTCAGGTAACCAAACATAAATCCAGCCGGTCCTCGAAGGGTAGATCTCCTTCCAAGCATCGAGATGTCTCCGGGCTTGCCCTCGAGGATCCTGTACCGGCAAAACAACCCCGGCGGGAAGCTCCAGCTTCCAAAGCTCCACCTATGGGGTTACAGGTTGACATCGATGGCACGGCCTCGACCGATCACCTGTTAGAATGCTCTGGGGTACCGGCGCAAACTTCCGGTACCGAATTCCAGGCATTCATGGCGTCGATGGATCACAGTGTTCTATCCATGCAGCAGGCTATCACAGCCTTCATTCAAGCTGCGACGCCGCTGATACCACAACAAACTCCGTTGTCGGTATCGGCTCCGGTACCGGCACCAGCGCCGGTACCGGTATCGACTGCATCGACATCAACCAGGATGCCGACTGCAGCGGTTCCCTGTCCAGGGATGCTCGTCGGTACCGAACCGGTACCGACGACGCCCGATGTCGATACCGCTCGATACGCGTACCGAGCTTTAGAAGACCACCCTGACAGGCGATATTTTGATTCCTCTGATGATTCTGATACATCAGAGGAGTCTGCTGAAGTATCCATAGCCCTTCCTGAAGAGCCGCCTTCTCCAAAAAGAAGAATGTCTCCTCCAGAGGACTTATCCTTTCAAGACTTCATAAGAGAAGTGGCTAAAGGACTTTCTATTTCAGTAACCTCTGAATCAGAGCCTAGAGCTAAAAAATTGGATATTTTAGGTTACTCTAAGGCTCCTAAGGAGGCAGTCACCTTGCCAATTCATGAGATTCTTTATGAGCACATGATTGACTTATGGGAGACTCCTCTTACTATCTCTCCTCATTCTCGAAGATTGGACATTATGTACCGTGTCCCTCCTTGTCCTGGTTTTCATAAAACACAGCTTCCCCCACCATTCTATTGTGGTGCAGTCAGCTATGAAAAGGATGAAGAGTGCAAAAAGACACTCTTCTGCCTCTCCAGGAAGAGAATGCAGGACCTTGGATGCTTTTGGTAGGAAAATCTTCCAGGCCAGTATGCTCATTGCCAGAATCAATTCCTATAGTCTTTACATGGGTATGTTTCTAAAAGAAGTTGCAGATAAGCTGCACACTTTCCTCCCTTTTTTTCCAGAGGATAAAAGGGAAGAATTCCTTCTTTGGCTCAAGCATACTCAAGACATTTCAAAGTTTTCCAACCGTGCAGCTTTTGACTCCTTTGAAGGTGCCAGCAGAGCTTCGGCCATTGCCATAGCTGCTCGCAGAATTGCTTGGCTCCAAGCTTCTTATTTAGAACCTTGGGTCCAGGATGGTTTAGGAAATCTCCCCTGTACAGGTGAAAATCTGTTTGGCAAAGAGTGGCAAATAAAGGCCACTCAAATGGATGCAGAAAATTCTGCTCTGGATAGACTTTCAAAGTCAACCTCCATTCCTGCCAAGAAAAAACCTTTCAAGAAGTCTTTTTTCAAAAAGGGCAGATTCCCTTCTACTTCTGGCCAACAATCATCTGCAGGTCGCTTTGCTACTAAGCATCAGCAACCTAAACAGGCCAGGCCTAAGTCTACAGGGGCTGCTGCAACTCAGCAGTCCCAACCTCCTCAGGGTTTTTGACTTGATGCTAGAGAACTTAGCCTTTCTGGCTCTAAAACAGCCAGAGCCTCTCACCATTCCAGGAAGGTTAGCTCATTTTGTTCCCAGATGGGAGCAAATTACAACAGAGCAGTGGACCCTCTCCATCATAAGGGAGGGCTACAAGCTTCATTTCTCAAACCTTCCTCCTCACACCATGGTGAGACACTTCAATTCTCCAACATCTCTTCTCGACCTTCTAGGTCAGGAGGTGGCTACCCTTCTTGCTCAAGGGGCAATAGAAGAAGTACCTCTTCTTCAACAAGGGTCAGGGTTTTACTCCCCCTATTTTCTTATCCCAAAGAAAACAGGGGGCTACAGACCCATATTAGATCTCAGAGAATTGAACAAATTTCTATGCAAGGAGAGATTCAAGATGCTTTCTCTGGGCACTCTCCTTCCATACCTTCAGAGTCAGGATTGGCTTTGTTCTCTAGATCTCAAGGATGCGTACACACATGTCCTCATCCATCCTTCTCACAGAAGGTTCCTCCGTTTCCTTTTCCAAGGAAAGCATTACCAATACAGGGTACTTCCTTTCGGTCTGGCCTCTGCTCCAAGAGTGTTCACCAAATGCATGGCAGTGGTAGCTGCATTTCTACGCACTCTGGGAATTTTTGTATTCCCATACCTGGACGACTGGCTCATCCGAGCTCCATCCCAGTCAGAGGCCCAGACTGCCCTAGACTGCACAAGGCGCATTCTGCAGTATCTGGGACTTGTGGTAAATCTCCCAAAGTCCCAGCTCACCCCTACTCAATCCCTAGAGTTCATAGGGGCCTGGCTAGATACTACCACTGCAAGGGCCTATCTTCCTCAGGCCCGTTGCCTACGCCTGGTGCAGTTAGCCTCCCAGATTCAGTCAAAGAGCCATTTAACTGCCCGAGAGATGCTGCAACTGCTAGGCCACATGGCATCCACAGTGCATGTGGTCCCCTATGCTCGCCTTCACATGAGAGCAGCTCAATGGAATTTGTCCACCCAGTGGACTCAAGCATCAGGTGCTCTGTCAGACAAAATAGCAACCTCCAGGTGCCTCTTTTGGTCTCTCCAGTGGTGGAAGTCCACCCAAAATCTGTTGCTGGGGTCCCCCGGGTCCCCCTTCCAACAGTTGTTACCCCAGGCAACCCTCACAACAGATGCCTCCCAAACAGGTTGGGGAGCTCATCTGCAAGACCTCTCCACTCAAGGCACTTGGTCGCCACAGGAGACCTATCTCCATATCAACCACTTGGAGCTCCGAGCGGTTTTTCTAGCTCTCAAGGTCTTCCATACCCTGCTCAGCTACAAGACAGTCCTCATTCATACGGACAATCAAGTAGCAATGTTTTACATAAACAAGCAAGGAGGAACTGGCTCTCTGTCGCTTTGCAACAAAGCTTTAAGATTGTGGGCCTTCGCCAGAGAGCATCAAATCCATCTCCTGGCCGTATACCTACCAGGAATCCAAAATTCTTGGGCAGACAGACTCAGTCGAATTCTGCTTCCACACGAATGGTCCCTCCACATGGAACAAGTACTCAGAATCTTTCAAGAGTGGGGAACCCCGGACATAGACCTCTTTGCAAGTCCGTGGAATGCCATACTTCCCCGGTTCTGTTCCAGAATTCCGTGTCAGGGAGTTCAGGCCAAGGATGCCTTCCTCCTTCACTGGGGTCAAGACTTCCTGTATGCCTTTCCATCCATTCCTTTAATTCCCAAGACTCTGTTCAAGCTCCAGAGGGATCAAGGATCTATGATCCTCATAGCTCCACGCTGGCCACGCCAAGTGTGGTACCCTCTACTTCTACATCTCTCTCAAGCTCCCTCCCTAGACTTGGGAGCTGCTCCAGACCTACTGTCTCAGGAGGAGGGGACTTTGTGGCACCTAAACCCCAAGTCCCTTCACCTCAGAGCTTGGTTGCTGAAGGCCTAGACCTTCAGGATTGGAATCTTTCTCAGCAGGTGAAGGATATCCTTCATGCTTCCAGGAAACCTTCTACTAGACGTTCCTATGCTTTTAAATGGAAAAGGTTTTCCATTTGGTGTTCTAAGAAGGGTCTTGACCCTCTAGCACTACCTTTGAATTCTCTATTGGAATATCTCCTGCATCTTTCCAATGCAGACCTTAAGACAAATTCAGTAAGGGTCCATTTGAGTGCTATTGCAGCATCCCTTAAGCCTATCAATGGACAGCCTATCTCCTCTCATCCTCTTATTGCAAGATTCATGAGAGGCCTAACTTTAACTAAGCCTCCCATTAGGCCTCCTCCGGTGGCATGGGACTTAAATCTGGTTCTTGGTCAGCTTATGAAGCCACCTTTTGAACCCTTAGCCACCACCTCCTTGAAATTTCTTTCCTGGAAGGTTATTTTCCTCATTGCAGTCACCTCAGCTCGCCGCATCAGTGAACTGCAGGCCTTAGTGGCTAATCCACCTTATACAAGGTTCCATCATGATAAGGTAGTCCTTAGGACCAATCCACACTTTATGCCTAAAGTGGTCTCACCTTTTCATCTTAATCAAGAGGTGTATTTACCTGTCTTTTTTCCAGGTCCTCATGCATCAGGTGCAGAGAGGAATCTTCTTACCCTGGATTGTAAGAGAGCTCTTGCCTTTTACTTACAAAGGACACAGCAACATAGAAAGTCTTCTCAACTCTTTGTTGCTTTTGACCCCTCTCATTTGGGACTTCCAGTCTCTAAGAGGACACTGTCCAATTGGATTGCTCAGTGTATTTCTTTCGCCTACCAGAGTAAGAACCTTTCTCTGGAGGGCCATGTCACAGCTCATAATGTGAGGGCCATGGCCACCTCTATGGCTCATCTAAATTCTGTGTCCATCGACCAGATCTGTCGAGCGGCCACCTGGGCCTCGGTTCATACCATCACAGCCCATTACTGCTTGGACAAGGACTCTCGCCGGGATGCCTTGTTTGGTCAGGCTGTTCTCAAACACCTGTTCCATTCTTAATCAACTCCTGCCCTCCTTCCCAGAATGGATGCCTGAGATCCATAGGAGGAGGTGGGTCTCATAACCTAAGGGATCTCCCAGGCATCTCTAGCTAGGGAGTCCCCATATGTGAAGATTCATTCCTGCTTGTTCCTGGAGATAGCACAGTTACTTACCTGTAACAGGTGATCTCTGGGAACAGCAGGAATTAGTCTTCACAACCCACCCACCTCCCCTAGGAGTTGTATTTCTATATCTATCTTTACTTTCCTCTTTCTCTCTCTTTGTCTCAGCTATGAAACTCAACTGAGGAGAGACAGTTGGAAAGGCGGGAAGGCAGCACGCAGGCGCTGAGGGATGCTCCCAAAAGCTTTCTGATTGGACGCTGGGGAGCGTTCCCGCACAGGCTCCGTTGGTATCGACGTACCCATATGTGAAGACTTATTCCTGCTGTTCCCAGAGATCACCTGTTACAAGTAAGTAACTGTGCTTTATAAGGCATATGGGGACAGACAAAGCTCTCAATATGTATACTTTGGAAGAAAGATGGGAGAGGGAGATAGAATAGAGATGTTTAAATACCTCCATGGCATAAATGCACAAGAGGAGAGCCTCTTTGAACTGAAAAAAAGCTCTGCAATGAGTGTGCATAGGATGAAGGTTAAAGGAAATATACTCAGGAGTAATTGATGGAAATATTTCTTTAGAGTGCGAGTGGAAATTCGTGGAATAGTCTCCCAGTGGATGTCGTAAAAACAAAAACTATATGAATTTAAGAAAGTATGGGACAAACACAGAGGATCTCTAAAGGGAAAAAGGAGCTGTAGAACTTAGTGGTTCGTTTGGAAGGGCAGACTGGATAGGTCGTATGGTCTATCTCCAGGAACAAGCAGGAATGTAGTCTTCACATATGGGGTATCGTCGGTACCGATGGAGCTTGCGCGGGAACGCTCCCCAGCATCCAATTAGAAAGCTTTTGTGAGCATCCCACAGCGCCTGCTTGCTGCCTTCCCGCCTTTCCCAACTGCCTCTCTCCAGTTCTTCATTTTCCGCGGAGCTAGCAGGTCGTTGTTCCTGTCACCGCAGAAAATGTTTCCCTTATTCCTTCTTTTTTGTGGTCACCTCTACCTTCCCCGACACTATACCGGTACCACCGGTTCTCTTTTCTTTCGTTAAAAAAAAAAAAAATATATATATATTCTATTTTTTTCCAACTTTTCCTCCCAGGTGCATGTGCCGTTTTGGGCCTTAGGCCCAAAATTTCCTTCACTATGGAAAAACCCACTTAGGGTTTCAAAAAGTGCACCAAGTGTGGCAGTACCATCTCCGTCACCGACACCCATGAGTGGTGTCTTAAATGTTTAGGTCCTGGCCACTCCATCTCCGAGCGTATGGCCTGTGCCATGATGTCCAAGAGGGGTCGACAAAACCAAGCTGCTAAGCTCAGCGCCCTTTTTCCCTCCGATGCAGCTTCTGTGGCATTGACGTCTTCCAGGGCTTCGGCTTCGTCTTCCTCCCATGGATCTCAGGTAACTAAACATAAGTCTAGCCGGTCCTCAAAGGGTAGATCTCCTTCCAAGCATCGAGATGCCTCTGGCGTTCCCCTTGAGGGTTCTGTACCGGCAAAATTGCCCTGGCCGGAGGCTTCGGCTTCCAAAGCATTATCGGGGCTCCAGGATGTTATCGAGGCCTCAACCTCGGCAGAACTACTGGTGCCATGCTCTCGGGTACCGGCTGCTTCCGGTACCGATACCCAGGCATCAGCAGCGTTGATAGACCAGAGGTTCCTGGCTATTGAACGCAATCTGGCGGCTCTCCTTGCGGCATCAACACTCTCGGAACCGCGTCAGACAGTTCAACCGGTACCGATGCCGGGACCGGTATCGGTACCGGTACTAGTAGCATTGGCATCGACATCGGTGTCTGCTTTGCCGGCACCCAGTCATACGATGCCTTCTGGTGCCGATACACCAGTACCGATTCCCCCCGGTACCTTCGGTCGGTACGGGTATCGGGCTTTTCAAGAGCATCTGGACAGAAGGTACTTCGAATCCTCGGAGGACTCCGAGGGTTCTGACAGCTCTGCTGATACCGGAATACTTCTCCCGGAGGAGCCTTCCTCTCCTAAACGTAGGATGTCTCCTCCAGAAGATATCTCCTTTCAGGATTTTATCAGGGAGGTGGCTCGAGGTGTGTCCATTACTGTGGCTCCTGAAACAGAGCCCAGGGCTAAGGAGTTGGAGATTTTACAATATCCCAAAGCTCCTAAGGAGGCAGCTACTCTGCCTATCCATGAGATCTCATGTTGAGAATGTGGGAAACACCTCTTACCACCTCTCCTTACTCTCGCAGACTGGATACCATGTATCGAGTCCCTCCTTGTCCTGGTTTCCAGAAAACTCAGCTTCCTCACCACTCTATTGTAGTGAAGTCAGCTATGAGAAGGATCAGGAGTGCAAAGAGGCATGCCTGTAATCCTCCAGGACGTGAGTGTAGAACTTTGGATGCCTTTGGACGTCATACTTTCCAGGCTTCCATGCTTTCTGCCAGGATCAGTTCCTATATTTTATATATGGGAATGTTCCTTAAAGAAGTCACAGGAGACCTGGAGATTTTAAGCCCTCTCCTTCCTGATGACAAGAGGCAGGACTTTCTCACACTGGTTAAACATGCTCAGGATGTTTCTAAGTTTGTCAGTCGTGCAGCTTTTGACTGTTTTGAGTGCATAAGCAGAACCTCTGCCATTGCCATAGGTGCACGTAGAATTGCCTGGCTCCAGGCATCCTATTTGGAGCTCTGGGTGCAGGACAAACTGGGCAATATCCCTTGTACAGGTGAGAACCTATTCGGCAAAAATTGGCAAGAAAAAGCCAATGAGTTGGATGCTGACAACTCCACTTTGGATAGGTTATCCAAAGCCACAGCTGATCCTGCAAGAAAGAAATCTTTCAAGAAACCATTCTTCTCAAAAAGAAGAGGTTTTATCCCTCTTATTCCCAGCAGGGACGTTCTGCAGGTCAGCCTGCCTGGAAAAGTCAGCAACCACCTAAACAAAGGAAAGCAAAGACTGCTAAGCCTCAACTGTCTCAGCAGTCTCAGCCTCCAGAAGGCCTTTGACTTTCATCTAGAGAACTTAGCCTTCCTGGCCCTCAATGGACCAGAGCCTTCCACCATTCCAGGAAGGTTGTGTCACTTTGCCCACAGATGGGGGCAAATAACAGCAGAACATTGGACACACTCCATTATAAAAGATGGGTACAAGCTTCACTTTCTGTGCATGCCCCCTCCCACAATGGTAAGACAGTTCAATTCTCAGACCTCTCTCATCAACCTGTTGGATCAAGAGGTCACTGTGCTTCTTGCCCAATGGGCAATTGAAGAAGTACCCATTCATCAACAGGGTACAGGGTTTTACTCCCCCTATTTCCTTATCCCAAAAAAATCAGGGGGGGACCCAGACCTATTTTAGACCTCAGAGAATTGAACAAATAACTGTTCAAAGAGAAATTCAAGAGTCAGGATTGGCTTTGTTCTCTAGATTTCAAGGATGCGTACACTCATGTTCTCATCCATCCAACTCACAGAAAGTTCCTTCGGTTCCTTTTTCAAGGAAAGCACTACTAATACAGGGTGCTTCCTTTTGGCTTGGTCTCAGCACCAAGAGTGTTCACGAAATGCATGGCTGTGGTAGCAGCATTTCTCTGCACTCTAGGGATATTCGTCTTCCCCTACTTAGACGACTGGCTCATTCGAGCCCTTTCAGAGTTTGAGGCCAGGACTTCCCTATCTTGCACAATGCGTATCCTTCAGTATTTGGGTCTGGTCATAAACATCCCAAAATCCAGTCTAAATCCCACTCAGTCTCTAGAGTTCATAGGAGCTTTGCTGGATACCAGAAAAGCAAGGGCCTATCTTCCCCAGGCCTGTTGCTTTTGCATGGTGCAGTTAGCTTCTCAAGCAGTGCTAAAACCTCTTCTCACTGCCCGAGAAATGTTAAAACTACTAGGCCACATGGCATCTACAGTGCATGTGGTTCCTTATGCGCGCCTCCATATGAGAGCAGCCCAGTGGACTTTATCCACTCAATGGACCCAGGCATCAGGGTGCCTGTCAGACAAAATAGCAAACACAAATCGCCTTATTTTGTCTCTCCAATGGTGGCAGTCCACTCAGAACCTGTTGCTGGGGTCCCCATTTCAACAACCTTTACCCCAGGCAACTCTCACAACAGATGCTTCACCAATGGGTTGGGGAGCTCATCTGCAAGACCTCTCCACCCAAGGCACTTGGACTCCACAGGAGACTCATCTACATATCAATCTCTTAGAGCTCAGAGCAATCTTCCTTGCTCTTCGAGTGTTCCATACCCTGCTCAGCTACAAGACAGTCCTCATTCATACGGACAATCAAGTAGCCATGTTCTACGTGAACAAGCAGGGGGGAACAGGCTTTCTGTCGCTTTGCAACGAAGCTTTGCGACTATGGACCCTCGCCAGAGAGCATCAGATTCATCTCCTTGCAGTGTATCTTCCAGGCATACAAAACTCTTGGGCAGACAGACTCAGTCGAGTTCTGCTTCCACACGAATGGTCTCTACATGCAGACCAGGTGGCCAAGATTTTTCAAATTTGGGGAACCCCAGACATAGACCTCTTTGCAAGTCTGTTGAATGCCAAATTTACCCGGTTCTGTTCCAGAATTCCAGCTCAGGGCTCTCATGCCAGGGATGCTTTCCTCCTTCATTGGGGTCAAGACTTCCTTTATGCCTTTCCACCCATTCCCCTAATTCCCCAAGCCCTGTTCAAACTTCAGAGAGACAGAGGGCGTATGATTCTCATAGCTCCACATTGGCCGCTGCAAGTGTGGTACCCTGTGCTTCTACATCTCTCTCAAGCTCCCTCCCTGGAGTTAGGATCTGTTCCAGATCTCCTGTCACAGGAGGACAGAAGGTTATGGCATCCCATTCTCCAGTCTCTGCATCTCAGAGCTTGGTTGCTGAAGGCCTAGATCTTCATGATCTTAACCTTCCTCAGCAAGTAAAGGATGTCCTTTATGCTTCCAGGAAGCCATCCACAAGACGCTCTTATGCTTTTAAGTGGAAGAGGTTTACCATATGGTGTTCGCAGAAGGGTCTTAACTCCCTTGTGATACCTCTGGAATCATTACTGGAGTATCTCCTTCATTTATCCAATGCAGGACTTAAGACTAACTCAGTAAGAGTCCATTTGAGTGCTATTGCTGCTTCTTTCAAGCCTCTAAATGGACAACCTATTTCCTCCCATCCTCTTATAGTAAGATTTATGAGAGGCCTTCTTCTAACATAGCCTCCCATTAGGCCACCACCTGTGGCATGGGACTTAAACCTGGTTCTTGGTCAGCTCATCAAGCCACCTTTCGAACCCTTAGCTACTACCTCATTGAAATTCCTTTCTTGGAAAGTTATCTTTCTCATTGCAATCACATCAGCACGTCGCATCAGTGAGTTGCAGTCACAAGTGGCTGATCCACCTTATACAAGGGTCCATCATGACAAGGTAGTCCTTAGGACTCATCCACACTTTATGCCAAAGGTGGTCTTGCCTTTTCATCTTAACCAAGCGGTCTACCTGCCTGTGTTCTTTCCAAGACCTCATGCATCAAATTCAGAAAGGAATCTTCATACTTTGGACTGTAAAAGAGCTTTAGCCTTTTACTTGCAAAGAACACAGCAACATAGAAAGTCCTCTCAACTCTTTGTTGTTTTTGATCCTTCTCATTTGGGACTTCCAGTCTCCAAGAGAACACTGTCCAGCTGGATTGCACAGTGTATTTTCTTTGCCTATCAGAGTAAGAATCTTACTCTGGAGAGCCATGTCACAGCTCACAATGTGAGAGCCATGGCAGCTTCAATGGCTCATCTGCACTCTGTGTCTATCGACGACATCGGTCGAGCAGCCACCTGGGCCTCGGTTCATACCTTCACAGCCCATTACTGCTTGGACAAGGACTCCCGCCGGGATGCCTTGTTTGGTCAGGCTGTTCTCCAACACCTGTTCCATACCTAATCCACTCCTACCCGCCATCCCTGGTTGGATGCCAGAGATCCATGGGGGGAAGTGGAGCCCTTTCACAGGGACACACAACTTCTGGGGTTTCTCCCTGGCATCTAAAGCTAGGGAGTCCCCATATGTGAAGACTACATTCCTGCTTGTTCCTGGAGATAGCATAGTTACTCACCTGTAACAGGTGATCTCCAGGAACAGCAGGAATTTAGTCTTCACAACCCACCCACCTCCCCTAGGAGTTGTATCTCTCTATCTCTTTCTCTTTCCCTCTCTCTCTCTTTGTTTCAGCTTTAAACTCAACTGGAGAGAGGCAGTTGAGAAAGGCGGGAAGGCAGCACGCAGGTGCTGTGGGATGCTCCCAAAAGCTTTCTAATTGGATGCTGAGGAGAGGTCCCGCGCAGGCTGCATTGGTACCGATGATACCCTATATGTGAAGACTAAATTCCTGCTGTTCCCGGAGATCACCTGCTACAGGTGAGTAACTATGCTTTATCTGCCGTCATGTTTCTATGAGATAGCTCAGAAGTCTCAAAGTTCAAGTGGCAGCCCTTGCGTGTACTTGGAATGTCCTTAGCAGCGCACTCTGATGTGACTTGCTCCTTCAGGAGGGTGAAGCAGATCCACCCTCCTGTGTATTCCATTTTTTCCCACAGTGGAGTCTCTTTCTATTGTTGAAGATTCCCCTTTGAAAAGCCTCTCAAGGATTTGACCTGGAAGGCTATTGCATTTGCCTGACGGGTGTCAGAGCTCCTGAGGGAGCCTTTCCTGGTCATCACGATAGTGTCTTTCTCCAAAGACCATGCTGTTTTCCTTTCATCTTAAGCAAATTTTGATCCTGTCTTTCTTCTTAGAGTAGAACCTTCCGATGGACGTTTTGCTGGATCTGTTGGATGTGAGGAGGGTTTTAATGACGACGACGATATTTTTATTAGTGAAGTATCTTGTGTTTACTAATTCTTTCCATTGATTGAGCCATCTCATTTCTCTGTTTAGTAGTCCCAGCAACTGCATTTAAATTACCTGCTAGAGGCTATTAGTTCAGCCTATCTTCTGTATGGGTTTAGAATTAGAGTTCATTCCCCTAGAGGAAAAGCCACCTCCTATGTGGAGTCCACCTTTAGTATCTGCAGGACAACTGCTATTCTATGAGCACGTTTGTGTAGCACTACAGGTTGCATGTGGGAGCTGGAGCAGATGGTGCATTTGGCTTAGTACCTTTGTCCCGAGTGGTGTCTTCCTACCATCCTAGATCCTGACTGCTGGGGTACATCCTACTCAGCTGGACTGGTCTAGCATAATTCAAGGAAGGGAAATTAATAGGTATGGAAAATGTTTCTGTATTTCTGCAAGTGAAGAAATCATTCTGGCAAATTGAGAGCGTAAGTGTATTAGTGGCAGAACCATTAAAAAGAACTCCTGTCTCTTCCTTTGTTGTCATATGATACGATGATCAGAAAACCAGCATTAAATATTACAGAATTCTTCTGAATATTTCAATAATGGTTTTATATAAGTATATATATAAGTATATTTTTTTTAACAGATCATCTGAATTAGAAAGACTTTCTCTCCAGAATGAAATCGGCACATCCAGTAATGTTAAAAACATTAACTTGTTGTCCCCATCGATGACACTTCGTGGGAGAATGAAGGAGAAAATAAGACGTTCTATGGATAATGCAGTAAGCATAAAACTTAAGCTTAATTTCACATCTGTCATTTGACTACCTGGTCTGCATCCCAAAATTGCTGATCTCTAATACAAACAGTAACATAATGAGGATTGTTGAAGTGAGAAAATATTTCTTTTTTTGTCTGCCCATTTAACTCTGTGTAAATATTCTGTCAAAGGCTCGGGAGGTGCTGATGCTTTTTTAAACTGTAATGCCTCCAAACAAACACGTGTATTTGACATCCTGAACAACCGTAAAGTCCATTTTATGTTAATTGTTTGTATTAGCCAAGTCATATTCTAAGCAAACACTGGTAACAGTTTTTCTCTGTGTCATAATACAGTTGTAATGGCATTTTATTTTACTTTACTTTATAATTTCCCCCCCAGCAGAATTTAACCCTTTAAATCAGATATCCGAGTGTGCCCTCAGTTCATGTAAGGTCTACTGGCCAGGGACACTTACGTTCCCACCCACCCTACCCCAGGGCTGCATTGCATATATAGTCGTCATATACATTGACATCTGTCCTTTTTAATTAGGCGTTACACCCACCTTTTCTCCTTCTCCTAGGACTGCTTAATCAGCATGTTGTGTATTCAGTGCAATAATTGTGGTGCTTTCATTCTGAGAAGAATCATTTGAAACCTAGAAATGTCTAGGGTTTAATATTTGTACAGACGAGGCTTCTGTTGCGAATTCTTTAATTTCTTTTTACTACAGAGATTAGCAGCCTACATTTTTAATCTCAACAAGTAGGGTGGCCTGCACAGAGCGGTGGTTACACCCTTAAACAAAGGCATGGGGAGGAGTGACCTGCAAGAAGCGGTAGGTGCACCTACTTTTGCCACTTTGCTGGGCAGGCTAGATGGATCATGCTGGTCTTTATCTGCCGTCATATACTATGTTACTATATGCCTCAAGTTAGTTGCTATGCATAAAGAATTGACTCTACTAAGGGAAGAACTAACTGCAGTGAAATGCACCTCTTCTAGGATACAACCGGAACTAAATCCACCACTGCTCCTACAAAGAATCAAACCTCGCAGGAATAAATGGATCATAGAGGGCTTTGGTAGGTTGCGATCTGTAATGCAGAGACACCCTATACATCAAGAGATATTCCTGCATAATGCCTTCTCTGCCTTAGATGATGAGGATGCCCAATCCGTGGAAACTGAAGGGCCCTTAAATGAGAGTCCATGCCCAATCTACTGATAATGCACCAAATATGAAGAAAAAATCACAAAACAGAAAACTACGACTACTTGGAGATTCCATCATCAGAGGCACCAACTTGGGAACACAGCTCAAAGGAGAGAAGATGGTCAAATGCCTCCCAGGCTCTTCAGCCAGCAGGAATACAAACCAAATAGTTGGTGTAGTTAGTACAGAAAGTGAGTACTCCAAAATTGATGTCGTCATCCACTTGGGTACAAACGGCCCGTCTAGAAACAGTGTCTCTGCAGTTCAAAGGGCCTTCCAGACTCTGGGAAAGAAACTCAAGCACATTAACACTGTAGCATTCTCAGAAGTTCTACCTGTTCTTGGTAGGGGACAGAAAGGCTGCATCGCATAAACAACTTTAATACATGGCTCCAGACCTGGTGCAAACAAGAAGGATTCAGATTTATAGGCAACTGGGGAAACAGATGGATCAACAAGAGGCTATACTGTGCTGATGGACTACATCTCTCCGTCACAGGGAAAAGGATCTTGAGTGAAAAATTCAGGCAGTATGTGGACAGGTATTTAAACGAGAGTAAGAGGGTGACGGATGAGGAAGGACAAGTTCAGGATGTCACTCCCGGCAAAAGCAGAATAACAATAGAAACAGCCACACTTTTAAATCACACATCAATGACATGTGGTTAGAATTGTGTAGAACAAAATCTGGAAAATACAGGCAAGCCATTTAACAAATGCTGGAAAGCAATGAGCACAAATTCTCGAAGCTTAGCCAACAAGGTTTCTGACCTGGAAGCCCTAATGGTGGAAATGGACTTGGACATTGTGGCCATTACAGAAACAAGGTTTAATGAATCATATGAATGGGATATAGCCATAGCTGGCTATAATCTATTCTGAAGAGATAGAAAAGGTGGAAAAGGAGGAGGAGCCCTATATGTCAAAAGCAATATTAAAGCTACTGAAATGCAGGGAATGTGGGGAAAAGAAGCGCTCTGGATTGTGTTGGAAAGAGGAGATGGCACTGTCATCCATACTGGTGTGGTCTACAGGCCTCCAACTCAAACTGAAGAAATAGATAGCGAATTGATTATAGATATTGCAAAGATAGCCATAAAGGGGGAAGTGATCATATTGGGTGACTTACACCAATCCACATTGTGTAGGTTAATTTCTTGTGAAAATCTGGAAAGGAGTAAAAAACTTGTGTATTTATTTTATTTATTTATTTATTTATTTATTTATTTTATTTTATTTAAGGTTTTTCTGTACCGCACTATTCAGCATCAGCACGGTTTACAATAAACAAGTTTGTACAATGAGGAACAGCCATACATTGAACTTACATAGAACAGGGAGTTTAAACATGGATAACAGGTGAACTTTATACATAGCAAACAAAGGGAGATTTAAACAAGGGTTACAGGTGAACTTTATACATTATATACACAGGGATTGCATCACATCTAAGTTTATGATACAGGCCCTAAGGGGGATAGATGGGGGAGGTGACGAGTTTTCATCGGAAATTGGTTAGACAGCGTTGGCTTGTTAGATTATAAGATCATGTGGTACTGTCTAGGTGATGCTGTCGGAGTTACCAAAGTGTTGTATAAATAATTGCAGTTTGAGGGCTTTTCTGAACTGGGGGAGGTTATTTATGCTGCGGATTTCTGTTGGGAGGGAGTTCCAGCAAGAAGGGGCGAATAAGGCAAAGGCACGCTTTCTAGTGGATTTGTTGCATTTTGTGATGGCTTTTGGAAGGAGGATGGTATTGCAGGATGTGGTTCTTCTTAATCTGTTTGGAGTAAGTTGGATCATATCTGACAATATATTTGCGGTGATACAGTTGACTGCTTTGAAGGTCAAAGTGAGGATCTTAAATGTGATCCTGTACTGGACGGGGAGCCAGTGCAAGCTCTTCAGGATAGAGGTGATATGTTCTCTGCGAGATGCGCCATAGAGGGTTCTTGCTGCGGTATTCATCGCAAGCTGTAAGGGGTTTATCGAGCTCTTTGGGAGTCCAAGTAGGATGGGGTTGGCGTAATCGAAGTGGGGCATGATTATGGCCTGGAAGACTGTTCTGAAGTCGTTTGGTTCAAGGGTGTTCTTTATGAGGCGTAGTGTCCGTAATTTGTGGTATATTGTTCTGATTGTATTGTCTATATGAGCATGCATGTCCAGGTGCTGGTCCAGTGTTACGCCTAAGTATTTGATCGTTGTCTTGGAGAGGAGTTCTGCGTTGTTCACTTTGATTAAAGATGGGGGAGTGAATGACTGGTTTCTTCCGATGAATAGAACTTCTGTCTTTTTCAGATTTATTCTGAGCATTTGGTTGTGTAGCCAATCTGTGACGGCATTGAAGCAAGAGGAGAGCTGGTCGAGATTTGGGTGATCTGTGTCTATTGGGGTGAACATTAGGACATCATCAGCATATACTAGGCAGTTGATGTTAAAGGACCGGATAAGATTGCAGATGGGCTGCATATAGATATTGAATAAAAGTGCTGAGAGGGATGAGCCCTGGGGAACGCCTTTTTCTAGTGGGAAAGGGTCCGATAAAGAGGATCCGGAGCGGACATGTTGCCATCTGTTATTCAGATATGAGGCGCACCAAGCTAGAGCGTTGCCACGAAGACCCTTCTCAGTGAGGCGTGATAGGAGTATCTTGTGGTCCACCGAGTCAAAGGCGGCTGCGATGTCCAGAAAGATAAGGGCAAAACCCTTCCTGATGTTATCGAGCCCAATGGTAAGGGAGTTGAATAATGTAGTCAGAAGGGTATCGACTCCATGGGACTCTCTGAATCCATGCTGGCAGTAATCAAGAGGCGCGTTGTTTTCAATGTGATGGGTTAGTTGCTGTTGGACTGTTTTTTCGATGATTTTAGCTAGAAGCGGGATGCTCGATATGGGCCTGTAAGAGTCCATCTTTGTGGGGTCGAGCTTTTTGTTCTTCAGTAGGGGTCTTATTGAAGTTTGCTTCAGGTTCTGTGGGAAAATCCCCGAAGTGAAGGATGATCCTATTAGTTTGGCGAGGAAAGGGCTGAGGTCTGATTTTAGCGCTTTTATCCATTGTGCCGGGCATGGGTCGCTCGGAGCTGTGGTGGTATTGATGCATGTGATGGTATCTTGGATCTCCCTTGCTGTTGGGGGGGAGAAGGAGTTAAGAATGTGGTGGTTATCTGCTGTCTCATTTAGAGGGAGGGAGTCGGGAGGTAGCGGGCTTGTATGTTTCAGAGGGTGGTGATTTGCAGGAGCAATGTGTTGGCTTGTCTTTGAGCGAAGGTAGTCCGCATATTCCTGAGCGTCAGGTAGATTTGTTTGGTTGGAGGTGGGCTCCTTAGCCAGATTTTTGACCAGATTGAATAGCTCACGTGGTTTGTTTATGGCTCTCAGTAGGACGTCTGAATGGTATTGTTTCATTCTTGATGATACTGCTGTTCTATGGTCGTCAAGGATGGTGTTATAGGCTTCATGGCTCTCGGTTGTCCTTGATCTGCGCCATCGTTTTTCGAGTTGACGTAACCGCCGGAGGGATGCTGTTAGTTCAGGTGAATACCAAGGTGCTTTTTTCTTACCTCTGAGGTTTTTCTTGGTAGTTGGGGCGTCTATTACTGCGTTGAGGGACTTGTTCCATAATGTTAACATGTCGTCTAGGTTGAGTTCAGGTGTTTCCAGGAGAGGGTGTATTCTCCCAATGATCTCCTGCTCATTGAATGGGAGATAACGTTTCCGAGTAGTGATGGTATTGTCAATTGTGGTGGGGAGGTAGTTAGATCCGCGAAGGGAAGGCAGTGAGAATCTCACAAGACTGTGGTCAGACCATGGTACTGGGCTCAGTGAGAGATTGAATTTGTGAAAGGGATAGTTGTCTATTTGAGGTGCAAATACCAAGTCGAGGGTGTTTCCCTTAATATGAGTGGGGGAGTTAACTAGTTGGGTGTATCCTAATGCTTTGAGGGCATCAAGGAAGGCATTAGCTTGTGTGTCTTGCAGTACAGGGAGGTTAAAGTCTCCTAACACCCAGTTTGCTGTACGGGGATTGCTGGGGTTGCATGCAAGGTCAACAATCACTGAAAGGTCATCAGCTATTGGGGAGGGTGCTCTATATATCAGGTTGATGGTGTGTTTCTTATTTGCTATGGATAAATAATCAAGGTGAGTGGAACTGTTAGAGGAGATAGGCTGGAATTGTAGGCTTTCCTTAGAGAGGATGATTACTCCACCTCCAGTTCGGTCTGTCCTATGACAGGAGTGTATGGCAAAATAGGGAGGGACATGTTGGTGGAGGAGGACAGAGTCTGAGGTAGACATCCACGTCTCTGTGATGCATAGGATGTCGAGATCGTGGTCTGCTAGCATGGCGGTAATGGCAGGCCATTTCTTGCGGATGGAGCGGGCGTTAATGAGTGCGCACTTCAGGTTATGGGGGGGACGACTCAGATTTGGGTGGGAGGGACTGTTGGATGGATATGTAGAGAAGGTGGGAGTGTAGTGGTTGCCCATGTCTTTGAGGTTGTATGTTTGGAGGTGTGTGATGTCTCTTCCATGCATTATGTATAACAGGGATAGAGTTATAGGTGAGGGCTTGAGAGTGGTGAATGAGGGTGAAAATTATGCAGTAAGCTGCAAGGATATGTAGTGAAGTTAATGCTATGGGTGAAATCATGGTGTGAGTGTGAAAACAGATACAGCTAGATAGAACAGAAACAAGTTGCAATGTAATTGTATTTAATGCCCTTAGTAAAAGTTACTGGTAACAGTATAGGACTTAAGTAGCAGTCTGGCAAGTGGCGATAATAAAATAACACTGGAAAGGCTGTTGGTAACAAAATAGTAGTTAGCTATAAAGCAGGCTACTGACCATAGTATTAAAGCAGCTGACGAAAGTATAACAGCAACAGTGTAGAAAATAAGTATCAGTTAGGCTATTGACAAAATATAATTGCAATATAGGTACTGGTAGCAAGACAAAGGTGGTTATTAAAGCTACAGGCAGTAGTGTAATGACAATGTAGCAGTGCTGTTGCGGGGTTATACTTGCACGGAAAGCATCATCTGGGCAGCTCTATGGGTTCAGGTCTTTGCGGCGCGTTGAATAGTTGCTGGTGCTTTGTTTTCGTCTTTTTCTGATACGGACGGCTGGCTCTGTTCTGGGTGAGAGTTCTGCCTTTATTTGTAGAATTGCTGAGGTGCCACTGCCTAAGGGCCACGCCAAAGGGCCCTCTGGCGAGGCCCTCAGGCGCGGGCACGCCTGCCGGCGCGCTGAAAATTTAAAGCCCCTGCTGCACGTGGCTGCCCCGACTGGGCAGGGTTAGATGGCCGCAGCTCCTCCGGTGCAGGAGGCTCGATCCTCCGAAGAGGAGAGCTGATGATGGTGCCGGGGGAGTCTGTGAGATGAGCGCCTGCCGGCGCGCTGAAAATTTAAAGCCCCTGCTGCACGTGGCTGCCCCGACTGGGCAGGGTTAGATGGCCGCAGCTCCTCCGGTGCAGGAGGCTCGATCCTCCGAAGAGGAGAGCTGATGATGGTGCCGGGGGAGTCTGTGAGATGAGCGCCTGCCGGCGCGCTGAAAATTTAAAGCCCCTGCTGCACGTGGCTGCCCCGACTGGGCAGGGTTAGATGGCCGCAGCTCCTCCGGTGCAGGAGGCTCGATCCTCCGAAGAGGAGAGCTGATGATGGTGCCGGGGGAGTCTGTGAGATGAGCGCCTGCCGGCGCGCTGAAAATTTAAAGCCCCTGCTGCACGTGGCTGCCCCGACTGGGCAGGGTTAGATGGCCGCAGCTCCTCCGGTGCATGAGGCTCGATCCTCCGAAGAGGAGAGCTGATGATGGTGCCGGGGGAGTCTGTGAGATGAGCGCCTGCCGGCGCGCTGAAAATTTAAAGCCCCTGCTGCACGTGGCTGCCCCGACTGGGCAGGGTTAGATGGCCGCAGCTCCTCCGGTGCAGGAGGCTCGATCCTCCGAAGAGGAGAGCTGATGATGGTGCCGGGGGAGTCTGTGAGATGAGCGCCTTCCAAGAGGCGTTACTTAGACAAATGTTGATGGAACTGACCAGGGAAAGCTCGATGCTGGATTTAGTGCTCACCAACAGAAATAGCGTGTCGAATGTTTGCGTTGGTGCCCCTGTGAGCAGCAGCAATCATCACGCGGTGTGGTTTGAGATAAAAGCCAAGGTGCAGTCCAGTCATAGCAAGCTCAAAGTCCTAGACTTCAAAAACACTGAATTCAGTAAAATGGCCTAGTACCTGAAGGAGGAGTTGGCAAGGTGAGAGGGGATATGGGAAGTGGAATTGCAATGGGCTAAACTAAAGTTGGCAATAAAAGGGGCAACAGACAAATATGTAAGGAAAGTAAATAAAAACAAGAGGAGAAGGAACCTATTTGGTCCTTCAAAGATGTGGCTGCTCAAAAAAAGGCAAAAACCACAGCTTTCACAAAATTCAAAAGCTCGCAAACAGCAACACAGAAAGGAATACAGGATCGAACTAAAAGAGACAAAAAGAGAAATAAGGAAAGCAAAATCAAAGGCAGAGGAAAAGATGGCTAAAGATGTGAAGTGTGGTGACAAATCTTTCTTCAGGTATATTTGGGAGAGGCGGAAAATCAGAGGTGGAAGTGCAGGACTCAGAAGTGCTGGGAACGGACTCGTGGAAAGTGACATTGAAAAAGTGAAATTGCTAAACAAATACTTCTGCTCTATTTTTACTAAAGAAAATTCTGGAGGACTACCTGTGACTCCAAAATATAAAAATGAGAATGGAGTAGATACCACACCATTCACAGAAGATGATGTGTTAGAACAGCTTGCCAAACTGAAAGTGGACAAGGCCATGGGAACGGATAGGTTTCATTCCAGGATGCTGAAAGAGCTCAGAGAGGTTCTTGCAGGGCCATGTAAAGGATGTTTTTAACAGATCCTTGGAGGCAGGAGAAGTTCCTCAGTACTGGAGAGGGACTGATGCGGTAACAGGGAAGAAGTAACAAACTACAGGCCGGTAAACCTTATCTTGGTGGCGGGAAAAGTAATGGGAGGCACCCCTGAAAGAGTGAATAATGGACTTTCTCAAAACCAACAGGTTGCATGATCCGAGGCAACATGGTTTTACCAAAGAACAATCTTGCCAAACAAATCTGAGTTCTTTGACTGGGTGACCAGAGAACTAGATTAGGGGCATGGATTTCAGCAAAGCCTTTGTTACTGTTCCTCATAGGAGACTTATCAATAAACTAAATAGCTTGGGGATGGGTCCCAAAGTGGTGAACTGGATCAGAAAGTGGTTGACTGACAGGTGATGGTAAACGGAACTCACTCAGATGAAAGGAGGGTGATTAGCGGTGTGCCACAGGGTTTGGTCCTGGGACCGGTACTGTTCCAATGTATTTGTGAGTGATATTGCTGAAGGGCTGAATGAAAAATTCTGTCTTTTTGCAAATGAGACAAAACTTTGCAACAGAATGGACTCCCCCGAGGGAGTGGAAAACATGAGGAAAGATCTACAAAATCTGGAACAATGTGGTCTAATGCTTGGCAGTTAAGATTTAATGCGAAGAAGTGCAGTGTCATGCACTTATTTATTTATCATTTGTTTACCACTACTTCCAGCGATCAGAAGCGGATAACTTAAACGTAAATATAACTATGGTTACAACTAAAGTGAAACAAACTTATAATTGATTGCCAGGTGATAATCATTAGATAACAGGTGATTAAAGTAAAGGGATAACATATATATACAATTTTAAAAGGGATAATATATATACAATATTGGGTCGTACATATATATCATGTATGATAATATAATACAAGTTTACATGAAAAAGTCGTGGCTGTGCTTATGTTGGTTCCTAAGAGAGATTGATTCATGCTAGCAATTAGGAGTGTTCATTATGTTTATGTTGGATCGTATGCTTCATTGAAGAGGTGTGTTTTTAGCTTTTTTCTAAAGTCTTTTAGGTCTTCAACTGATCTCAGTTCTGCTGATAGTTGATTCCATAAAGTCGGTGCTGTATAAGTGAAGGCTCTTTTACTTGTGCAGGCTTTGGCTGATCTGATACTGTTTCTATACATAGGGTGTTTATATTGCAGATTCTTCTGTTTCTGGAAAGGGGTTGAGTGTTTATGAGGTTGTTTAGATATGATGGTGCTATGTTGTGTATGAGTTTGAATGTTGTAACTAGTAGTTTGTATTTTAGGCGGGGGGTTATGGGCAGCCATTGTAGGTCAGCTAATATTGGTGTGATGTGTTCAGTGATTTTCTTCTTCATGATCACTCTGGCGGAGACATTTTGAGCCATTAGAAGGATCTTTAGGGGTTTTTTAGGTAGTCCTTGAAGGATGGAGTTGCAGTAATCGAAGTGTGGGATGAGTAGGGTTTGTGCAACGGTTCTGAAGTCTGAATGATCAAGGATGTTGCGTAGGGGTTGAATGACCTTTATTTTGTGGAAAATTGCTCTGTTGGTTAATCGGAGGTGTTTTTCCATTTTTAGATTTGTGTCAAGGGTTACTCCTAGATATTTTATTTCTTCTTTTAGGAAGCAGACATCTAAGGGAAATGTACGCGATAGGGGGTGAGAGGTTGGTGTGCACGGACAAGGAGAAGGACCTTGGTGTGATTATTTCTGAGGATCTCAAGGTGGTGAAACAGTGCGACAGGGCGGTGGCAAAAGCTAGGAGGATGCTGGGTTGCATACATAAGAGAAATTACCAGCAGAAAGGAAGAGGTACTAATGCCACTGTACAAGTCGCTGGTGAGGCCTCACTTGGAATACTGTGTTCAGTTTTGGAGACCATACCTCACAAAGGATATAAAAACATTGGAAACGGTTCAGAGAAAGGCGACCAAAATGATTTGGAGCCTACGTCAGAAGACTTATGAGAAGAGACTTGAAGACCTAAATATGTACACTGCAGGAGAGGAGGGACAGGGGAGATATGATTCAGACTTTTTAAATACTTAAAAAGTATTAATGAACAAACAAACCTTTTCCAAAGACGGGGAAGCTGTAAAACTAGAGGGCATGATATGAAGCTGCAAAGGGGGTAAATTGAAAGGCAATATCAGGAAATACTTGGAAGGGTGGTGGATGCTTGGAATGCTTTCCGATGAAAGTGGTGGGGGCAGATACAGTGAAAGAATTTAAATTGGCATGGGACAGACACAGTGGATCCCTTTATAACAGGATAATATCAAAATAAACTTAACTATCTCTTATATCTCAACAAAGAGGTAACCTATACGGAGCAGCAGGTGCATTACACCCCTAAAGAAAGGCATGGGGAAGGTTGCCTTGCATGGAGCGGCAGGTACACCTACTCTTGCCACCTTGCTGGGCAGACAATATGTACTATATTGGTCTTTATCTGCTGTCATATACTATGTTACTATAACCCAATTATAATCCCGTCCAACTTCCCCTTTCCCTAACATACACCTGACACATACTTTAGAATGTACAGCCACCATCATCACTAAAATCAACCAGCCTAGTGCATTTCACCAGTAGTATAAAATATTTAAATTACTAATTTAATAGCATACTTCTCTGTGTAGTGGGACGTTACAGTAGGGTTCCTAATTTTTTTTGAAATGTCCTCCCATCTACTTGGCTTTGCTTCATTTGCATCTATCTTTTCCATATCATCAAAATAAATAGCTGAATTCACTGCTGCATTACAGTGTTTGTCTCTGGCAGCTTCCAGTTAATCAAAATGCATTTGAGACCAAGAAGGAAAGCCTTCCTGAGAAAAGTCTCTGTTTTGCTCAAAGGAGGGAATCCTGCAAATTCCTCCAAAGAGCAAAGCTATTGGCAGTTTCCTTATCATTCCTCCTTTCCATCTCAGGCACGTGGGTTGTCTCCCTCCATCAGCACCTGGGGACTGAGCATGTCAGAAGTTTTGATGTCACAGTAGAAGAGTCCTCTTGGACTGCTTCCACATCCAGTAAACTCAGTCCCCAGCAGCTGGTGAAGAGCTCCCGTCTTGGACTACACTGACAAAAAGATGTTGCTGAGATAGAAGACTTATTCCTTGAACTGATTGTGTGAGGTGTTTGACTTCTTTTCCAGCCGGCTTTTCTTGTACGCAAAAAAAAAGACAACTAAAGTAGAAGAGAAAGAAGTCATATAGGCAAAGATTATTTGTTTTAATTGAGCAGCACTGGAGTGAGCTTAGGTGCAGTCAGAACCGAGGTCGTGCAGTCAGCCAGGTTCGCCTGGGGTGTAAACCTGATGGTCCAGGTTCCTCCCCCTCTCCCTCACAGTCTAGTATTGCTGATGGCAGTATTTCAGACTGAGCTGGCTTTATTACGGCTGACTTTGGGTTTAAAAAAAAAAAGAGTTCAGAGATTCCGTTGAAAAAACAGCTCCCGGTGAGTCATTTACTACAGCCACAGCAGTTCGTGCGGCTCTGAGGAAGTTGCGACGCTTCAAGCTACTGCCTTAACAATGAGTTCCTTATCGTTCCTCCAGTTGAGTCCTCTACCTCTGGGTTGTCAACATCCTCCTGCAGCTTGGAGACTGGGCATGTCAAAATTGTGACATCACTGGATATACTCTGCTGACCTCTCCCAACAGCCCGAGTGTTTCCAGTCTCCATGCAGTAGGAGGACGTGTGAGCCTAAGTGTGGGCTCACTTGAGGGCTGTTAAGGAACTGTTAGAGTAGCTTTAATTGTCTTTGGTTTTGTTTTTGTGGTGTTTTGATTTCACCCTGAGTCTGTCTTTAAAAAAAAAAAAAGGAATATTTCAGTTGAAAGAGGCATTTCTACTTGCACCTGCCCCTCTGTGCCTTCTTTGTTGGCTGTGCTTATTTTATCGGTGTGCACTGGGTCAAATCTCTCCTCCCTGCCTGTCCGGAGGAGAGCTCGCCGGTAAGCAGTCCCCCCACCCCCCCCAGGCAGTCTTCCTCAGAGGCATTAGACCTGCGGGGCGGAGAACGGACGGAGCTGGATCAGCTTGCAGCGGTTGCGCAGGCGGGAGGCGCTCTATCGGGCTGGAAGGCTGAACACACTCGGGTAACCGCGCTTAGCGGCGGGCGCTGAGGGAGAGGGTCGGTTTTGCCTGAAACCCTCATGGCTGGCTTGGGAGCGGGGTTGGTGCCATTTTCACAGGCGAGCTGAGCGGTGGCCATTTTGAAGCCGCGTGTGCATGGCGTGTCTGGCGCTTGCGGCGGCAGATTCGAGGCATCAAGTTGCAGGCTCGGAGACAGCAATAAGCCAGGGGGGCTTATGAGGTTTAGCTTTCTAGTAGTTATTTTTTAGTTTCTTTTGGGGTTTTAGAGCTCTGGTGTTTTGCGGGGTAGGCCTGGGGGGGATTGCCCTTAGGTGAGCAGTGTTAGAGCATCTTTGGTTTTAAAGGAGAGATTAGGTTCTCTGGACATTTTGTTCTTTATTTCGTCGTGTTTAAAAAACAAAAAAACAAAACAAAACACAAAAAACAAAAAGAAGATAAATATATACAGCCAGTGCCCGGCTATGTCTGCGCGCCCGCAGTGTGTCATCTGCGGCACTCGCAGGGGTACAGCCGCAGACTCTGGGATCTGTCGGGGTTGCGCCCTAATGTCTACAAGTGTAGCACATCAGATGGAAGTAAAAGTTGTGCAGGAGTCACAGGAGCCCATCCCTGGGGCCGAGCTCATGTCCCTGATGGCCACGGCGCCGGGAGCCAACCAGGAGGCGGTTGCTGGCACGTCCGGAGGGCCCTCAGCTTTGGGAGCGGGGTCCCAGTTAGGGGACTTTTGTCCAGACTTTGTGTTGCTTATGCATCAAGCTTTTTGCCTGCGGCAGCAGGGAAAGCTCCCTGATGGGGCAATGGTTAGCCAGGGGCAACTTCCTGTGGTAGGCAGCGCAGGCGGTTGGACCCAGAGAGCCCCTAAGAGGCCCAGAACAAGCTAGCTCTCGATTGTGGAGGCCAGAGGCAGAGGACGCCGATGGTGAGCGCGAAGACGGCATGGAGGAGTTGGAAGAAGGTGAGATACAGGAGCCGGAGGATCAGGCAAAGATTATTCGGGTATTCCGGAGAGAAGAGCTTTGAGCGCTTATCACGGACTCCCTTCAAACTCTCAACCTGGCTATGTCACAGCGAGATGACGAGGATGAAAGAGGGGAAGATCCTATCATTCAGGCGGTGAGGCAGGCGCAGGTGGTGGTCCCGGTTCACCAGGTGGTGGACAGAATGATCCAGGAGGAGTGGGATCAGCCAGAGGCTGGTCTCGGAGGAATTAGGACTATGAACAGACTTTATCCCTTGGCAGAGGTGGTCAGGGAGAAACTCAGATCTCCTCGGGTCGACGCGGCTGTGGCAGTGGTCACTAAAAAGACCACTATCCCAGTGGAAGGTAGCACAGCTCTAAAGGATGCGCAGGATAGGAAGGTAGAGGGCTTGTTGAAACAAGACTTTGAAGCGGACGCTCTCTCCCTGCAGGCTTCCATTTGCGGGGCCTGGGTGGCGAGGGCGTGTCTCAGGTGGACCCAGGGCTTACGACAATCCCCGCGTTTGGAGCAGGAGGAGGTGCGTGAGCTGGATCGGCTTGAGTCAGGGACAGCATATTTGGCGGATATGCATTATGACTTAATTAGGGCGCTGGCCAATAGTACGGTGTCCGTGGTGGCTGCGCGGTGGTCTGTCTGGTTGAGGAATTGGGTGGCCGATGGTTCTTCCAAGTCACGACTCGGGAAGCTGCCATTCAAGGGGAAGTTGCTGTTTGGTGAAGATTTGGACAAACTGGTCAAGGATCTCGGAGTCCAAGGGGGGAGACTTCCGGAGGATAAGCCCAAGCAGGGGAAGCTTTCAAGGCTCTAGATGCTCATTTCGGGATTTCCGAAGGTTCCGTGCATCTCAGCTGGGCAGTTTCCAAAGAGGAAGATTTTCTTCCAGAGCCCAGGGGTTTCGTGGCTTCCACGTGGCAAATAGGGGCTTTGCAGCCACGTCCTTGGCGGCAGGCCGAAAAACAATGAAATGAGGTGGGTCCCGGCGGGGAGTCTACCGATAGGCGGGCGGCTACGGGAATTCCTCCCCGCTTGGACCCAAATAACCACCGACCAATGGGTGCTGGAGATCATTTGCGAAGGTTACGTGATGGAATTGGCAAGACCCTACAAGATTCTTTTGTGATGTCACCCTGCAGGGGTCAACAGCGAACCCGGGCGGTGCAGGAGACTTTAGATCGTCTTTTGCAGTTGGGAGCGGTCGTACCAGTGCCGTTAGAAGATTACGGCACGGGTCGATACTCCATTTATTTTGTGGTGCCAAAGAAGGATGGGGCTCTGCGTCCTATCTTGGACCTGAAGGGAGTAAACCGGTGTCTTCGGGTACCCCACTTCAGGATGGGAACGCTGCGTTCCATCATTGTAGCAGTGCAGCAGGGGGGAGTACTTGACTTCCCTCGATCTTACGGAGGCGTACCTGCACATTCCGATCAGGGCGGCCCATCAAAGGTTTCTGTGATTCGCGCTGCCCTGGGGTCATGATAAATTCCAGGCCTTGCTGTTCGGTCTGGTGACAGCTCCGCGGAGTTCACCAAAGTTATGGTGGTGGTAGCGGCAGCGCTTCGAAGACAGGGGGTTTTGGTTCATCCTTATCTCAACGATTAGTTAATTCGAGCCAGGTCCAAGGCCGAGCGCATCCGGGCGACAGAAAAGGTAGTGAAGTTGTTGCAAAGTCTCGGATGGGTAGTCAACCCGACCAAGAGCCGCTTAGTCCCTGCCCGGGATCTTCAGTATCTGGGTGTCCGTTTCAACACGCAGAAAGGAGCGGTGTTTCTTCTGGACAGGCGAGTTCAGGTCCTTCGTCAGCTGATTCGCCAGTTCCAGGCTGCTCCGGCCCCCACAGCATGGAGGCGGTGCCTTGGGCCAGATTTCATATGCGTCCGCTGCAGAAGGCGTTGCTCTGCCGGTGGTCACACCAGAAGGATTCGTTGCACAAGCACCTGCCCTGCCCAATCAAGGTCAGGCAGGCCTTATCGGCCGGAATGCCTCTGGAGCAGCCAGAGTGGCTTCCGCTACTGACAGACGTGAGTCTCGCGGGATGGGGAGCACATTGCGAAGGTCGGTTCGCGCAAGGAACGTGGTCAGTGCAAGAAAGTGCGTGGTCGATCAACCGGCTAGAGTTAAGAGCGGTGTCCCTAGCGTTGCAACGGTTCGAGGATACGGTGATGGGCCGAGCGGTCCGCCTGCTATCGGACAATGCAGCAACAGTGGCGTACATCAATCGGCAGGGCGGCACAGGAAGTGCTGCCATGGAAGAGGAAGCAGACGCACTGTTTGCTTGGGTGGAGCGTCGGTTGACGTCGATCTCGGCAGCACACATTGCAGGGAAGGGGAACGTGGCGGCGGACTTTCTCAGCAGGGTCCGGGTGGATGCTGGGGAATGGGAGCTACATCCGGACGTGTTCGCGCAAATAGTCCTCAAGTGGGATCAGCCAGTAATGGACTTAATGTCGACCTTCCGGTCAGCGAAGGCAAGTCGTTTCTAAAGCAGGAGACGCGAAAGGATGTAGGAAGGGATCGATGCCCTGATGCAGCCCTGGCCAGCGAAGGGTCTTCTCTATGTCTTTCCTCCGTGGGCACTCATAGGCCGCGTGATTCAGCGTATCGAGGTTCACCGGGGCAGGGTATTGCTGGTGGCTCTGGACTGGCCGAGGCGGCTGTGGTACGCCGACCTCGTTCGGCTGCTCGACGGAGATCCCTGGAGGTTACCGGTGACTGTGGATCTGTTGGTTCAAGGGCTGTTGCATAGGCCGCAGGTGGATTGGTTCTCGCTTACGGTTTGTCCATTGAAACGGCAAGACTAGCGAAGAAAGGTTATTCTGCGGCGGTGGTGACTGCCTTGCTCGCAGCGTGGAAGCGGTCCATGTCTCTGGCTTATGTCCGAATTTGTCGTATATTTGAGGATTGGTGCTCGCAGCGGCGAGTGAAGGCGAATACGGTTTCCATTCCCTGTGTCTTGAGTTTTCTGCAAGATGGGTTTGATAAAGGGCTGGCAGCCAGCTCCTTGAGGGTGCAGCTGGCAGCGCTCTCCTGTTACAGAGGCAAAGTGCAGGGGGTTGCACTTGAAGCCCATCCGGATGTATTGCGTTTTTTGAAGGCTGTAGCCAGGCTGCGGCCCGCGCGGAGAATTTTGGTTCCGCCCTGGGACCTCAATTTGGTCTTAGGAGCGTTAGCCAAAGCTCCCTTTGAGCCGCTACACCAGGCGTCAGTTAAGGGTTTGACATTAAAGACAGTTTTTCTGGTGGCTATTTGTTCAGCGCGTCACATTTCAGAGCTGCAAGCGTTGTCCTGTAGAGAGCCGTTTTTGTCCTTTTCAAGAGAGAAAGCGGTGTTGCGTCCGGTGCCCTCCTTTCTGTCAAAGGTAGTGTCACCCTCTCACCTGAATCAAGCCGTGTCTCTTCCAGTGCTAGGGTCACCGGAGGGCAGCGAGTCTGATCGTGCGTTACGTCGTCTGGACATTAAGCGGGCTCTGCAACAATACTTGAAGGTGTCCGAGAATTTCCGTAAGTCGGACCGTCTATTCGTGGTGTTCGGAGGTATCCGTAAAGGTGAGGCAGCGGCGAAGGCTTCTATTGCCAGGCGGATTAGAGAGGTGATTGCATCGGCGTACCTGTTACAGGGGCGCTTGGTTCCAACGGGGATTACAGCTCATTCTACCAGGGCGCAAGCTGCTTCCTGGGCGGAACATAGTCTGGTCCCTCCGAGAGAGATCTGTAGGGTGGCTACGTGGTCGTCCCTTCATACTTTCAGTAAACACTACCGTCTGGACGTTTTGGCGGCGAAGGACGCCTCTTTCGGTTTGGCCGTTTTAAAGGCTGGCAGGAGAGGTCCCCCCCAATGAACACTGCTCTGGTACTGCCCAGAGGTAGAGGACTGAACTGGAGGAACGATAATGAAATGATAATTACACTTACCTGGTAATTGTAGTTCCTTGAGTGACGACAGTTCAGTCCTCATTTCCGCCCAGGGTGGTTCGTTGGCAAGGGATAGTCTGGCGGAGGAATGGTAGCACTACCGGTAGGTATGAGTTTTCAAGGTTTATTAATGCTTCTCATGCTTACTGTACTGTTTCTTTCTCTGACATCCTTTCTGCTTGTTGTCTAAGGTGAAAGGGTCGGGTGTAAGAAGAAGAGCCTTGCTAATTTCAAGGTCCAATTTAAAAAAAAAAAAGTTAGTTGTATCGTTTGCATTGTACGTTCAGGGTTCGGAATAAATTAGAATTTATAGCTAGCTAATTATTTGTTATTCTTTTGAGTGTGCTTTGTCAATAGTTCACTGGGGCTGTTGGGAGAGGTCAGCAGAGTATATACAGTGATGTCACAATTTTAACATGCCCAGTCTCCAAGCTGCAGGAGGACGTTGACAACCCAGGGGTAGAGGACTGAACTGTTGTCACTCAAGGAACTACAATTACCAGGTAAGTGTAATTATCATTTTTTCTTACTTTGCTTTAGTCGGCTGTTTCTGAGATAGAGCATTGCTGTCAAAGAAGCAAGCGTGTGTGGTGTGTGACAGTTGCAGGCGCCCTCTCTTGGCAGGAGGGGGGGTGTCTTTGCTGTTCGTGTCAGAAAGAAGGCATGGCGGCTGAAATAGAGAGGAGAGACTAGAGGAGCTATGGAGACCCTTGGGAGAGCACAGATTCAGGCGGTAAAATCTTCAGGCCCCGTTGCCTGCTGCAGTTTTGGAGGGAACAGTGGCTATTTTGCCTTCCACTTCTAGTCCTCCCTCAGCTTCAGGACAGTCGGCGGGGGCTGGAGGAGCTAGTGATTTAGCAAGTTCTGAGCCTCCTCTAATGGGTTTTTCCCCAGATTTTATCTTGCTGATGCATCAGACGTATTGAGACAATGTCTGCAGGGCTTGGCTGTGGTGCAGGGGTGTATGATTCCAGCACAGTCTGCTGACTCAACTCCCATTCTCCCCATTGGGGGTCAAGTTGACTGTTCGGCCAGCTTAAGAGTAGGCATTTGGATCCTATATTGTGGGAAGACCAGGGATCTCACCATTCAGAGGCTTTGAAGGATCTGGGAGAGGGTCCTTCTGTTCTCTGGGAAGATACCATTGCTCAGGAATTAGAGGGAGAGATACCACCTGGGGAGGACATGAATGTAGTCAGGGCATTTGGAAGGAAGAGTTGACATCCCTAATCTCGCATTCTCCAGGATCAAGCAGGAAGTCAGTCCTCACATATGGGTGACGTCGGCGCCGACGGAGCCCTCGCGGAGCAATTTTCCCCAGCTGTCAAAGAAAGCCTTTGGGAATTGCAGCGCGCATGCGCGGTCCCCTTCCCGCCCAAGGGTGCCATCTTAGCCAGTCTTCTTTTTTCCGCGGAGCCCTACAGACGTGGTCTTACAGTCCCCGCAGAAAAGTTGATTTTCTTCATTTATTTTCCATTTTTTCTTCGGTTCGACGCCGGTCTCTTTCCTGCCCGGACTTGCGACGCCGTTGCGAGTCCTTCTCTTATTTTTCGGTTTTTCTGATTTTTCTTGTCAGTTTCGTTTTCGGTTTTTCGCTGGCAGCCCGGTCCTTTGACCTTGCAGGGGCCCTTTTTCCCCCGATGGCTGCCAGTGGCTTCAAAAGGTGTGTTCAGTGTGACAGAAACATGTCTCTCACTGACACACATGATCATTGCCTCCGCTGCCTCGGCCCAGATCACGAGGAACTGATCTGTGGGGCCTGCAGCAAAATGTCCTCCAAAGCCTTACGGAGTCGGCGGCATCAGCGGGAAAGAATCTTCACAGATCCCACCCGTACCCGGACCTCGTCGGAGGCCTCGGCGTCCAGAGGCTCCAGCTCTGAGCATCGCCGGAGTTCCTCCGACAGAGGTTCTCCCTCGGGGGATCATCATCGGAAGACGAAACCCGCGAGGACGGCGTCGGTGGACGCTCCTGGTTCCGCGAGGGCCAGTTCGCATAGCCCCGATAGCCGTCCCGGGTCTTTGGAGCAGGATCGTCTCACGAAGTGACCTCGTCTGGAATCGGAATCGCCTGCTTGGGTAAGTCCTGTAGTCCTCGTGGACTCGCCTCCGAGGGGTCCGACGTCGGGCCCGACGCCGTCGGGGCCCGAGTCAGGGGCTGCTGGGTCACCTGAGGTCGGACTCAGGTTGACGGCCTTTGGAGAGCAGCCTGGCTGCCTTCATGGACCAGCAGCAGGCACTGATCGCTAGCCTCGCTGGCGCCTCTGCCCTGACCGCCGGGACGTCGACGTCTAAGTCGGCCCCGGAGACCGAGCCGATCCTCGAGTCCATGCGGGCTCGAGTCGATCCTCGGTCGAGGTCTCCCTCGGCCTCCCGTTTGGGACCGAGGTCGTCGACGCCGACTCCCTCGGCGTCGGGGCGGCCGACGCCTACGCCCACCCGACCCGACCTGACCCCACTGATTCCTCCTCGGAGTCGGCCTGGGAATCTGAAGAGGAAGAGTCACCTGATTCCTTTCGGACTCGGTGTGTCCCCTCGGACTCCCCTGAGTCCGAACCTCGGAAACAGTCCCCCCCGGAGGATGCCCGGTTCTCGGACTTCGTCAGGGATATGGCCAAGGCTTTGGCCTACCCTGCGGATCCCGAGGAGGAGCCTCGAGCCGAAGAGCTCGACGCCCTCCAGTATGACTCTCCAGCGAAGGAGCACTTTACTGTACCGGTTCCTCCCATGCTGGAACGACTACTCTTCCGCATGTGGGAGAGTCCGGCATCGTCGCCGGTATTAAGCAAGTGGGTCGATTCCATCTATCGAGTCCGCAAGAGCCCTGGCTTCCAGAAAGCACAGCTACCGCACCATTCCATGGTGGTGGAATCGGCCATGCATAGGCTCAAGAGCCAGAAGATGCACTCCTCGGTACCTCCCGGCAGGGAGGCCCGCAACCTGGATGGCCTCGGTAAGAAGTGTTTCCAAGGCTCTATGCTTGCTTGTCGGGTCCAGACCTACCAGCTCTACATGGGCATGTACCTTAGAGACCTGGCTAAGGAGATAGCCGGATTCTCTGCTGGACTTTCCGAGGAACCTTTGCGGAGGTTCCTAGCCTTGTCCACTGGAATTCGAGATTGCTCCAAGTTCATTTCTCGAGCAGCCTATGATGGCTTTGAAGCATCGGCTCGAGTGGCCGCAGCCGGCATCGGTGCCCGCCGACAGGCTTGGCTTCAGTCGTCTGACCTTGAACCCTGGGTGCAGGACAAGTTGGTCGATGTCCCCTGCCGAGGTGAGAACCTATTTGGCAAGCCCATGGCTGAGAAGGCTGCGCAAATCGAGACGGAAACTCTCACCAGAACAAGGCTCTCTAGAAAGACCTCTGCCCCTTCCCAAAAGAAGAAGGGCTCGGGAAAAAAAGTCCTTTTACCCGAGGAAGGCGGCTGCCTATAAACACTACCCTCAGTATCAGGCCTCCTCAGCTCCCCAACAGGGTCAGCAGGCCAAGGGACGGGGTAACGGGTCCCGTAGGCAGCAAGCCCCCAAGCCTGCACCACCGGCCCCTGCTCAGAAGGGTGGGGGTTTTTGACTTCATCGACATAGCCTCTCCCCCTCAGCTGGTTTCTCCCAGCACAGGAGGCCGGCTGGTCCACTTTGCCCACAGGTGGTACAACATCACATCAGATGCCTGGGTGCTTCATGTTGTGTGAGAAGGCTATCTTCTCCACTTCCACCAGGTCCCTCCCTCCTATTTTCCGGGAGAGCCTCCACGACTCCCTCTGCACAGGGACTTACTCCTTCAGGAGTTAGCAAGTCTTCTTCAGGAACAGGCTGTGGAACCGGTGCCCCACCACCTGAGAGGTCAAGGCTTTTATTCCAGGTATTTCCTAATACCAAAAAGAACAGGAGGCCTCAGACCCATCCTGGACTTGCGCAACCTCAACAAGTTCCTCGTGAGGGAGAAGTTCAAGATGCTTACCCTTGGAATCCTTCTGCCCTACCTCCAGCAGGGAGATTGGCTATGCTCCTTGGATCTAAAGGATGCCTACACGCACATCCTCATCCACCCAAGCCACCGCCAATACCTAAGGTTTGTGGTGGCAGGAAATCATTACCAGTACAGAGTACTGCCCTTTGGCCTATCCTCCGCACCACGAGTCTTCACAAAATGTCTCGCGGTGGTGGCGGCTTATCTCCGGCTTCAGGGCCTCTGTCTTTCCTTACCTAGACGACTGGCTCATCAGAGCATCGTCCTCTCAAGAGGTCACACAAGCCACGCACCGCACTGTGACTCTTCTCCAGTACTTGGGCTTTGTCGTAAACTTCGCAAAGTCCACTTTGCTCCCCTCGCAAGATCTCGAGTTCATCGGCGCAAGATTGCACACTCTTCAGGCGCGAGCTTTCCTGCCTCTCGACAGAGCTCAGCGGCTCATGGACCTAGCCGGCCGTTTTCGCAGCCAGTCCCTGGTCTCAGCCAGGCGCTTTCTGAGACTACTCGGCCATATGGCTTCCACCGTCCACGTGACCCCCAACGCCCGCCTGAATATGCGGCCTGCTCAGTGGTGCCTTCGCAAGCAGTGGCAACAGGCCACGGGCGGCCTCGCCGACTTAGTGCAGATCTCCGGCCCGCTGGCCTCTTCTCTGCAGTGGTGGCTTCATCAGCCGAACCTGGTACTCGGAATGCCTTTTCAATCTCCTCCGCCCGCTCAAGTGCTGACGACCGATGCTTCTCTCCTGGGATGGGGAGCGCATTGCCAAGGGGCATGTACTCAAGGTCTCTGGACCTCGTGGGAGTCTGCGCAGCAGATCAACTTCCTGGAGCTCAGAGCAATCCGTCTGGCTCTCAAGGCTTTCTCCCACCTGACTTCTCGCCGGTCCGTTCTTGTCCAGACGGACAATCAAGTTGCCATGTTCTACGTGAACAAACAAGGGGGCACGGGCTCCTTCCTTCTCTGTCGGGAAGCGCAGAGGCTCTGCTCTTGGGCCGTCAGCCGCGGCATTCTTCTCAAGGCAGTTTATCTCCCAGGCCAAGAAAATTGCCTGGCGGACAAACTCAGCAGAATCCTCCAGCCGCACGAGTGGCGACTGGATCCCTTGGTAGTTCAGAAACTTTTTCTGAAGTGGGGCCTCCCCACGCTGGATCTTTTTGCCAGTCCTCTCAACCGGCAACTTCCTCGTTTCTGCTCTCGGCAGCCGCATCCCCTCCGAGTAGCGGCGGATGCTTTTCTGCTCTCATGGTCGAAAAGCCTTCTGTATGCTTTTCCTCCCATACCGCTAATCTCTCAAACTCTTTTCAAGGTTCTCCGAGACAAAGCTTCCATGATCCTGATAGCTCCTCGGTGGCCCAGACAGCCGTGGTTTCCACTCCTGCTGCAACTGGCGGTGGAGGCTCCGTTCCCTCTGGGGTTTCAACCAGATCTCCTAACACAGGATCAGGGGTCCCTGCTACACCCCAACCACAGATCTCTACATCTGATGGCCTGGCTGCTGAAAGGGTAGTCCTTGCTCCCCTTCTACTGCCGGCAGAGGTGGAAGAGGTCGTCCTAGCTTCCCGGCGACCTTCTACCCGCAAATGCTACGCCCTTAAATGGCGTCGTTTTTCCGTTTGGTGTACCCAGCAGTCTCTGGATCCCTTCTCCTGCTCGGTGTCGGTGGTCTTGCAGTACTTGCTCTACCTCTCTAATCTTGGACTTAAGTCCAACTCCGTCAAGGTTCACCTCAGTGCTCTTTCAGCACATCATGTGCTGGTGGACGGCAGACCTCTTTCCAACGACCCTCTCGTGGCAAGGTTTCTCCGAGGTCTCCTTCTCCTTAAACCACTTCTGCGCCCGCCAGCGCCTGACTGGGATCTGAATGTGGTTTCGCAGCGGATCACCTGTCCGCCTTTTGAACCTATGGCTACCTGTCCTCTCCGTTTTCTTTCTTGGAAAACCTTATTCTTGATAGCCCTCACTTCCGCTAGACGCGTAAGTGAACTACAGGCCCTCGTGTCTGATCCCCCTTACACTCGGTTCTACAAAAATAGGGTAGTCCTACGGACTCACCCTAAATTTCTTCCAAAAGTGGTCTCCCCTTTTCACATCAATCAGGAGGTGTTACTTCCGACCTTCTTTCCCAGGCCACACTCCAGCCGAGCTGAAATGGTCCTGCATACCCTGGACTGTAGAAGGGCGTTGAACTTCTACCTTGACCGTACGCGGGAGCACCGCAAAGCTGCTTAGCTCTTCGTGTCTTTTGACCCCAATAAATTGGGGCTCCCTGTCTCCAAGCGTACTCTGTCCATCTGGGTTGCTGACTGTATCGCTTGGGCTTATGGAGCAGCCGGACTCTCGTTAGAAAGTCGGGTCACGGCTCATTGTGTTCGGGCGAAGGCTACGTCAGTGGCTTACCTCCGCTCTGTTCCATTGGCAGACATCTGCCGGGCTGCTACTTGTTCTTCGAGCCAGACTTTTGCGGTCCATTACTGCCTCGAGAGGGAGTCCCGCAGGGACAGTGCTTTCGGACAGGCAGTCCTCCGAAATCTCTTCGAGGTTTGAGCAACTCCTACCCTCCATCCCAGATGTTGGGCTACCGGTGGGTACTAATTCAGTGAAGATTCCTTCCTTCTGTGCTGCTGAGCTAGAGGGAGCTCATTTTTGTGCTTAGGGTCTCCGGTAGCCTTAAGCTTGGGAGTCCCATATGTGAGGACTGACTTCCTGCTTGGTCCTGGAGAAAGAGTAGTTACTCACCTGTAACAGGTATTCTCCAGGAGCAGCAGGAATCAGTCCTCACAACCCTCCCTCCTCCCCTTGGAGTTGCAATCATCTGCTTTAGTTTTTGCAAATTTTTATGCTGTCTTTTAGCTATGTCATCTGACTGGCTAAGATGGCACCCTTGGGCGGGAAGGGGACCGCGCATGCGCGCTGCAATTCCCAAAGGCTTTCTTTGAAAGCTGAGGAAAATTGCTCCGCGAGGGCTCCGTCGGCGCCGACGTCACCCATATGTGAGGACTGATTCCTGCTGCTCCTGGAGAACACCTGTTACAGGTGAGTAACTACGCTTTCTCTCTTACCCTTGAATATCGCACAGCAGCCACAGTCTACGGAGGAGCACTTGGAGTATCCCCTATTGCAGGGGCTTAAGACTTCCCCTACACAGTCCTTCTGGTGCATAGGGCAATTAAACATTTGATTGAGGAGTGGGAGGTCCCCGAGGCCTGAAGGGGGGACAAGCTATGGGCCATTTGTATCCCATTCCGCAGGAGGAGAAGGATCTCCTCAAGTTGCCGAGGGTTGATGCCCTTGTTATGGCAGTCACGAAAAATATGACTATTCCGATGGATGGGGGAACGGCCCTGATGGATGTGCGGGACCGTAGATTGGAAACCTTTTTGAAGCAAGTGTTTGAGACAGCTGCCCTAACCTTGCAGGCCTCTGTCTAAGGGACTTTGGTTACTCGGGCATGCATTAGGTGGGCTCAAGCACTGCCTGAGGGGGCTGGGGAGCCTCTGACAACTTCAGAGGCTGATAATTTGGAAACTGTGTCCGCTTATTTGGTGGATGCATTTTATGACTTGGTCTGTGCTTCCTCTAAGACTATGGCATTGTTAATAGCGGTGTGGCATTTTTTTTTATTTTAAGTATTTTATTGATGAATAACACACAGAAAGAAATACAACATGCTTCATACACCAGCTTATCCCAACACCCTCCCCCCTCCCAGCTATTGTAGTACATGCAACCACAGATCAACTGCTCCTAATAACAATAACAATAAACTTATGTCCTCACTTAAATTTGTGCTGGATAGCAAAGTTTAAGTCCCCCGACTTTAATTTCCTCACTAATCAGTCTGTAGCCACAAACTAAACCCTCCTCTTAATTCCCCCCACCCCTATCCACTCCCCAATCCCTCCCCCCCAAGATGCTTACGCTTAGATCAATTTCCTACTTTTCCTAACCCTACCGGTCCAATCAGTATCCCTACTATCTATCTGCCCCCCTCTGGCAGCCCCCCGCTCCTTACTTCCTCCTCCATCTCCCCTCCTCTTCCTTCCAAGCCTCCACCCATCGCCACACCCTCTGCCATTGTTCCCCACTCCGCCCCCCACCTCCCCGACGCTGCTCTGTCAATTTGTGCATCAGGCCCACTTCACTCACTCTTTGAACAAAAACGGCCACCTGCGGAACACTCTGCCCCCCCCAATGCTAGGCTATTTCACATCGTGCTGCCACTATACAATGATGCAGGACCCCCTCCTCCCTCCGGGATAATTCCTCCTCTAGATAGTGTAACAGACATGCTTCAGGTTTTTGTTGCACCTGATAGCCTGTCATCTCATGTATCACCTCCAAAACCCTCGTCTAATATGCCTGTATCGGGGCGCACGTCCACCACATATGCATCCAATCCCCCCGCTCTGGACAACCCCGCCAACAGAGGTCATCCTGTCCTAGTCGAGCTTTCTTGCAACGTACTGGTGTCCAGTACCATCGGGATAATACCTTATAGGCATTTTCCTTTAGGGGTGCAGAAATGGAGATATGCGCTATGGTCTGAAGCACCTTGGTCCATACCTCATCGCTCCACCTAACTCCCAGGTCTTCCTTCCATTTCAGCATATACTTTAATTTACCCTCCCCTACCTCCATCAGTCCCCTATAAATTTGGGACACTACCCCCTTTTGTCCCAGTTGCCCCGAGCATAGAACCTCAAACCAGCTACGATGTCCCCACAAATCCCTCCACACCGTTGGCTGTCGAAGGCAATGACAGAGTTGCAAATAGGCATAATAGTCACGCCCTTTCAACCCGTAAAGATCCTTCATACCCTCAAACCCATGTATCCCCTGATTATGCAGAAGTTGATGTACATGCGTCAACCCCCCCTTAGCCCATCTACGAAAAATCTGCGCTTCTGGTCCCTGCCCTTTCTCAAAGCATGCCTCAATTACCATGCCCTGTGTATATCCTTTATCAGGAACTAGCTGCTGTTTGTGTCATTTCCACACTTTCAAACTATGCACTATCATGGGGTTAAGAATGGTAGACCCAACGCCTGCTCCTCCCCTCCATATCAGCCTCTCCAGATCCACGCCTCCTATCAATTCATGCTCCATCTGCACCCATTGCTTCCCCTCTTGCACTCGTAAACAGTTTATCTCCAGGAACAAGCAGGAATCTAGTCATCACATATGGGTATCGTCGGTACCGATGGAGCCTGCGCGGGAATGCTCCCCAGCATCCAATCAGAAAGCTTTTGGGAGCATCCCACAGTGCCTGCGTGCTGCCTTCCCGCCTTTCCCAACTGCCTCTCTCCAGTTCTTTTTCCACGGAGCCAGCAGGTCGTGTTCCTGTCACCGCAGAAGAATTTCCTTATTTCTTTATTTCTTATTTCTTTTTGTGGTCGCGTCTGCCTTCCCCGACGCTCTACCGGTACCGCCGGTATTTCTTTTCTTTTAAAAAAAAAAAAAAAATTTATTTTTCCATTCTTTCATTTTCTTCAGGTGCACCTGTCTTTTTGGGCCTTAGGGCCCAGAAATTTCCTTAATATGGAAAAACCTGCTTCAGGTTTTAAAAAGTGCATAAAATGTGGTGGTACAATTTCCGTCACCGACACCCATGAATGGTATTTAAAATGTATAGGTCCTGACCACTCCATCACAGATTGTGTGTCCTGTGCTATGATGTCTAAAAGGGGTCGACAGAACCGAGCTGCTGAGCTCAGTACCCTGTTTCCCTCTGATGCGGCTTTGGTGGCATCAACGTCTTCCAGGGCTGCTGCCTCTTCCCGTGGATCTCAGGTAACTAAACATAAATCCAGCTGGTCCTCAAAGGGTAGATCTCCTTCTAAGCATCGAGATGCCTCTGGCATTGCCCTCGAGGATTCTGCACCAGCAAAATTACCCCGGCGGGAGGCTTCGGCTTCCAAAGCACCATCATCGGGGTTCCAGGATGTTCTCGATGGCTCGGCCTCAACAGATCTCCTGGTGCCATGCTCTGGGGTACCGGCAGTTTCCACCGGTACCGATTTCCAGGCATTGGCAGCGTCTATGGACCAGAGAATTCTGTCCATAGAATGCAGTCTAGCGGCTTTCCTTGTGGCATCGATGCCCTTGGTACCGCGACAGACAACTCCACCGGTATCGGTATTGCAACCGGTACCGATAGCATCGACATCGGCATCGATGCCTGCTATGCTGGTACCCTGTCCTTTGATGCCTGCCGGTACCGATTCCCCGGTACCGGGTATTACCGATATCGATTTTGCTCGGTAGGGGTATCGGGCTCTGCAAGAGCATCCAGACAGGCGATACTTCGATTCCTCAGAAGAATCTGAGGATTCTGAAAGCTCTGTCGATGCAGCGATGATGCTTCCACAGGAGTCCTCCTCCCCTAAACGCAGGATGTCTCCTCCTGAGGACATGTCTTTCCTAGACTTCATCCGAGAGGTGGCTCGGGGCCTCTCCATCACTGTGACCCCTGAAACAGAGCCAAGGGCCAAGGAGTTGGATATTTTACAATATCCTAAAACTCCTAAGGAGGCAGCTACCCTACCCATTCATAAGATTCTATATGATCTCATGCTGAGGATGTGGGAAACACCACTTACCACCTCTCCTCATTATTGTAGGTTAGATACTATGTATCGTGTCCCTCCTTGTCCTGGTTTCCATAAAACTCAGCTTCCCCACCACTCCATTGTGGTGGAATCTGCTATGAGAAGGATTAGAAGTGCAAAAAGACATGCCTCTAATCCTCCAGGACGTGAATGCAGAACTCTGGATGCTTTTGGACGTAGAGTCTTTCAAGCTTCCATGCTTGCTGCAAGAATCAGTTCCTATAGTCTCTACATGGGAATGTTCCTAAAGGAAGTTACTGATCATCTACAGACTTTAAGTCCTTTCATCTCTGAGGATAAAAGGCAGGAGTTTCTCACTTGGCTCAAACATGCCCAAGATGTCTCTAAATTCTCCAACCGTGCAGCCTTCGACTGCTTTGAATGTATAAGCAGGGCCTCGGCTATTGCCATAGGTGCACGTAGAATTGCTTGGCTTCAAGCATCTGATTTAGAGCTCTGGGTACAAGATAAATTGGGAAATATTCCTTGTACTGGTGAGAACCTGTTTGGTAAAGATTGGCAATAAAAAGCCAATGAGATGGATGCTGAAAATTCCACTTTGGATAGACTATCCAAGTCTACTGCTGATCCTGTTAGGAAAAAGTTGTTCAAGAAAACACCTTTTTCTAAGAAGAGGAGATTTTATCCTGCTTATGGTCAGCAGGCATCTTCTGTAGGTCAATTTTCAACCAAACGTCAGCAACCACCCAAACAGAAGAAAGCAAAGGCTGCTAGGCCTCAACCGGCTCAGCAGCCTCAGCCTCCTCAGGGCCTTTAACTTTCAGCTAGAGAACCTAGCCTTTCTGGCTCTGGAAGGTCCAGAACCGTCCACCATTCCAGGAAGGTTATGCCATTTTGCTCCCAGATGGGGGCAAATAACAGCAGAGCGTTGGATACTCTCCATCATAAGAGAGGGGTACAAACTTCATTTTTCAAGCATGCCCCCTCCCACAATAGTGAAGCAGTTCAATTCTCCGACCTCTCTCATCAACCTGTTAGGTCAGGAGGTTACCATCCTTCTTGCCCAAGGGGCAATAGAAGAAGTGCCTCCTCATCAACAGGGCACAGGGTTCTATTCCCCTTATTTTCTTATCCCAAAGAAAACAGGGGGATACAGACCTATCTTAGATCTCAGAGAATTGAACAAATTCCTCGTCAAGGAGAAATTCAAAATGATTTCTCTCGGAGCTCTGCTTCCATACCTTCAGAGTCAGGACTGGCTTTGTTCTCTAGATCTCAAGGATGCGTACACCCATGTTCTCATCCATCCAACCCACAGAAGGTTCCTTCGGTTCCTGTTTCAAGGAAAGCACTACCAATACAGGGTGCTTCCTTTTGATCTGGCCTCTGCACCAAGGGTGTTCACGAAATGCATGGCTGTGATAGCAGCATTTCTACACACTCTGGGAATATTCGTCTCCCCTTACTTGGATGACTGGCTCATTCGAGCTCCAACACAGTCAGAGGCCAGGACTTCTCTATCCTGCACAATGCGTATCCTTCAGTATTTAGGGCTGGTCATAAACATCCCAAAATCCAGTCTAACTCCTACTCAATCTCTAGAGTTCATAGGAGCCCTGGTGGATACCACAAAGGCAAAGGCCTACCTTCCCCAAGCCTGTTGCCTTCGTTTGGTTCAGTTAGCTTCTCAAGCAGCCCTAAAGCACTTTTTAACTGCTCGAGAAATATTGTAGTTGCTAGGCCACATGGCATCCACCATGCATGTGGTACCATATGTTCGCCTTCACATGAGGGCAGCTCAGTGGACTTTATCCACCCAATGGACCCAGGCATCAGATTGCCTGTCAGACAAAATAGCAAACACAAGTCGTCTCATTTTGTCTCTCCAATGGTGGAAGTCCACTCAAAACCTGTTGCTGGGGTCCCCCTTTCAGCAACCTCTGCCCCAAGCAACTCTTACAACAGATGCTTTTCCAATGGGTTGGGGAGCTCATATGCAAGACCTCTCCACCCAGGGCACTTGGACTCCACAAGAGAGTTGTCTACATATCAATCTCTTGGAGCTCAGAGCAATCTTCCTTGCTCTGCTAGTGTTCCACACCCTGCTCAGCTACAAAACAGTCCTTATTCATACGGAGAATCAAGTAGCCATGTTCTATGTGAACAAGCAGGGGGGAACAGGCTCTTTGTCGCTTTGCAACGAAGCTCTGCGACTGTGGGCCCTCGCCAGAGAGCATCACATCCATCTTCTGGCAGTGTATCTTCCAGGTGTTCAAAACTCTTGGGCGGACAGACAGACTCAGTCGAGTTCTCCTTCCACACGAGTGGTCTCTGCGTGCAGACCAGGTGGCCAAGATTTTTCAACTTTGCGGAACCCCGGACATAGACCTCTTTGCAAGTCCGTGGAATGCCAAACTTCCTCGGTTCTGTTCCAGAACTCCGGCTCAGGGAGCTCAGGCAAAGGATGCTTTCCTCCTTCACTGGGGTCAAGACTTCCTCTATGCCTTTCCACCCATTCCCCTAATTCCCAAAACCCTTTTCAAGCTTCAGAGAGACAGAGGCCACATGATTCTCATAGCACCACATTGGCCACGGCAAGTGTGGTACCCTCTGCTTCTACATCTCTCTCAAGCTCCCTCCCTGGAGTTAGGGTCTGCTCCAGATCTCCTATCTCAGGAGAACGGAATGCTATGGCATCCCAATCCCCAGTCCCTGCATCTCAGGGCTTGGTTGCTGAAGGCCTAGATCTCCAAGATCTTCATCTTTCTCAGCAAGTGAAAGATGTTCTTTATGCTTCTAGGAAACCTTCCACTAGACGTTCTTATGCTTTCAAGTGGAAAAGGTTCACTATTTGGTGTTCAGAAAAGGGTCTTAACCCCCTTGCTATACCTCTAGAATCTTTACTGGAGTATCTCTTCCAATTGTCTAATAAAGGCCTTAAGACAAATTCAGTAAGAGTCCATTTGAGTGCTATTGCAGCTTCTCTTAAACCTCTAAATGGACAACCTATTTCCCCTCATCCTCTTATAGCAAGATTCATGAGAGGCCTCCTTCTAACTAAGCCTCTCATTAGACCACCTCCGGTGGCATGGGACTTGAATCTGGTTCTTGGGCAGCTCATGAAGCCACCTTTCGAACCCTTAGCTACCACCTCCTTGAAATACCTTTCTTGGAAGGTTATCTTTCTCATTGCAATCACATCAGCACGCCGCATTAGTGAATTGCAAGCACTAGTAGCTAATCCACCTTATACAAGGTTTCATCATGACAAGGTAGTCCTTAGGACTCATCCACACTTTATGCCTAAGGTGGTCTCGCCTTTTCACCTCAACCAGGAGGTCTACCTACCTGTCTTTTTTCCAGGACCTCATGCATCAAGTGCAGAGAGGAATCTTCATACCCTGGACTGTAAAAGAGCTCTGGCTTTTTATTTACAGAGAACACAGCAACATAGAAAGTCTTCTCAGCTCTTTGTTGCTTTTGACCCTTCTCATTTGGGACTGCCAGTCTCCAAGAGAACACTATCCAACTGGATTGCTCAGTGTATTTCTTTCACCTATCAGAGTAAGAACCTTTCTCTGGAGGGCCATGCCACAGCTCACAATGTGAGAGCCATGGCAGCCTCAGTGGTTCATCTGAACTCTGTGTCTATTGACGACATCTGTCGAGCAGCCACTTGTGCCTCTGTTCATACCTTCACAGCCCATTACTGCTTGGACAAGGACTCTCGCCGGGATGCCTTGTTTGGTCAGGCTGTTCTCAAACACCTGTTCCATACTTAATCAACTCCTACCCACCATCCCTGATAGGATGCCAGAGATCCATGGGGGGAAGTGGAGCCCTTCTCAGGGACACACAACTTCTGGGGTTTCTCCCTGGCACCCAAAGCTAGGGAGTCCCCATATGTGATGACTAGATTCCTGCTTGTTCCTGGAGATAGCATAGTTACTCACCTGTAACAGGTGATCTCCGGGAACAGCAGGAATTTAGTCCTCACAGCCCACCCACCTCCCCTAGGAGTTCTATCTCTCTATCTATCTCTTTCCCTTTCCCTCTCTCTCTCTTTGTCTCAGCTTTAAAACTTAACTGGAGAGAGGCAGTTGGGGAAGGCAGCACGCAGGCGCTGTGGGATGCTCCCAAAAGCTTTCTGATTGGACGCTGGGGAGCATTCCCGCGCAGGCTCCGTCGGTACCGACGATACCCATATGTGAGGACTAAATTCCTGCTGTTCCCGGAGATCACCTGTTACAGGTGAGTAACTATGCTTTAGTTGCGCTGCCTCGTAATATTTACCCAAATTAGGGACTCCCAACCCCCCCTCCTCTTTTACTCTCTGCAGCGTGCTCATCGCCACTCTCGGGCTTCTCTGCTTCCATATAAATCTGTTCACCATCATTTGCACCCGTTTCAATCGATTCTGCGGAACCTCTATGGGGAGCGTCTGGAATAAGAACAGCAAGCGGGGCACAAGCATCATTTTAACTGTCGCTATACGCCCAAACCATGATAGGAACCCCTTCCCCCATCCCCCCAACCAACACTCTATCTTCCCTAGTACCTTCCCGTAATTTAGTTTGTAGAGCTCAGCCGTTTTATTACTGAGGCGTACACCTAAATACCTTAATATGTCCCTCGCCCAATTAAAAGGGTACTGCTTGGCCAGGCGTGCTTGCACTGCCCCTGAGACCGCTAAATTTAAGATAATCGATTTGGTCCAGTTGATTGTGAAACCCGACAGCTTACCATACTCCTCCAGTTCCTATCACTATTGGAATGCTCACCTGGGGTCTGCCCATGCTTAGGATATCATTAGGAAACAATAAGATCTTATAACCCTTTGCCCCCACCCTTATCCCCAGAATATCTACCCTTTCTCGCACCCTCTGTGCAAACGGTTCTAATGCTATGGCGAAGAGCAGCGGTGAAAGGGGGCACCCCTGTCTAGTACTCCTCCTCTGCGCGAAAATGTGGCATTTTTTTATGGCTGCGAAACTGGTTGGCAGATGTTTCCTCAAAGTCCTGGCTCAGTAAACTTCCTTACAAGGGGAAACACTTGTTTGGGGAGGCCTTGGAAAAACTGGTTAAGGATCTCAGGAACAATAAGGGCGCCTGATTGCCGGAGGACAAGCCCAAGGGCCACAAGTCCTCTGCCCTTCAGCCTCGGGACTACTGTCATTTTCGAGCATCCCAGTTTGCTCTATTTCAGTGGGGCTGTTTCTCTTTTAGAAGCCAGTCCTTTCGGGAACAAAGGGGAATGGGCCAAGGTTATTACTCTGGAGCTTCTGTGTTGAATAAGAAGCAATGATGAAGTGAGGTCAGCCTAGGCAGAGTTGGTTCCGGTCAGAGGGCAACTTTTACTCTCTTACTCCGCGTGGGCCAACGTCACTACAGAGCAGTGGGTACTGGGAATTGTCAGGGACAGTTATGCTCTGGAATTTGCACGTTTGTTGCCGGATGCCGTCATACGCTCTCCTTGCTGTGCTCCTGTCAAAGCACAAGTGGTGCAAGATACTGTTCGACTCCTTTAGTTACAGATGGTAGAGCTTATCTCGTTCGACCAGCTAGGGTCAGGTCAATACTCCATCTCTTTTGTGGTTCCTAAAATGGAGGGAAAATTTCAGCCAATTTTGGTCCATCATCATCACTATCTGCAAGGGCAAGTTTCTCATGGCTTTGGACCTCACAGAGGCCTATCTTCACATCCTGGTCCCACCCAAACATCAGTAGTTCCTCCTGTTTGCCCTACCAATAGGTCACTTCCAGTTCAGGGCAATGCCTTTCGGTCTGGCTATGGTGCCGCGCACCTTTACCAAAGTAGTAGTGGTGGTGGTGTTGGTGTTGGTGGCGACGGAGTTGTGCCACCAGGGAGTGCAGGGTGCTTCCTATCTCAACGACTGGTGATAAGAGTCAAGTTGTGGGAGGAGAGCTCTCAAGCAACCGACAAGGTGGTGGAGCTCCTTCTGCAACTGGGCTGGGTTGTCAATTTGGAGAACCACTAGTTGCAGCCCACTCAGGACATGATTTATCTAGGAGCCCACTTCTGGACGGAGGAGGGGATAGTGTCTCTGTCATGAGCCCGTATGTTGAAAATTCAGGAGCAGGTACCTGGATTCTTGCGCATGTCAGCTCCGTCAGCATGGCATTATCTCCAGATGCTCGGGTCCATGGCGGCGATGTTGGAGGTCGTGCTGTGGGCCAGAACTCATATGAGACCACTTCAACAATCATTGCTGTCCCACTGGTCTCCGCAGAAGCACCTATTGACATAGTGGTTGATTTGTCTACTGCGGCCTGAATTCACCTGTGCTGATGCTTCCATCCTAGAATCTCCTCACAGGGATGTCCTTGGAACCTCCTGAATGGATTTTTTAAAATGCATATTTTTATTGTCAAGTGGCGATCACAGCTTATAGCATTACCGTCATATTACTTACAAGATAGATTTTCCTCTCTAACCATATCAAAATAGATAGTTATATAAACCAATATCTTGTATGCTGTGTGCCACTTGCCCTGTTACATTTTCTCCATATCCCCCCCGATAATCTACTCTATCCCTCCTACCACATCCCTTTATATTGTTTAGCAACATCCCAAGACCTTACAAGTCTAATTTTAACAATTTATTCAAATTTCTTAGTTCTCCCTTTTTTCATTGCTGGTTACACCAAATTAAATATTTGGACTGCATAAGTTCAAAGTGAGCCATCCTTGAATGTTTTAAGGCCATCAATCTACTCATTAGATCTCATTAGATCTATTTGTTCGAGAGCTATCCATCACCCCCCCTCCCCCTTGGTTTGGTGGTGCCTCCTGTCTCCACTTCCTGGCAATTAAGAGGTGGGCGGCCATACACCCACTGTTAATGAACTTACTGTCATCCTTCTGCATTTCCCTATTGTTAATACCAATAGGGCATTCTCTGGGTTGGTCTTTAATTTTCTCCCTATTATTGCACTTAACTGGGGAACCCAGGGATCTGTGCTGGGTCTGCTACTTTTTGACATATTCATAAATGACCTGGAAAGTGGAATAACGAGTGAGGTTATCAAATTTGCAGATGACACAAAACTATTTAAAGTTGTTAAAACCCAAGAGGATTGTGGAAAATTGCAAGAGGATCTTGATAAATTGGAAGACTGGGCATCAAAATGGCAGATGAAATTTAATGTGGACAAGTGCAAAGTTATGCACCTAGGGAAGAACAACCCAAACTATGGTTACACGATGCAAGGTTACACATTAGGAACCACCACCCAGGAAAAAGATTTAGGCGTCATTTTGGATAGCATGTTAAAACCCTCGGCCCAGTGTGCAGCGGCAGCCAAGAGAGCAAATAGAATGCTAGGTATCGTAAGGAAAGGAATGGAAAATAAAACAAAATATATTATAATGCCTCTATATCGTTCCATGGTGAGACTGCACCTTGAATATTGTGTGCAATTCTGATCGCCGTATCTTAAAAAGGATATAGCGTTATTAGAAAAGGTTCAGAGAAGAGCCACCAAAATGGTAAAGGGGATGGAAGGATACTCCTATGAAGAAAGGCTAAAAAGGTTAGGGCTCTTTAACCTGGAAAAGAGACGGCTGAGGGGAGATATGATAGAAGTCTGTAAATTAGTGAACGGAGTGGAACGGGTAAACGTAGATCGATTGTTTACGTTATCAGGATATAGAAAGACTAGGGGACATGCAATGAAGCTACAGGGTAAACTATTTAAAACTAATAAAAGAAAATATTTCTTCACTCAACGTGTAATCAAACTCTGGAATTTGTTACCGGAGGATGTAGTAAAGGCTGTTAGTGTAGCTGGGTTTAAAAAAGGTTTGGACAAGTTCCTGGAGGAAAGGTCCATAAACCATTATTAAGAAGGGACCCAGGATATCAATGCTTGACCCAGTACAAGCATTGCGGAACCTGTGTTTTTTGGGGCAACTGCTAGGTACGTATGACCTAGATTGGTCACTGTTGGAAACAGGATACTGGGCTTGATGGACCTTGGTCTGACCCAGTATGGCATATCTTATGTTATTATATGTATGTATGTTCTTATGTTCAATCACTTCCCCCCAGTATTTCTGCATTTTTATGCATGTCCATCAAATGTGTAAAAAGGTTCATTTGGCACCACAATTTTGCCAACAAAGCCCATTAGTTTTCCCCAAAAATCTTATCTGGTGTGATGTACAACTGGTACATAATTTTATAGTTATGTTCTATTAAGTTGGTGGCCAATAGGCCTTTGTGTCTATGTAGAAAGATGTAGTCCCATGTTTAATCTTCCCATCTTTTTTGAAACCTTTCTTTGTCATTCCTCTTTGCTTCCATTAGTTTATAAAGTCGGGTAAGGGCCCCCTTTACACTTTCTTTAGTAAACAATTCTTCAATTGGGGTATATTCCTCTTGCAATCCTGGAATAACCTTATTTTGAATATAATGGGCCACTTGTACATAATAGTAGTGGTCCGTCTTTTTCAATGAAAACTCTTTTTTCTAACTTCTTCAAAGGGCCTAATCTTTTTTCCCTCTAGTAATTGGCACATTCTTCTTAAATTATTATGGGCCCATCTACCAACATACGCTCCTTTCTACATTTCCACTAATAGGAATCCATCTGGTTTTACACTCTTCTCCCATCCAGTTGTCTCTCCATTTGAACCATATTTATAATGCTAAAATTACAAAAGAGTTGTGGCATTTTGATATTCATTTCTTCCCTTTAGGAATGTAGAGGGTTTCTGCCAGAGAAGAAGCCCCCAAAGCCTCTTCTCTAATTACACCTGTTCTTTGTTTTCATGTAACTCCCATTCCAGTTCTGCCTTCAATCTGGACGCACTGTAGTATCGATGAAGATCAGGTATCGCCTTTTCCCCGTTCTCCCTACTTCTCACTAGAACATGTCTGTGTATTCTGGCTCTTTTGCCTCTCCAAGTAAACTTTGTTATATGCCCTTGTAGGCTGCTCAGGTAGCCCAGTGGGATGGAGATTGGTAGCGTAATGAAAAGGAATTGTATTCTGGGTAGGATCATTTTTATTGTAGCTATTCTTCCACTCCAGGATAACTACCTTATTCCATGCCTCCAGATCTTCCTTTATTTTTTTCTCAAGGGGTAGATAATTAGCCCGGAACATGTTTGGGAACATTGGAGTCAATTGAACACCCAGGGAGTGAAGAGACTGTTTCGCCCATTTAAAGGGAAACGTTTATTTTTTTAAATTTCTTTGCACTTCTCATCTGGGAGTGAGATGTTGAGGATTTCTGACTTGGATGCCTTCATCCTAAACCTGGATAGGACCCCGAATTTATCCAGGTCCCCAGTCAATGCTCTTAATGATTGTTGTGTTGGGGGGGGGGGTAATCATGACTAACAGATCATCCGCAAATAGAGACACTTTGCTCTCCCCAACCCCATTGTAGTCCTTTAATCTCTGGATTCTCTAATCCTTTGAGCCAAGAGTTCCATAGAGAGAACGAAAAGTAGGGGGGGGGACGACAATGGGCATCCTTGACGTGTCTGTCTAGCTAGCTCGAACGTTTCCGTATAGTCTCCATTTATTCGCATTGTTGATAGTGGATGCTTGTACAATATTTTTTTATCCAGTCTAGATAAGTACCCCCAATGCCCACTTTAGTCAGAGTCTGAAACAGAAAAAGTCAAGACACCATATCAATTGCTTTTTCTGCATCTGTCGCCAGGAGCAATAGTTCTTCATTCTTAGTTCTCCCTTTCCACAGTATATTGAATACTCTCCAAATGTTGCCAGAGGCCTGTCTCCCCGGAATAAACCCGGACTGGTTCATGTGTATAAGCTGTGGCATATATGGTAGCAGTCTGTTTGCCAGCACTCTAGTAAAAGTTTTTAAATCCGACCCCAATAGTGAGATTGGTCTATATGACCCACACTGGCTCGGGTCTTTGCCTTCTTTAGATAATAGCTTCACCCCTTGAACTCTCATAGAAGGTGAGAGGTGTTCATCTGCTCCTAAGGAGTTAAACAACCGGGTAAGAGGTTCCGACAGAATTGATGCGAACACTTTATAGAATTTATTGGAAAAGTCATCAGTTCCCGGGTCCTTATGTAGTGGTAGTTCTTTAATGACCTGGAGTACTTTCTGACAGGTAATCGGCCTGGAGATTCTTGTTGCTTCCTCTGCGTTTAATTTAGGTAAGTGGATCCCCCTCCAATTGTTTCATTATTTTTTCCACCGATGTGCTCCTTTCTGGAATGTATAGGTCCCTATAATACTCTACAAATCTAGCTTTTATTTCTTCTTCCCTCTTCAGCTCCTTCCTGTAACTGTCTCTAATTTTATGTATAAAGTTTCTATTCTATTGTTTAAGTTGATGTGCTAATAACACTGGTCAACAAATTTTTACAAAAGTCATGTTACTGAAATAAAAATAGTCATTTCTTATCAATTTTTATATGCTGAACACGAATATGACAGTGAAATTACAAAAAAACTAGAGCCAACTTTGCAATCTACAAGAATTAATGTTTACATCACGAAATGCATGTCAATAGTAAATATAATAGGCCTTCGGTTAATACCTGTAAAAACCAAGTCATAGACTACTTCTTAGATTTTTTCACCTGTCTCTTGTACAGCTGTTCGGGAGCTTCTCTGGGGAGTGTCCAGCAGTAGTCAGCCAGCATTGTAGTGGACCATTTTCCCTGGTGTCTTTGCTCCATCGTTGCGATATCCTGGTGAAAACGTTCACCCTGTTCATCACTAACCATACCACAGTTGTCAGGAAAGAAATCGAGATGGGAATCAAGGAAATGGATCTTTACAGACATATTGCAGCCAAGTTTCTGATACTGCATCAGCATGTCTTTTTCTAGTTCCTTGTAGTTTTCTGCCCTAATATTCCCGAGAAAGTTTGACGCTAGGCGAAAAGCATTCCATGCTTGTTTCACATCACCCTGCAGCAAGTTGTTGAACCGGTCATCTTTGAAGAGCTCTCGAATCTGAGGACCCACAAAAACTCCCTCTTTAATCTTTCCTTTGCTGAGTCTAGGGAATTTTTCATGCAGGAATCGGAAAGCTGGCGAAGTGCAGTCCAAGGCTTTCACGAAGTTTTTCATCAAACCTAGTTTGATGTGAAAGGGTGTTAGCAGGATTTTGTGAGCCTCAACCAGAGCTGGGTGCTGGATATTCTTCTCTCCAACTGTTACATTTCGTCTGTGATTCCATTCCTTCTGCTAGTAGTGCCAATCCCTTGCTTGGCTAGCCCACTCACATAAGAAACACATGTATTTTATATATCCCTGCTGCAGTCCCATTAAAAGGCAACTACTTTCAAGTCATCACAGAGGTGCCAGCTGTACTTGTTATAGTTAATGGAAGTCAGTAGATGCTTTAAGTTATCGTATGTCTCTTTCATGTGGACGGCATGCGCTACTGGAATAGATGGAAGACAGTTTCCATTGTTCAAAAGCACAGCTTTCAGGCTCAGTTTCGAAGAGTCTATAAATAGTCTCCAGTCTTATGGGTCATGAGTGATTTTTAAGGCATTTATGAGGCTTTCAATATCGTAACAGAATACCAAATTACTTTCCTTTCTGACTGCGTATATATAGTACACTGCTGACGTCAGATGACTTCAGCAGCCGTCTGGCAGTAATATTACATTGCATCAGAAAATGATGCAATCAACTCTGGATGATGTGGGCATGCTGGTATTATGCAATGTGATGCAATATTACATCATTCAAGGCTTATTTGGGATGATGTTGATGTCCTACTGGATAAATTTACACGGTGAAACGTCAAAAATTAACTACATGCAATATCTTCAAAACGAGAGCCAATAAATTTTTTTTTATGTTATATTCGTGTTCAGCTCACCAAGATACTACAGATTAGGGCATTTTAAAGTCGGTAACGATTTCAATGTTGACCAGTGTAACCGGCCAAGTTCGTTGCCAAACTCAAAATAATTTTGCTGGAGTTTCTCCTGTGCGTATTTTATCTCCGGCCGTTCTATTTCATTTAATTGTTGCCTGATTTTCACAAGATTTTTATCCCCTGTTTCCTCTTCTGTTCCCATCTCCTGGTTTGTTCCCTCAGCTCTTTTTTAGCCTCTTTGTTCTTCTTTGCGTATAATCCTATCGCTATGAGTTTTCCTCTTGTTACTGCCTTCAGGCAATCCCAAATCATACCCATTGAACATCGGCCATTATTATATTTCAAATATTCTGTGATGGAGTTTTGTACCTGCCGGACTGTCTTGGGGTCATCTAATAGAGATTCATTCAGTTTCCAAGAGCCCCCTCTTCCCCCGAGTACCAGGGTCTTGAAAGTCACCCCACACTGGGGCGTGATCAGACCATGTACTTTCTCCAATTTCACTTGCCACAACCTGTGGCATAAGTGATTTATATGCCCACAGCATATTTATCCTTGAATAGATGCCATGCGTAGTTGAATAGAATGTGTAGTCTTTTCCGCCTCTGCATGTCTCTCCAGATGTCTACTAAGTCCAATTCCCTCATTAATGATTTTAATTTCTTCCTTTGTTTTATATTGCCCATGGGAATTCCCCCGTGATGTGTCAACTCCAGATTAACTGTTAAATTGAAATCCCCCCTACTATTAGGTGGTCTTCTGCGAAATTGGTTATCATAGGTTTCAGCTCTTCAAAAAATTCCCCATGTGCACTGTTAGGGCCGTAGAAGTTCACTAGCGTGTAGGTCTATGCTAGATACTTTATTTTCACGAGGAGATACCTCCCCCCCCCCAATCCTCCTTAATCTCGATACACTGATGTTGGAAGTGGGAGGCCATTATAATTCCTACTTTTTTCTTTTCTAGGAGGTTAGATGCAAACCAATGTGCTTGGTATTTATGGTTTACTAATCTCCTTTCTTCTCTATTGGTTAGATGAGTTTCTTGAATTAAGACTATATCCCCTTTTAGACAGGTTAATTCTTTTCTTTAAGGTTCCCCCCCCCACATTCTCTTGCCCCTCCCCCACCCTTTCCTTGCCACCCCCTCCTCACTCGTCTGTCTTCCATCCTCACCACTCGTGCGAAGTGTATGTCCCTGCTATTTTTTATTAGGTTCCACCTCCTTCCCCTTATTCCTATAGCAATTACACAGTTTTTATAACATGAACTCCACCCATTCCTCAGTTACTCAGTCCTGACCGTGCTCCCTGTCCCGTTCAGACTGCTTCATCCTTTGCCTGCGTTTTTGGATCCTTTTGTCTTCTGTCGTCTTAGACGGCAGTTGCTCTGTGTTGCTTTTTGTCATCCTGTACCCTCCGAGCTCTTGCACCTTTGTTCTCCAACTTTATCCACTGGCATTGCTGGTAATTTGGATCATCCGGCTTTTTGCATCCCCTTGATTGCCTCTTCCACTGTCCATGCTGTTGTTGTGGCTCCCATTATTGTAAATTGCAAGCCAAATGGAAATAGCCACTTATAGCGGATCTTCTCCTCTCTCAGGTGTGAAGTGACAGGGCGGAAGTCTTGTCGTCTCCTTATTGTTATTGCTGAAATATCCACGTATACTTCAACCAGATGGTTTTCCCATTGTAATTTGCCCATTTTTCTTGCTGCTATCATAACCGCTTCCTTCGTATTATATTCATAAAGACATGCAACTATGTCTCTTGATTGCTCTTCTCTCCGTGGGCCAAGCGCTGTGTTCTCTGTCTATGGTAAAGAATAGGTTATCCATTGGCATTTCTGCCTGCTGTAGCAGTGCTCTACAGAATTGCTCTATCAAGATTTTATAGTCATGTGTACCTTCCTCCGCAGGCACCTCACGCAGATGTATGTTTGAGCGTCTCGCTCTGTTTTCCAGATCTTCCAGTTTTTGACCATAATTCTCCCATTTCACCTTTAGTTTGGTCAGACTGTGCCTTCATGTTGTGTATTAGACCCTCGTGCTCCTCCACTTGGTTTTCCACCATTTCTATTCGTTGCCCAAGTTCATGAATGTCTGCACGCAGCTCATTGATCCAGTGAATCCTCCCCCTCCCCCCCCCTGCTGAGGTATTGTGTAGCCTTCTTCCTGTTTTCCTCCACGTGTGCATAGTCTGTTTTAGTCTGCTTTTCTCTGATCAGAGAAGAGCAGTGCTTTTTACAGTGCTCTGCTAGAGAAGTGGATATTGCCTCCTGTGACACCTTGCTGTGAGTTCTAGCTGTTTGTTAATTGTTTATTGTTTGTCTAACTGTTTATTTAATTATTTAGTGTTTGTCTTAGTGGTGTGCTAGTTCAGCCTTCTCAGTTATAACTTACCTTGCCTCTCTCAACTAACTGGGCTTTGTGTGGTACCCCTCTCCCCCCTGCTCAGGGTTCAGGACAGGGTACCTTGTAACTGCCCTTTTCCTTATCGTCTCTCCGGGCCCGTCCAGGAACAAGTGGGTGATCAACCTTCTCCAGCAACTGAGGACTGAAATCTCAAACTTTGAAGAGCTGGCATCTGGCTCCCTCTGCTGGCCACTGTCAGTCTTTTCAGTCCTCAGCAGCTGAAGGACGTGTTCCTGGCTGGCTCCCCCCTTCAGATGTTTAAGACTTCGCAAATTTTATTTCTTTGGTTTTCTTTTTGGTGTTTGCAGCACCGGGGATCCTAGCAGGGTTCCTTCCAGTAGCGATTGCTGCCGACAGCTGTTTCGCGGCGCTCAGAGGCACGGAGCTGAAGAGGCAGAGCCTGTCTCAGTTTTCAGCTCCGTATCGTAGAGCAGAGAGCAGAGCGGTGCTGGGGGCCCCAGATACCTGCCTGCTGCCTCCGGTGCTCAGCTTCCTTCCCCACTAGCAGTGGGTGCCCAGAGCTGAAGGAGGAGATTCCTGTTTTCTTAAGGTTGGTCCTTTGTTTTTTTTCAGCTTGTTAGTAGTTTTGGTGTGTCGGCGGCCATTTTCTTTCTTCTCAGTTGTCTTTGGTTTTTCCCGCGGTGCGTCTGAGAGGCCGGTTTTATGATGGTGGTTGTTCATCCTCCGATTTTGCTGGGTATTAAAGTTGGATTGCGTTGCTTCACTTGGCATAAGGGCCTCTCGGGCATAGCGCTGACCTTCGCAGCAGGCCGTCGCAGCGGTTCGTTTTTGGCGGGAACGGCAGCCCGGGCTGCTGCGGCGCCAATAGCCTGGTCTCTTCAGGTTAGATAACAGCGGACATGAGGAACGGGGCGAAGGCTCTCATGTTCCTGGGTAAAGGGAGGAAATCTTTACCTCTAGAGCCCGTTTATCTGTCCTAGCAGGGCAGTTGAAACACTACATAAGTAAATAAATAAATGAAAAAAGGGCACGGATTACCCTTATCATAAGGCTACCGTTGGCGCTTAAAGGGCAGCGTTATTGCTGTACACCTCCGGCGCGGTAACCGTTTTGCTCCTTTTACTTTCTGTAGGCAGAGCCTGCCTCACAAGAGATTTAGTCTCCGGAGCAGAAGGCTCATCCCTGGGAGTCCCAGCGGCCTGCTATTTCCCCTCATGTATAACTCAGGGTCATTTATCCCATGCGCTCGGTTTTTTATTTATAGGTGTTAACCACTGTATCTGCCTTTAACTTCTTTGGTTTCTGCCTCTGGCTTGTTTTCCAATTGGATTTCTATGCTTACTTCCCTCCTCCCTTGTTGGTGGGAAATGGTTCTTTAAATGACTCTCTAAATGGCTCTCGCCTTGGACATAACATTATTTCAAATGAACCTGACGCTTTCAGTGTTTCCGTGGGATCAAATACTACATTTCATAGTTTTTAGTTTTTATATGCAAGTTCTCACTTCCATTATGGTATTTTGTGTTGCATTCAGTGGCACTTCTCTTGGCCACGTTTGCTGTCTCCGTTAGGCATTCACAGTTGCCTAGGTCAACCCGGAGTCTTTTACTCTCAGCTAGCTTCTGTGCACAGGATATTGCATTTTTTTCGTTTGAATTTTTACTTTGTGTGTTCTTCATGCGTATATTCGCCTACCTATTTCTTTAGGTGTGTGTTCTTATCAGGATGTGTGACTATTGTTTAGATTCCAATACACTTTTTGGCCTTGGTTCATTACATTATTGCTTGGTCTAGGTGGTTTATTGCTTTCATTCCCTTTCTGGGCATATTTCCACGGTTTTGTGTACTTTTAATATTGACCTTTCTCTGGTCCAGTTATGTATCGGGGGGGGGGGGGGGGGTCAATTGTGTTGTTCCCTGCTGGGGTTGACTATTAATGGCCCTTACTAGATACAGGAGTCTAGTCCGAACCCCATGGACCTGAGGGTTCACCGGGCCCAAAAGCCATATACATAGATGCCAATAGGTGAACTTAAACCACAGGGCAGGTTTCTCAATACTTTGTTTTTGTTGGACCAATGCTTCCCGCACCAAAGCTACCGTCAGTAGACGCTAGGGTAACGGGGAGTCCAAGTCCTTTTTATTCATACGGCAGTGAAAATTCATAACTGCCAGACATTCATCTGGTCAGGGAACCTTTTACTTAATTGCATTGTTTTGGCACGAAACTGCTGGACTAGTTTATCTCGTTTCTGGCCTTCCTGGTGTCCCCAAATGGGTCTTTAGAGGATTTGCTTCTTCAAGGCTTCCGGTCGGATCGCAGGTGCTTCCTGTGCACAGGATGAAGCGACAGCTGGTCATGTCGGGATCGGAATGCCCGGAGGCTTCCTTGCGTGGGACACGGATTATGGGTCGCTTATTTCCACTGCCGCAAGGGGAGCTCGACTCTTTTGCGCTTCCCTACGGTGGATGTATTCGTAGCGGCCGTACCTAAGTAAATCGCTAGGTAGCAGGGGGTGCCGCTCTACAGGTCCTGCGGGATAGTAGATTGCAGTCTTGCTTGAAACAGGCGTTTGAGTCTTGGGTTCTGTCGTGGTGGCGGCGGTCTATGCGGCTTCTGTTTCCAAAGGCTCTCTTCAGTGGGTTCGTGGGGCTTCACGTCCCCGCTCTGGGCCGGCGGCTAGGGCTTCACTTGAGTCAGCGGCGTCGTAGGTGGCTGATCACTTCTACGCTCTAGTGCGTTTGTTCGCGACGTCCTTACCGACGGTAATCGAGTTCCATGTCGGGATACTTTTCCGGCCGGCTAATCAACGAGTTGAGCTCTGGTCATCGATGCGGCTCCTCTTGCTTCTTCGTGCGTCGACTGCGTGGCACTATCCGCGGCTCCTCGATTCCATGGCGACGCACTTCGTCCGCGTGCTATGGGCTAGGATCCACCTACGGGTGTTACAGCGAGCGTTGTTCTCGCGCTGGAATCCTCAAGCCTTCCCCTGGCATGCCGGTTGCCCCGGTTGAATGCCGTTTCCGGCAGTCTCCAGGGGTGCCTGGCTTCGGTTCCTCTAAGTGTGACTTTCCCTTACGTCAGCCCGACTAGGGGATGGTTATGGCTGATGCCAGTCTCGTTCGTTGCGGGGGAAGTGAAGGAGTACCCTAGAGGTTACAACAACTGCCTCATTCCCGAAAGATCAAGGGTTCAATTCCCACTGGCGCTCGTTGTGAACTTGTTTAAAATTACTTTAGAGCTCCTTGGCTGGCTGCCTTAGCTCAGGGATCTTGGCAGTCCGGGCTCTGTAGTTCTTCCTTACCTCTGGTAGGATTCCGGGCAGTGTTCTGACGCTGCAGCATTTTTCTTCCCCTGATACCAGTCAAAGCGGGAGTGTTGTTTCTCGGAGTTGGCCGTAGCTTAGTATGCCTGTGCTTGAGAGTTCTTTCTACTTCATATTGTTGGCACGGTCGGAGAGTTTCTTAAATTATCCTGAAGGCATTTTTGGTTTAGAGGGGTCTTTGCAGGAAGAGCTGCACCACCATCTATTTTCCCATCTTGCGATAAAGAAGATTGCTAGGGCTCTGTTCCATACAGTGAGTCCGCACCCCGTCTGACTGCACAAAGATGGCTTTTTATATTTTGCGTTCAACTAGCACCTGGTGATATGAAATACAGCTCTCCTTCCGCAAATGGCAATTGAGTCAGCAATAACGAAGCTGAGACACTGCAGACAAGTTCCCATTATACCACCTGGTACAGGCTCCATTTTTAGGCCACTTAAGCAGAAAAAGAAAAAAAAAAAAGAAGTATGCAAGCGTGCCTTGTGTCCTGCCAGCAGCTGATCGAATTGCAGTGCTTTACTGTCAGCAGGGCATTTTCCAGAGAACGCAAGGCTCCTCATCCAGGCTGATTCCACAGGCACGGTCTACACTGGCAGTCACCTTGGCTGATGCCGTTCAGCGCGGAAGCCATCTTGGAAGCCCAGCATATGAAGTATGCGTACTGGAGTTTGAGCTGCTGCCATTGCTGCTAGTGAACTAGCCTGACTGCGTATTTCTGGCTCCCATTAAGGCATTCGCTGAACACTAGCAGAGCCTATCCGTACTGGAGACCTGTGGATAAATGCACGGGGAGCATAGATAGCTTCGAAAGCCGGAGTTCGATTTTCAAACCCCTCTCCGCTGAGCTTTTTCCATACGAAAAATTATTCCACATATCGCCACAATTAAGACATTACAAATCTTCCGTTAAGTCTTTCTACCAGTTCAGTAATTCGTTCCCCTCTTCACGGTGTGGTTACGCCGTGCCTTGGAATTGCGGCTTGAGGCGTTGCGCGACCTCTTTTTCGCCCAAATAGCGATATCTCACTCGGGGGACTTCTTGGGAAATGCCATTCTAGGGGGTCTTGTGTCCCTAGCCCTATTGGGTAGGGCTCCCTGTCTGCATTTGTCGGTCGACAGGGTACTGTTGCGGACGGTTCCCTCCTTATTCCGCAACTCTTCTCTGTATTCTATGTCGCTCAGTCTGTCTCTCCCCTCTTTTTGGATAGCGGGCGATCCTTCCAGGGCCGCCGTTCTCCGCTTGCTCCGGACGTACCTCCGGAAGACTGCGTCTTTCCGGAAGTCGGGCCAGTTGTTTTCTTTGCCGGGCCTAGGACGGACGCAGCCGCTTCTCCGTCGTCCCTGACTTATTCTGAGAAGCAAGCAATGGTGGTGTCCTTTTTAGAACGCAGAGACGGTCCCTCCGGGGGGTCTTCGTACTTCTTCTACGCGCGGTCACGCGACGTCTTGGGCGGCGTCTCCTTGTGTAACGCCGGTGCTTTTTCTCAGGCGGCTACGTGGTCGTCGCGTCTCACGTTTGCGGAACATTGCAGGCTAGAGGTTTTGGCCAGGGGTCATGCCTATGTGGAGGCGTTGGCCGTCATAGCGGGCCTGTTTGGTCCCTCCCATGGTTAGGTACTGCTCTGGTACTTCCCACTTGTTCCTGGACGGGCCCGGAGAGACGATAAGGAAACAGAAATTAGACCTTACCTGCTAATTATCTTTCCTTGAGCTCTCTCCGGGCCCGTCCAGGACCCACCCAGGTTTTTTGTCCAATTTCAGTGTGGCACGGAAACTTACGGATACTCTGTTTATGGAGATGGAGTCCGTGCCACAGTTTCTAGAGTGTGGTTTCTCTTCTCATTCAGGGGTTGCCTTTTAACTCATTGGTTGTTCTGTACTAGAAAAACAGAAAAAAAAAAAAAAAAAGAGCGAACTTGAGGGCTTTGCCACTTAAGTCATATAGCAGCGGTGCTGCTGTGGGTTCGTTCTTTCTATCAGCCTCACGAAAAGCTACTGTTTTTTGTTATATTCCCTATTTTCTTTTGGTTGCTGGGCACTACTCTTCATCTGCTTTGTTAAGGTTAGACTGACAGTGGCCAGCAGAGGGAGCCAGATGCCAGCTCTTCAAAGTTTGAGATTTCAGTCCTCAGTTGCTGGAGAAGGTTGATTACCCACTTGTTCCTGGACGGGCCCGGAGAGAGCTCAAGGAAAGATAATTAGCAGGTAAGGTCTAATTTCTGTTTTAATAGGACTTATCTCTCTCCCTCCCTCCCCGGCACCCACCCACCCCTGGGGTAATTGTAGTTTTATAGGTACTTGCACATCTTAGAGGAAAGGGGCTGCTCTCAGGTGCAGCTCGTTATCCAAATCAGTCATACACAGAGGACCTGAGATTAATTACTTAAGCTTCAGGTACACAAGGTGTATTAGGGGTATTAGATACACTTTTATTGGTATAAGCATCTACACCAATCCTTATTATATACAGAATTTAAAAGACCTAAACACAAGCTTTAAACTAAGATGCAGACAGAAGTCCAGCAACGAGATGGGGGTTCTCCGGTCTTTTGCATTGAGTGTCACATGTATGATTTTCTCCCAGTTGGTGAGAGGTCTTACGTATGCACTAAGTGCAAAGAACTCTTTGCTCTCAGGGAACGAGTCCGTTCTCTAGAGGCTAGAGTAGCAGACCTGGAAGACATAAGAAAGACAGAGAAGTACATGGACGAGACCTACAGGGATATAGTCCTGAAGTCCCACCTCCAGTCTGGCAGCATCCCTGTTGCCATGGAGGAGAGAGGTCACGTGACAGGAGAGCATCACCCTGGTGTGGCAGGAAGTGATCCTGTAACTAGGACCTGTTCTCCAGGTGATGTAAAACCCTCTTGCACCGAGGACATTTCTCCAGGGCCATGTCCCCATGAGGGGAGGGTCAGGACAGCTGTTATAGTTGGTGATTCAATCATTAGGAATGTAGATAGCTGGGTGGCTGGTGGACGTGAGGATCGCCTGGTAACATGCCTGCCTGGTGCGAAGGTAGCGGACCTCACGCACCACCTAGATAGGATCATAGATAGTGCTGGGGAGGAGTCTGCTGTCTTGGTACATGTTGGTACCAATGACATAGAAAAATGTGGTAGGGAAGTTCTGGAGGCTAAATTTAAGCTTTTAGGTAGGAAGTTGAAATCCAGAACTTCCAGGATAGCGTTCTCTGAAATGCTTCCTGTTCCACGTGCAGGACCCAAAAGACAGGCAGAGCTCCGGAGTCTCAATGCGTGGATGAGACAATGGTGCAAGGATGAGGGTTTTGGATTTGTTAGGAACTGGGGAACATTCTGGGGAAAGGGGGGGGCTCTTCCGAAGGGATGGGCTTCACTTTAATCAGGATGGGACCAGACTGCTGGCATTAACCTTTAAAAAAGAGATAGAGAAGCTTTTAAACTAGAAAATAGGGGAAAGCCGACAGTCACCCAGGAGTGCATGGTTCGGACGAAGGTATCCTTGAAGGATACTACCAAAAGCAGTGAGGTTCCAAAAGGGAGTATAGTAGCCCAAATGCCCTTGAGTAAGGAGCAGACAGAGCATAAAGATTCCAAATTACCCATGCCTACCAATAGCCAGATTAATATGAATAAAATACAGTCTCTAAAATGCTTGTATGCCAATGCTAGAAGTCTAAACAATAAGATGGGCGAGTTAGAATATATAGCACTAAATGAGAGGTTAGATATGATTGCACTCTCAGAGACATGGTGGAAGGAGGATAACCAGTGGGACACTGTGATACCTGGATTCAAACTATATCGTAATGATAGAGCTGATCAAATTGGTGGAGGGGGTTGCGCTCTGTTAGAGAGGGCATTGAGTCAGAAAGGATTAAAGTTTTGCAGGGAACAAAATTTGCTGTAGAATCTCTATGGATTGAAATTCCATTTATGAAGGGGAAGGTGATGGCAGTGGGAGTATACTATCGACCGCCTGGCCAGAATGAACAAATGGATGATGAAATGCTCAAAGAAATCAAGGAAGCTAACAAAAGTCACAACAGAGTAGTAATAATGGGTGATTTCAATTACCCCGGTATTGACTGGGTCAGTGTCACAGCAGGACAAGCTAAAGAGAGAAAGTTTCTAGATGGAATAAATGACTGCTTCTTGGAGCAGCTGGTTCATGAACCGACCAGAGGGGAAGCCATACTGGACCTAGTCCTTAGTGGAACGCCAGATCTGGTGCAAGAAATAAGGGTGTTGGGACCACTTGGCAATAGTGATCATAGTATGATCATGTTTGATTTAATTAGTGGAGGACAGATAGTAAAGGCATCCACAGTACTACCTTTTAACTTTCAAAAGGGAGACTATGATAGAATGAGGAATATAGTTAGGAAAAAACTAAAAGGAGCGGTTCTAAAGGTTAAAGACTTACAGCAAGCTTGGGTGTTATTTAAAAATACTATCCTCGAAGCCCAGACCAGCTGTATTCCACGCATTAAGAAAAGTGGAAGAAAGTCCAAAAAACTGCCAGCATGGTTTAAAGGTGAGGTCAGAGAGGCTGTTGCTGCCAAAAAAGCAACCTTCAGGAAATGGAAAAAGAGCCAAATGATGAAAACTGGAAACAGCACAAGCACTGGCAAGTTAAATGCAAAGCATTGATAAGGCAGGCAAAGCGGGAATTTGAGAAGAAACTTGCTACGGAAGTAAAAACACGAAATAAAGACTTTTTCAAGTACATTCGTAGCAAAAGGCCTGTGAGAGAGTCAATTGGACCATTAGATGATAGAGGGGTAAAAGGGGCAGTAAGAGGAAACAAGGCTATAGCAGAGAGACTGAATGAATTCTTTGCTTCGGTCTTTACTGAGGAAGATGTAGGGATGTTACCCAAGACTGAAGTGGTATTTAAAGGTGATACTGCAGAGGAATTGAGAGAAATATCGCTACACCGGGAAGATATATTACAACTATTTGTTAAACTGAATAGTAGCAAATCACCTGGACCGGATGGTATACATCCCAGAGTGTTGAAAGAACTGAAATATGAGATTGCAGACCTGCTATTGGTAATATGTGAACTTTCATTAAAATCATCTGTAATACCTGAAGATTGGAGGGTCGCCAACGTAACACCAATTTTTAAAAAGGGTTCCAGGGGTGACCCAGGAAATTACAGACCGGTGAGCTTGACGTCAGTACCGGGGAAAATGGTAGAAACCATCATAAAGAACAAAATTACACAGCATGTATATAGTCATGGCCTAATGGGAGACAGCCAACATGGCTTTAGACAAGGAAGATCTTGTCTTACTAATCTGATATGTTTTTTTGAAGGTGTGCATAAACAGGTAGACAAAGGTGAGTCGGTTGATATAGTGTATCTGGACTTTCAGAAAGCTTTTGACAAAGTCCCCCATCAGAGACTTTTGGCGAAGCTAAAAAGTCATGGGATAGGAGGCAGTGTACTATTGTGGATCGGGAACTGGTTAAAAGATAGAAAGCAGAGGGTAGGGCTAAATGGCCAATATTCCCAATGGAAAAAGGTGAATAGTGGAGTACCCCAGGGATCTGTACTGGGTCCGCTGCTTTTTGACGTATTCATAAATGACCTGGAAAAGGGAATAACTAGTGAGGTTATCAAATTTGCAGATGACACAAAACTGTTTAAAGTTGTTAAAACCCAAGAGGATTGTGGAAAACTGCAGGAGGATCTGGATAAATTGGAAGACTGGGCATCCAAATGGCAGATGACATTTAATGTGGACAAGTGCAAAGTTATGCACCTAGGAAAGAACAACCCACACTATAGTTAAACGATGCAAGGCTCCACATTAGAAACCACCACCCAGGAAAAAGATTTAGGAGTCATTGTGGATAACATGTTAAAACCCTCCGCCCAGTGTGCAGCGGCAGCCAAGAAAGCAAATAGAATGCCAGGTATCATAAGGAAAGGGATGGAGAACAAAACAAAGGATATTATAATGCCTCTGTATCGCTCCATGGTACGACCGCACCTTGAATATTGTGTGCAATTCTGGTCACCGTATCTTAAAAAGGACATAGCGTTATTAGAAAAAGTACAGAGAAGAGCCACCAAATTGGTGAAGGGGATGGAAGGCTACTCCTATGAAGAGAGGCTAAGAAGGTTAGGGCTCTTTAGCCTGGAGAAAAGACGGCTGAGGGGAGATATGATAGAGGTCTATAAATTAATGAATGGAGTGGAACGGATAAACGTGGATCAATTGTTTACGCTATCAGAGTACAGAAAGACTAGGGGACATGTAATGAAGCTACAGGGTAAACTATTTAAGACAAATAAGAGAAAATATTTTTTCACTCAACGTGTAATCACACTCTGGAATATGTTACCGGAGGATGTAGTAAGGGCTGTTAGTATAGCTGGGTTTAAAAAAGGTTTGGACAAGTTCCTGGAGGAAAGGTCCATAAACCGCTATTAAAAAGGGACCCAGGATATCAATGCTTGACCCAGTACAAGCATTGTGGAACCTGTGTCTTTTGGGGATATTGCTAGGTACGTATAACCTAGATTGGCCACTGTTGGAAACAGGATACTGGGCTTGATGGACCTCGGTCTGACCCAGTATGTCATGTCTTATGTTCTTATGTCTGTGCCTCCGATTTAAAGTTTGCAAGGCCCTGTAGGAGGGTCCCGAACCACTCCTTTTGCTCCTCTTTGAGTGTGCCAAATTCACCTTCATGTTGGTCTTGGGACCCACCTGGTAACACTTTGGTTTCTCTTCCCCTGGACCCGCTCAGCACCATTTTAGCTTTCCCTCCGGCTACCACGAGTCCTGGCATAAAGCCAAATGTTTTTAAATCTGGGCTGTTTTTTTTTTTGTGCCATTCACCACCACACTTCTAGCCGGGACGAGCACTGTGTTTACCTCACTATTAGGTTGGGAGTTCCTGCTTAATAGGTGTATCTTCTCGTTCTGGCTTCGGGAGCTCTACAGTGCAGCTGCCATCTTGGTCAGTGATATCTCGTCCTCTTCCTGAATGGATTTTCGTTATGATGGATGTAAGCTTGACAGGTTGGGGAGCCCACTGTCTGGGCCAGGTGATGCAAGGATGCTGGTTTCTGGAGGAGTAGACCTGGATCATCAACCGGCTAGAGTTGAGTGGTGTGTCTGGCATTGCGATATTTCCGACCGTTGCTGGAAGATGGTGAGGGTGTGATCGAACATTGTGACTGCGGTGGCTTACATCAGTTGTCAAGAGGCAGTGTACCTCTGGCAGAGGAGATATGGCCCTTCTCTGGGTGGAAAACAATCTGATGGCCTTGTTGGTGGCTCATATGGCGGGCAAGGAGAATATTCAGGCCAATTTTTCTCAGTCGGCACTGCCTGGATCCAGGGAAGAGATCCTTACATCAGGACGTGTTTTGCTGGATCGTTTGCCGGTGGTGTCAGCCAGCTGTGGATTGGAGAGGTGTGATGTGCTATAGTTGGTCTCTCAGCATCCAGGCCATCAGGGCAAGGGACTTGAGGTTGGGGTGCAGCAGTGTCCCATCCTACTGCGACAGCAGGTCCAGGGAACCCCCCAGCGGCAAGGGGTCCCATTGGGACAGCTCAGAAAAAGGGGGAACCAGGGCTGCCTGGGCCACCTGGGTGCAATGAAGAGGACTGAAGCCACTTCCGTTTGTATCTTGAGGATGGCCAATGGTACCAGGGGCGTGGGCAGAAACCCATATAGGAAGCCCCTGGACCAGGGAAGGAGGAAGATGTCCGCTGCCTCCAGTCCCCGAATTGACTTCCGAGAGCAGAAGCATGGCAGCTGCATATTCTCCGGACTGGCAAAGAGGTCGTTCTCCGGCGTCCCCCAGCGCCAGAAGAGCTCCCCCAGCACGGCAGGGTGCATTCTCCACTCGTGGGGTTGGAGGACTCTGCTCAGGCGTTTGGGAAGTATGTTGTCCTGGCCCGGCAAGTACACTGCTTTGAGGGAGATGTTCTTCCCCGTTGTGCAGTTCCAGAGGCGCACTGCCTCCCAGCAGAGATGCTACGAGCCCGTATCCCCTTGCTTGTTGATGTAGTACATCGTCACCTGATTGTCCGTCTGGATCTGAACAGCCTGCCCTTCCAGATGATCCTGGAAGACCTGCAGGGTGTGATAGAAGGCCGCAAGTTCCAGCAGGTTAATCTGCGAGGCATTCTCCTCTGGCGACCATGGGCCTTGCGACAGCAGGTGAGTCCCCCAGCCCAACTTGGACAGGTCTGTTGTAAGTATGCCTTGCATCAGGGGAGCCTGGAAGGGGTATGCAGGCTCTGAGGTTGAGGGGGTCATGCCTCCAGGCAAGAGATATCGCTAGGCTGGTGTCACTTACATGCAGCCCTCCAGATGGCCAGAAGCCTTTGCCCACTGGGTGCTGAGCGTCCATTGAGCCCTGCCTCATGTGGAGGCAAGCAACAGGAGTGATGTGGATGATGGATGCCATGTGCCACAAGAGGCGGAGCATCTGCCTGGCCTTCATCGTTGAGCTTTCTTGCACAGCCTGCGCCAGGGCAGAGAGATGCTGTGCCCGATCCAGTGGCAGGAAGACTCTCGCCTGAGTGCAATCCTATAGGGCGTCGAACTCCAAGCACTGGTTGGGCAGGAGATGAGACTTCAGGAAGTTCACCACAAACCCCAGGTGCTGGAGCAGCCCTATGGTGCGCTGCATATAGCACTTTCTCTAGCAAGCTGGCTCGTATGAGCCAGTCATCCAGGTAGGGGAAGATGAACACCCCCAGGAGCCTGAGGCCAGCGGACACTACTGCCAGATATTTTGTGAATACCCGAGGAGCCGAGGCTAGGCTGAAGGAGAGTACCCTGTACTGATAATGCCATCTGCCACCAATGAATCAGAGGTACTGACTGTGCCTTGGATGGATCAGGATGTGGGTGTAGGCATCTTTGAGATTCAAGGAGCATAGCCAATCTCCCTGTAGGAGGTAAGGCAGTAAGGTTCCAAGGGATACCATTTTGAACTTTCCTTGACCAGGAAGTGGTTGAGGTCTCGCAGATCCCGGATGGGCCAGAAGCCACCTGTCTTCTTGGGGACAAGGAAGTAGTGGGAGTAAAATCCCCAGCTTTTAAAAAGTTGGGGGACATGCTCCACCACTTGATCTTTGAGCAAGAACTTGAGTTACCTTAGCAGAAGCTCCCTGTGCAAAGGGTCCATGGGCAATTCCCCTTGGAAGAAGAGAGGAGGTAGCTGAGCGAAATGGAGGAGATAGCCTTCCCCGACCACCTGCAACACACTGGTGTGCGAGGTGTATCAGCCGTCCTCCCCTGAACCTTGGGTCTTGGACCTCCTGGGGGAGGGAGGCTATGCCCAAGGAGTCAAAAGCTCTGCCCAGACTGCAACTGCAGCGCATTTTGGGGTTTTGGGACCTTTGGTTTTTGTAGCCCATATCCCCATGGCCTTTGGCCTGCTGCCCCTGAGGGGGAGCAAGATAGACCTGAAACTTGGGGTAGTTCCTGTAAAGCCACCTTAGTCTTCGGGTGGAAGGGCTTTTTCCCCAAAGTCTTCCTACAGGAACTTTCAGACACATTCTTGGACAGTCTGGTTCTGGTCATGAATTCCTTCTCCAGCTGAAAGGACTTCTCTGTTATGGGCTTGCTGAAGAGATTATCCCCCCGCCAAGGGACATCGGCTAACTTGTCCTGAACCCACTGCTCCAAGTCAGAGGACTGTAGCAAAGTAAGGCGACGGGCACTAATGCCCACTATAGCTACTTGAGCCACTGACGCAAGCTGTCTAAGGCCTCCCAAGTTTGAAACTTGGAGCACTCCTTGACCGATGACCCAGGGTTCTGAAGTGCTCAAGGGGTTCACCCGATAAACCAGCCGAGAACCTGGTGAGGTTCTTCGCCAGATCCCACTGGTACATGCCCATGTACAGCTTGTATGCCTGGATACGGATTGTGAATATGGAGCCCTGGAAACACTTCCTGCCAAAAGCATCCATGGTGCGTGCCTCCCTGCTGGGGGTTACCGAGGAGTGTGTCTTTTGGCGCTTCATAGCCAACTCCACCACCATGGGATTATGTGGCAGTTGTGTTTTCTGGAAGCCGGGGCTCTGGCTGACTCGATACTGTGAATCGAGTTGAAGGTTCAAAATTGGCACAGTCACTGGGGTCTCCCACATCCTGAACAGTAGCCGTTCGAGGAAGGCGGGCATAGGCACCGTCAGCTTCTTCTGAGGAGGAGTCTCGCACTGGAAGATCTCGAGATCCTTGGTACCCGGCTCATCCTCTGGCACTGCCATGAAGGCAAGTGCCTGGGACATCACCTGCACAAACTCCAGGAAGGAAAGATCCTCTGGATGTGACTGCCATTGATGATGTGGCGGGAATGTATTCGAGGGGATATCCCGGTGGAGGATAGTGTCGGGAGACTCCTCATTCATCTTCCACGCCGACTCTGAGCCGGGGGAATCGGCAAACACCCCACTGTCGTTGGACTGGCTAGGCGTAAAGATGACACCCGGTGTGAGTTCCGGTGTGGCCATGCCCACGACACATCGGGCCTTGAATTGGTCACCGATGGAGCCAACACTGATCGAGCCAGCCTCTCTGGGATGGTGGAACATCCTCTGGGGAGGTCCTGGTTGAGGATGGCACCGCGGCATTCGCCGATGACCCTGAGTGACGGAGAATTGGGCCCTGCTGTGCAAGTGCTGGTGTTGCGGCAGTCCGTGTGGCACATAGTGTGGTTGCACTTGCCACACTGCTTAAATCCGCTGGTCAGAAATATAGCGGGAAAAGCGAGCCCTGCAAGATTAAACACAGATGTCTTGACCAACTAGGGTGTGAGCAAAACCCCAACGGGCCAAAAAAGTAAAAGAAAAAGTACCCGAGTGAAAAACATGACACAGAGGGTCCAGGAGAGCAATGGGTCCAGGAAAAGCTCCTCGACGTCCACTGCCTTGGTGAAAACTTTGGCAAGCCGATGGAGGACAAGATGGCAGAGAAAGAGACAGTATGTCACCAGGACTCAACTCTCCAGGAAGACCTCCACTCTTCCCAAAAAGAAATCACCGGGGAAAAGGCCTCTCTTCCACCGGCAAGACCAGCCTTATCGAGGCTGTCCCCATTACCAAGCCCCCTAGACCCCACAGCAGGGGTCATCAGAGCAAAGGAGTGGGCCAGGGCCCACACAAGTCTAAGGGCCCCAAGCCCCAGACACCAGCTCCAGCCCAGACTAGGTTGGGTTTTGACTTCCAGAACATGGAGTGGAGGAGTGGCCTAGTGGTTGGGGCAAGGTACTTCAGGCCGGAAAGTCGGGGGTTCAAATCCTACGAGAGGACAGCAACCTTGGGCTGGAAGGACTGGGGTTTCTAGTCCCACAGGTGCTCCTTGTGGTCTTGGGCAAGCCACTTAACCCTCCATAGCCCATGTTCCCCGTAAAATAGTTATCTCCAAATTATAATGCCCTGTTCAATGTAATTTCAGTTTGTTCAATGTAAACCGCACTGATGCAGAATAGCGAGGTATATAAGAGAATGTAAATAAATAAATAAATAAATGTCTCTCTACCCATGGGGGGGGGGGGGGGCCTGATTCATTTGCCCATCGGTGGACTGCCATCACCACTGATATCTAGATTCTTCAAGTAGTCAGGGAAAGTTACTTCCTTCACCTGGACCAGGCGCCTCCCCCTTTCTTTCCAGGAGAGCCCCCTCGGACTCCCCTGCACCTGGCCCTGCTACTGCAGGAACTGGCAGGTCTTCTCATAGACAGGGCCGTGGAGCCTGTACCCCATTACCTAAAAGGGAAAGAATTCTATTCTAGGTAATTTCTGGTCCCAAAAAGAACAGGAGGCCTAAGGCCCATTCTGGACTTGAGAAACCTGAACAAATTCCTGCTGCGACAGAAGTTCAAAATGCTCTCCCTTGGAATATTGCTGCCCTACCTCCAGCAGGGAGATTGGCTATGCTCCTTGGACCGAAAGGATGCTTATACCCACATCTTTATCCACCCCAGCCACAGGCAGTTCCTAAGGTTCACGGTCGGGGGGCGACCACTACCAGTACCTCCGCACCGAGTCTTCACCAAATGCCTGGCAGTGGTGGCGGCCTACCTCCGTCTCCAAGGGGCCTTCATCTTCTCATACCTGAATGACTGGATAATGAAAGAAGACACGGCTACCAAGGTGCAACAGGCCACAGCCTGCACCATCGAGGTCCTACAGCATCTGGGGGTTGTGATAAATCACCTCAAATCCCACCTCACTCCAACACAGGGCCTGGAGTTCATAGGGGCTCATCTGGACACCCTCCAGGCCAGGGCCTTCCTCCCCCTGGAGAGGGCGGATCGCCTCGGGGCCCTGGTGACTGAGGTGCAGCACCATCATGCAGTGTCGGTGTGGTCCATGCTCCGCCTACTAGGCCATATGGCTTCCATAGTTCATGTGCTCCCCAATGCCCGCCTCCACATGCAGGCAGCTCAATGGTGTCTCTGCTCACAGCAGATGCAAGCCACAGGCACTCTCCGGGACAGGGTCTGTGTCCCGTCAACTGGCAGAGTCACTCGATTAGTGGCAAGACACACAGCACCTGCAGAAGGGCATGCCCTTCCAGCACCCGAACCCCACAGAGGGCCCTCATTATGGATGCCTCCCTTCTGGACTAGGTTGCCCACTGCAAGGAACTGCTCATGCAGGGCAACTGGTCTCTGGAAAAGAGCCAGCAGCAGATCAATCTGCTGGAGCTCAGGGCCATTTTTCTAGTGATCAAGGCCTTTCACCACCGCATTTGGAACCAGTCTGTGCAAGTCCAAATGGACAACCAGGTCACAATGTTCTATCTGAACAGGCAGGGGGGCACAGGGTCTCCGCACTTCTGCCAGGAGGCAATAGCCCTCTGCTCATACGTGACCAGTTAGGGAATACGCCTCAGGGCAGTATATCTTCCGGGCCAAGACAATGCCCTGGCGGACAGACTAAGCAGGGTCCTCTGGCTGTACGAGACCCCAGGGTGACACAACAGCAGTTCCAACTATGGGGAACTCCAGGTCTGGACCTCTTTGCCAGCTCAGCCAATGTTCAGCTGCCCCTCTTCTGCTGTCCTCAACCGCTCCTGTCCTGGATAGTGCCAGACGCTTTCCTCATCCCGTGGTCGGAGGGCCTTCTGTATGCCTTCCCTCCCATGCCACTGATCTCTCGGACCCTCTAATGTCCGGTGGGACAAGGCTTCCATGATCCTGGTGGCCCCGCGGTGGCCCAGACAACCTTGGTTTCCACTGTTGTTCCGTCTCTCGATGGAGCTCCCAGTCCCGCTGGGGAGTGCCCCAGGGCTACTGACCCAGGAGGAGAGCTTGCTTCTATACCCCATCCTGGGGTCCTTAACAGCATGCCTGCTGAACAGGTATCCTAGCACCCTTCAACCTCACCAGGGAGGTGGAAAAAATCCTCTGTGCCTCTCGTAAGAACTCCACGAGATGAGCCTATGCCTTCAAGTGGTGCAGATTCTCAGTATGGTGTGTAGAGGAACGGAAGGATCCATTCTCTTGCTAGGTGCATACGGTGCTGCAGTACTTGCTCCATCTTTTGCAAACCGGACTTAAGTCCAACTCCATCAGGGCACACCTAAGTGTGCTCTTTGCGCACAGTCACTCCATAGATGGTAAACCTCTTTCTGCGCAGCCTCTCATTACCCAATTCATGTGGGGCTTGCTACTCTCTAAGCCTCCCATCCACCCGCCGCTGGTGGAATGGGATCTCAACGTGGTTCTGATGCCACTTACCAAGCCGCCTTTCGAACCTTTGGCTATCTGCAATTTGCATTACCTATCTTGGAAGGTTGTCTTCTTGGTGGCGCTCACCTCTGCCTGCAGAGTCAGCGAGCATCAGGCCTTGGTGGTCGAGCCACCTTAAACCAGGTTCTACAAGAACAGGGTCTTGTTTCGCACCCACCCAAAATTCCTTCTGAAGATGGTATCCACCTTCCAGCTCAACCAGGAGGTAATGCTCCCAACCTTCTTTCCATGGCCCTATGCCGACAAGGCAGTGGCCATTCTCCATGCTCTGGGACTGCAAGAGGGCCCGTCCTTTTACCTATAGCGTACCCAGGGCCACCGCAAAGCCTAGCAACTTTTCGTTTCATATGACCCCAGTTGACTGGGGGAGGCTGTGACCAAGCAGACCCTGTCCACCTTGGGTGGTGGACTGCATCGCCTTTGCCCTTGACCAGATTGGGCTCACATTGGAGTGCCGGATCACGGCAAACAACGTCAGGGCTATGGCAACCTCTGTTGCCAGCTTACACTCTGTCCCTATGGCAGACATCTGCTGGGCCACCACCTGGTCGTCAGTTCACACCTTGGCAGCTCACTACTGCCTGGAGAGGGAGTCCTGATGGGACAGTGCCTTCGGCCAGGCTGTAATCTGTTCAGGGTTTAGGCAACTACCGGAGCCATGGTTCTCACTGGGGTCCTCAGAACCTTTCCTCAAATTCGCTTGTGGCTGTTCATGACTTGGCTTATGCTATTTCTACAGGTTCTCGGTAGCATGTAGCTAGGGAGTCCCATATGTGAGGACTGACTTACTGCATGTTCCTGGAGAAAGCGTAGTTATTCACCTGTAACAGGTGTTCTCCAGGGACAGCAAGAATCAGTCCTCACAACCCTCCCTCCTCCCCTTGGAGTTGCTGTACAATTTTGCCATCTTCTTTTGTCTGCTCTAGCTATGTCATCTAAGTAAGATGGCACCCTTTGGCAGAAAGGGGACCATGCATGCATGGTGGCATCTCCCGAAGACTTTCTTTGAAAGCTGGGGAAATGCTTCCGTGTGGGCTCCATTGGTGCCAACGTTGCCTATATGTGAGGCCTAATATCCTGCAGTCCCTGGAGAACACATATTACAGGTAGTAACTATGCTTTATCCATCGGGCCTTGCACTGTTCCAACAGCTGGAAAAGCCTCCTTAAATTTCCCTATCAGTGGGGTTAAATATTGCAGGCACTTGCACCTAAGCTCTCAACATGCTCCCAAGGGGCATTACATGCTCCTTGTGGCATGCCATTGCCACACGCCTTACACAGGGATCTGGTTTCAAATGGTCTGGAGCTGATGTTCACAGACGTCCTTTGCTCTATCTGTTCCTCTGCTCCACCTCTCAACATGCAGGCATGTAAGGAAAGCTCTCACACAGCACTCTGTAACAGATCTGGTTTTAAATGGTCTGCAACTGTTGTTCATAGATGTCCTTTGCTGTATCTGTTCCTTTGCTCCATCCTTCAACATGCAGGCAGGTAAGGAAAGCTCTCACTGTGTTTTTTTTATTTTTTATTACTGTTTCTAGTGTGACTGAGAGGTCATCAATTGACGTTGTTGGGATCAGGCATAGTTAGGACTTTGTTCGATATGGTGAGCATGTCCAATCTTTCTGTGCTCTCAGCTGTAATCTTATTGAAATGTAGGTGTTTTTCTGTTAGTATTATAACTCCTCTCTCTCTTCTGTGGGTTCTTGGGCAGCTGAAGAGGCTATAGTGAGTTGGTTTTAGTTGGTTCATTAACACGGTGTCACTCTCTGAAATCCATGATTCTGTTATGCTCATGATGTCTTAATTGTGGGTTGCTAGGTAATCTGTGAGTACTGGAATTTTATTTTGTTTTGATGTTGCATTAATGGGTGCACATTTTAGGTTAAGACCATTATTAGTATGTTTGTATTTAAAGTATACTGTATCCTTCTGTGGTTTGATCAAAGCCCTTGTGATGTCTTACTGCTGATGTAGCTGCGCATGAAATGAGAGTCCGAAGCAGCAAAGATGTCTTGGATATTGGGACATGGAACATATGAAACATGAACCAAGGGAAGTTGGAGGTGGTCAAGAATGAAATGGAATGTATACAACTCAATCTGTTGCGTGTCAGCGAACTGAAATGGACTGACATCAGGCACTTTGCATTTGATGATCACATGGTTTATTATGCTGGAAGTGAAAGACAAAGAAGAAACGGTGTTCCGTTTATAATTAAGAAGAAACTTGCAAGAACTGTAATGAAATACACTGCAATCAGGGTATGCTTAATTTCTATTTGTCTACGAGGAATGCCCATCAGCACAGCTATAATTCAAGTATATGCCCCAACAACAGCTGCAGAAGAGTACTAAGTTGATGAGGTCTATGCACAAGCTGAAATTGACAGAACATGCAAACAGGATATCCTGATAGTCATGGGTGGCTGGAATGCAAACGTTAGCAACAAAGAAGGCAGCAAAGTGGTTGGAAAATGTGGACTTTGCAACAGAAACAAAGCTGGAGAAAGACTGACTGAATTCTGTAAGACCAACGATATATTCATCTCAAACATCTTCTTCCAGCAACACAAATGGCAACTGTACACATGGACTTCACCCAAATGGATTGTACAAAAATTAAATTGACTACATCTGTGGAAGTCAATGATCGGAAAGCTCTATAACATCAACAAAGACAAAACCAGATCACCAACTACTAGTATGCAAACTCAAGCTAAAGTTGAAAAAGAGCAAGCAACTCGTGAATGTAGCAAAATATGACCTTGAGAATATACCACTTGAACTTAATGTCTGCCTGCAAAATTGATTTGCTGCTTTAGATACAAATGACAGAGCTCCAAAAGAGTTTTGGGATGACATCAAGAAAGTTGTGTTGGAAGAAAGTGAGAAGTCTCTATAAAAGGTAAACAAAGCAAAAACAGTCAAAATGGATGACCAAAGAAACTCTGAAAATTGCCCAGATGTGCAGAAAAGCTAGTCAGAGGAGAGAGATAATCGTAAAACTCAACAGATTCCCAGCGTGTGGCAAGACAAGACGAGGAGACGTACTACAATGACATATGCAAGGAAATAGAAGCAGAAATTATTAGAGGAAGAACAGGATTGGCTTTCCTAAAGCTACGAGAGTTAAAGAAAAAAAATTCCAGCCTCTAATTGGAATGTTACAAGATGCTCAAGGATCCATGTTGAATGATGCTGAGAAGATCAAGACAAGGTGGAAAGAATAAACAGTCATTATACGATAAAGATCAAAACCATTTCAACCTGTACCTTATGATCAGGAACCATTGGTGATGAAAGAAGAAGTCAAAACAGCATTGAAAGCCTTATCAAAGAATAAAGCACCTGGCGTTGATGGCATTCCCATTAAAGTATTACAGCAATCGGGTGCAGCTATTACCAAACTTACAAAGCTCTGCCAGGAAATTTGGAAGACAACATCTTGGCCAACTGACTGGAAAAGATCTGTGTTTATACCAATGCTAAAGAAAAGTGATCCAACTGACTGTGAAAATTATCGCACAATCACTCTGATCCCACATGCCAGCGAGATTCTACGATTATTCAGCAGAGACTACAATCATACCTGAAACGGGAACTGGCTGAAGTGCAAGCAGGGTTCAGGAAAGGGTGAGGAACGACAGACATCATCATGGATGTGAGATGGATCCTTAAACACTAAAGAATACCAAAAGGATGTCTAGATGTGTTTTGTTGACTACAGCAAGGCTTTTGTCTGTGTAAACCATGAGAAACTCTGGGCCACATTAAGAAGCATGGTAGTTCTGTTGCACAACTTTTAAATTGATCAAGAAGCAACAGTTTGAACGGAACAGGAAGAAACAGAATGGTTTAAAATCAGCAAAGGTGCACAACAAGGCTGCGTTCTTTACCCCTACCTGTTTAATTTATATGCAGAACAAATCATCAGAGAAGCAGGACTGTATGAAGACAACTGAGACAACTGAGGTGTGAAGGCTGGTGGAAGACTCAACAACCTTCGCTATGCTGATAACACTTTCCTGGCTGAAAGTGAAGACTATCTTAAACATTTGCTTCTCAAGATCAAGGAACATAGTCTTAAAATTGACCTGCACCTTAATGTAAATTAGACAAAGATCCTGACAATTGGAAAAATCAATAAATTTGTTGATGGAGAAGAAATTGAAATAGTGGACAACTTTAACCTACTTGGATCAACTATCAATAAAGAAGCAACAAGCAGTCGAGAAATGCGATGACGTGTTGCTCTTGGCAGAATGGCTTTGAAGGACCTAGAGAAGATTCTCAAGAGCAGAGATGTCTCTCTCCATATAAAGATTTGACTTGTTAAAGCCATGGTATTTTCAATAACGTCATATGGATTGGAAAGTTGAACAGTGAAAAAGATAGACAGGAAGAAAATTGATGCCTTTGAATTATGGTACTGGCGACGAATATTGTGTATACCATGGACTGCCCGAAGAACAAACCAGTCAGTATTAGAGGAGATCAAATCTAAGCTTTCTTTAGAAGCTCAGATGACAAGACTTTGACTTTCATACTTTGGACACATCATGCGAAGAGAGAGATCATTAGAGAAAGACAACATGCTTGGGAAGGTAGAATGTCAACGCAAAAGAGGAAGGCCAGCAATGAGGTGAATCGATACAATAACAGCAGGTATGGGTGCCACTCTGTTAACAATGAGCCACCTGATTGAAGACCAAACACAGTTTAGTACAACTATCCAGAGGATTGCCATGAGTCAATACCGACTCAATGGCACATAACAAAAACAACAACAATACTATTCTTTTGAAGTTGTATTCTGATCAAGTTTAGTGGGTTTCATTGCCTGCTTTTATTATAGCCGATTCCCATATCGTTTGATCCATATCTTCTGATTATATTATTGGGATGTGCATCAGGTGATTTGCAAGGTCTCTGACTGTGCGATTAGCACAATGATTGCTAGTAGTGCGTTGATCATATGTGGCATCAGAAGAAATGCAAAGAGCCAATCCCAGAGGTGTTTGTCGTCTCCCGATGTGGTTCATTGAACAATAAAATCGCTGTATAAGTCATATTGGACAAGTTGCTGCACCTAAAGGCAGTGGTGCCTGTTCCTCTGGCTGATCCGGGCAAGGGCAGATATTCCATCTATTTTGTGGTGCCAAAAAAAATGGCTTCTTCCGACCATTTCTCGACATCCAGGGGCTCAAAATTGATTTGCGAGTTCTGGATGGAAATTGAGAACCTGTTCTTTTTTGGAAGCATCTTGTGTGTTGACCTGAGTGATGTCCTTTCTAGAAAGCCTCAGCTGGGTGATCAGTCATGGGAAGAGTCAGTTGGAACATTCCCAATCCATGGAATTCCTGGAAACACGGTTCGATTCTTAATTGGCAGGGTCTTACTGCCGGAAGAGAGAGAGTGGAGATTGTTGGAAGGCCATGCAGTGTTCTGTACTCAGCAGGTTCTCCAAGTTTAAGATTATGAAAAGCTGCTTACAGTAATGTCTCGGTGATCAAGATGGTGCTGTTGGCGCCTGCTCATATGAGGCTGCTCCAGCGGTCTTTGCTGACTCAGTGGTCACAGAGTTTTCAGGAGTTCAAGCTCAGATTTCAACTGGAGGTGAAGGCTAGCCTGTGGTGGTTGGAACAGCCATGTCTTCTGTGGAGGGGCATGCTGCTGGATGATCACTTGTAGATTCTTCTGATGGATGCAGGTTTTTCAGTCTGGGAAGCCTATTTTTAAGACTGAATGGCTCAGAGCCATTGGAGCTGCAGGTGGCGGTGAGGTCCATCAAATGTCTCAAAGCAAGGGCTATCAGGTTGGCTCTCTTTCACTTCCAGCCCTTGGTCATATGTTAATTGGCAAGGCAGTACGAGGAGTGCTGGAGTGTCCTTGGAGATGTTTCTTGTTTGCCTGGGCAGAAAAGAACCTCCTAGCTCTGTCAGCTCAGCACCTTGCCCTGGTGGACAATGTGGAGGTAGACTTCCTCAGTCATCAGTCTCTGGATCCTGGAGAATGGGAGATGAGTCAGGAGGCATTTCAGATAATTCTACGCCATTGGGAGAGTGAAATGGATTTTATGGCGACCCAATCCAATGCCACGGTGTGCTGCTGCTTCCATTGTCACACGGAAGCAGGGTCCGAGGGTGTCGATGCCTTAGTTCAGCCCTGGCCAAGGCAGTGCCTGTTGTATATGTTTCTTCTTTGGTTGCTGTTGGGGCGTGTGATTGGGCGTGTGTAGCTCCATCGGGGTTGGATTATACTGGTGGTGCCAGATTGGCAGAGGAGAGCGTGGTTCAGGGACCTGATATGGCTCCTATAGGAACCTCCTCTTTGCTCCTGTTTTGGGGTCTGTTTCATCAGGGACTGATTGTCCTGGACAACCCGGCTCCCTTCTTGCTTAAGGCTTGGCTCTTGAAAGGAATCTGGTAATACATAAGGGCTACTCTCCTGGGATGGTTTTCATTCTGCTTAGAGCCCAGAGTAGTTCAACCAGCCTGGCATATATGTGGATCTGGTGCCTCTTTGAGCATTGGTGCGGCACACAAAAGCTGGTTCTTGAGGCAGCCAAGGTGCCATCTCTATTGGTCTTTCTGCAGTTTGTCTGGAAAAAGGCCTTTCTCTTCCTTCCCTGAAGGTCCAGGTGGCAGCTTTGTCCTGTTTCAGAGGTCCAGTGGCTGGAAAGTCTCTTTAGCTTTGCACTCAAATGTTTCACGTTTTCTTCAAGGATTTTGGCATCTGCATCTTCACCTCCAGTCAATTGTTCCTTCCTGAGATCTCTTTCTGGCGATTGGGGCCCTGATGTCAGAGCCTCAGCAAGACGGATTTCTGAGCTGCAGCTCTGTCTTGCCCGGGATCCATATCCTTTTCAGAGGAGGCCATCTCCATTCATCATGTGCTTTCCTTTTTACCCAAGGTGATGCTTCCCTTTCATGTAAACCAGGTGGTTTGCTTGCCCTCCTTTTCTATGAAGCAGTGTCGAGGGAAAGTTAAGGATCTTTGCCTTGTGGATGTGTGGAGGATGTTTCTCCAGTATTTGGATGTTATGAATTCCTTTTGTGAGTTGGATCATCCTTTTGTGCTGTTTGCAGGCCCGCGCAAGGGTGACGTGGCAGCCAAGTCTACATTGGGATGTTGGACAAGGAGTCTATTGCCTCTGCATATGGAACCAGCTGGTTCCAGAGGAGTTATACATGCATTATACTTGAGCACAAGCATTCTCGTGGGCGGAGCGTAGCTTGGTAGCCCCTTCAAACATTTGTCTGGTGGCAATGTGGGCCTCACTTTCCACTTTTATCAAGCATTACCGCTTGGATGTCTATGCGTGGGCGGATGTGGCATTTGGGATCAAGGATTTGCGAGCTGCTGCGTCTTCCTGCCCAGTGGAGGCATAGCTTTGGCATGCCCCACTTGTCTGGACTGCTCTAGCAGGACGATATAGAATGTGACGTTTTACTTACCAGATAATTTCCATTCCTTGAGTCCTGCTAGACCAGTCCAGGGCCCGTTTCTGGAATTGTGTTTGGTCTGTTATGTTGCAGTGGTACCTTTTTGGTCTGCTATGATCTGCATGGCTGGGCCTGCAGGCTCATATCCTTTTGACAGCCTTCTTTTCAGTCTAACCTGTGTATACTGTAGTTTCTCTGCTGTTTGATTAATCATTGTTGTCCTTGTTGAGGTTGTGTGAGATTTGTCATGCCTTCCCATATGCTTTGGGACGAATACTGAGTTGCACCTAGTAGTTTGGGCTGATAGAGGCATGGGAGTGATGCCATTGAAACCTTGGCATTTCATTGGCTCTCTGTCTCCACTCATCTGCTGGGAGCGGGACACAACCCGCTTGTCTGGACTTTTCTATCAGGACTCAAGGAAAGGACAATATCTGGTAAGTAAATTGTCACCTTATGCATCATATTTTATTTCAAGAAATAAAAAGGCAAATAACTTATTCAGGGAAAATATAGTTGGCTTTTTAACTTTAGGGATCAAATCAGCGTCTGAAATAATGGTCTGAAAATAGGGTAATGTAATTCTTAACACCTTAAAAATATATTACTTATCCTGCTAGACCAGTCCAGATGCATAGTTATATGCCACCCTGCTGATGAAGCCAGGAACACGTCTTTCTCCAGGACCAAGCAGGAAGTCAGTCCTCACATATGGGTGTCATCGACGCAGATGAAGCCACAGCGGAGCATTTCCCCAGCTTTCCATGAAAGCTTTTGGGAATGCAGGCACGCATGCACGGTTCCCTTCCTGCCTAAAGGTGCCATCTTACCTCAGTCTCTCTTTTTCCGAGAAGCCCACCGGACGTGTGTCCTGTCATCCCGGATAAAAGTTTGATTTTTTCGGTGATTCTCGCTATTTCTTCTTCTCCGGTTCGACACCGGTTCCCCTCCCTGCCGGGTTCGGTACACCGGTATCGAGCCCGTTTCTTCTTTTTCGGTTTTTGCCCTTCGTGGCTGGCGTTAGCGCCCTTTTTTGCTTTTTCCCTGGAAGGCCGGTCCTTTGACCTCGCGGGGACTCTTTTTTTTCCCCGATGGCTTCCAGCGGTTTTAAAAAGTGTGATCGGTGTAAGAAGTTGATGTCTCTCACCGACACACACGACTGCTGCCTTCGGTGCCTCGGTCCTGATCACGACCCTAAGACGTGCGGACCATGTGGGAAGATGTCTTCCAAGGCACTGCGAAGTCGCCAGCAGCAGAAAGAAAGGCGTTTTTCTGACTCGGCCTCCGGCCGGGCCTGGACCTCATCTGAGGCCTCGACATCTCGGGATTCGGATCCCGAGCGCCGTTGTGGCTCCTCGGACAGCGGGTCCCCTGACCGGGAACACAAGAGGAAGAAGCGGCTCGTGAGGGCGTCGTCGGAAGAGGTCTCTGGCTCCTCGAGGGCCAGGTCTAAGACCCCCGACTGTCACCCCGGGCCCATGGAACAAGAGAAGCCAGCCAAAGTTCCTCGCGTGGAGCCGGAGTCTGCTGGACACGTAAGTCCTGTAGTCCTCGAGGACTCTCCTCCCAGAGAGCCGACGTTGGGCCCGGCACTGCCGGGGCCCAAGTCGGTGGCTGCTGCGTCTTCCGAGCTGAGTCTCAGGATGACAGCCTTGGAGTGCAGACTGTCTGCCTTCATGGAGCAGCAGCGGGAACTGATGGCCAGCCTGTCTGGCGCATCTGCCCCGACCACCGGGACATTGACATCGAAGTTGACCCCGGAGACCGAGCCGATACTCGAGACCATGATGGTGCGAGGTCAACCTCGGTCGCCGTCTCCCTCGACCTCCCATTCGGGACCGAGGGTGTCGACGCCAGTGCCTCCGGCGTCGGGGCGGGTACTCCCGGGACCCGCGGGGTCGGATCCTGACTTCTCGTCGGACGAGTCCGCCTGGGAGACGGAGGATGACGAGTCCCCCGACACATTCAAGACTCGGTGCGTCCCGTCGGACTCACTGCAGTCTGAACCCCAGAGTAGATCGCCTCCGGAGGATAGCCGGTTCTCGGAGTTTGTCCGGGATATGGCCACTGCGTTGGCTATCCCGGCGGACCCCGAGGAAGAGCCTCGAGCCGAGGAGCTTGAGGCCCTGCAGTACGACTCTCCTCCGAAGGAGGCCTTTACTGTCCCGGTTCCTCCGATGCTGGAACGGCTCCTCTTCCGGATGTGGGAGGCACCGGCCTCAGCGCCGGTTCTAAGCAAGCGGGTCGATTCGATTTATCGACTCCGGAAGAGCCCTGGCTTTCAGAAGGCGCAGCTACCACACCATTCCATGGTGGTGGAATCGGCCATGCATCGCCTGAAAAGTCAGAAGATGCACTCCGTGTGCCCCCTGGCAGGGAGGCCCGGAACCTCGATGGTTTTGGTAGAAAGTGCTTCCAGGGCTCGATGCTTGCTTGCCGTGTCCAGTCTTACCAGCTGTACATGGGCATGTACTTGCGAGACCTGGCCAAGGAGTTGGCCGGGTTCTCTGCTGGTCTCTCCGGGGAGCCCTTGCAGAGATTCAAGTCCTTGTCCTTGGGGATTCGGGACTGCTCCAAGTTTATGTCCCGCACCGCCTACGATGGCTTCGAGGCTTCGGCCCGAGTTGCGGCAGCCAGCATCGCAGTTCGACGCCAGGCATGGCTGCAGTCATCGGACCTCGAGCCATGGGTTCAGGACAAGTTGGTCGATGTCCCTTGCTGAGGTGAGAACCTTTTTGGCAAGCCCATGGCCGAGAAGGCCGCACAGCTCGAGACATAGCACCTTACAAGGACAAGGCTGTCTAGAGAGACCTCTGCCCCTTCTCACAAGAAGGCCTCGGGTAAAAAGCCCTTTTACCCGAGGAAGGGCACTGCCTACAAACAGTACCCTCAGTATCAGGCTGCCCAAGCTGCACCCCAGGGTCAGCAAGCCAAAGGGCAGGGTAATGGGCCCCGTAGGCGGAGGACCCCCAAGCCTCCGGCCCCTGCTCCCACTCAGCAGGGTGGGGGTTTTAGACTCCTTGAGCATAGCCTCTCAGTCCCTGCTCTCCCAACCTTGCACAGGAGGTCGCCTCGCCCTCTTTGCCCACCAGTGGCCCCACATCACTGGGGACAGTTGGGTGTTAAACATAGTCCACAGCGGCTATGCACTACGCTTTCACCAACTGCCTCCTTCATATTTTCCAGGGGAGCCTCCAAGGCCTCCCCTGCACACAGATCTTCTCCTCCAGGAGCTCCAAGGTCTTTTGGTGGACAGGGCGGTGGAGCCTGTTACCCCTTCAAATGCACGGTCGAGGGTTCTATTCCAGATATTTCCTGGTACCCAAAAGGACCGGTGGCCTTCAACCTATCCTGGACCTAAGGAATCTCAACAAGTTCCTAGAGAAAGAAAAGTTCAAGATGCTTACTCTTGGAACACTTCTGCCCTACCTCCAGCAGGGAGATTGGCTATGCTCCTTAGATCTAAAGGATGCGTATACTCACATCCTCATTCATCCAGACCACAGAAAGTACCTCAGGTTCATTGTGGGAGGAAACCATTATCAGTACAGAGTGCTACCTTTTGGCCTCACCTCCGCTCCCAGGGTCTTTACCAAATGCCTGGCAGTGGTGGCGGCCTACCTGAGAAATCAGGGTATCTTTGTCTTCCCCTATCTGGACGACTGGCTCATCAGGGGGCAGACGTGCCAGGAGGCCAGACAAGCCACCCTCGGAACTATTGCTCTTCTTCAAAGCCTGGGGTTTGTCATAAACTTCGCAAAGTCCACTTTGCTCCCTTCCCAGAACTTGGAGTTCATAGGGGCAAGGTTGGACTCTCTGCTGGCAAAGGCATTCTTGCCAGAGGACAGAGCCCAAAGACCGATAAACTTGGCAAGCCAGTTTCTCAGCAGGTCACTGGTCTCCGCTAGACTCTGCCTGAGACTTCTTGGCCACATGGCTTCGACAGTACATGTGACCCCCAATGCCAGGCTCCATATGCGACCTGCACAGTGGTGCCTTCGGAGTCAGTGGTCACAGGCCACAGGCAGCCTCAGAGACAGGATAAAGGGTGTCCAGACCTTTTCTGGACTCCCTCAACTGGTGGCTGCACCCACCCAATCTACTGAAAGGGGTGCCTTTTCAAATTCCTGGGTACACAGTGGTACTGACCACAGACGCCTCCCTGCAGGGCTGGGGGGCTCATTGTCTGAACAAGTGCACTCAGGGCCTGTGGTCTCCCTGGGAGGCCGCACAGCAGATCAATCTCCTAGAACTCAGGGCTATTCGATTAGCACTCAAAGTTTTCTCTCCTGCCCTGGCTCATCAATCTGTCCTGGTTCAGACAGACAACCAGGTAGCCATGTTTTATGTGAACAAGCAAGGCGGGACTGGGTCCAGGCTCCTTTGTCAGGAGGCACAGGACCTTTGCTCATTTGCCCTCAAGCACAACATGCTCCTCAAGGATGTGTACCTTCCAGGCCAGGAAAACTACCTGGCAGACAGGTTGAGCAGAATTCTGCAGCCCCACGAGTGGCAGCTCCATCCTTTGGTAGTTCAGAAGATCTTCCTGAAATGGGGTCTTCCTTTGATAGATCTGTTTGCCAGTCCACTGAACAAACAGCTGCCTCGGTTCTGCTCCAGACAGCCGCATCCTCTGCGGGTAGCAGCAGATGCTTTTCTGATACCATGGTCTCAGGGCCTCCTGTATGCGTTTCCTCCCACGCCTTTGGTGGCCCGAATCTGTTCAAAATTCTTCAGGACAAGGCCTCAGTCCTGCTGGTGGCTCACAGGTGGCCGAGACACCCTTGGTTTCCACTTCTCCTTCAACTGGCGGTGGATCCCCCCCTGTCTCTGGGGTTGCAACCCGACCTTCTCTCCCAAGATGAGGGTTCCCTTCTGCACCCCAGTCTCAAAGCTCTCAGTTTGATGACCTGGAGGCTGCAAGGGTAGTTTTGGCTCCCTGGGGCCTACCTCAGGAATTTGAGGAGGAGGTCCTAGCCTCTAGGAAGCAGTCCACTAGGAAAACCTATGCTCTCAAATGAAAAAGGTTTTCTGTGTGGTGTCAGCTACGTACAGAGAATCCCTTCTCCTGTACTGTACCAGTAGTGCTTCAGTACTTACTGCACTTATCCAATCAGGGACTTAAGTCCAATTCTGTTCGGGTCCACCTCTCAGCTCTAGCAGCTCACCACTCACTGGTGGAAGGACATTCTCTCTAGGTTCACCCCTTGGTGTCCCGGTTTCTCAGAGGCTTGCTTTTGCTCAAGCCTCCAATCCGTCGTCCTGCTCCTGAGTGGGAGTTGAATGTGGTCTTGCAGCAACTGACTCGCCCACCTTTTGAGCCGATGGCTACTTGCCCTCTACGCTTCCTGTCCTGGAAGACCCTCTTCTTGGTAGCCCTAACCTCAGCCAGGCGAGTGAGTGAGCTTCAGGCCCTGGTCTGTGACAGGCCTTACACTCGCTTCTATAGGAACAGGGTAGTCCTTAGGACTCATCCAAAGTTCCTTCCAAAGGTTGTCTCCTCCTTCCACCTTAACCAAGAGGTGGTTCTTCCGACATTCTTCCCTAGGCCTCATGCAAGCCAGGCTGAAGCAGTTCTGCATACCCTGGACTGTAGGAGGGCCTTATCCTTCTACCTTGACCGTACGGAGGGGCATAGAAGGGCTACTCAGCTCTTCGTATCTTTTGACCCTAATAAGTTGGGGTTGGCTGTGTGCAAGCGTACCTTGTACGTCTGGGTGGCTGACTGTATCACCTGGGATTACAAGGCGGCTGACCTTCCTTTGCAGGGTCGGTTCACAGCCCACCGTGTCAGGGCAATGGCTGCCTCAGTGGCTCATCTCCGCTCTGTACCGTTGGTAGACATCTGCAGGGCTGCAACTTGGTCTTCAAGCCAGACCTTTGCGGCCCATTACTGTCTGGAGAGGGAGTCCCGTAGGGACAGTGCTTTTGGCCAGGTAGTACTCCCGAATCTCTTTGAGGTTTAGGCAACTCCTGCCCTCCTGCCCTCTGTTGGGCTACCGGTGAAGGTTATGTCAGTGAAAAGCCTTTCTTTGATGCTGGGATTAGTGGGAGTTCTCTTGTTCAGCCTTGGTTCCTCGGTAGCCCAGAGCTAGGGAGTCACCCATATGTGAGGACTGACTTCCTGCTTGGTCCTGGAGAAAGAGTAGTTACTCACCTGTAACAGGTGTTCTCCAGGAGCAGCAGGAATCAGTCCTCACAACCCTCCCTCCTCCCCTGGGAGTTGCAGTTGTACCTAGTTTGTTTTTCTTTTTTGTGTGCTGTTCTTAGCTATGTCATTTGACTGAGGTACGATGGCAGCTTTAGGCGGGAAGGGAACCGTGCATGCGTGCCTGCATTCTCAAAGGCTGTCATGGAAAGCTGGGGAAATGCTCCGCTGGGGCTTCATCGGTGTCGACACCCATATGTGAGGACTGATTCCTGCTGCTCCTGGAGAACACCTGTTACAGGTGAGTAACTACTCTTTCCAGTGATTTCACTAGTCTTAAAAAGTGTTGCAGTTCTGGAATTTGCCACTAGTTTTCTATCTCTGGGACATGGTGACGTGTCTTAGACTTGAACAGCAGGACTTCATCGTAGCTTCTTATGCTTTATCTGCATGTTTTGTCCTGGATTGAGTGGCCCGCATTTGGGCAGGATCTCTCAAGTGATCTCCAGGAAGAAGCAGGAATGTAGTCGTCACATATGGGTGATGTCAGCACCAATGGAGCCCGCGCGGGAACGCACCCCGATGTCCAATAGGAAAGCCTTTGGGAGCATCCTACTGTGCCTGCGTAGCTGCCTTCCCGCCTTTCTAGCTCTCTCTCCTCAATTCTTCATTTTCCACAGAGCCGACAAGAAGCAATTCCAGTCACCGCAAAAAATGTGATTGTTTTCTTAATTGTTTGTGGTAGCTTCTGCCTTCCAGTCGATGCTGGTACTCACCCTGTCTGCTCACTTTCTTTCTTTCTTTCTGTAAAAAAAAAAAAAAAATCTATTCTGAGGGGAGAATCCCTTCCCTTAGTGCGCATCAACGCCATCTTAGGCTTAGACCTTGTTTTCCAAAATGGACAAATCAGCTAGTGGTTTCAAAAAATGTTCCAAATGTGGCAGTACAATTTCAGCCACGGACATCCATGACTGGTGTCTGAAATGTTTGCGACCGGATCATCAACTGACTGACTGTCCTCTCTGTAGGAAGATGACAAAGAGAGGCCTGCAGAACAGAGCTGCAAAACTCGGCACTCTCTTTGCCACTAATGGAATGTCCATAGAATCAACGTCATCGAGAGCTTCATCTTCCTCCCAGGGATCTCAGGTATCGAAACCCAGGTCTTCGTCGAAGACTAGCCGACCCTCCAAGGGTAGATCTCCTAAGCATCGAGATGCCCTAGGCGTTGCTCTGGAGGGAGATACACTGGCCAAACAACCCCCGTAGGAGGTACTTGCTTCCAAAGCATTAATGGGGTTCCAGGATGCTCCTGAGGCCTCGACCTCCAGAGAGCTCTTGGTGCCATGCTCAGGGATCATGGCCCACAACTCAGGTACCGATTATCCAGGCATTGGCAGGCTCCATGGATCAACATATCCTGCCTTTGAGCGGAACTTAGTGGCCTTGCTAGCGGCTTCTGTATCTTTTAATCCTCTATAGTCGATTCCCCAGCTTTCGGTACCGACATCGACATTTTTGCCGCTTACCATGCTACCACCTATGCCGGCTCTCGAGTCCGTCTCCGGTACCGAATTTCCGGCACCGAAACTTCCGATGCTGGTTTCAAGCAGTATCGATTACGAGCAGAGTGCAAGCACCTGACCCGTCGAAACTTAGAGTCTTCGGATTCCGATTCATCGGATGATGAATCAACTGGTCGAAGGGAAATGAGAATTCTGCCAGAGGATCCATCTCCGTCCCCACAACGTTGCATGTCCCCTTTGGAGGACATGTCTTTTCAAGACTTTATCTGCGATGTTGCTCGGGGTCTCTCCATTACGGTAACTTCGGAGAAGAAGCCTAGGGCTGAGGCGCTTGAAATCCTTCAATACCCTGCAGCCACAAAGGAAGCTGCTGCTCTTCCTATTCATAGAATACTTCATGACCTTATGCTTCGGATGTGGGAAACACCCTTAAGCAACTCTCCACATACTCGAAGGCTTGATACTATGTACCGGGTACCGGAGTGCCCCGGCTTCCGGAATACCCAATTACCACACCATTCCATGGTGGTGGAATCGGCAATGTGTCAAATTAAAAGTGCCAGAACTCATTCCTCGAACCCTCGATGCTTTTGGTCGGCGATATTTTCAGGCCTCTGTTATCGGCCAGAATCAGTTCCTACATACTCTACATGGGTATGTTTCTTAGAGAGGTGACTAGGGATTTGGAGTTGATGGCTCCTCTCTTCCCTGACGATAAGAGAGCTGATTATCTCACCCTAGTGAAGCATGCCCAGAATGTTTCCAAATTTAACAGGGCAACCTTTGACTGTTTTGAATGCATTAGCAGAACTTCAGCTATATGCATTGGTGCACGCTGGATTGCTTGGCTCCAAGCCTCTGATCTTGAACAGTGGGTTCAAGGCAAGCTGGGTAATATATCTTGCACAGGTGAAAACCTTTTTGGCAAAGACTGGCAGGATAAAGCATCTCAATTAGAGTCTGAGAACACCACTCTAAATAAACTTTCTAGATCAACTGCGAACCCAGCTAAGAAGATGATAGCAAAAAAGCCCTTTTCCATAAGAAAAAGAAGTATTACTCTTCTTACACCCAGCGGTGCACTGTCCCATCCATACTCCTCAAAAGGGACAATAACCACCAAAACAACAAAGAAAGGCTCAGACCTCCATGTCTCAGCCAGCTCAACGGACCCTTCCTCCTCAGGGTCTTTGACTCCTTTCTGGAGAACATAGCCATCCTGCCTCTGGAGATTCCAGATTCCATCCTCATTCCAGGCAGACTATGTCACTTTGCCCACAGGTGGCATCTTTTAACATCAGAACACTGGACTCTCTCCATAGTAAGGGAAAGGTACAAACTTCACTTCTGAAGTCTACCCCACCAGTCTCCTCCAAGAGAGTTCGGTTCTCAACCCACTCTCACCACTCTGTTATTGCAGGAGGTCACTTCCCTTCTCTCACAGAGTGCAAAAGAGGAAGTGACACTCTCCCAGCAAGGTCTGGGCTTCTATTCTCCTTACTCTTCCTCATCCCAAAGAAGACGGCGGGATACAGGTCCATCCTGGACCTCAGAAAACTGAACGAGTATCTACTCTGGGAGAAATTCAAGATGATCTCCCTAGGTAATCTTCTCTTCTATCTCCATTGTCAAGATTGGCTCTGTTCTCTAGATCCAAAGGATGCATTTACTCCCATTCTTATCTACACAGAACACAGAAGGTTCCTGCGTTTCCTTTTCCAGGGGAAACATTATCAGTACAGAGTCCTGCCTTTTGGCCTCGCCTCTGCCCCAATTACAAAGTGCATGGCCGTTGTAGCTGCATTCCTAAGGACTCTAGGGATATTTATCTTCCCCTACTTAGACAGCTAGCTCATTCGAGCAAGCACACCTGTAGAGGCCAATATTTCTCTCATGTGCACCATGCAGGTGCTGCAACTCTTGGGATTTGTAATAAATCTTCCAAAGTCCCAGCTTGTTCCCTCTCAAACTCTGGAGTTTATAGGAGCCCTCCTAGACACTCAACAGTCAAGGGCTTTTCTGCCTCAAGCCCGCTGTGCTCGACTCATCTAGCTTGCATCCCAAGCATGCCTCAAAACCTTTCTCACTGCTCGAGAAATGCTGCAACTTTTGGGCCATATGGCATCTACTGTACATTTGGTTCCATACGCTCGTCTGTATATGCGTGCAGCTCAATGGACTCTGGCTTCCCAGTGGTCTCAAGCATCCAGTCACCTGAGAGACAAGATAACACTCTCTACACATCTCCTCTCGTCTCTCCAGTGGTGGCAGTCCCCAGAACACCTTCTCGTAGGGTCATTTTTTCAGAAGCTTCCACATCAGTGTACCCTGACGACGGATGCGTCCAAACGAGGCTGGGGAGCTCATCTGGACAACCTCTCCACTCAGGGTCTTTGGTCTGATCAGGAGTCACAACTCCACATAAACCTTCTGGAACTCAGAGTTATCCACAATGCTCTCAAGGTGTTCCATGACCACCTTCGCTTCTGCACAGTTCTAGTCCAGACGGACCATCAGTTAGTTCTACTTGAACAAGCAGGGTGGAACAGGCTCTTGGGCACTTTGCAGCGAAGCCCTGCATCTATGATCCTTCGCCATACAACATCAGATTCACCTACTTTTGATTTATCTCCCAGGCAAACAGAATCTCTTGGCAGAAAAGCTTAGTCAGGTACTATTGCCCCACAAGTGGTCTCTCCATGTAGACAAGGTTGCTCACATTTTTCTGATTTGGGGAACCCCAGACATAGACCTGTTTGCAAGTCCTCAGAATGCCAAACGTCCCCTATTCTGTTCCAGAACCCATGCTCACAACAGCCAAGTGGTAGATGCCTTTCACCTTTACTGGGGTCAGGGCTTCCTATATGTCTTCCCACCCATTCCCCTCATCCCCAAAACTCGTTTCAAACTCCAGAGAGACAAGGGCTACATGATTTTTATAGCCCCACCTTGGCCACGATAACCGTGGTATCCTGTGCTTCTACGTTGCTCTCGAGTTCAACCAGTGGATTTGGGGTCTGCCCCAGATCTCCTCTCACAGGAGAACAGGACACTGCTGCATCCCAATCCACAGTCCCTACGCCTAACAGTATGGCTGCTGAAGGCATAGAATTCTAGGGTATCAGCCTCTCTCAACAAGTGAAAGATATCCTTTTGTCCTCTAGGAAACCTTCCACAAGGCGCTCCTACGCTTTCAAGTGGCTTTGATTTTCTGTCTGCTGTTCAAAAAGGGATCTTAACTCTGTCAGCTCCCGTGGAAACATTACTTGAATATCTTCTCCACCTCTTCCTCTGGACTCAAGACCAATTCGGTAGGAGTCCTCCTTAGTGCCATAGTGTCTTCCCACATATCCTTGGATGGTCAGCCCATCTCCTCTCAACCACTTCATGAGAGGGCTTCTATTAACTAAGCCTCCCATTAAACCACCCCCAGTGGCATGGGACCTTAATGTAGTTTTAGGACAGCTTAGAAGCCGCCCTTTGAACCCTAGCCACTACTTCCCTGAAGTTTCTTACCTGGAAGGTCACCTTCCTTATTGCCCTCACTTCAGCAAGGCGCGTCAGTGAACTTCAAGCTTTGGTGGCTGATCCTCCTTACACCACGTTTCCACCATGTAAGGTAGTCCTTAAGACTCATCCTTACTTTATGTCAAAGGTGGTCTCGCCATTTCACTTAAACCAGTCAATGAAATGGCGAGACCACTGTTTTCTTCCCTAGACCTCATTCTTCTACGGCGGAGGTAACCCTTCATACTCTGGATTGCAAATGTGCTTTGGCCTTTTATCTTCAAAGAACTCTAGAGCACAGAAAAGCTTTCCAACTTTTCATCGTTTGTGATTCCAGTCACCTAGGAATGCAAACTCTCCCCAAGCAAACTCTCTCCAAATGGATGGCGGATTGCGATAGTGCAAGACTCTCTCTTGAGGGTCACGTCACTGCACATAATGTTCAGGCAATGGCTGCCTCCATGGTGAATCTCCTCTCTGTGGCAATCAATGAGATATGTAAAGCAGCAACCTGGTCCTCTGTCCATATTTTTGCTGCTCACTATTGCCTGGACAAGGACTCCCGCCGGGATGCCTTGTTTGGCCAAGCTGTTCTCCAGCATTTCTTTCAGACTTAGATCAACTCCTACCCCCGTCCCGGGATTCGATACCAGACATCCTTGGAGGATATATGACCTACTATTTAGGCCTGTGTTCCACAGCTTGCTCTGAGGTCATCTCTCTGGCATCTCCAAGCTAGTGAGTCCAATATGTGAAGACTATATTCTTGCTTGTTCCTGGACATAGCGTAGTTACCTGTAACAGATGATCTCCGGGAACAGCAGGAATTGAATATTCACAACCCACCCTCCTCCCCTAGGAGTTGTACTCTCCTTCTCTCCTTTTAACTGAGGAGAGAGAGCTGGAAAGGCGGGAAGGCAGCTACGCAGGTGCAGTGGGATGCTCCCAAAGGCTTTCCTATTGGATGCTGGGGAGCGTTCCCGCATGGGCTCTGTCGGTGCCAATGTCACCCATATGTGAAGACTCAATTCCTGCTGTTCCCGGAGATCACCTGTTACAGGTGAGTAACTATGCTATCAGTCTGCAGACCTTTCTCAGATTGTTTGTGGGTTGCCTTGGCTCCCTGGGCATAAGACTGCGGATGCTGATCTGGTGGTAGTTTTCTGAAGGGACTTCTGCTATGTCAGGGGGAAGATGGTTGGGGTGTGAGAGTAGGTAAGTACCAGGTTTGAGGACAGGAGTTCTGTCATGCCCACTTTCCTAGGCTCCTTCCTTTGCTAGGCTGTAGTGCCTACTAAAGTGTGCTTTGTTTAAAGTGAACAGGGGAACTAGATCAAGGAAAAGTCCAGTGGCAGAGTATTAAGGTAGTGGCAGTCCAGGGAGTGTGCATGCCATTGCTGGGTCCAGCATTCCCAGTTGAAGGGCAGGTGAATGGGCAGGCTGGATTCCGGACTGAAGTCATCAATGCGGGGCTTGTATAAGCAGGTGTGTTAGTACAGCAACTGACTCCTTCTACCCCGATTGTGATGAAATTAGAGGGGTCATCCAATAGTGAGTACAGTGTCACCACCCCAAGCATGGAAGGGCCATGGAGAGCCTGGAGCATGTAGCCCTTTCTTCTGCAGCTGTTTGTGGGAATGTTGTCCGTATTGGATTTGGCCTGCATGTATTTCATCTAGGAAGCTGGCTCAGTGCCAGCAGCAGGGGAAAGCTTAGAGCCACCAGCACTTGTGCTGCAGTGAAGGGGGCCTCCTCGATGGGGTACCCATTCTGGGGTTCCATTATTTTCAGAAGCTTCCCTTATTCAACCAGAGGGTCTTTGGGATAGTGCAGCTTCTTACAGGTAAATTCCAGGGGCCTGTGTAGTTAGAGGGCCCAGGGGTTACTACTGGCTGCCCCTTCAGTACCAAATAGGTTTTCATGCTCAGGAGAGGCTGGGAACGTATTCCAGATTGCTGTTCTCCCAATTTTGCCAGAGGAAGAGTGGATATGTGTGGATGATGAGTAGAGGATGACAGCTCCCTGGGCAATATTTCTCTGGGCATTATTTCTCTGGAGGTGGAGCACGAACCTTCCACCATTTTGGCTTTTTCTTAAGGAGAAGTCAGCCTCTTTTGTTATACAGGTGACTTTATCCTTGTTCATATCTGACGCTTCAGCTGAGTCATTTGGATGAAGACCTCAACCTTGAAGGGATCTGAAAACTTTCTAGAGCCTTTCCCACTCCATAAAACCTGTTACAGGATGTCCTCGATAGAGTGGAAGGCTCTCGATGCAGTATTGAAGGGAAGCAAAGTGATAGGGAGATTCTATTCCTTGCTGTTAAAGTAGGCCTTTTCTTCCTGTGCATTAGGAGTCCAGGCAGCAGTGGATGGGAGCTGCATTGCCTGTGCCCTGCTGTGTTCGATTCAGCAGCTGCCAGAGTGCCCAGAAATGGTTTACCTGGAATCTGGTGCAGCCTTTGTTTATGCATTATGATGTGAAAAAAGTGTCTTTTGAGTGCTGTTGCTTTGTTAGTGGTAGCCTGGCATTGCTGTGGTTCATATCTGGTTGGCACACACAGCTTCTAAAGCTTACTTTGCTAAGCTTCCTTTTTTGGGGGGAGAATTGCTTTTAGGAGAAAACGTGGAGAATTATCAAGGACTTAAGGGAGGCCAGGCCCTAGAGCCTTCCATAATTTAAATCTTGCCCACCAGTTTAGATAAGTACATTGGTCATACCTTAAGGGTAATCAGCACTTTAGGCTAGGGAACAGTCGTCCTATTCCACAGCCAAGTCCCAGCCCTTTCACGGTGCCTGCAAGCCCAGATAATGTGGTGGTTCCTCCTGAAGGGGGAGATTGGGTATCTCCAGGAACAAGCAGGAATGTAGTCTTCACATATTGGTATCGTCAGTACCAACGGAGCCTGCGCGGGAACGCTCCCCAGTGTCCAATAGGAACGCTTTTGGGAGCATCCCTCAGCACATGCGTGCTGACTTCCTGCCTTTCCAACCGTCCCTCTTCAGTTGTTCGTTTTCCGCGGAGCCGACAGGATCTATTCCTTGTCACCGCAGAAAATTCCGTCTTAAATTTCTTTTCTTGTGGTTGCGTTTGCCTACCGCATGACTTAGGCTTTAGACTGTTTCTTTTCAGAAACCTTTCTCTTTGGTGCTAGGCGCCATTTGGGCACTAGGCCCCATATTCCTAAAACATGGAAAAGCCAACTAGTGGTTTTAAAAAATGTACTAAGTGTGGCGGTACCGTTTCCGTCACTGACACCCATGTTTGGTGTCTGACATGTTTGGGATCTCAACATTCTCCAACTGAATGTCTCCCCTGTATGGGGATGACTAAAAGAGGAAGACAGAACCGGGCTGCAAAGCTCTGTACCCTCTTTTCTTCAGATGCCAGATCCATTGCATCAACATCGTCAAGGGCCTCCTCTTCCTCCCATGGATCTCGGGTAACTAAACATAAAAGCCGGTCCTCAAAGGGTAGCTCTCCTGCTAAGCATCGAGAGGCCATTGGCATTGCCCTTGAGGGAACCATACCGGCAAAACAGCCCTGGCGGGAGGCTTCCGCTTCTAAAGCATCGATGGGGCTTCAGGATGTTCTCGAGGCCTCAACCTTGCAAGAACTACCTGTGCCATGCTCAGGGGTTCCGGCCGTTCTTACCGGTACCGACACCCAAGCATTGGCAGTGTCGATAGACCAGAGGTTCCTCGCTATCGAGCGCAACATCGCAGCTCTTCTTTCAGCTGCGGTACCGGTGGTCCCACGGGCACCGGTACCGACACCGATGATACCGGTACCAACGGTACCGGCCCCGGTGGGAACTCTTCCCATGCCATCTCTGGCTGGAATTGTCAAAGTGGTACCGGGTCAACTCGGTACCGACTTCGATTGGTACCAGGATAGTGCTTTGCAGGAGCATCGGGGTCAGGAGTTCTTCGATTCTTCTGATTCCGAAGACTCTGACAAGTCTGCTGGCACTAGAGGGTTTCTCCTAGAAGATCCCTTTTCTCCCCAACGCAGAATGTCACCTCCAGAGGACATGTCATTTCAGGATTTTATCCGTGATATGGCCAAAGGTCTTTCAATCACAGTAGCTCCTGAGGAGCAACCCAGAGCAAAGAAATTGGAAATTCTCCAAAATCCTAAAACTCCTAAGGAGGCAGCCACTCTGCCTATCCATGAAATTCTGCATAGTTTGATGTTCAGAATGTGGGAGACACCTCTGACTACTCCTCCTCACTCTAGGAGACTGGATACTATGTATCGAGTTCTGCCATGTCCTGTATTTCAGAAAACTCAGCTGCCACACCATTCAATGGTAGTGGAATCAGCCATGCGTAGGATGAAAAGTGCAAAGAGGCATGCATCCAATCCTCCAGGTCGTGAATGCAGGACTCTGGATGCTTTTTGATGCAGAACCTTTCAGGCTTCCATGCTTTCAGCTAGGATCAGTTCATATATAATATATATGGGAATGTTCCTCAAGGAAGTCACAGGAGATTTGGAATTTATGAGCCCATTTCTCCCAGATGACAAGAGACAAGATTTTCTTGCTCTAGTTAAGCATGCTCAGGATGTCTCCAAGTTTGTTAATCGTGCAGCCTTTGACTGCTTCGAATGCATCTGCAGAACCTCTACTATTGCCATTGGCGCATGACGGATTGCCTGGCTACAGGCATCAGACTTGGGGACTTGTGTACAGGACAAGTTAGGCAACATTCCTTGCACGGGGGAGAATTTCTTCGGCAAGAACTGGCAGAAAAAGGCTAACGAGTTAGATGCTGACAGTTCTACCTTAGATAGATTGTCAAAGTCTACAACCACTCCAGCCAAAAGGAAGCCTTATAAAAAACCCTCTTTTAGCAAAAAGAGGAAGTTTTATCCTTCCTATACCCAGCAGAGTCAAACTCCAGGTCAGGTTGCCCGAAAGGGACAAACTAGACAGCAAAAGAAACCAAAAGGCCCGAGAGCCCAACCAGCTCTCCAGGTTCAGCCCCCTCAAGGTCTTTGCCTCCTTCCTAGAGAGCTTTGCCTCCCTGCCTCTGAGGGATCCCCAACCCCCTCCCCCCCCAATATTACGGGCAGGTTATGCCACTTTGTCAACAGATGGCATCAGATAACAGCAGAAGATTGGACTTTCTCCATTGTAGGAGAGGGGTACAAGCTTCATTTTCACAGCATGCCCCCTCCTACAATTCTAAAGCAATTCAATTCACAAACCTCTGCAATCTGCTAGGTCACAAGGTCTCCACACTTTTTGCCCAAGGGGCAATAGAGAAAGTACCCATTCTTCAACGGGGTGCAGGGTTCTACTCCCCTTATTTTCTTATTCCAAAGAAAACAGGAGTACACAGACCCATTCTAGACCTCAGAGAATTGAACAAATATCTGTTTCAAGAGAAGTTCAAAATGATTTCTCTAGGAACTCTTCTGCCATACCTTTAAAGCCAGTACTGGCTTTGCTATCTAGACTTAAAGGATGCATATACTCACATACTCATCCATCCAGATCACAGGAAATTCTTATGTTTCCTTTTCAGGGGAAAACATTTCCAGTACAGGGTTCTTCCCTTTGGTCTGGCTTCAGCACCAAGAGTATTCACGAAATGCATGGCAGTAGTAGCTGCATTTCTATGAACCCTGGGGATTTTCGTCTTCCCTTACTTGGACGACTGGCTCATTGGAGCCCCTACAGTTGCAGAGGCCAGCACTGCACTGTCCCATACAATGCGAATCCTCCAATCCTTGGTATTAGTAATAAACATCTCAAAATCTCAACTAGTTCCTTCACAATGCCTAGAATTCATAGGAGCCTGTCTAGATACCAGACAGGCAAGGGCTTTCCTTCCACAAGCCCGGTGTCTTCACATAATGCAACTAGCTTCTCAAGCAGCAGGCAAATCCTCCCTCACTGCTTGAGAGCTACTGCAGTTACTGGGACATATGGCATCCACAGTTCATGTAGTCCCCTATGCTCGCCTCCACATGCGAGCAGCACAGTGGACACAGGCCACGGGTCATTTGTCGGACAAAATAATAATCTCTCAACGACTAATTTTGTTCCTCCAATGGTGGCAATCACTAGAAAATCTGACAGTGGGGTCTCCTTTCCATCAACCCCTCTTTCAGGCCACCCTAACAGATGCATCACATGTGGGTTGGGGAGCACACCTGAATCATATCTCTACCCAGGGCACCTGGACTCCACAGGAGGTTGGTTTGCACATAAACCTCCTGGAATTAAGAGCAATCTATTTAGCTCTTCGAGTATTCCACGTCCAGCTCAGCAACAAGACAGTCCTAGTCAAGACGGACAATCAAGTAGCCATGTTTTATGTGAACAAGCAGAGCGGAACAGGCTCTCTGTCGTTATGCAATGAAGCTTTATGACTGTGGGCCCTCTCCAGAGAGCATCAAATTCACCTTCTAGTGGTATATCTTCCAGGCATTCAGAACCTTTGGGCAGACAAAGTCAGTCGAGTACTGCTACCTCACGAGTGGTCCCTCCACCTAGACCAGGTGGCAAAGATATTTCATCTCTGGGGCACTCCAGACATAGACATCTTTGCAAGTCCACTGAATGCCATACTTCCCCGGTTCTGTTCCAGGATTCCGGCTCACAACTGTCAGGCAAGAGATGCCTTCCTCCTTCACTGGGGTCAGGACTTCCTTTATGCCTTCCCACCCATTCCCTTCATCCCCAAAACACTCTTCAAGCTTCAGAGAGACAGGGGTCGCATGATTTCCATAGCACCATGATGGCCACGCGAAACGTGGTATTCCCTGCTTCTACATCTCTCTCAAGCGGCACCTCTGGAGTTAGGGCATGCTCCAGATCTCCTTTCCCAGGAGAACGGGATGCTGTGGCAGCCGAATCCCCAGTCTCTGCACCTCATGGCCTGGTTGCTGAAGGCTTAGACCTCCAAGATTTCAACCTATCCCAACAGGTAAAAGATATCCTTCAGGCTTCTAGGAAACTTTCCACAAGAAGATCTTATGCCTTCAAGTGGAAACGTTTTACTATATGGTGCTCCAAGAAGGGATTAAACCCCCTGGTCACACCCTTAGAATCGATACTAGAGTATCTCCTTCACTTATCTACTTCTGGTCTAAAGACCAATTCGGTAAGAGTCCATCTTAGTGCAATTGCAGCTTCTTATAAGCCTCTGAATGGGACGTCACAGAGCTCATGGCAGCTTGAAAGCCTAGCTCCGTTCGAATCCCAAGTAAAGTGATTTAATTGCGGGCCCCCACCGGTAATAGCGGAAAGAAAGTGAGCATCCAGGTCTGAGATGGCAGCACGGAAGAAACTAGAGGGCTTCCAGTCTCCATACGTACGCCGGGAGCTGATGGCAGCTGCGGCGAGGGAGTCGGCCGGCGCGGGAGCGGGAGATGCCGGAGGTGACTCGGAGGAAGACGAGGCCACCGACGCTGAGGGGGTGGACGAATTGCCCTTGAGGAGATGGCTGCAAGAATTTAAGGCAGACATGAAGGGGGAGATAAAAGCGATGCGGAAGGAGGTGTGGGAAACCCTTCAGGCGATACAGCAGGAGGTGAGCAGTCTCGGTGGTCGGGTGGAAGAGTTGGAAAGCCACGTGGAAGACTGCGAGGGGGAGATGCGAGGCCTGGTGGTTATGCAAGGCAAGCTTCAGTCCCAGCAACAAGAGCTACAGGAGAAAATTGAAGAGATCGAGGACCGTGCACGGCGTAATAATTTACGCATCAGAGGGGTGCCGGAGGAGAAGGACCCCAAGGACTGTGTTGAGTTGGTGCAGCGGCTATGTAGCCATGTGCTTCACTTGGGGGATGTGCCGGGAAGGCCTACAGAGCAGATAGGTGTGGAGCGGGCACACCGTAGCTTGGGGCCACGAAGGGAGAAGCAGGCCCGGGACATTATAGCTTGTTTGAGCAGCTTCCCCCTGAAAGAACAAATTTTAAGTGTGGCTCGGAAATTTGGGAGAGTGGCTTGGGAAGGCGCTGAAATTGAAATGTTCAATGATCTCTCTAAAGGGACACTAGAGCGACGGAGAGCAGTGAAAGAAGTGACTGCCTATCTGAGGGGGAAGAATCACCGGTATAGATGGTTGTTCCCGTTTGGGGTTCTGATTTCCATTAATGGAGTGAACTGAAAGGTGAAATCTGCTGACGAGGCCTGGGAGATGTTGAAGGAATTAGGCTGTGAAGGCCTACCTGCGGTGAAGCACACTGAGCAGCTGAGCAAGTCAACAGCTGGGAAAGGCAAACAGCGGATGCAGTCCAGCACCCAATGGCAGTGCGTGGGGGAGCAAGGGAAGCATCTGAAGCGACTGTCACAAGAACGGCAGAAGGCAACAGCAGAGCAGGAGACCTGAACCTGGCGAGTAGAGTGATCTACCTGGATGTCTGCAGAGTTCATGAGGGGGGGGGGGGGCGTTAGAGCTCCTTTGCTCATGGTTTATGAACACTGGACTTTTAGGGCACACGAGGTTTGGGGTGGTTAAAGGAGGGGGAAGGGGGGGAGTAAGGGGTGCTAGAGGGAGGTGGTTGGGAAATGATACGGGTCTGGCGGTGGAGGGGGAAAGGAGGGGGCAGGGATAGGGAAGTGGTGAAAGGTTGCATAGGTTGTGTGCTGGGGGGGGGTGGTAGTGGTGGGATCGGACGTCAGGACTGGGAGGATGGGAAGACAGGGAAGAGTGGCAAGGCCTGGGGGGGGGGGGGGGGAGGGAGAAGACAAGGGGGAGGGGATGGGGGAAGAAAGGGGGGGAGGGGGTTGGAACGCTTTATGGGAGAGGATGGAGAAGTTGGGATTGTTAAGGGATGTTGCGTATAGGTACCATTAATGTACGGGGGTTGAATTCCCCTACTAAGAGGGGTCTGTTCTTCCGGGAAGTGGTACGGAACCAATGGGATGTGGTTCTCCTACAAGAGACTCATCTCCGGGCCAGGGACGTGGGACGGATGCGGCATCGGCAATTTCCTGACCAATACTATTCCTGCAATAAGGAGGGGGGGAGGGAAAGGAGGTGTGGCCATCTTGATAAGGGGTGGGTGGTGGGGTTCAGGTGGTGAACCCGTTTAAGGACCAAGAAGGAAGGGTGGTGGGGATCGCAGGGAAGTTTGGGGGGGGGGGAGGATATTGTGATTGTGGCGGTGTATGGGCCCAATGGGCAGCAGCGGGGTTTCTGGAGAGAGGTGCGGTCTTTAATGGATAAGGCCGGGGGGGGGGGGGGGGGAAGGAAGGTGTTATTTGGAGGGGACCTTAACGTGGTGCTGGATCCAGGGTTGGATAGGAAGCCGAAGGGGGGGGGGGGGGGGGATGGAGGGCGAAAGAATAGACAAGGTTTGCGAGGGCTGATGAGATGCTATAACTTATTGGATGTGTGATGAATCCGCAAGGAGAGGGGTTTACTTTCTGTTCGGCTCCACATGCCAGTTGGAGTCGGATAGACAGGCTTCTGATAGATCAGAGCTGGATGCCTGCGGTCAAAGATGGGGGTGTAGTACAAGTGGGGTGGTCGGACCACAAGGGGGTTGAGGTTCATCTCCGGAACTCTTGGAGGCGAGGGGGGGTATTTTGGAGAATGAATGATAGTCTCCTCCGCGATAGGAGAGTGGTGGATGATGTTAGGGGAGTCATTAAGGAGTATCTGAGCTTTAATGATACTGGGGAGGTGAGGGATGTTATGGTCTGGGAGGGGCTGAAAGCAGTGGTGCGGGGGAGATTCATAATGTGGGGAGCAAAGAAAAAGAGGGAGAGGGAACGGAGCGAAGAAGAATTAAAGAAGGAGGTGGGGGAGAAGGACGAGCGGTTTAGGGGTTCGGGGGCGGAGGAGGACAGAAGGGCGATGGAGCGGGCAAGGGATGCGTTAAAGGACCTACAATTAGAGAATCTCCAGGAACGAGTCTTCACATGTGGGAGATGTCGCCGACGGAGCCCGCACGGGAATGCTCCCCAGCATCCAATCAGAAGCCTTTGGGAGCATCCCTCACGCCTGCGCGGTGGCTTCCCGCCCTTCCTACTGCCTCTCCCCAGTTTTCGTTTTTCCGCGGAGCAGGCAGGACGTACCTCCTGCCACTGCAGAAACTCTTCTTTCTTTTCTTGTTTTCTGTGGTCGCGGCTTTTTCCCGCCGACAACGGCACCACTGGTGCCCTTTTTTCTTTTTCTTTTCTTCTTTTCTTCTTTTAGTCACCTCGAGGGAACCCTTTTCCCTCTGGTCGTTTTGAGGCCTACCAGGCTTCACAGCATGGAGCCTTCTTCCCCTCAGAAGTGCCCTCACTGTGGAGACCTAGTTTTTCACTTAGACTCCAATGCCTGGTGCCTCTCCTGTTTGGGCCCTGACCCTTTTCTCCCCGGTACACCGGGCTTCAGTATCGGGAGAAGACCTTCCCTTTTTTGGGTGTCCCTCGATGACGTCTTTCCCCCTAAGGTGCGGTCATCGGTTTTCTCTTCTCTCCAGGATCAGGTAACCACACAACAGCAGTCTGTTAAGACTAGCCAAGTCTTGAGGGGCAAGTCTCATGCATGGCATGACGACGGCTCCGGCCGACCCCTCAAGCCCTCCTTGGCAAGTAAACCCCGGCTGGAGTCTTCGGGCTCCAAAGCATCCGAGGGGTTTCGGGTTGTTCCTGGGGTTCACTCCTCACAGAACATTCCCGAGCCATGTTCGAGGGTGGTATCCGCTTCGAGCGGTGCCGATTCCCCGGCATCGGCGCCGGCGTCGAGTGTCCCACTCTTTGCCAGGGATCGTCAGCTGGTGTCCTCGGCACCTCCGGGGCCGATCGACTCTACCCAGTCTGGCTTCCCTACATCACAGCCATGCGCGGGGGTGGTATCCGCTTCGGGCGGTACCGACCCCCCGGCATCGGCGTCGGTGTCGAGCGTCCCGCTCCTCACCGGGGAACGTCAGCTGCTGTCCTCGGCACCTCCGGGGCCGATCGACTCGACCCAGTCTGGCGTTCCTTCACCCCTGCCATGCGCGGAGGTGGTACCCGCTTCGGGCGGTACCGATTCCTCAGCATCGGCGTCGAGTGTCCCACTCTCCACCGGGGATCGTCATCTGGTGTCCTCGGTACCTTCGAGGCCGATCGCTTCGACCCAGACTGGCTTGCCTGCATCCCAGCCCTGCGCGGGGGCGGTACTGGATTTCAGTGGCACCGCTTTCCCGGCGTTGGCATGGGGGTCGAGTGCTCCACTCGTCACCAGGGATCGCCGCCTGACTCCCCCGGTACCTTCGGGGTCTATCGATCTGTCCCGGACGGGCGATCCCCCGGCATCAACGCGGACGTCGAGTGCTCCGCTCATCGCTAGAAGGGGGGCCCCGGTGACTTCGATCGCTTCGATCCGGCCTGGTTTCCTGTCGTCCCGGCCAACCATGGGGTTGGTTCCAGCGCCAAGAGATGCCGGTGCCCCGGCGTCGGCGCCGGGGTTGTGCGTTTCACTCCCCGCAGGGGCTCGTCGTCGGGTTACCTGGGTACCCTCGGGAGCAGGTCGTATGCCCCGGAAGGATTCTCCTCGGGGTAAGACTGACTCGAGAGTGGTCCCGGCATCTGGCGGTGCCTACCGCTCGGCATCGACGCCGGTGTCGGGTGTCTCCCCCTTTACCGAGCTTCGTTCTCGGGGGCCCTCGATGCCTACGGCACCGATCGACGCGGGATCGGCATTGCCACCGCCGCCGGGGCCCTCTAGGAGGGAGTCGATCTCCTCGCTCGGTTTGATGCCCAGCCTCGAATCGGTATCCAGCCTCGAAGGCTTGGCTACGGCATGTTTCGGGACCGGCACCTGTCCCTTCCTGCGACGCAGTGCAGAGATTTCTAACCTCTGCTCTCCGGTTGCCTCGGAACCGCTTCAATCGCCTGGGGAAGTGCCGTCCCCGGGGTCGGGGCCGAGGCCGATTCCTGCGGTTCCATCGGTGCCATCGACTCCTTTGATGCCTAGCTTGGAATCAATTCCAGGAACCGACGACGCCGTGCTGACTGCCCCGATCCGGGACTGTTGCTACCCTTCTCTGCCCAGCGGGCGTCAGTCCGATAGGTCTTTTGGTGCCCAGGCGGCCCCTCCCGCCTTCGCCTCCCCCGGCATAGCCCCCCTGGGAGAGCAGTCTTTTCAGGATTTTCTCCTTGACATGGCGGACTTGCTTGCCATTCCTATTCCGGGTCCTTCCCTAAGTCCAGGTCCTGTGGAACAGGCAGCCATAATGCTTCCTCTACATCCTTCCCTGCAGGATCTTCTGCTGGGGGCTTGGCGGTCGCCCTTGAGGGTTCCTGCACCGTCTACAGCCATGCATGCTCTGTATCGGGTGCCCCCCTCCCCGGGTTTTCAGCAGCACCAGCTCCCACATCATTCCATCGTGGTGGAATCAGCGCTGAGGAAGGTTGGAAGCAAGAAGAAGCATTCTTCTCGCCCCCCAGGTCGTGCCTCTAACGCTAGATACCCTGGGGCCTCAAACCTTCCAAACGTCCATGTTGGCTTCCAGAATTATTTCATATATTTTTTATATGAGCCTGACACTCCGGGAGGTCACCGAGAGATTATATCTTTTGTCTCCCTTTTTGTCTGCAACTAAGGCCTCTGAATATTCCTTGCTTCTTTATCATTGCAAGAATATCTCTGGGTTCCTTTCTCGTGCTTCTCTAGACTCCTTCCTGTCTGTCAGCAGATCCTCTGCTATTGCCATTAGAGCACGTCGTACAGCATGGTTGCAGGCGTCAGACTTGTGTAGACGGGCGCAACATAATTTGGGTAATTCTCCGTGTGCTGGAGACCACCTCTTCAATAGCGAAGCCTTACGTCAGGTTGCTCAGTGCTTCGCTAACCCTCCTAGCGTTAGAAGCCATCCTGTCCTCTCTCCCCCCCGGGGGTGGAAAATGTCCTACTAGACCTTCCTTCCCTAGGAAGAGGAAATTTCATCCTTCCGCCCACCCGCCAGGTGCGCCCAAGCAAGGGACGTCTCACTCTGGTCTGAAGTTCTCGGGCCCGCGCCAGGATACTCATACCAAGCAGCTTTAGGCTCCTGTATGCGGCGGCTTACAATTAACTTCTCTTACCAGAAGTTTAAGTTTCTAGCTCTACACTGGGGTTCGGTCAGTAGGGCAACTGGTTCGGATGCTTGTCCAGGGGTTAAGGTATTCTCCTTCCTTCGGAAGAGGGAGATCACCTCTATTCTGTGATAATTATGGCCCATGGACATCCTATCCTTCAACTGACTTACCCTTAGGTACGTCCCCCGAACCCTTCTCTTCCAGGGTCCCCCTGCTGATTTGATACCATACCGAAATTCTTCTCCCAGTGTAGACTTTTGTTGCTATCCTTCGCAGCATGTCCTGTACAATTCCTCGATAGGCCGGACCAGCTCCGTCCCCTTGTCTGTTCTCCCTGTTCAGGCAGGAGAACCCCCTGCTATAGTCACTCCAATGCTTATCGATGACTATACCCTCTTGTCTCCAGTTTAGTGCGGGGGGCGAGTTTTTTCCTGCGTGAATGCCTGGGGAACACATCTAGGGCCTGAGGTACCCCTGATGTGCTCTTACCGGACTGATATTATCCTCTGTCCTTCATGCTACCGTGCGGTTGGTTTCGCTGATCTGCCCCTGCTCCACAGGAATGGATCCCTTCTCTGGATGGATCTTTTCCGCCACCTCCCCAGGTGGGCGTTTTCTGTGGATCAGTGTCAGGTCCGCTTATCAGTGTTATGCTCATGTATGTGGGTCCTCGGCATACATGTGTTAGTACCTGGGTGGGCGTTCTCCATGCCCAACTTACCTAGATATATCTTAGATATTATCTGTGTCGGTAGGCGCATATTGGGAGATGTCCACGGTGCCTGTGTTCTACTGACTATTCCCCCCCCCCCCTTCAGGGGTCCGGCCAGTCCACTTGCCTATTTCCTTATGGCTCGGTCCTGGGACTGGTTATACTCCACTCCCTGCTGTGAAGTCAACAGCTTCTATTTTTCGTTATGCACATCCTTCTTGAGGTTCAGACCCTTGTCTCCCTATCCCTTTTAGCTAGGGAAGACAGTGTACTCCTTCGGTTCCGGGGTACACCCCTGTTCTCCTCCGGACTGGGCTATCCAGATCGGCCAGTCTTCTACTCTTAGTCCTCAGGGTTATGGACTCTGCTCCTAAGGGAGCGCTCAGCTTTCGCATAAAGCTTCCTTGAAGACCTGCCGTTCTTCTCCAGCTCCAGTTGACACCTGAGTCTCCTGCCCTGGCGGATTTGGAACTTCCTCCTCGCTGCTGTGAAGTTCCCCTGAAGACCTCGCTGCTGCGTCTACAGTACCTTCATCTCAGTTCTACTTCCTACAACCCAGTAGGTAAGCTCTACATGGTACTAGCTCATTAAATACTTAATGATACTTCACATGCATTCTAAAGACTACTCTCCCTGTAGTCTTTGGGTTTTGCTGTTCCTCTCTTCTCAACTCCTACCCTCCATCCCTCAGGGGATGCCGGGGATCCAGATTGGGGACATTCCATCCTGTCCTGGGCTGTGCTTATGGGATCTCCCCGGGCACCCTCAGCTAGGGAGTCCCCATATGTGAAGACTCATTCCTGCTTGTTCCTGGAGATAGCACAGTTACTTACCTGTAACAGGTGATCTCCGGAACAGCAGGAATTAGTCTTCACAACCCGCCCACCTCCCCTAGGAGTTGTATGTCTCTATTTCCTTCCTCTTCTCTCCTTCTGGCTCAGCTATGAAACTCAACTGGGGAGAGGCAGTAGGCAGGGCGGGAAACCACCGCGCAGGCGCGAGGGATGCTCCCAAAGGCTTCTGATTGGATGCTGGGGAGCATTCCCGTGCGGGCTCCGTCGGCGACGTCTCCCACATGTGAAGACTAATTCCTGCTGTTCCGGAGATCACCTGTTACAGGTAAGTAACTGTGCTAAGTGGCATTTCTCTTACAGAGAGTGAAACAGACACACTATGAATTTGGGGATAAAGCGGGGCGATTACTAGCTCGGCGATTACGGCGGCAGAAAGGGGTTGCCACTATATCGTATATAGAAGGGTCTGATGGGCGGATGTGTTGGGGAGAAGAAGATATAAGGGAGAGGTTTCGGGATTACTACTTAGAGTTGTACCGGGAGATGGAAGGTGGGGACGAGGGGGAGATAGAGGCCTATTTAGAAGGGATAATGCTCCCCGCGTTACCGGTGGAGGCGGTAGAGATCCTGGAGGCTGAAATACGAGAGGACGAAATTGCACGGGCGGTGAAGGGACTGGTAGGGGGGAAGTCTCCGGGCTTAGATGGGTTGACAGGACATTTTTATAAGGTTTTTTGGGGTGAGTTAAAAGGTATAATGAGTAGGGTTTTCAATGGGGTGCTAGTGGACGGGGGGGGGGGGGGGGGATTTATAAAGGGAAATGCTGACAGCGGGGATAACGGTGTTGTTAAAGCCAGGGAAAGATCCAGGGAAATGTAGCTCCTATAGGCCGATATCCCTGTTGAATGTAGATACTAAATTGTTGGCCAAAGTAGTGGCTGGGCGGTTGGCGGAGTGGTTGCCGGGGCTTATAAAGGGGGATCAAGCTGGCTTTATTCCAGGACGTCAGGCTGCGGATAACATTCAGAGAGCGATTGGGGTTGTATGGGAGGCGAGGGAGGGACAGGAGGACTTGATCCTGATGTCTATTGACGCCGAAAAGGCATTCGATAGAGTTCATTGGGCCTTTTTGATGCAGGTGTTGGAGCGTATGGGATGCGGACCCAACTTAATGGGGTGGGTAAGGGTGCTGTATCGGGGACCAAGGGCTAGAATCAAAGTTAACGGGCAGTACTCCAGGGATTTTGCATTGGGCAGGGTGACTCGACAGGGGTGTCCGCTGTCCCCACTACTTTTTGCCATGGTGGTGGAGCCTCTCGCAGAAAGAATTAGGGGGAATGACAGGATTATTGGTTTGAGCAGAGGTGGGCGGATGCATAAAATCTCCCTCTACGCCGATGATATTCTGTTGTATTTAGGACAACCCTTATTATCACTACCAGAGGTAATGCAGGAGGTGGAGAGGTATGGAGCGGTTTCGGGGTTTAAAATGAATGTAGATAAAACGGAGGTTTTGAAAGTGCAATTGGATGTAGTGGCCGAGGAGAGTTTGAAGAGACGGTTCCCCTTGTGGTGGGTCAGTGGGTCTCTGGGGTACCTAGGGGTCCGAATTACCGATCGGTATGAGACTCTATATCAGGCTAACTACCCGAGACTGTTCCACAATATCGGCAGGGATTTGGAAGGGTGGATGGGGCTAGAGATATCCTGGATAGGGAGGATTGCGGCTATTAAAATGAATATCTTATCTCGACTTCTGTACTGGTTTCAGGCCTTACCGGTGGCGGTACCTGATGGGGCGATGCGGGCTTTACAATGGCGGGTGTTTACCTATATTTGGAAAAGGAAACCGCCCAGGGTAACGCGGGCAGTGATGTATGGACCTAAGGAAGAAGGGGGTCTGGGTGTACCGAACCTGATGGCTTATTATTGGGCGGCTCAGTTAGTGCATGTAATGAACTGGAGAACAGGGGGGAGGAGCGGCCATGGGTGTCCTTAGAGGCGGGGAGAGTACGAGGGGGCCATCTGACGGCATGGTTATGGGCGGATACTGAGGGGAGGAGGAGCCTGGGGGGTGGGTCTCCGGCGATGAAACAAGGGGTGAAGATCTGGGACAGAGTGCGGGGCATGGAGGGGGTGCTTCGATTAGGGGGATTCTCCCTGATGACACCTTGGAGGGGGTCTCGAGTTTTTCAGCCGGGGTGGGAAGGGGGGAGATTTGATGAGTGGACGAAGAAAGGCTTACTATGCAGTTATCAGTTGCTGGAGGAGGGTGAACTGAAGAGTTTTGAAGTGGTCAAAGAGGAATTCCATCTAGAGGACAGGGATAGGTATGCATATCTGCAAGTTCGATCATTTTTGGGGAAGGTGGTGGGGAAGGAGGGGTGGTGTAGGGAGATCTCAGGTTTGGAAGCGTTGTGGTTCGGGAAGAAGGGAGCTAAGGGCATGATATCGGGGTTGTATAAAGCGGTGAGTGGCAGACAAGGGGGGAAACATCGGTATATGGAGGAGTGGGAGGCGGATTTAGGGCGCACTGTGTCGGAGGTGGAGTGGAAGTGGGTGTGGGATCTGAGTAGGAGGGGGCTTAGCTCCAGTGGGTCTAGAGAAAATAGCTACAAAGTGCTGCTGCGGTGGTATTATACTCCCAGTCGTCTACATAAGATGTATGCGTCGGTATCTCCCCTGTGTTGGAGGGGGTGTGGGGAAGTTGGGACGTTTTGGCATGTATGGTGGAGTTGTGTGAAAGTTCAAGAGTACTGGGGGCAGATTGCAGGATGGATCCTACAGCATTTAGGGGTAGAGGTTCCGGTGGTCCCTACCATCTGTTTACTGACCTTGTGGGAGGAGGGGCAGGGTAATAGGGGGGGTAGGATGGTGATGGCTTGCTTAAGTGCTGCTCGATGCGAAATAGCTGCCGCCTGGAAGCAGAGTGAGTTGCCCATGGTTGAGCAGTTCGAAAGGCGAGTTCGGCACATGGTTTTGATGGAAAAATTAACAGCTGCGCGTAAGCAGACCTTAGCTAGATATGAGGAACATTGGGGAGTATTGGGGGGCGTTCTGGGGTTGGGAGGACAGGGGGGGGTGGTGGGGGGAGGGTGGATGGGCAGGGGGATGAAGGGATGGGGAAGAGCGGGAGAGTTAGCATTGGGGGGAGGGTATTAAGGTCATACGTTCCTTTGCCCTGAGGGTGGGAGGGGGGGCCCTGGGCTTCGGGTAGGTGGGGGAGGGTTTTTTTTTTAAAAAAGGGGGGGAGTAATGGTATTGGTAGTAATATACCAGGGGTAGGGGGTATGGAGGGGGAGGGTTGCTCGTACGGGGGGGGGGGGGGGGAGGGGGTGAGTGGAGGGTTTGCATTCCTAGGGAGGGTGGAGGGGGGGTCGGGGGGGATCTGGGGGGAGGGAAGTCGGGGTGGGGGAATGTATGATTACAGGGGAGTGGGGGGCGTTCACTTAGACAATTAGATAAATAAGTATTTGGCGACCTCCGAATCTGAGGGATACCCTTAGGGGGACCACGAGAGGGGGGCCAACGGTGGGTCTGGGCTGGTGAGAGGGGGGGTATGTTGCTGTGAATAGGAGCTTGCTATTATCTGTATATGTTACTGTTGGCCTGTAGGGGACTGATGTTTGGGTTTTTGCTGATGTGAAACTTGTTTATGCCAATAAAAAGTTAAATACAAAAAAAATAAGCCTCTGAATGGACAACCAATTTCCTCTCATCCACTCCTATCAAGATTTATGAGAGGCCTTTTATTAACTAAACCTCCCATCAAGCCACCACCGGAAGCATGGGATCTAAATCTAGTTCTCGGGCAGCTCATGAAGCCGCCTTTTGAACCTTTGGCCACTACAGCCCTTAGGTTTTTGACCTGGAAAGTCATCTTCTTAATTGCAATCACCTCTGCCCGTCGCATTAGTGAATTGCAAGCTTTAGTGGCTGATCCTCCTTATACTAGGTTTCATCATGATAAGGTTCTTCTTCAAACTCACCCACACATTATGCCAAAGGTAGTTTCGCCTTTTCATTTAAATCAATCAATTTATCTTCCTGTATTTTTTCCGAGGCCTCACGCCTCTAATGCAGAAAGAAACCTTCATACTTTGGATTGTAAAAGGGCCTTAGCCTTTTACATTCAAAGAACACAGCAACATAGAAAGTCCTCACAACTTTTTATAGCTTTTGACCCTAGTCATTTGGGACTTCCAGTCTCCAAAAGAATTTTATCTAAATGGATTGCCCAATGCAGATCCTTTGCATATGAGAGTAAGGGTCTTCCTCTTCAGGACCATGTCACAGCTCATAATGTGAGAGCCATGGCAGCTTCTATGGCTAATCTCCACTCTGTGTCTATCGATGACGTTTGTCGAGCAGCCACCTGGGCTTCGGTACACACCTTCACAGCCCACTACTGCCTGGATAAAGCCTCCCGTCGGGATGCCTTCTTTGGCCAAGCTGTTCTTCAAAATCTCTTTCACACCTAAATCAACTCCTACCCACCAATCCTGGTGGGATGCCAGAGATCCATGGGAGGAAGGATTCCCACCTTCTAGGGTGGCACCTTCCTGGGGCTATCTCCCTGGCATCTTCAGCCATATGTGAAGACTGCATTCCTGCTTGTTCCTGGAGATAGCGTAGTTACCTGTAACAGGTGATCTCCGGGAATAGCAGGAATTTAGTCTTCACAACACACCCACTTTCCCTAGAAGTTGTCTCTCTATCTCTTGGTCTCTTTCCTCTCTTTCCTCTCTCCCTCTATCCTTTTACTCGGCTACAAACTTAACTGAAGAGGGACAGTTGGAAAGGTGGGAAGGCAGCGCGCATGTGCTGAGGGATGCTCCCAAAAGTATTCCTATTGGACGCTGGGGAGCGTTCCCGCGCAGGCTCCGTCGGTACCGACGATACCCATATGTGAAGACTAAATTCCTGCTGTTCCCGGAGATCCTGTTACAGGTGAGTAACTATGCTTTCTCAGTGAGGATCAGCAGATTGACTCTGAGATAGTTCTGGTGGGGAGGTTGCCTTCATCACTTTTACCTGGAGTGGACCCACATAACTTTGGGCCATTGGGTACTCTATGTAGTTTGGAACGAGGAATATACTGGAGCTCATTTCCCGAATTTTTGATGCCTTTATAGCATCCTTCTGCAGGTCAGTCACTAGAAGGGTGACTGGAGTTGACTCTAGAAAGGCTGCTCTTACTAAAAGTGCTTATTTTAGTCCCATTGTGGCAGAGCAAAGTCTAGGCCACTAGTCAATTTATTTTGTGGCAAGAAAGAAGGGCAGGATATTTTAGCGTATTATTGACCTCATAAGGGTCAGTTATTTGCAGCGGGTGCCCAGGTTTCAGATGGAATCCTTGTGGTTGGTGACTGTTATGGTGAGGGGGTAATTCTTATCCTCTGAACCTTTTAGAAAGCTTATTTTCACATTCTGACCTTTGCTTATCATCGGAAGTAGCTATGATTCTGTATGTTAGAATAGCATTTTCAGTTTCAGGCTTTACCACAGTGCCAAGAACCTTCTCTAAGATGAGAATGGTGATTGCAGCCTTCCTTTGCAAAGAGAGGATCTGTGTGCACCCCTGTTTGGATAATTGCTTGATTCAGGCCAAGTCAGAGTCCAGCAGCCAGTCCATCACTCATCGATTATTCAGATAGTATAAGAGTTTGGTTGGGTGGGGTAAACTGTGCCAAGAGCAGCCTAGTGCCCCTTCAGATTCTTGATTTACTTTGGGACCTGTTTCAACACCAAAGTTGGGAAGATTTTTCTAATGCTGGAGAGCATGGCCAAGCTGCTTCTGCAGCTGCAAAGCTTTTACTCTTGACTCCTTGGACTTTGAATTCTCTAGCTGCTGGGTTCAATGGCGGGGAATCTGGATATGCTCTCCTGGGCTTCAGCAGATATGCAGCCCCTGCAACAATTCCTGTTATCTCATTGGTCACGTCTTTGATGTATGGTTGTCTCTTTAGAGTATGATCCAGAGACGTTTGTCATGGTGAAGTACCCTGTGGAACCCGCCTCCCCTCTGACTGGATCATGATATATGAGAATCACAAAGGTTGGGGAGCTCATTGCCATGGGCAGGTGACACGGGGCCTCTGCTCCTGACAAGAGATGGGATGGTCCATCTGCAGACTTGGAGACCAGGGTGATTCATCTCACCCTGGTGGTTTTTCTCTTCCTTGTGTAAGGGAGGTCACCCTGCATTCTGATGGACAGTGCCATAGCAGTGTCATGTGTCAATAAGCAGAGGGTACAATGAAGAGCTGTGGTGATTCAGGAAGCGAGTCCTATGTTCTCCAGGAGCAAGCAGGAAGTCGGTTCTTACATATGGATGATGTCTGCACCGACTGAGCCTGCGCGCAGGATTTCCCCAGCTCTCAAAGAAAGCCTTTGGGAATGCCACCATGCATGCGTTGTCCCCTTCCTGCCTAAAGGTGCCTCTTACTCAATCTCCCTTTTTTTGTGGAGCACTTCAGACATGCGTGTCGTCCCTGTATAAAGCTTTTCTCCAGGACCAAGCAGGAAGTCAGTCCTCACACATGGGTGACGTTGGCGCCGAAGGAGCCCTCGTGCGGAGCATTCCCCAGCTTTCAAGGAAAGCCTTTGGGAATGCAACACGCATGCGCGGTCCCCTTCCCGCCCAAGGGTGCCATCTTGCTCAGTCTTTCTTTTTCCGCGGAGCCCAACTGACGTGAATTCGTGTCACCCGGGAAAAGTAGATTTTTTTTCTGCGATTTCTGCTTTTTTTCTTATCCGGTTCGACGCCAGTTCCCCTTCCCGCCTGGTCTCGGTACACCAGTATCGAGTCCGGAATTTCGGGTTTTGTCCTTTGTGTGACTAGAGTTCGTGCCTTTTTTATTATTTTCACTGGCAGCCCAGTCTTTTGACCTTGCTGGGGCCCTTTTTCCCCCCGATGGCTGCCAGCGGGTTCAAAAAATGTGATCGGTGCAAGAAACTTATGTCTCTCACCAACACACATGACTGCTGCCTCTGATGCCTCGGGCCTGACCATGACCCGCTGGTCTGTGGTCCGTGTGGCAAAATTTTGTCGAAGGCACTTTGGAGCCAACAGCATCAACGTGAGAGAATTTTTTCAGAGTCTGCGTCCGGCTGGGCCCGGACTTCGTCTGAGGCCTTGACATCTCGGGAGTCTGACACCGGGTGCCGTCGTGGTTCCTCTGAGAGGGGGTCTCCCACCCGGGAGCACAAAAGGAAGAAGGAAGCCTTTACTGTACCGGTTCCTCCGATGCTGGAACGGCTGCTCTTCCATATGTGGGAGGCACCGGCCTCGGCGCCGGTTCTTAGCAAACGGGTCGATTCCATTTATCGAGTCCGTAAGAGCCCTGGGTTCCAAAAGGCGCAGATACTGCACAATTCCATAGTTGTGGAATCGGCCATGTACCGCCTGAAGTCAAAAGATGCACTCCTCAGTGCCCCCGGCCGGGAGGCCCGGAACCTGGATGCCCTCGGTAGAAAGTGCTTCCAGGGCTCTATGCTATCTTGCCGTGTCCAGACTTACCAGCTGTACATGGGCATGTACCTAAGAGACCTGACAAAGGAGGTTGCCGGGTTCTCAGCTGGCCTCTCCGAGGAACCCCCTTGCAGAGGTTCAAGGTCTTGTCGACAGGAATCCAAGAGTGCTCGAAGTTTATCTCTCGAGCAGCCTATGATGGCTTTGAGGCTTCGGCCCGGGTAGCTGCGGCTGGCATCGGTGCACGCCGTCAGGCCTGGCTACAGTCATCGGACCTGGAGTCATGGGTGCAGGACAAGTTGGTCGATGTCCCGTGCCGAGGTGACAACCTATTCGGTAAGCCCATGACTGAAAAGGCTGCAGAAATTGAGACTGAGACTCTGACCAGGACAAGGCTGTCCAGGAAGGCTTCTGCTCCTTCTCAGAAAAAGAAGGGCTCAGGAAAGAAGCCCTTTTTCTCGAGGAAGGGTGCTGCCTACAAATCCTACCCTCAATATCACTCCTCTCCAGCTCCCCAACAGGGCCAAGGGGCAGGGGCATGGGTCCCGTAGGCAGAAGACCCCCAAGCTGCCAGCTCCGGCTCCTGCACAGCAGGGAGCGGGGTTTTGACTCCCACAGCGTATCCTCTTCTCTGCCGGTGGCTCCACTCAGCACAGGAGGTCGGCTGACCCTGTACGCCTACAGGTGGCCAGCCATCATAGGAGATACCTGGATACTGAGCATAGTCCAGACGGCTACATGCTGCACTTCCATCAGCTACCCCCCTCCTACTTCCCAGGGAAGCCTCCAAGACTCCCTCTAGATAGGAACCTTCTCCTTCAGGAGTTGGCAAGTCTTGTAAAGGAACAGGCAGTGGAACCGGTGACTCACCACCCAGAAGGGCAAGGCTTCTACTACAGGTACTTCCTGGTACCAAAAAGGACAGGAGGCTTCCGGCCTATCCTAGACTTGCGAAACTTAAACAAGTTTCTGGAGAGGGAAAAGTTCAATATGCTAACTCTTGGGATACTGCTGCCCTACCTCCCAGCAGGGAGACTGGCTATGCTCCTTAGACCTAAAGGATGCTTATACTCACATTCTCATTCATCCAGACCACAGATAATATCTCAGATTTGTGGTGGGAGGAAACCATTTTCAGTACAGAGTACTTCCCTTTGACCTAACCTCTGCCCCCAGGTTTTTCACCAAATGCCTGGCGGTGGTGGCGGCTTATCTCAGGAATCAGGGGATTTTTGTCTTCCCATACCTGGACCACTGGCTCATCAGGGGCCAGTTTCTCCAGGAGACCAGACAAGCCACTCTTCGCACTTTCTCTCTTCTTCAGCATCTGGGCTTTGTCATAAACTACGCAAAATCCACTTTGCTTCCCTCTCAGAACCTAGAGTTTATAGGGGCAAGCTTAGACACCATTCAGGCAAGAACTTAGTTGCCCGAAGACAGGGCCCACAGACTGATGGACTTGGCCACCCAGTTCCAAAGCAAGTCTCATGTCTCCGCCAGGCACTACCTGCGGCTCCTGGGCCACATGGCATGCACGGTACATGTGACTCCGAATGCCCATCTACACATGTGGGCTGCTCAGTGGTGCCTCAGAGATCAGTGGACGCAGGTCACTGGTGACCTCTGAGACAGAGTAAAGGTGTCCAAACCACTTCTGTACTCCTTACAGTGGTGGATACATCTCCCAAACCTTCTCAGAGGGGTACCTTTACAGGCTCCAACACACACAAGGGTGCTGACGACCGATGCTTCCTTAAAGGGCTGGGGTGCACATTGCCAGGGCATGTGCACTCAAGGCCTCTGGTCTCCTCGAGAGTCCACACAGCAAATCAATCTTTTGGCGCTGCGAGCAATCCGCTTAGCTCTACAGACTTTTTCTCATGCCCTCTCTCACCAGTGTGTCCTAGTTCAGACAGACAATCAGGTGGCAATGTTCTATGTGAACAAACAAGGGGGCACGGAGTCCACGCTCCTATGTCAGAATGCGCTGGACCTTTGCTTCTTTGCAGTCAAACAAGGCATATTTCTCAAAGCAGTTTTTCTCCAGGACCAAGCAGGAAGTCAGCCCTCACATATGGGTGATGTCGGCGTCGACGGAGCCCCCATGCGGAGCATTTCCCCAGCTTTCAAAGAAAGCCTTTGGGAATGCAGGCACGCATGCGCGGTCCCCTTCCCGCCCAAAGGTGCCATCTTACTCAGTCTCCTTTTTTCCGCGGAGCCCTACGGACGCCTATCCTTGTCACCCGTAAAAAAAGTTGATTTTTCTGCGTTGGGTCGAGTTTTTTCTTCGGTTCGACGTCGGTTCCTTTCCCACCTGGACTCGGTACACCGGTGCCGAGCCCGGATCTCCTTTTTCGGTTTTTGTCCTTAGAGACTGCTTTCGCACCTTTTTTCTTATCTCCAGGAACAAGCAGGAATGAGTCTTCACATATGGGTACATCGGTACCGACGGAGTCTGCCCGGGAACGCTTCCCAGCGTCCAATCAAAGAGCTTTTGGAAGCATCCCACCACGCCTGCGTGCTGCCTTCCCGCCTTTGCCAACTGCCTCTCCTCAGTTTTCGTTTTTCCGCGGAGCCGGCAGGATGTCCTCCTGTCACCGCAGAAAATTCTTCTTTTAATTCTTTAGTTTTCTTGTGGTCGCGGCTGTCTTCCCCGATGCCACCGGTACCGCCGGTGTTTCTTTTTTCTTTTCTTGTAAAATTTTCCCTTTTAAGGGAATATTTTTTTCTTCTGAGTGTCTTATGGTTTTTCAGGCCTTCTAGGCCTCTCCATGTCCCTCATGGAACCGCCAGCCACTTTCTCCAAGAAATGTTCAAACTGTGGCGGTACAACTTTATTTTTAGACTCCCAAAATTGGTGTCTAACCTATTTGGGTCCTGACCTTTTTCCTCCGGAGCCCTTGGGCAACAGTATTGTGAGAAGAGGTTTTCAACATCGAGTTTCCCTCGATATGAGGTTCCCTTCCAACTTCAGGGCACCGACCATTTCTCCTTCTACACAGGATCAGGTAACCCACAAACAGTCTGTTAAGACTAGCCAACCCTCGAGTGGTAGGTCTCATGCACAGCATGTAGACTGCTCCGGCCTTGCCCTCGAGGGCCCATTGGCTTCAAAACCCCGGCGGGAGTCTTCGGCCTCCAAAGCCTATGTGGGGTTTTGGGTTGTTCCTGGGGCTCACCCCTCACAGAACATACCTGAGCCATGCCCGGTGGTGGCATCCGCTTCGAGCGGTACCGATACCCCGGCATCGGCACTGATGTTGGACGTAACACTCCTCACCAGGGATTGTCGTCTGGCGTCCTCGGTACCTACGGAACCGGTGGATACGTTCCAGACTGACTTTCCAGTATCGGTACCGGCACCGATACTACCACTGACGTTGGTACCCTCCAGACGTGCATCGATAGACTCGCCTCCTTCGATGCCGAGTCTGGAATCGATCTCTAGTCTGGAAGACTGGGTACCGACACGTCTTGGTACCTACACCTATTGGTACCGGACGCTCGGTACCGAGGGTGACTGCCGAAGGCTTTTGGTTACCTTGGTACTGATTGGGCTGTCACCGATTGCTGCTCCAATGTCGGGTTCGGTTCCGACAGCGGTACCGGTATCGGTACCGGTATCCACAGTAGCATCCTGGCCAGCTCCTTCCATGCTTCTTTCAACAGGATCGCTCACTTCTATACCAAGTTTGGAGTCGATACCTGGCCTGGACGATGTGGTACTGACTGTCGCTGGTCCTGACCTCCAGTACCAGCATCCATCCGTTAAAGATCCTATACTGCACCGTGCAGGATCTTATATTCCTATATACTCAGATAGATCCTTCGGTGCCCAGGCTAGTTCTTCAGATCTAACCTGTCCAGGGGAGGTTCTCTTTGGAGATCCTTCTTTTCAGAGTTTCCTCCTGGATATGGCAAGATCACTTGCCATTCCTATCCCTGGCCATGATCCTACACAAGGCTCTGTTTCTACCGAAGCAAAGGAGAACATAATGCTTCCTTTGCATCATTCCTTGCAGGATCTTCTTCTAGGGATGTGGGAAGCACCTTTAAGGGTACCCCCACCTTCCAGAGCAACTGATCTCCTATATCAAGTGCCCCCCTCTCCAGGGTTTCAAAAGACTCAACTTCCTCATCATTCCATTGTAGTGGAATCAGCAATGAGGCGGGTGAAGAGTAAGAAAAAGCACTCTTCTTATCCGCCAGGTCGTAAGTCTAAGACACTAGATGCCTTTGGACGTCAAACCTTCCAGACATCCATGCTTTCAGCAAGAATTCTCTCATATATTTTTTATATGAGTATCTGTTGAGGAGGTCACAAAGAAATTACATCTTTTGACTCCTTTTCTTTCAGAGCCCAAGAGTGCAGACTATTCCTCACTGCTTAGTCATATTCAAAATATCTCTTGGTTTCTTACTCGTGCTTCCCTAGACTCATTTGAGTCTGTTAGCAGGAGTTCTGCTATAGCTATAGGGGCACGACGTAGAGCCTGGCTCCAAGCTTCAGACTTAGACAAATGGGCACAACAAAGACTGGGTAATACTCCTTGCACTGGAGAAAATCTCTTCAATAAGGAGTCTGCGTCAGGTTACTCAGTGGTCCACTGACTTACCTGTTTCTAAAGGCTGTTCTACGCCTTCTTCTTTCCCAGTAGGTAGGAAATGTCCTACCAAACTTTCTTCCCCTAGGGGGAGAAGGTTTTATTCATCTTCTGCCCATCATACAGATGTTCCCAAACAGGGGAAACATCGCCCTGGTCTGAAGAATCCAATTTCTCACCAGGCTCAGCAAACCCAGCAACCGCAGGGTTTCTGATTAATCATCATATTTTTGTGCCTCTTGGGGTTTAGAACCTGCAGTTGGCTTCTTCTCAGTAGAAGCCTTCCACTGCTTTCATTCTAAACTCTAGGCATGGATCTCTTTTCACAAGACATCCATTTTTCTCTGTTATACAAGCTTTTAGGATATTCATGCCTATAGGTCACAGGTTTCTGAACCACCTCTTACACTGCATGTGGGAGACCCCGTCCTCTATCCCGTTTGTGAGTAAGCGCCTGAACGCTATGTATAAGGTCCAGCGAGGTCTGGGGTTTCGGAAAGCCCAGCTTCCCCACACCTCGATGGTGGTCGAATCGGTCATGCGGAAGCTAAAGACCCCGAAGACTCATTCTTCAGTCCCCCCAGCTGGGCAAAGAGTCTCATACCCTTGATGTTTTCGGGCGCAAGGCTTATCAGGTTCTCCAGGTCGTTCGGGAGGGCTATCATCTCCATCTGGACCACATCGGCTTCCCCAGCACCAGGCCCTTCTGAGTCAGGAGCTCACAGGCCTTCTTGAGGATGGCGCGGTAGAACCAGTCCCACCACACCTCCAAGGATGGGGGTTTTACTCCCGCTACTTTTCTCGTCCCAAAGCGGACAGGGGGCCTTTGGCCCATCCTCAACCTGCGGAACCTCAACAAGTTCCTGATGCGGGAGAAGTTCAAGATGCACTCCCTTGTAACGTTACTGCACTACCCTCCAGCAGGGTGATTGGCTATGCTCCTTGGACTTAAAGGATACCTATGCTCACATCCTTGTCCACCCCAAACATAGAAAGTACCTTCCCTTCATGGTTCAGGGAAACCATTCCCAGTACAGGGTGTTTCCCTTCGACCTTGTGTCCATCCCGCGGATCTTCACGAAGTGCCTGGCTGTGGCTGCTGGGCACCTTCGTCTATCCATATCTGGACAACTGGCTTGTAACGGGGGACACGTCCTCTGAGGCCTGGCAGGCCGCAGACTACCATTTGCCTCCTGGAGCATCTGGGGTTCATGATCAATTACCCAAAGTCCCACCCCATTCCAGTTCAGTCCCTGGAATTCATTGGGGCTCGCTTGGGCACCCTCCGGGCTATGGCTGTTCTTCCTCAGGACAGGGCAGATCACCTCATGTCCTTGGCATCTGAAGTGCGGTGCTGCTGCTCCGACTTGTCCCGGACGATGCTTCGCCTTCTCAGCCACATAGCATCAGCGGTCCATGTCGTCCCCAATGCCCGTCTCAATATGCAGGCAGCACAGTGGTGCCTCCGAGCGCAATGGGTGCAGTCCGACTGGCCACTTCCAAGGCCCCATCTCGGGCTCTCCCAACGCAGCGGAGTCTCTTGCTTGGTGGCAGGAATCTTGGAATCTGCTTTGAGGTATGCCCTTCCAAGCTCCGGAACATCAGGTGTTCTTGACGACGGACACCTCCCTGGCAGGCTGGGGATCCCACTGCAAGAGGTGGCACACTCAAGGGACCTGGTCTCTTGAGGAGTCCCGGCAGTAGATCAACCTGCTGGAGTTCTGGGCCATCCGCCTTGCACTCAAGGTTTTCAGGCACCGCCTGCAGCACTGAGCGGTGCTGGTCCAGACGGACAACCAGATGACGATGTTCTATGTGAACAAACAAGGAGGTATCGGCTCCTACAGACTCTACTTGGAGGTGACAGCCCTGTGTTCCTTTGCGGTGAGCCCAGGGCATGACGGTCCGTGCACTTACCTTCCAGGCCAGGACAATGCATTAGTGGACCAGCTCAGCAGAGTCCTCCAGCTGCACGAGTGGTGCCTGTGTCCCTCGAATGGCGCAGCGGCTCTTCCAGCACTGGGGGACTCCAGACCTGGACTTCTTGCCAGTCCTGTGAATTCGCAGCTCCCCCAGTTCTGCGGTACCTTCCCGCACCCGGGCAGGCTGGCCGCCGATGCCTTTCTCATCTCATGGGAAACGGGCCTGCTGTATGCATTTCCCCCCATGCCCCTCATTGCCCGGACTCTTCTCAAGGTCCAGCGGGACAGGGCCTCGGTGATTCTCATAGCCCCGAGGTGGACCAGGCAGCCTTTGTTTCCCCTGCTGCTCTGTCTCTTGACGGAGCCCCCGGTCCTTCTCGGATTCTCACTGGAGCTGTTGATGCAAGAGAAGGGGCTGCTGCTTCACTCCAATCTGAGGTCCCTATCCCTCACAATTTGGCAGCTGAGCGGCTCGCTCTAGCCTCCTATCATCTCTCCGTGGAGATCGAGGACATTCTTTTGGCCTCATGAAAGGACCAGACGGGTTTACGTCTTCAAGTGGCATCGGTTCTTGGTGTGATGCTTGGAGCTCAGAGCGAACCCATTCTCATGCCCTACCAGTTTGGTCTTGCAACATCTGCTCCACCTCTCGCAGTCAGGGCCGAAGTCTAACTTGGTCAGGGTTCACCTGAGTACGATCTCAGCAAACCACCACCCTATCGACGGCAAGCCTCTGTTGGGGCAACCGCTTGTCTCTCATTTCATGCAAGGCCTGCTCCTTTGCAGACCCCCTACCCACCCTCCTCTGGTGGAATGGGACCTCAATGTGGTCCTCACGCAGCTGATCAAGCCGCCCTTCACGCCCATGGTTAACCTGCCCGCTCTGGCATCTGTCGTGGAAGGTGTCCTTCATGGTGGCTCTCACCTCCGCCCAGAGTCAGTGAACTCCAGGTACTGATGGATGAGGAACCGTATGCGAGGTTTTATAGAAACAGGGTGGTCCTGCGGGCTCACCCCAAGTTCCTTCCTAAGGTTGTCTCGGATTTTCATCTCCGTCAAGAGATAATGCTGCCCACTTTCTTCCTGAAGCCCCACACTGTTCAGGCTGTACTCCGTTATCTGTTCAGAGTTTAGGCAACTCCTGCCCTCCAACCCTTCTTGTTCCGGCTACCGGGAGTGTGGCCATTAATGGGCTTGGGGTCCTTGGGCTGCCTTCGGCTTTCACTGGTGATTGCTCATGGCACTGCCATGCTTTTTCCTACAGGTCCTCGGTAGCCTGTAGCTAGGGAGTCCCATATGTGAGGACTGACTTCCTGCTTGTTACTGGAGAAAACGTAGTTACTCACCTGTAACAGGTGTTCTCCAGGGACAGCAGGAATCTGTCCTCACAACCCTCCCTCCTCCCCTTGGAGTTGCTGTATATTTTTTGCTCTCTTCTTGAAGGGGCTATAGCTATGGCACCTGACTGAGTAACATGGCACCCTTGGGCGGGAAGAGGACCATGCATGTGTGGTGCTATTCCCAAAGGCTTTCTTTGAAAGCTGGGGAAATGCTCTGCGTGGGCTCCGCCAGTGCCGACTTCACTCATATGTGAGGACTGATTCCTGCTGTACCTGGAAGAACACCTGTTACAGGTGAGTAACTACGCTTTAGTTTAGCACGGCTTAAAAAAAGTTTGGACAAGTTCCTGGTGGAAAAGTCCAGAAATCATTATTAAAGAGTACCCTGGAAATCCACTGCTTGCCCCTTGGACAAGCATTGTGGAACTTGTGTACCTTCCGGGAACCTGCAAGGTACTTGTGATCTGGGTTGGCCACTGTTGGAAACAGGATACTGGGCTTGATGCACCTTGGTCTGATCCAGTATGGCATTTCTCATGTTCTTAGACACCTGAGATGATCCTAGAAGTGGTGTTTTGAGCGAGTTGTAAAATGGGGGTAAGGTAGATTTTGGAAGCTCTTGGTAGATGATGATCTCCAGGAACAAGCAGGAATGAGTCCTCACATATGGGTACGTCGGAACCAACGGAGCCTGCGCGGGAAAGCTCCCCAGCTTCCCAGAAAGGAAAGCTTTTGGGGCCTCCCACAGCGCATGCGCGCTGCCTTCCCGCCTTCCTGACCAACTCTCCTCACTTCTTCTTTTTCCGCGGAGCCAGCAGGTCGTGTTCCTGTCACTGCTGAAGAAGTTGTTATTTTAATTTGTTTCTTTGGCCGCGTGTCTGCCTTCCCCGATTCTGGACCGGTACCGCCGGTCTTTTTTTCTTTATTTCTTAAAAAAAAAAAAAAAAACATATCTTATTTTTCCCCACTTGGTGTGTTTGTTCTGTGAGGCCTCTAGGCCTTCACAGAATTCTCCCTCATGGAGAAACAAGCCTCTGGTTTTAAAAAATGCACCAAGTGTAGCGGTACTATATCAGTCACAGACACCCATGAATGGTGTCTTAAATGTTTGGGGCCTGACCACTCCATTCCGGATTGTCCATCCTGCTCTCTGATGTCCAAGCGTGGCTTACAGAACCGAGCAGCCAAGTTTCATATGCTGTTTTCTACAGATACTCCAGCATCAGCATCCTCCAGGTCTTCCTCTCCTGATGGATCTCAGGTAACCAAACATACTTCCGGCAGGTCCTCAAAGGGCAAATCTCCCTCTAAGCATCGAGAGGCCCTTGGGCTTGACCCTGAGGACCCTGCCCCAGCCAAACAACCCTGGCGGGAAGCTCCGGCTTCCAAATCTCCTCCTATGGGGTTACAGGTTGATATCGATGGCACAGCCTCGACCGATCACCTGTTAGACTGCTCTGGGGTACCGGCCCATACCGGTACCGATATCCAGGCAGTCGTGGCATCTATGGATAATACCGTTCAATCCATGCAGCAGGCCATAATGGCTTTTATTAAAGCTGCAACGCCCTCGGTACCGCACCAAGCGGTTCTGCTTCCGGTTCCGGTACCACAACCGATACGGGTACCCAGAGCATCCACTTCCACCAGGATACCGGTTCCCGGTTCCGGGGTTTATCCCCGATACCGATCCGGTTCCGGGTACCCCCGATGTGGATACCGGTCGATACGCGTATCGATCTTTGGAAGCTAATAGACGATACTTCGAGTCTTCTGATGATTCCGATACCTCAGAAGATTCTGCTGAAGTATCTCTTACTCTTCCTGAGGAGCCCTCTTCTCCAAAGAGGAGAATGTCTCCTCCAGAGGATTTGTCCTTTCAAGACTTCATTCTTGAACTAGCCAAGGGGCTCTCAGTTTCAGTAATCTCTGAAAAAGAACCTAGAGCAAAAAAATTAGATATTTTGGGATACTTTAAGGTTCCCAAAGAGGCAGTCACCTTGCCCATCCATGAAATTCTTCAAGAACACATGATGGATTTATGGGAGACTCCTCTCACCTTATTTCCACATTCTCGTCGTTTGGACACCATGTATCGTGTCCCTCCTTCTCCTGGTTTTCAAAAAACTCAGCTTCCTCACCACTCTATTGTGGTACAGTCAGCTATGAAAAGGATAAAGAGTACCAAAAGACACTCTTCCACTCCCCCAGGAAGAGAATGTAGGACTTTGGATGCTTTTGGTAGGAAAATCTTCCAAGCCAGTATGCTTATTGCCAGAATCAATTCATACAGCCTCTATATGGACATGTTTCTGAAGGAGATTGCACTGAAGATACGCCATTTCCTCCCCTTTATCCCAGAGGATAGGAAGGAGGAATTCCTTCTTTTGTTAAAGCATACCCAAGATGTTTCAAAGTTCTCCAACAGAGCTGCCTTTGACTCCTTTGAGGGTGCTAGCAGAGCCTCAGGCATTGCCATAGCTGCTCGCAGAATTGCTTGGCTCCAGGCCTCTGACCTAGAACCCTGGGTCCAAGATGGGTTGGACAATCTGCCCTGTACAGGTGAAAATCTGTTTGGCAAGGAGTGGCAAATCAAAGCCACTCAAATGGATGCAGAGAATGCTGCTTTAGATAGACTTTCTAAGTCTACCTCTACCCCTGCCAAGAAAAAATCTTTTAAGAAGCCTTTCTACAAAAAGACCAGATTTTCCACAAATACTGGCCAACAATCTTCCCAAGTTCGCTTTGCTCCTAAGCGTCAGCAATCTAAACAGGCCAGGGCAAAACCTGCAGGGACTGCTACAGTTCAGCAGTCTCAACCTCCTCGGGGTTTTTGACTTACTTCTAGAGAACTTAACTTTTCTGGCTCTACAACAGCCAGAGCCTCTCACCATTCCAGGAAGGTTAACTCATTTTGAACAGTGGACCCTCTCTATCATCAGAGAGGGCTACAAACTACATTTCTCCAGCCTTCCTCCCTATACCATGGTGAGACATTTCAATTCTCCCCCATCTCTCCTGCACCTGTTGGGTCAGGAGGTGACCACCCTTCTTGCCCAAAGGGCAATAGAAGAGGTTCCTCTTCTTCAACAGGGATCAGGGTTTTACTCCCCTTATTTTCTCATTCCCAAGAAAACAGGGGGATACAGACCCATTCTGGATCTGAGAGAATTGAACAAATTTCTATGCAAGGAGAAATTCAAGATGCTCTCTCTAGGCACTCTCCTTCCATACCTGCAGAGTCAGGATTGGCTTTGTTCTCTAGATCTAAAGGATGCGTACACACATATACTCATCCATCCATCCCACAGAAAATTCCTACGGTTTCTGTTCCAAGGAAAACATTTCCAGTACAGAGTACTCCCCTTCGGTCTAGCCTCTGCTCCAAGAGTGTTCACCAAATGCATGTCAATAGTGGCTGCATTTCTACGCACCCTGGGAATTTTTGTTTTCCCATACCTGGACGACTGGCTCATCCGAGCTCCATCTCAGTCCGAGGCTCAGACTTCCCTGGATCACACCAGACGCATACTGCAGTATCTGGGACTTGTCATCAATCTGCCAAAGTCTCCACTCACCCCTGCTCAGTCCCTAGAATTCATAGGGGCCTGGCTAGATACCATCACTGCAAGGGCCTATCTTCCTCAAGCCCGTTGCCACCGTCTAGTGCACTTGGCCTCTCAAACCCAGTCCAGAAGCCACTTGACTGCCAGAGAGATGCTACAACTGCTAGGCCACATGGCATCCACAGTTCATGTGGTGCCTTATGCTCGCCTGCATATGAGAGCAGCTCATTGGACTTTGTCCACCCAGTGGACTCGAGCATCAGGAGCTCTCTCAGACCAAATAGCAACCTCAAAATGTCTCTTTTGGTCTCTCCAATGGTGGATGTCCACCCAAAATCTGTTGTTGGGGGCCCCCTTCCAACCTTTGTTACCCCAAGCAACCCTCACAACAGATGCCTCCCAAACGGGTTGGGGAGCTCATCTCCAAGACCTCTCCACTCAGGGCACTTGGTCTCCACAGGAGACCACCCTTCATATCAACCTTTTGGAACTGCGAGCAATTTTCCTTGCTCTCAAGGTCTTTCATACCCTCCTCAACAACATGACAGTCCTTGTTCATACCGACAATCAAGTAGCCATGTTTTACATAAACAAACAAGGAGGGACTGGCTCTCTGTCGCTTTGCAACGAAGCTCTAAGATTGTGGGCCTTCGCCAGAGAGCATCAAATCCATCTCCTGGCAGTATACCTCCCAGGAATCCAAAACTCTTGGGCAGACAGACTCAGTCGAGTTCTGCTTCCACACGAATGGTCCCTCCACATGGATCAGGTACTCAGAATCTTCCAGGAATGGGGAACCCCGTACATAGACCTATTTGCAAGTCCATGGAATTCCAAACTTCCCCGGTTCTGTTCCAGAATTCTGTGTCAGGGAGCTCAGGCCAAGGATGCCTTCCTCCTTCATTGGGGTCAGGAATTCCTCTATGCCTTTCCACCCATTCCTTTGATTCCCAAGACTCTGTTCAAACTTCAGAGGGACCAAGGATCTATGATCCTCATAGCTCCACGCTGGCCTCGCCAAGTGTGGTACCCTCTACTTCTGCATCTCTCCCAAGCCCCCTCCCTGGACTTGGGAGCTGCCCCAGACCTTCTGTCTCAGGAGGAGGGGACTTTGTGGCACCCAAACCCCAAGTCCCTTCACATCAGAGCTTGGTTACTGAAGGCCTAGACCTTCAAGACTCCAATCTTTCTCAGCAAGTGAAGGATATCCTCCATGCCTCTAGGAAACCTTCCACTAGGCGTTCTTTCGCTTTTAAATGGAAAAGATTTTCCATTTGGTGTGCTCAAAAGGGTCTTGACCCTTTAGCACTACCTTTAAATTCTTTACTGGAATATCTCCTGCATCTCTCCAATGCAGGCCTTAAAACGAATTCAGTAAGGGTCCATTTGAGCACTATTGCAGCATCCCTTAAACCTCTCAATGGACAACCTGTTTCCTCTCATCCTCTTATTGCAAGATTTATGAGAGGCCTAACTTTAACTAAGCCTCCCATTCGCCCTCCTCCGGTAGCATGGGGCTTAAACTTGGTTCTTGGTCAGCTTATGAAGCCACCCTTTGAACCCTTAGCCACTACCTCCTTGAAATTTCTTTCCTGGAAGGTTATTTTCCTCATTGCAGTCACCTCAGCTCGCCGTATCAGTGAACTGCAAGCCCTAGTGGCTAATCCCCCTTATACAAGGTTTCATCATGATAAGGTGGTCCTTAGGATTAATCCCCACTTTATGCCTAAAGTGGTCTCCCCTTTTCATCTTAATCAAGAGGTATATCTACCTGTTTTTTTTCCGGCTCCTCATGCATCCAGTGCAGAGAGGAACCTTCATACTCTGGATTGTAAAAGAGCTCTTGCCTTTTACCTCCACAGGACACAGCAACATAGAAAGTCTTCTCAGCTTTTTGTTGCTTTTGATCCTTCTCATTTAGGACTTCCAGTCTCTAAAAGAACACTGTCCAATTGGATTGCTCAGTGTATCACTTTGGCTTACCAAAGTAAGAACCTTTCTCTAGAGGGCCATGTCACAGCTCACAATGTGAGAGCCATGGCCACCTCTATGGCTCATCTTCACTCTGTATCCATCGATCAGATCTGTCGAGCAGCCACCTGGGCCTCGGTTCATACCTTTACAGCCCATTACTGTTTGGACAAGGACTCCCACCGGGATGCCTTGTTTGGTCAGGCTGTCCTCAGACACCTGTTCCATTCTTAATCAACTCCTGCCCACCTTCCCTGTATGGATGCCTGAGATCCATAGGAAGATGAGGAACCCTTCTGGGTCTCATACCCTTGGGGGGGGGGGGGGATCTCCCCGGCATCTTAGCTAGGGAGTCCCCATATGTGAGGACTCATTCCTGCTTGTTCCTGGAGATAGCACAGTTACTTACCTGTAACAGGTGATCTCTGGGAACAGCAGGAATTAGTCCTCACAACCCACCCACCTCCCCTAGGAGTTGTATCTCTCTCTCTCTTTCCTTTCCTCTCTCTATTGTCTCAGCTTTAAACTCGAACTGAAGAGAGTTGGTCAGGAAGGCGGGAAGGCAGCGCGCATGCGCTGTGGGAGGCCCCAAAAGCTTTCCTTTCTGGGAAGCTGGGGAGCTTTCCCGCGCAGGCTCCCTCGGTTCCGATGTACCCATATGTGAGGACTAATTCCTGCTGTTCCCAGAGATCACCTGTTACAGGTAAGTAACTGTGCTTTTCCATGGTATAGGATTGGAGTGATGAGTGCCTGGCACACATACCTAAAATCGCTGTGTTCTAGCAGGGAGTGAAGGTTCTGTACTGCTTTTATTTTTATAATATGCTGATCTTGTTATTTGCTTTGTGGGAGTGGAAATTTAGTCTCTGGTCAAGAAGTATGCCTAGGTATTTTACTTAATCCTTGATTTGAATGGCGACATTTGGCAGACTGAGGGTGGTTGGTGGAGCGAATGCAAAGTTCTTTATGTTGAGTACTTCAGTCTCGTTGGGGTTGATATTTAGGTTGTGATGGTAGAGCCATTGGGAGATGGATTGGAAACATTGGCCTATTGTGGAGTAGTCTGGGTTTTCAGTGGAGGATGTAGTATAGATTAAGATGACATTGGTGTAGAAATGATAAAGACTCTTATGGTTCCGTATTATGGTACCATAGTGGTAGTATGAAGATATGGAATAATAGAAAAGGTAGAGTGGAGCCCTGTGGGTAGGCCTTAGAGCTGTTTGAAAGGGAGCAAATTGGCTGTTCCAACTCTCACCTGCTGTTAGCGGATCTCGATATAGGATTGGAACGATTGAAGTGTTTTTCTGTTTAGTCCCACTGAGCAGAGACGTATCAGGAAGTGTTCATGGTTTATTGAATCAAATGCAGTGGAGATATCGAGCTAAATGAGTATGAAGCCTTGTGTGGTGCTTTTAGTTCCTTTGATTAAGGTGTCTAGGAAGGATGTCAATAGGGTTTCAACACTGTGGAGTGGTCTGAAACCATGTTGCTGCTGGTCAAGAGTGATGTGGGAGTCGATGTAGTCCTTCATCTATAGTTGAACCATCTTCTCGATGATTTGGAATCCTAGAAATGGATCTGTAAGAAGCTGGTGGTGATAGTCGAGCTGTTGGGATTTTCAGTAATGGTCTGATGGTGGCAAGTTTTAATCCACTTAGGAAGCTGTAGTCTCATAGGCTTTTTCTGCTCATTTGTTTCCTGAATTTGTTCATGGGATTTTTGATACTTCAATTTATCCTTGCAAAAAGGTTCTTGGGGGATCTTTAATTTGTGAGGGATTTCTAATTTCTTGTTGAATGTTATGGTTACATGATGCAAGGTTCCACATTAGGAACCACCATCCAGGAAAAAGATTTAGACGTCATTGTGGATAACATGTTAAAACCCTCTGCCCAGTGTGCAGCGGCAGCCAAGAGAGCAAATAGAATGCTAGGTATCATAAGGAATGGAATGGAGAATAAAACAATGGATATTATAATGCCTCTGTATCGTTCCATTGTGCGACCGCACCTTGAATATTGTGTGCAGTTCTTGTCGCCATATCTTAAAAAGGATATAGCGTTATTAGAAAAGGTACAGAGAAGAGCCACCAAAATGGTAAAGGGGATGGAAGGGATACCCCTATGAAGAGAGGCTAAAAAGGTTAGGGCTCTTAAACCTGGAAAAGAGATGGCTGAGGGGAGCTATAATAGAGGTCTATAAATTAATGAATGGAGTGGAACGGGTAAATGTAGATCAATTGTTTCCGCCATCAAAATATAGAAAGACTAGGGTACATGCAATGAAGATACAGGGTAACCTATTTAAGACTAATAAAAGAAAATATTTTTTCACTCAGCGTATAATCAAACTCTGGAATTTGCTACCGGAGGATGTAGTAAAAGCTGTTAGTGTAGCCGGGTTTAAAAAAGGTTTGGACAAGTTCCTGGAGGAAAAGTCCATAAACCATTATTAAAGTGGACCCAGAATATCCACTGCTTGCCCCAATACAAGCATTGTGGAACCTGTGTCTTTTGGGGAAACTGCTAGGTACTTATGACCTAGATTGGCCACTGTTGGAAAGCAGGATACTGGGCTTGATGGACCGTGGTCTGATCCATTATGGCATTTCTTATGTTTTATTTTTGCAATGACTTTCAGTAATATTCTGGGAAGTTCCAAGGCTGTACAACTCCTCAAATTTTAATGTCATCACTGGGCTATTCCTGATTCTTTGCCTACATCTGATGGAAGGGTGGCATAACCCACCAGTTTGGATGGGTTAGCAGGACTCATGGAAAGAAAATTAACAGGTAAGATAAAGGGACCATTTTACTGAGCACATTAACCAGTTAATGGGCACTATAGCTTATGTTAACCGGCGACGCTTAATGCTACCACCCGGCATGCCAGCTGCTGACTGCTAAAACGTACCTTAACTGGCACTTATGTGCTCATATGGCAGTGGGCAGATTACAGTATGGGCATGGAGAGTACATTAGCTCGGGAGCACTGTTAATGTGGAAATTAGTGTAAGTGCACCTAATGATCTCTATGGGTATTGTTAGGTACACTCGTGTTAAGTGTGTCGCATGTTAACGTATTCAGTTTCATGTTAATTGCCGAGAACATACTTGTCATGCCCCTGTCAGGTGACGTGGTGGCTTTGCACTTAATGTGTATTGAAAATGCATGGTATGTAGTAAAAGGGCCCCTAAATTTCTCATTTCCTGCCATAAACGTTTCTTTAGGCAGGTAAAGTTCATGACCTTTCATCAGCTAAAATATTTGTGCGTATCTGCTGGTCTAGCTAGTCCTTACTTACCTTATCTGAGATTATACTTGTTTTTGCTTTAGTATATAATTATCTCCAGGAACAAGCAGGAATGTAATCTTCACATATGGGTATTGTCGGTACTGACGGAGCCTGTGTGGGAACGCTCCCCAGCATCCAATAGGAATGCTTTTAGGAGCATCCCTCAGCACATGCGCGCTGCCTTCCCGCCTTTCCAACTGTCCCTCTTCAGTTCTTCGTTTTCCGTGGAGCCGACAGGTCACATACCCTGTCACCGCAGAAAATTTCTTCTTTAAACTTGTTTTTTCTTGTGGTCGCACCTGCCTCCGCTCGACACCTACCGGTACCGCCGGTTCTCTTTTCTTCTTTTCAAAAAAAAAAACAACAACTTGTGAAGTGTTTCTCTTCAGAAACTTTTTCTTTTTGGTGCTAGGCGCCATTTTGGGCATTAAGCCTCATTTTCCTGAAAAATGGAAAAACCAGCTAGTGGTTTTAAAAAAAATGTACTAAGTGTGGCGATACCATTACCATCACCGACACCCATGACTGGTGTCTCAAATGTTTAGGCCCTGACCATTCTCCATCAGAGTGTTCCTCTTGTATGGGGATGACTAAAAGAGGAAGACAGAACCGGGCTGCAAAGCTCGGTACCCTCTTTTCTTCAGATGCGATGTCCATTAGACCAGAGATTCCTTGCTATCGATCGCAGTCTTGCAGCTCTCCTTACAGCTGCGGTACCGTTGACACCGCTACCGATGGTTCAATGGGCACCGGTACCGGTGCCAGCACTGACGGTACTGGCCCCGGTGGGAATTCTGCCCATGCTGACTTTTTCGGTCATCGACACATCGGTACCAGACCAACTTGGTGCCGACTTCGATCGATACCGATACCGTGCTTTGCATGAACATCGGGATCAGAGATGATTTGGATCTTCTGATTCCGATGACTTGGATAACTTGGTCATTACCAGAGTACTTCTTCCGGAAGACTCCTCTTTTCCTCAACGCAGAATGTCTCTTCCGGAGGACAAGTCTTTTCAGGATTTTATTTGTGATGTGGCCCGAGGCCAATCAATCATGATAGCTCCTGAAAAAGAACATAGAGCAAAGGAATTGGAAATACTCCAATACAATAAGGCTCCCAAAAAGGCAGCTACCCTGCTCATTCATGAAATTCTTCATGATTTGATGCTCAGGATGTGGGAAACACCTCTGACCACATCTCCTCATTCTAGGAGACTTGATACCATGTATCGAGTTCCACCATGTTCTGGTTTTGAAAAGACTCAGCTGTCACACCATTCAATGGCAGTGGAATCAGCCATGCGTAGGATGAAAAGTACAAAAAGAAATGCATCCAATCCTCCAGGTCGTGAATGCAGGACTCTTGACGCCTTTGGGCATCAAACATTTCAGGCTTTCAGCTATTATCAGCTCATATATTTTATATATGGGAATGTTCCTCAAAGAAGTCACAGGAGACTTGGAGCTTATGAGCCCTCTTCTCCCTGATGACAAGCGATAAGACTTCCTTACTCTTGTCAAGCATGTTTAAGACGTTTCCAAGTTTGTAAATTGTGCAACCTTTGACTGCTTTGAATGCATCAGCAGAGCTTCTGCTATTGCCATTGGTGCACGTCAGATTGCCTGGCTTCAGGCATCAGATTTGGAGATTTGGGTACAGGATAAATTGGGAAACATCCCTTGCACAGGAGAAAACCTCTTTGGCAAGAATTGGCAGGAAAAGGCTAACGAGATAGATACTGACAATCTCACTTTAGACAGATTGTCAAAATCTACAGCCACTCCAGCCAAAAAGAAACCCTATAAAAAACCTTTTTCAGCAAAAAGAGGACATTTTATCCATCCTATACCCATCAAGGGCAAGCTCAGGGTCAAGTTGCCCAAAAGGGACAACAGCAGCTATCCAGACAACAAAAGAAGCCAAAAGGCCCGAGAGCTCAACCAGCTCCACAGGCTCAGCCCCCTCAAGGGCTTTGACTCCTTCCCAGAGAGCTTAGCTTTCCTGCCTCTGAAAGGTCCAGAACCCCTAAACATTCCAGGCAGGTTGTCATTTTGTCAACAGATGGCACCAAATAACAGCAGAAAATTGGACTCTGTCCATTGTAGGGAAGGGGTACAAGCTTCATTTTCACAGCATGCCCCCTCCTACAATCGTAAGACAGTTCAATTCCCAAACCTCTCCAGACAATCTACTGGATCAAGAGGTCTCAACACTCCTTGCTGAGGAAGCAATAGATGATGTGCCCATTCCCCAACAGGGTACAGGGTTCTACTCCCCCTATTTTCTTATTCCAAAGAAAACAGGAGGACACAGACCCATTTTAGACCTCAGAGAATTGAACAAATTTCTGTTCCAAGAAAAGTTCAAAATGATTTCTCTGGGAACTCCTTCTGCCATATCTTCAAAGTCAGGATTGGCTTTGCTCTCTAGATCTAAAGGATGCATATACTCATATTCTGATCCATCCAGATCACAGGACATTCTTACGATTCCTTTTCAAGGGAAAACACCTCCAATACAGGGTTCTTCCTTTTGGTCTGGCTTCGGCACCAAGAGTATTCATGAAATGCATGGCAGTAGTAGCTGCATTCCTGCAAACCCTAGGGATATTCTTCATCTCCAGGAGCAAGCAGGGATGTAGCCCTCACATATGGGTATCGTCGGTACCGACGGAGCCTACGCGGGAACGCTCCCCAGCATCCAGTAGGAACGCTTTTGGGAGCATCCTTCAACATATGCGCGCTGCCTTCCCGCCTTTCCAACTGTCCCTCTTCAGTTCTTCGTTTTTCGCGGAGTCCACAGGATCTATTCCCTGTCACCGCAGAAAATTCCGTCTTTAAATTTATTTTCTTGTGGTCGCGTTTGCCTACCGCACGACGCCTACCGGTACCGCCAGTTCTTTTCTTTTCATACCAAAAAAAAAAAAAAGACTTAAACTTAGACTGTTTCTTTTCAGAAACTTTCCTCTTTGGTGCTAGGCGCCATTTTGGGCATTAGGCCCCATTTTCCTAAATCATGGAAAAGCCAACTAGTGGTTTTAAAAAATGTACTACGTGTGGCGGTACCATTTCCGTCACTGACACCCATGAATGGTGTCTAAAATGTTTAGGACCTGATTATTCTCCAACTGAATGTCTCTCCTGCATGGTGTTGACTAAAAGAGGAAGACAGGACCAGGCTGCAAAGCTCGGTACCCTCTTTTCTTCAGATGCCAGATCTAATGCATCGACATCGTCAAGGGCCTCTTCTTCCTCCCATGGATCTCAGGTAGCTAAACATAAAAGCCGGTCCTCAAAGGGTAGCTCTCCTGCTAAGCATCGAGAGGCCATTGGCATAGCCCTTGAGGGAACCACACCGGCAAAACAGCCCCGGTGGGAGGCTTGGGCTTCCAAAGCATCAATGGGGCTTCAGGATGTTCTCGAGGCCTCAACCTCGCAAGAACTACCTGTGCCATATTCAGGGGTTCCGGCCGTTCTTACCGGTACTAACACCCAGGCATCGGCAGCTTCGATAGACCAGAGGTTCCTCGCTATCGAGCGCAGTATTGCAGCTCTTCTTTCAGCTGCGGTACCGGTGGTCCCAAGGGCACCGGTACCGACATCGACACCAATGATGCCGGTACCGACGGGAACTCTTCCCATACCATCTCTGGCTGGAATTGACAAAGCAGTACCGGGTCACCTCGGTACCGACTTTGATCGGTACTGGGAGCATGCTTTGCAGGAGCATCGGGGTCAGGAATATTTCGATTCCTCCAATTCCGAAGACTCTGACAATTCTGCTGGCACTAGAGGGTTTCTCTTAGAAGATCCCTCATCTCCCCAACACAGAATGTCACCTCCAGAGGACATGTCATTTTAGGATTTCATCCATGATATGGCCAAGGGTCTTTCAATCACAGTAGCTCCTGAAGACGAACCCAGAGCAAAGGAATTGGAAATTCTCCAATATCCTAAAGCTCCTAAGGAGGCAGCCACTCTGCCTATCCATGAAATTCTGCATAGCTTGATGCTCAGAATGTGGGAGACGCCTCTGACTACTTCTCCTCACTCTAGGAGACTTGATACTATGTATCGAGTTCTGCCATGTCCTGTATTTCAGAAAACTCAGCTGCCACACCATTCAATGGTAGTGGAATCAGCCATGCGTAGGATGAAAAGTGCAAAGAGGCATGCATCCAGTCCTCCAGGTCGTGAATGCAGGACTCTGGATGCTTTTGGACGCAGGACTTTTCAAGCTTCTATGCTTTCAGCTAGCATCAGCTCGTATATCCTAAATATGGGAATGTTCAAGGAAGTTACTGGAGACTTGGAACTTATGAGCCCATTTCTCCCAGATAAGAGACAAGTTCCTGATCGTGTCCCTGTCTAGTCCCGAGACCTCTGGGTTCCCCATCTTATCCAGCAGCTTGGAGACTGAGAAACTCCTCTTTTTATGACATCATCAGTATATCTCTCCGGTGCCCGCCTCATGCCAACCAGTTGCCTCAGTCTCCAAGCAGCTGGATAGATGGGAGCCCGGGGGTCTCGGGCTCACTTGAGAAACAATTAAGGACCTAAGCTAGTTTAAATTCCTTTATTTGGTGGTTATGTTCAGTCTTTTCCTTTTTGTTGTTTTACCTAGGTTCCTGTGGCTTTAAGGATTCCAGCACAATTTATTTCCCCCCTCCTTCTGTGCCTGATTTAGAACGGGGCCTGCCTCAGACGTTTGCCTGTTCTGGCAGCGCTGCTGTTCAGCCGAGAGGCTTCATTATTTTTTGGAGAGTGAGGGGAGGTCAGTCGGCGCCACGCAGAGTGACCTGCCTGCTAGTACGCCTGGCCTTTTATCCCGCCGCACAACCCTCTGCCCCAGGGGTTTGCTTCAGCGGGCGGCGATTTCACTGCTTTCGGTCCGGGGTTGGTAATCCAGAAAGCAGTCTCCGTCGCACGAACAAGTGCAATTTTCTCGAGAGTGCAGCTCCTAAATGTAAGAGCTTTGGGTCCGGCAGCTCGCTTTTGGGCCGGCACGCGCTTTTCGTTCCTGGGCCTAGCTGCGTGGCGGCGGCGCGGTCGCACAGCCTATTCGGCGATTCAGTGCGTTGAGACCGGGGGGTCCCTTTATCTAGAGCACACACGCGTGGTCCTAGATTTATTTATTTGCGCCAGGAAGATCAGGCGTTTGTGGAGGAGGCTCCCCCTCTCTGGCCTGCTAGAAGACGAAATAACATTCTCGGGGGGACTTGCTGGTCCTCGGCGGTTGTTTGTTTTACTTTGCTCAGTTAAACGCTGATCCGGGGTGGTGCCTCCTGCCAAATTTCCTAAGACAAATCAATTATTTAGCCATAATGCCCTCCAAGCCCCTCTGCATGGTGTGTGGGGCCAGGAAGGTTTCTATTGCCGGGGTCTGTAAGGCCTGTGTGGGAGAAGCTGGGGATTCGGAGCTGCCTTCCGCTCACACAGACCAGGCCTCGGGGACTGGGCCTGAGGCTTCGGCTGCTCCCTTACCAGTTGTGGAGCAGGACGAGCCTGTGGCTGGCCCATCTTCCGGTAATAGCGGCCCATCCTCTCAGGTGGTTTTCCCCAGGGAACTGTCGGCCATTTTTTCGCAGCAGTTTGTGGCCCTGCTGCAGCAGTCCGCGTTTACCAATGTGCTGCAGCAGAATCTAGCAGCAGGGACCGAGGGCGACAGAAAGCGCCCGGCGTCCCCACAAATTCCACCTCCCGCAGCGAACGGCAAGAAGCCCCGTGGCGACAGGGAGTTGGCAGATCTTACAGGAGGTTTAGAGGATCCTTTCTCAGAGGAGGATAGTCCCAGTGTGGCCCTGGAAGATGAATTAGAAGAGGGTGAGATCCCTGAGTGTGAAGATCAGGCCAGGGTGGTGCGAGTCTTCCGAAAAGAGGAGTTGCCAGTTCTCATTGCCGAGTCTCTTAAGGCACTCAACATGCCCAGTGCCAGGGGAAGCAGGAGATGAAACGCTAGAGGACCCCTTGCTGCAGGTGTTCGGACGGACTCAGAGAGCCTTTCCAGTCCATAGGGTATTTACGGAAATGATTCAGGAAGAGTGGAACGTTCCGAAGGGCCCATTGAAGGGCTCTCGGGTTATGAGCCGGTTGTACCCCTTATTGGACAAGGACAAAGAGGTATTTAAATTGCCCAAAGTGGACGCGGTCGTTTCGGCTGTGACCAAGAAGACCATACCGGTTGAAGGGAGTGCTGCCCTCAAGGATGTTCAGGACAGGAAATTGGATGTGCTCCTGCGGCAGGTTTTTGATATTAATGCCATTTCTTTACAAGCGGCTATCTGCGGTGCTTGGGTGGCTAGAGCCTGCCTCCGTTGGGCTCAGCAGGTACAGGAGGAGCACCCGAGTCCTTTAGCGGTGGAGGCTTCGCGGCTAGAATCGGGGGTGGCCTATTTGGCAGATGTGCAATATGACCTTATATGAGGGTTATCCAAGAGTATGGCGTCGGCTGTGGCGGCTCGGCGGTACTTGTGGTTGTGCAATTGGGCAGCGGATAGCTCTTCTAAGACTAGGTTAAGTAAACTGCCTTTTAAGGGCCGTCTGCTGTTCGGTGAGGATTTAGACAAGCTCGTTAAAGATCTAGGAGAGTCCAAAGGCAGGCGACTACCGGCGGACAAGCCCAAGCCGGCTCGGGGAGTCCCAAGTGGTCGAGGGCAGTTTCGGGACTTCCGCCGGTTTCGTTTGCAAAGGTTCGCATCAGGCCACAGAAGACATTTTCCCTATAGAAGCCAGGGGTTTCGAGGGTTCCGGGGAGCGGGAAGAGGTTTTGGTTCCGCTCCCGCCGCTTCCTCCCTTAACTTCAAGAAATCACAATGAGATGAGGAGGGCCCAGCCGCCCCTCGTTCCCGTGGGGGGGTGCTTGCAGGAATTCCTTCCTGCCTGGGCCCAAATTACTTCAGATCAATGGGTGCTCGAAGTCATTCGGGAGGGTTACGCCCTGGAATTCTTGCATCCCGTACGAGAGGCTTTTGTGCAGTCCCCCGGATGGTCCGTCGCAAAGTTTGCGGCACTGCGGGAGACGGTTCAAAAGTTGTTGGACCTCAGGGCGATAGTTCCTGTTCCCCCAGACCAGTGCGGCTGTGGTTGATACTCCATCTATTTCATTGTGCCAAAGAAAGACGGGGGAGTTCGACCCATCCTCGATCTCAAAGGGGTCAATCGGTGCTTACGAGTGTCTCATTTTCACATGGAAACCCTCCGTTCCGTCATAGTAGTGGTGCGGCAGGGGGAGTTTCTCACCTCACTGGACTTGACGGAGGCGTATCTGCATATTCCGGTGAGACCGGATCACCACCGGTTCCTCAGGTTCGTGGTGCCCTTCGGTCATTATCAGTTCCAAGCCTTGCCGTTCGGACTAGCGACTGCCCCAAGAGTTTTCACCAAAGTCATGGTGGTGGTGGCCACGGCACTCCGCAAAGAGGGCATTCTCGTTCACCCTTATCTGGACGATTGGCTGATCAGGGCCAAGTCGCGAGTCGAGAGTGAGAGGGTCACGGCCAGAGTGGTGGAATTATTACAAAGCCTCGGGTGGATTGTCCATATGACAAAAAGTCACCTGCAACCTTCCCAGAATCTGGAGTACCTGGGGGCGCGCTTCGACCCGGGCATTGGAAGGGTTTTCCTACCGGAGCAGCACGCGCGCAGAGCTTGCAGCGTATGATAGAGAGGTTCCTACGGCTCAAGGCCCCCTCGGCGTGGCAGTACCTGCAGTTGTTGGGCACCATGGCGGCTTCAATAGAGACGGTGTCGTGGGCCAGAGCTCACATGAGGCCCTTGCAGAGGGCGTTGCTTCGCCGCTGGTCGCCTCAGCTACATCCCGTCCCGGAGATTAGTCTGCCCGGAGGAGACCCGTCAGGCTCTGCTCTGGTGGTTGGTTCCCGACTCTCTGGAGCGGGGGAAGGCCCTGGAAGCGCCCGCGTGGGTGGCAGTGATGACAGATGCCAGCTTGTTGGGCTGGGGGGCCCATTGTCAAGGCAGCTTTGCTCAGGGGACTTGGAGTTCGCAGGAGAATCAGTGGTCAATCCAATCGCCTAGAATTAAGAGCGGTGCTCCTAGCTCTGAGGGCGTTTTCAGCAGATGCTTGCAGGAAAGGCGGTGAGAGTGCTGTCGGACAATGCGACGGCGGTGGCCTTTGTCAACAGACAGGGGGGCACCAGCAGCGTGGCCCTCGAAGCCGAAGCCGAGGATCTGTCAGCGGCTCATGTAGCAGGGGTAGACAATGTGGAAGCCGATTTTCTCAGTCGGGTGCGCGTAGATCCAGGGGAGTGGGTTCTACATCCCGAGGTGTTCGAAATGCTTGCCCGCCACTGGGGGACGCCGGTCATGGATCTCATGGCGACTCTCGTCTCCACAAAGTGCAGCCACTTCTTCAGCAGGCGCAGGGTGCGGATGTCCGAAGGCTTGGACGCTCTCCTTCAGCCCTGGCCGGAGGGGCAGCTGCTTTATGTCTTTCCCCCTTGGGTGCTGATAGGAAGGGTCCTGCAAAGGGTGGAAAGATTCAACGGTCACGTGATTCTGATAGCGCCAGACTGGCCCCATCGGCCCTGGTATGCAGAGCTGGTGAGGTTGCTGGTGGCGAAGCCCTGGCGCCTTCCCTGCCGGCCGGACTTGCTGTCTCAAGGTCCCCTCTTCATGCCTCACGTGGATCGGTTCTCGCTTACGGCCTGGCTCTTGAGATGGCGCGACTGAGCTCTCGGGGGTACTCGTCGGCGGTCATCTCTACCTTGTTGAAGTCCAGGAGGCGTTCTACTTCTATGGCGTATATGCGGGTCTGGAGGATCTTTGAGGCATGGTGTTCGGAGAGGAAGCTTGAGGCTTTGAGGGCTTTTCTTCCACAGATCCTGGAGTTCTTACAGGATGGCTTCGATAAGGGCCTTGCGGCTGCCTACTTGCGTGTTCAGGTAGCCGCCTTGTCTTGTTACAGGGGCAGGATGGCTGGTCAGTCGATCAGCGAACAGCGGGATGTGAAGCGGTTCCTGAGGGCGGTGTCGCTTGCTAGGCCCCCATCTCGCCCGGTTTTCCCCAAATGGCATCTGCCCTTTGTATTGGAGGCGTTGGAGCGGGAACCGTTTGAACATATGACGCGTGCGTTGCTTAAGGACCTTACGTTGAGAGTGGTCTTTTTGGTGGCTGTCTGCTCGGCTAGACGAGTGTCGGAATTGCAAGCACTCTCCTGTAGGGAGCCATTCCTGTCTTTCTTGGCCTCTAAGGTCGTTTTGAGACCGGTCCCGGCTTTTCTCCCGAAGGTGCTCTCGGCTTTTCATGTCAATCAAGAAATTTTTTTGCCTGTTTTTGGCGGGGGCTCGGATTCCCCTTCTTCGAGGAAATTGCATCTCTTGGATGTCCATCGGGTTTTGAAGAAGTATCTCAAGCGGACGGTAAGTTTTCGAAAGTCTGATAGGCTCTTTGTTCTCTTCACGGGGCGACGGAAGGGGCATGCAGCGTCCAGGGCTTCCATTGCACGCTGGATTAAGGAAGCTATTGCGTCGGCTTATGTGCTACGTGGTAAGGCAGTACCGGAAGGTTTGAGGGCACATTCCACGAGGGCACAGGCTACTTCCTGGGCAGAAGTGCGTTTGGTGTCGCCGGTGGAGATTTGTAGGGCAGCGACATGGTCGTCTTTGAACTCTTTCCTGAAGCACTATCGGCTGGATGTGCAAAGGGCGGAGGAGACTTCCTTTGGTTCCGCAGTTTTGCAAGCTGGTTTGCTGGGACCCGCCCGTATTTAACAGTTTCTACACTGCTCTGGTAAAGACCCAGAGGTCTCGGGACTAGACTGGGACACGATCAGGAAAATGAAATTAGTCTTACCTGCTAATTGTTGTTCCTGGAGTGGAACCAGTCTAGTCCCGTATCCCTCCCAGCGTCCCTTGGCAAACGAAGGTCTGGACTTGGTCTGTAATAAACAGGTAAGACGATTCTCCTTCGGAGTGGTTCTTTTTTGGGCCAAGTTTAAAAAAAAAAAAAAAAAAAGAAGAAAACAATAGAAAGCGAAAGGGAATTTGAGTGGGAGGGGTGAGTAAGGCTATTGGCTACGGCTACTCGCAGCAGGTGTCCGGGTTGGCTGACCTCCCTTGTGGTTGGTAGGGGGCCTGGCCTGTTTACATTTTTTTTCTAGGCACAGTTAGGATGAAGTTTTTGTCCTTTGTCACAGTTGCTACGTTAGGTCTTTAGTTTATTGGATAGATACTTACTTGTTTCTCTGGTGAGTCTGCTTTGTCAATAGGTCACTGGTTGGCATGAGGCGGGCACTGGAGAGATATACTGATGTCATAAAAAGAGGAGTTTCTCAGTCTCCAAGCTGCTGGATAAGATGGGGAACCCAGAGGTCTCAGGACTAGACTGGTTCCACTCCAGGAACAACAATTAGCAGGTAAGACTAATTTCATTATTTTCTTGCTCTAGTTAAGCATGCTCAGGATGTCTCCAAGTTTGTCAATCATGCAGCCTTTGACTGCTTCGAATGCATCAGCATGACTCAGCCCCCTCAGGGGCTTTGACTCCTTCCTAGAGAGCTTTGCCTTCCTGCCTCTGAGGGGTCCCCAACCCCCCAATATTCCAGGCAGGTTATGCCACTTTGTCAACAGATGGCATCAGATAACAGCAGAACATTGGACTTTGTCCATTGTAGGAGAGGGGTACAAACTTCATTTTCACAGCATACTCCCTCCTACAATTCTAAAGCAATTCAATTCACAAACCTCTGCAGACAATCTGCTAGATCACGAGGTCTCCACGCTTCTTGCCCAAGGAGAAATAGAGGAAGTACCCATTCTTCAACAGGGTGCAGGGTTCTACTCCCCCTATTTTCTTATTCCAAAGAAAACAGGAGGACACAGACCCATTCTAGACCTCAGAGAATTGAACATATATCAGTTTCGAGAGAAATTCAAAATGATTTCTCTAGGAACTCTTCTGCCATACCTTTAAAGCCAGGACTGGCTTTGCTCTCTAGACTTAAAGGATGCATACACTCACATTCTCATCCATCCAGATCACAGGAAAATTTTACGTTTCCTTTTCAGGGGAAGACATTTCCAGTACAGGGTTCTTTCTTTTGGTCTGGCTTCAGCACCAAGGGTATTCACGAAATGCATGGCAGTAGAAGCTGCATTCCTGCGAACCCTTGGGATTTTCGTCTTCCCTTACTTAGATGACTGGCTCATTCGAGCCCCCACAGTTGCAGAGGCCAGCACTGCACTGTCCCGTACAATGCGAATCCTCCAATACTTGGAGTTGGTAATAATCTTCCCGAAATCTCAACTAGTTCCTTCCCAATGCCTTGACTTCATATGAGCCTGTCTGGATACCAGACAGGCAAGGGCTTTCCTTCCACAAGTCCGGTGTCTTCGCATAATGTAGCTAGCTTCCCAAGCAGCAGGCATATCCTCCCTCACTGCTCGGGAGCTACTGCAGTTACTGGGACACATGGCATCAACAGTTCATGTAGTCCCATATGCTCGCCTTCACATGCGAGCAGCTCAGTGGACCCTCTCCACACAGTGGACACAGGCCATGGGTCATTTGTCGGACAAAATAACAATCTCTCAGCAACTAATTTTGTCCCTCCAATGGTGGTAGTCACTAAAAAATCTGATAGTGGGGTCTCCTTTCCATCAACCCCTCTTTCAGGCCACCCTAAGAGATGCATCACAGGTGGGTTGGGGAGCACACCTGAATCATCTCTCTACCCAGGGCACCTGGACTCCACAGGAGGTTGGTTTACACATAAACCACCTGGAATTAAAAGCAATTTATTTAGCCCTTTGAGTGTTCCACGCCCAGCTCAGCTACAAGACAGTCCTAGTCCAGACGGACAATCATGTAGCCATGTTCTATGTGAACAAGCAGGGCAGAACGGGCTCTCCGTCGTTATGCAACGAAGCTTTATGACTATGGGCCCTCGCCAGAGAGCATCAAATTCACCTTCTAGTGGTATATCTTCCAGGCATTCAAAACCTTTGGGCAGACAAGCTCAGTCGAGTGCTGCTGCCTCAAGAGTGGTCACTCCACCTAGACATAGACCTCTTTGCAAGTCCACTGAATGCCAAACTTCCCCGGTTCTGTTCCAGGATTCCGGCTCACAACTATCAGGCAAGGGATGCCTTCCTCCTTCACTGGGGTCAGGACTTCCTTAATGCGTTCCCACCCATTCCCTTCATCCCCAAAACATTCTTCAAGCTTCAGAGAGACAGGGGTCGCATGATTCTCGTAGCACCACGATGGCCACGCCAAACGTGGTATTCCCTGCTTTTGCATCTCTCTCAAGCGGCAACTCTGGAGTTAGGGCCTGTTCCAGATCTCCTTTCCCAGGAGAACAGGACGCTATGGCACCCGAATCCCCAGTCCCTGCACCTCACGGCCTGGTTGCTGAAGGCTTAGACCTCCAGGATTTCAACCTGTCCCAGCAGTTAGAAGATATCCTTCAGGCTTCTAGGAAACTTTCCACAGGAAGATCTTATGCCTTCAAGTGGAAACGTTTTACTATATGGTGCTCCAAGTGGGGATTAAACCCCCTGGTTATACCCTTAGAATCGATACTAGAGTATCTCCTTCACTTATCGAATTTTGGGTTAAAGACCAATTCGGTAAGAGTCCATCTTAGTGCATTTGCAGCTTCTTATAAGCCTTTAAATGGACAACCAATTTTCTCTCATCCACTCCGATCAAGATTTATGAGAGGCCTTTTATTAACTAAACCTCCCATCAAGCCACCACCGGTGGCATGGGATCTAAATCTAGTTCTCGGTCAGCTCATGAAGCCGCCTTTAGCCACTACAGCCCTTAGGTTTTTGACCTGGAAGGTCATCTTCCTAATTGCAGTCACCTCTGCCCATTGTATTAGTGAATTGCAAGCTTTAGTGGCTGATCCTCCTTATACTAGGTTTCATCATGATAAGGTTGTTCTCCGAACTCAACCACATTTTATGCCAAAGGTGGTTTCGCCTTTTCATTTAAATCAATCAATTTACCTTCATGTATTTTTTCCGAGGCCTCGCGCCTCTAATGCAGAATGAAACCTTCATACTTTGGATTGTAAAAGGGCCTTGGCCTTTTACATAGAAGGAACACAGCACCATAGAAAGTCCTCACAACTTTTTATAGCTTTTGACCCTAGTCATTTGGGACTTCCAGTCTCCAAAAGGACTTTATCTAAATGGATTGCCCAATGCATATCCTTTGCTTATGAGAGTAAGGGTCTTCCTCTTCAGGACCTTGTCACAGCTCATAATGTGAGAGCCATGGCAGCTTCTATGGCTAATCATTCTGTGTCTATCGATGACATTTGTCGAGCAGCCACCTGGGCTTCTGTACATACCTTCACAGCCCACTACTGCCTAGATAAAGCCTTCTGTCGTGATGCCTTCTTTGGCCAAGCTGTTCTTCAAAATCTCTTTCAAACCTAGACCAACTCCTACCCACCAACCCTGGTGGGATGCCAGAGATCCATGGGAGGAGGGATTCTCACCTTCGACGGTGGCACCTTCCTGGGGCTATCTCCCTGGCATCTTCAGCTAGGGAGTCCCCATATGTGAGGACTACATTCCTGCTTAAGAACATAAGAACATAAGACATACCATACTGGGTCAGACCGAGGTCCATCAAGCCCAGTATCCTGTTTCCAACAGTGGCCAATCTAGGTTATACGTACCTAGCAATATCCCCAAAAGACACAGGTTCCACAATGCTTGTACTGGGTCAAGCATTGATATCCTGGGTCCCTTCTTGTTCCTGGAGATAGCGTAGTTACTCACCTGTAACAGGTGATCTCCGGGAGCAGCAAGAATTTAGTCCTCACAACCCACCCACCTCCCCTAGGAGTTGTCTCTCTCTCTCTGTCTGTCTCTTTCCTCTCTGCCTCTATATTTTCACTCAGCTACAAACTTAACTGAAGAGGGACAGTTGGAAAGGCGGGAAGGCAGCGCGCATGTGCTGAGGGATGCACCCAAAAGCGTTCCTATTGGACGCTGTGGAGCTTTCCCGCGCAGGCTCCGTTGGTACCGATGATACCCTTACGTGAGGACTAAATTCTTGCTGTTCCCGGAGATCACCTGTTACAGGTGAGTAACTACTCTTTCCCTTACTTGGGCGACTGGCTCATTCGAGCCCCCACGTTTCCAGAAGCCAGCTCTGCACTGTGTCGCACAATGTGAATTCTCCAATACTTGGGAATGGTCATAAACTTCCCAAAATCCCAACTTGTTCCTTCTCAGACCCTGAAGTTGATAGGAGCTTGTTTAGATACCAGTCAGTCAAGGGCTTTCCTCCCACAGCCCCGCTGTCTTCGCATAATGCAACTAGCTTCTCAAGCAATGGGAAAGTCTTCCCTAACTGCTCGAGAACTGCTGCAATTACTGGGAAATATGGCATCCACAGTTCATGTAGTTCCCTATGCTTGCCTCCACATGCGAGCAGCCCAGTTGACACTATCCACACAGTGGACACAGGCCACAGGACATCTGTCTTCTCAACGTTTTGTTGCTTTTGATTCTAGTCATTTGGGACTTTGTCTCCAAAAGAACTCTATCTAAATGGATTGCACAATGAATATCATAGTAACATAGTAAATGATGGCAGATAAAGACCAGTATGGTCCATCTAGTCTGCCCAGTAAGATGGCAAAAGTAGGTGCACATAATGTGAGAGCCATGGTAGCCTCTATGTCTAACCTACGCTCTGTGTCTATCGATGACATCTGTCGAGCAGCCACCTGGGCTTCAGTGCATACCTTCACAGCCCACTACTGCCTAGATAAAGCCTCCCGTCGGGATGCCTTCTTTGGCCAGGCTTCTGTTCAACATGTCTTTCAGACTTAAATCGACTCCTACCCACCAACCCTGGTAGGATGCCAGAGATCCATGGGAGGAAGCATGGCCCACCTCACCATAGGTGGCAGCTTCCTGGGGCCATCTCCCCGGCATCTTCAGCTAGGGAGTCCGCATATGTGAAGACTACATTCCTGCTTGTTCCTGGAGATAGCATAGTTACTCACCTGTAACAGGTGATCTCCGGGAAGAGCAGGAATTTAGTCCACAACCCAAACCACCTCCCCTAGGAGTTGTCTCTCTGTCTCTTTCCTCTCTCCCTTTATCCTTTCACTCAGCTACAAACATAACTGAAGAGGGACAGTTGGAAAGGCGGGAAGACTGCGCGCATGTGCTGAGGGATGCTCCCAAAAGCTTTCCTATTGGACGCTGGGGCATGTTCTTGCGCAGGCTCCGTCGGTACTGACGATACCCGTATGTGAAGACTAAATTCCAGCTGTTCCTGGAGATCACCTTTTGCAGGTGAGTAACTATGCTTTTTTTGAGAATAGAGATGCAAATCTTTATGCATTCTAAAATGTCCTCAATTTTTCACTTAGACTGGCTCAGCAAAGAGAAGTTTCCCTGACAAATGTTTGCCTAAGAAGCACCATCCAGCTCTGCCCAGTCAGTATGATATGGATAAGGACACACCAAGAACAATTCTGAAAAATATTATCCAGACTCGTAAGTGCTAATCTGTATTTTATACTTGTTCAAGACACATGGTGCTCTTGTGTGGCTCTTCTATAATTTGAGTATGATCTTGTATTTTAAAGTGTTGTCACCACACACCTAGCCAAATTAAAAGATTTTAAAATATTAGTTTGTAATTCCCCCTCTCTGGATTTGGTCATTAAGCTTTACATCTTTGCATCATGACTGACAGATGCTCCATCCCATTGTTTTGGGTCAATTCTTCATATACTTTAGTACAGAGTAACTGCAGAATGTTATGCTGCTGATTCATGTGGCACTCTCCTTCCCTTTTCACTAAAAGCTGTGACCTTGCCTTTTTAGCTTTCAACTTCAATAAGATTATTGAAACTCACAATATAAGGTGAAAAGATTATAAACTATATGAATATTTAAAAAATGGGTGTATGTAATTTGACCTAGCAGTTTCTTCCTGTTCCTTCATCCAGCTTAATTGACCTCTTGCACTATGACACCATTAGTCTTAATTCATGGCTATCTGATCTTTTCCCTTTTTATTAGACTCCCAGGTCAACTTCATCCAGTTCTGCAGCTATGATTCTCCATGAACAAGCAGGAAAGAAGCCTTCACATATGGAAGATGCCATCCAATGGCGTTCTGTGTAAGAGCATTCCTAGCTCCTCTTAGAAGCTTTAGGAAGCTTGATCGCGCGGGTGTGCGCCTTCCCACCTACCGCCATGGCACCATCTTATCCTCAGTCCTTTTTTCTTTGGTTTGGTTTCTCACCTGTGTGTATTTGGTGAAATTATGGCTTTTTGGCACCTTTTTTTTCCAATGCGCACTGGTAGAATTTTCTGTTTTGTGTGCCTTTCGGTCAAGCGGTCCTTGCGTTCGTTCTGCCTCAGCGGCTCCAATGTGCGTTCCTGTAGATGCTCTGTTAACGCATGCTCTTGTGCCTATGCGGCCTTAGGGTGTGCAAGTGTTTGCCTTGCCTTAACTTTGTCGTCTTCTAGGAAGTGTTGTTTGACCTGTGGCAAGCGAAGTGCCTCGTGATTGGATTCTGCTACCTGCTCGTCTTGCATGGCTGCTTCTGACTCATCTCTGTAGGGCCCGTCTCCCTTCTTCCACTGAGTGTGTTCAGTTGGCTCAGCTTTGCCTGCCTTGCTGCAGGAGGCAATGGATGGTGCTGTGAGTAAGGGAGGTGGGCTGGCTGTGAGTTCCGGTGGCTGTGCTTCAGGCCACTCCCCTTTTTCAAAGGGTTTGGCTACAACTAATGTCCCCTGTGTTTGGGAATCATTCTCAGGGAGGGGAGCTCCTGGAATCCAGGTTGTTCTCCCCAGACTTCTTTTCTCTTCTGCAGTAAGCCTGGTCATTTTGGCATGGAAGCTGATCCTGCAGCCTCTGGATTCCCTCAAACTCAGTCAAGTGAGGGACAGAGAGAGTGTAGAAGCCTGGCTAGAGTGCCGCCTCCTATGCGACCTAGGCAGAGGTTGCATTCTGGAGCTGTAGATCAGTTGGGGTCTGTCCAAAACTTGGACTTGAATTTTGGTTCTGACGTTTTGGCTGAGGGATCGAATGCAGAGGAAGAAGTGCTTTGACCATCAGAAGATCATGAGGAGCCTGGCATTATCCGTCTGTTCTGGAAGGAAGAGCTAGCTGCATTGATTTCTCGAGTTTCATCCACCTTGAATTTGGCTTCAGAAGTGGAGCAGGGGCCACAGGTCCATCTGCTCCTATGGGGAATTCGGAAATCCACAACAGTTTTCCTGTTTCTGGAGGTTATCGAGAATATGATTCGGTCAGAATGGGACTTTCACGATTCCCCACCTAAGGTGGGTTAAAGGTGTGTAAGAGGATGTACACTCTCCCGGAGGGGGAATGCATTGTGTGGTTTAGCATGCCTAAGGTGGAATCGCAGGTCACGGTGATCACGAAGTGAACCAGCTTTTAAAGAATACTCTGGATCGAAATGTGGACTCTCTGTCTAAGTTAATTCACAGCGGCAGTTGCTATTCTTTCTTTGGCAGTATGTATGGGCCTGATGTCTCAATCTCTTTTTTCCAGTGGATTCAGCCTGTCCCGCCAGATACCTACCCCCCTTTTGGAGTTGGCTACTGCCTTCTTTCGTGATGTCATGTAAGATCTAGTCTGCTTGGTGGCTAGAGGTATTGCCCTGTCAACGGTGGCGCGGTGTTGGATTTGGCTCCACTTCTGGGAAGTGGACACGTCCTCCAAAGCCTGGCTAACTCAACTGGCCTTTAAGGGGAAGATCCTTTCTGGGGCTGATTTGGAAAAGTTGGTAAAGCCTTATCGCCTTTCAGAATATAAGCTGAAAAGGCCTGGGAAGCGTACAGGTCTGTTCCCCTCCTCGGCCTCTGCCAGTCCATCATGGATAGACTGGACTGACTTCTGGGGGCCTCGGGACTCTTGTCATTATCATCCTGGAAAACCTTTGTTTTCTTCTTCTGGATTTCGGACCTGTACTCAGCCCTTTTGAGGTGCTCATGGGCCAGGGATTCTCTGTCCTTCAGGGGTGGGTCCCTCCTATTTAACACATTTAGGATTTGGGGACACATTCCCAGTTGCCTCCAGTTTGAGGCAAGTTTTACTTTTTTTTTTTTTTTGCCAGTAGGGGGCCACGATCACTTAGGATCGCTTGGTGCTAGATACCATTCAAAATGGCTGTGCTCTGGAATGCAAAGAGCCTATCCCGGAGGCACTTGTCATCTTGCTATGTGGTTTGGCGGACAAAAGAGCCGCTATATAGCCAAGTTGCTGCACCTGAAGTCAGTGGTGCCAGTTCCCTTGGCTGAACAGGGCAAGGGCCATCTATTTCATGCTGCCCAAGAAAGATAGCTCCTATTGACCAATTCTCGCCCTCCAGGGGGTGAACGCTGATTTGCATGCACTGCACTTACAAATGGAAACTGAGATCCGTGATTAAGGTGGTGCACCAAGAGGAGTTCCTGGTGTCTCTGGATCTGTCCAAAGCTTATTTTCATATCCCGATCCGGGAGGATCAACAGATATCTGTTTCCTTATCATCCCTCCAGTTCTGTCCCTCACCTCTTGGTTGTGCACTTCTTCTCGCAGCATGGAGATTGGGCATGTCAGATCTGTGACACCACTGTAGATATCCTGTTGGCACCTCCCACCAGCTCCCAGTGTGTCCAGTCTCTATGCAGCTGGAGGTAGTGAGCCTAGGTGCTGGGCTCACTAGAGGAGCAGATAAAGAGCTTTAGGCAGCTTAGCTAGGGTTTTTAGTTTTTCTTTTTTCCCTATAACATTTTTTCTTTTGATCTATAGCTTTAAAGCTCATTAAAGCTTGTTAAAAAAAATAAAAAAAAGCAAGGGCTGAGAGGGGATTGGAAGGGATTTAGAGGAGTCTCCTTTCTCCCTCCAGTTTATTTCCGTCCCCTTTTGCCTGCTCTCCCTTCCTTGTTGGCACGGAGGGGAGTTCTTTAGCAGGCTTTTCATCTCCTTACCTGCTCAGTTTTCTGTGCTGTAGATTTCCAGTCTGAAACTGCCGTCGGGCCTTGTTTCTCTGCTGCTGCCGACTGACAGCCTTTCTCAGCTGTGCTGCTCACAGGAAGCCTGTTATTTTTATCGGGATGCAGAGAGGATCCGAAGGTCTCGGAGGAAGAGGTGAATGTTTAAATCTTTGCTGCTAGTGTCCTATGAGCGTCTTTGAGGCCTGCTGCCGCGTGTGAAGCAGGTTCTGTGGGTTAGCAGAGCTCAGGATCTTGGCGGGCCTTTTTCCCCACTGTTTTTTTTCTTCACAGTTCTCTTTTTATTTGCTGACAGCTTTCTTTAATTAATCCTTGTAGTTTTCTGCTTACTTGGAATTAATTTTGATTACTTTTAATTTTCAATATTTTGGATCTCTTAAAGTGCCAGTACAGAAAAGTAAAAAAAAAAAAAAAGTAAGAGCAGATTCTGCATGTTTTTGTTTGGTTGCCCTTTTTGGTGGTCTGCGGGAGCCATTTCCTTTACTATCCAGTCTCTCGGTTCCCATAGCGCTAATGCCTACGCGGCCACAATGCCTAGTTTGTGTCGCCCGTAGGGGCTCGGTCTTTGACACGGGGGTGTGTCGTGGCTGCGCATCTGAGGCGCTTACTATGGAGCAAGAAATGCAGGATTGGTCTAAAGAAGGCACTGCTCTGGTGGCGCAGGGTGCTGCCACTTCTGCAGAAGGGGAGTCTCTGCGGGAGTCTCCGTCTGCTCTTCCTACTTCAAATTTGGCTTTGCCCGGTAATTCCGCCACTCCCATGGTGTCGGGGGCAGCCTTCGAGGGTTTCTCCCCAAATTTTGTGCTGCTACTTCATCAAGCTTACTGCTTGCAGCAGCAGGGGTAGTCACAGATGTCTTGCTTCTTGGGGTGACAGGAGGCCAAGCGGTCACCGAAAGGCTTGGTGGTAATGATGGTAGACTGGTTAAGAGGGCCCGGTCAGTGGAAGATCAGCCTCTTGGTTCAGATGGGCAGGATGTAGAGGACCTTGAGCTGGAGCCGGAAGCTGGGACGGAGGGTTTAGAGGAAGGTGAGATTCAGGAACTTGAAGATCAAGCAAGGATTATCAAGGTCTTTTGAAGGCAGGAGCTGACAGCACTTATTACGGAGTCCCTTCAAGCTCTCAACCTTTCGTCGGTGGTACCAGCGGAGGATGAGGGTTTGGAGGATCCTCTCATTCATGTGGTATGAAAGTCCCAAGCGGTTTTTCCTGTTCACCGTGTGGTTGAGCAGATGATTCAGGATGAATGGGACGTGCTGGAGGCAGGTTTGCGTGGTGTAAGGTCCATGAATCGTCTCTATCCCTTGGTGGATCAAGAACGGGAAGTGTTTCATTCTCCGCGTATAGATGCGGCAGTTTCAGCGGTTATGAAGAAGTTGAAGGCAGTGCGGCTTTGAAGGACGTACAGGATCGGAAGGTGGACGCCTTACTGAAGCAAATTTTTGAGGTTAATGCTCTGGCTCTGCAGGCCTCTATTTGTGGCGCTTGGGTTGCAAGAGCATGCCATCGCTGGTCGCAGCATTTGCAGCAGCGAGTTCAGCAAACGCAGGAGCAGCTAGCTGATGTGACAAGACAAGAGTCAGGTACCGCATATTTGGACAATGTCCACTATGATCTTATTAGAGCATTGGCGAATAGCATGGCTTCCTTGGTAGCCTCATGCCCCTATCTTTGGCTCAGGAACTGGGCGACGGACAGTTCCTCCAAGTCGTGTCTTAGCAAGCTTCCTTTTAAGGGGACGCTGTTGTTTGGAGAAGATCTTGATAAGCTGGTCAAGATTTTGGGGGATTCTAAAGGAGGTTGCTTGCCAGAGGATAAACCGAAGCAGGGCTGAATCCCGTTACCTTCCCGTAGGCAACCTCGGGATTTCAGGCGTTTTCGTACCTCCTGTTTGGGAGGTTTTCAAAGAGGACTGTTTTTCCTCTCAAGGGCAAAGTTTTAGAGGATTACGGGGAGCGGGCAGATGATTTGCTAGTCCCTCTTCTTTGTTTTTTCGGAAAGCACAATGAAGCGAGGAGGACCCAGGCAGGAATTCAGCCGGTATGGGGTCGACTTCGGGAATTTCTTCCTGCCTGGATCCAGATAACATCTGATCAGTGGGTGTTGGAGGTCTTTCGCGAAGGTTATTCTCTCGAGTTTGCTTGTCTGGTGGTCGACTCTTTTGTCATGTCGCCGTGCAGGGGGCGAGAAAGGACGTTTGCAGTGCGGGAGACTCTGGCTCGTCTTTTGCAGCTGGGAGCAGTGGTTCCGGTTCCGCGAGAGCACTATGATATCAGTCGATAATCAATTTATTCATTAGTGCCAAAGAAAGACGGGGGCCTTCTGCCCGATTCTGGATCTTAAGGGGGTAAACCGCTGTTTGTGGGTACCTCATTTCCGAATGAAGATCTCATGTTCGGTTATAGTGGCAGATTGTCAAGGGGAGTTCTTGACGTCTTTCGATCTCACCGAAGCATATTTACACATTCCGATCAGGCCAGAGCATCAGAGGTTTCTAAGATTTGCGCTACCGTGGGGGCATTTTCAGTTTCAGGTGTTGCACTTCGGTCTGGCGACAGCTCCGTGCACCTTCACTGAGGTTATGGTGGTGGTGGTGGCGGCTTTTTGGAAGGAGGGAGTATTAGTTCATCCCCATCTCGATGACTGGTTGATTCTGGCAAAGTCCAGGGCTGAGAGTGTGCGAGTGACAGACAAAGTGGTAGAGCTCCTGCAGAGGCTCGGTTCGGTGGTTAATACGGCCAAGAGCCGATTGGTTCCAATGTAAGTTCTAGAGTATTTGGGAGTTTGCTTCGACACTCGTGTGGGATCGGTTTTCCTACTGGATCTCCGAGCCCAGGGCCTGCGGCTTCTGGTGCATGATTTTTTGAGGACTCCTGCCCCATTGGCCTGGCACTATCTCCGCGTGTTAGGGACAATGGCGGCGACTCTGGAAGTTGTGCCCTGGGCCAGAACTCACATGTGTCCCTTACAGAGGTCGCTGCTTCGTCAATGGTCTCACTAGAATGACTCTGTCCAAGCGCCTCCCCTGTCCTTTGCGGGTCAGGAAGTCTCTTCAATGGTGGCTTTGTCCGTAGTATCTCGTGGCAGGCATGCCTCTTGAAGAATCGCAGTGGATGCCAGTGTTAACGGATGCCAGTCTCGCATGATGGGGAGCTCATTGCGGAGAGATCTTCGCGCAAGGCAGCTGGACCAAACAGGAAGCCAAATGATCCATCAATGGGCTGGATTTGCGAGCGGTAGCTCTAGCACTTCAAGCCTTCTAATCCACCTTTTGGGGTTGAGCGGTTCGAGTGCTCTCGGACAATGCCGCGACTGTTGCGTACCTCAATCGTCAAGGGGGCACGGGAAGCGTGGCTCTGGAAATGGAGGTGGAAAGTCTCTTCAGTTGGGTAGAGCCTCGGCTTCAGGCTCTGTTGGCGACACACATTGCGAGAACGGACAGTGTGATGGTGGACTTTCTCAGCCGGGTTTGAGTGGATCCCGGAGAATGGGAGCTTCATCTAGAGGTGTTTGCTCAGATTGTCCTCAAGTGGGGATCTCCGGTTATGGATCTCATGGTGACCTTTTGGTGGCCAAAGCCAGTCGTTTTTACAGCAGGCGACGAGAGCGAATGTCGGAAGGTCTAGATGCCTTACTGCAACAATGGCCCGCTCACAGTCTCCCCTGCATGTTTCTCCCTTGGGGGCTCATAGGACGAGTGATACAGCGCATCGAGTCTTATCGGGGAATAGTGGTTCTAATAGCTCCAGATTGGCCTCATTGTCTGTGGTATGCAGATCTAGTGCGTCTGCTCGATGGTGAACCATGGTGGATGCCGCTAAGGGAGGATCTGCTGCTTCAGGGTCCTCTACGAATGCTTCAGCTACATCTGTTCTCGCTTACGGCTTGGCCATTGAAAGTGCTGGGTTAAGGAAGAAGGGTTATTCCAAGGCGGTGATTGACACCTTGCTTCTGGCCATTAAAAGGTCCACTTCCTTAGAATATGTGCGAGTCTGGCGTGTTTTTGAGGACTGGGGAGCTCAATGTCAGTTTCGTCCGGCCTCAGTCTCTGTACCGACAGTGTTGAGTTTCTTGCAAGACGGGTTCGATAAGGGATTGGCTGCTAGTTTGTTAAGGGTGCAGTTGGCAGCTATTTCTTGTTACCGAGGAAAGGTGCAAGGAGTTCCTTTGGGGTCCATGCCGATGTTGTCCATTTCTTGAGAGTGGTATCCTGTCTACGTCCTTCGCGCAGGGTGGTTTCTCCTCCGTGGGATCTCAACCTGGTTTTAGGAGACTTGACAAGGGAGCCTTTTGAGCCTTTGCATCAGGCTTCCCTAAAGGATTTGACATTGAAGACAGTATTTTTGGTAGCCATTTGCTCTGCACGTCGATTGTCTGAGTTGCAGGTTTTGTCCTGTCAAGAACCGTTTCTGACTTTTTCTAGGGAAAAAGTGGTGTTGCGTCCCGTACCGTCTTTCCTACCAAAGGTAGTTTCGCCATTTCATGTGAAGCAGTCTATCTCTTTGCCCGTTGGATGTATCAGGGGAGACCGCGTCGAACCGTAGTTTGCGTTTGTTAGACATTAAGAAGATACTTCGGCGATACTTGAAGGTCTCGGAGTCCTTCCGCAAGTCTGACCGTTTGTTCGTTCTCTTTGATGGGCCGCATAAAGGTGAAGCGGCGGCCAAAGCTTCAATTTCCAGATGGGTTCGTGAAGCAATAGCGTCAGCTTATATCTTGCAAGGTCGTCAGGTGCCCTTGGGGCTGCAGGCTCAATCTACTAGAGAGCGCAAGCGGCTTCATGGGCGGAGCATAGCTTAGTTCCGCCAGTTGAGATTTACAGAGCAGCCACTTGGTCTTCCTTGCATACTTTTAGTAAACATTACCGCCTGGATGTTCAAGCAGCGGGAGATGCCGGTTTCGGGTCGGCAGTTTTGTGGTCCGGGTGGACAGATCCCTCCCAATAGTTTATTGCTCTGTTACATCCCAGAGGTGAGGAACTGAACTGGAGGGATGATAAGGAAAGAGAAATTAGATTTACCTGCTAATTGTTGTTCCTTGAGGAACTCCAGTTCAGTCCCGATTCCAGCCCGGGGGTATTTTGGTCAGTTTCTGCAAAGCATGCTGTGTGAGGTGTGGTAACTACAATCCTGTAGGTAAAGTTCAGCAAATGTGCGCACTATTCAGGTAAAGTATACCTTGTATTCTTTCTTCTCTCTCCTTTCTGTCCTATTTCTGCAAATGGGAGAGGGAGAGTTATTCTCTCATTTACGGGGTTTTAGTTCAGTGTTAGAGTTAAATTGTATTTAATATTATAGCTACTTATTTGTTGCTCCTTTGAGTCTGTTTTGTCATTAGATCACTGGGAGGTGGTGGGAGGTGCCAGCAGGATATCTACAGTGGTGTCAGTTCTGACATGCCCAGTCTCCATGCTGCAGGAAGAGGTGCACAACCCAGAGGTGAGGGACTGAACTGGAGTTCCTGAAGGAACAACAATTAGCAGGTAAGTCTAATTTCCCTTTTGCCATACTTGGCTCATATGGCTGCTGTGCTATGGTGCCAAGGAATATGTGTACCCATATCTAGACAATTCGCTTATCTGAACCCGTTCTCTCAGATGTCTGCCTGAGTAGCTTCCTTTCTAGAAAGCCTTGGCTGGTTGATCAGTTGGGGAGGGGGGGGGGGTAGAGTCAATTGGAACTTTCCCAACCCCTCGAATTCCTGGGAGCATGGTTCGATACTTGAGTGGGCAGTGTCTTCCTGCCGGAGCTCAGAGGTTATTGGAATGGAGTGCAGAGGTTATTGGAATGGCTTGCAGTGTTTGGGATTGTCTGCAGCTTCTTGACTCAATGGTTGCATTCGCGGCTATCGAGATGGTGCTGTGGGTGCATGCTCATATGAGGCCGGTTGATAGGTTTTTGCTGACTCTGTGGTCTCCGAGCTCTCAGGAGTTCATGCTCAGACTTACGCTCCAGCTGGTAGTGAGGGCCAGTTTGTGGTGGTGGCAATAGGTATGCTGCTGGACAATAACCTCTGGATTCTTCTGATGCCAGTCTTATGGGCTGAGGAGCCGATTCTCAAGACTGAACGGCTCAAGGTCATTGGAGCCACAGAGAAGCGGTGTGGCTCATCAACCATTTTGAAGCAAAGGCCATCCAGTTGACCCTCTTGGTCAAGGGCAGGATGCTGCGAATGTTCTCAGTTAATGCTACAGCAGTAGCATATGTCAATCAGCAAGGCAGCACGAGGAGTCCTGGAGTTGCCTTAGAGATGACACTCTTGTTTTGCCTGGCTGTAAAAGAACCTCTTAACTCAGTCAGCTCATCACATTGCCGGGGTGGACACTGTAGAGGTGGACTTCCTCAGCTGTTACACTCTCGATCCCGGAGATTTGTGAGTTAAGTCAGGAGACATTTCAGATGATTCTCTGCTGTTGGAGTCATCCTGAGATGGATTTGATGGCATCCCAATTCAATGCTAAAGCATGCCATTTCTTCATTCACCACATGAAAATAGGATTCAATGGCATTGATGTACTGGTCTAGTCCTGGTCAAGTCGGTGCCTGCTGTATGTGTTTCCTCTATGGGCGCTGGTGGGTTGTGTGCTTCAGTGCATAAAATGCTCTTCGGGCTGGGTTGTTCTGGTGGCACCGGATTGGCTGAGGAGAGCATGGTTTGGGTCCCTGATGTGCTCCTGCAGTAACTTTAATTTTGTCTGCCCCCAATTCAGGGCCTGTTGTGCCAAAGGCCAATTTGTTCTAAATGACTTGGCTCCTTTTTTCACCGCTCTTGAAAGGAGTCAACATACACATAAAGGCTATTCTAATACGGTAGTTTCCACTCTTCTCAAAACCAGGAGAACTTCTACCAGCCTGACATTTGTGTGGGTCTGGTGCCTTTTTTGAGAATTGGTTTGGCACACAAAAGCTTGTGCCTGAGGCGGTGAAGGGTGCCGTCTCTGATGGTCTTCCTTCAGGATAGTCTGTAAAAGGGCCTTTAACTTAGCTCCCTGAAAGTCCAGGTAGCAGCTTTATCCTGTTTTGGAGATTCATTGGCTTGGACAGTCTTTGGCCTTGCGCCCGGATGTCTCGCGTTTTCTTCAAAGGGTTCGATATCTGCGTTCCCACACCCCCCCTCTTTTTTGTCAATTGTCCCTTCCTGGGATCTCTGTCTAGTGCTCAGGCCCTGATTTTGGAGCCCTTTGAGCCTTTGAAGCGTGGTACTCTTAAAGATTTAACTCTCAAGACTGTTTTCTTGGTTACGATTCATTCGGCTAGATAGATTTACGAGCTTCAGATTCAATCTTGCTGGAATCCATATCTGTCCTTCTAGGAGGAGACTGTCTTCATTCGGTCTGTGCCTTCCTTTTTGCCCAGGATACTATATCCCTTCCATGTGAACCAAGTGGTTTGTCTGCCCTGACTTCTCTAAGGCGCAGTGTCAAGGGAAATATAAGGATCTTCGCCTTGTGGATGTCCGGAGTGTGATTTTCTGGTATTTGAAGGTTACGAATTCCTTTCTTAAATTGGATCATCTTTTTGTGCTGTTTGCTGGGCTGCGCAAGAGTGGTGTGGCTGCCAAGTCTACATCGAGACATGGAATCAATGAGGTTCTTTAACTGTCTGGTTCCAGAGGGGTTGTGTGCACATTCTACTCAAGCAGAAGTGTCATGGGCATAGCATAGCTTGGTAGCTCCCTCAGACATCTGTCTGGTGGCAACATGGGCATCATGTCATACTTTTGTCAAGCTTTACCGCTTGGATGTCCATGCTTTGGTGGACGTGGAATTTGGCTCTATTATTTTGCAAGCTGGTGTCATCTTCCTGCCCAGTGGAGTGTGGCCGAGGAGAGCATGGTTTGGGGCCCTGATGTAGCTCCTATAGGAACCTTCATTTCATCTGCCTCCCAGTTCAGGGCCTTCTCTGGACTGGTGTAGCAGGACGATATGGAAGGCAATCTTTTACTTAACAGATAATGCCCTTTCTCCAGAAACAAGTAGGAAGTCGGTCCTCACATATGGTGTAGTTTGTGCCGATATAGCCCCCACGGAAGCATCTCCCCAACTTTCAAAGAAAGCCTATGGGAGATGCCACCACGCATGCATGGTCCCCTTCCCGTCCTAGAATGCCATCTTGCTCAGTCTCCTTTTTTCCGCGGAGCCCGTGTATCCTGTTTCCCCAGAAAAATCCTTAACAAAACTGTTCTTAAAAGTTAGTTTTCCAGTAGGCATACCAGTTCCTCTCCCCGCCTCAAGTTGGCACCTCTGGCCCGTTCTCTGCCCTTTTTTCTCGAGATCTCCCTCGACCGGTGTTTGCGCCTTTTTTTGTTTGCGGGGTGTCGACCCCATTCAGGTGTTTCCCATCATGTCTCCCCATGGGTTCAAAAAATGTGACTGCTGCAGTCAAACCATGTTTATTACTGACACACATGACTGCTGCTTGCACTGCCTGGGCCTGGACCATGACAGCACCTCCTGCGACCTGTGCCAGACCATGTCTGCCAAAACCAACAAGAAAAGATCCCTAGATTCAACTCAACACTTGCCTCCTCAGTACCATGCTCCAATCCCAGCACCTCACACTATGCCCGGGTGTCCTCGGAGTCCTGTGGCTGTGGTTCCTCCGAGAAGACCCCAGAGCTGAAGAAGTCATTGAAGTCCACCGAGGCTGTATCAGAGAAACCCGGTAAAACTCCACAGAGGGACAAGGATGACTCGGAGAAACGTCCCACTAAGATTCTCAAGAAGGATTCTTTGGCCAGCGGAGACTGTGCGAGGTTCCTCGAGACTGTAGTCCTCGTCGAGGACGCACTCCCTAGAGTGCCGGTGCAGGGCCCGAAATCCTCAGTGCCTGTGCTGAAAGCTGCGGAACCTTCTGGCTTGGAAACCAGAATGGCAGCCCTGGAGCAGAATATCACTGCTATCCTGACCCTGCAGCAGGCGATAATGGCCAGTTCCCTTGCCTCATCTGCTCTGATGACTGGGCCCTTAACTATGAGGGAGTCCCCACTCCCTGAGCCGAGCATCGAGCGCCCTTGACCTCGAGATGGTCCTCAGCATCGGTCCCACTCGTTGGGTATCTGGTCCTCGCTGGCCAGTGTCCATGACTCGGACTCCAGGACCTCCACAGGCCGTTGGCCCTTCGCCACCTGCCTCGACACAAGGAGTCGCAGGGCCTCGGATTCTTCATCACTGCTGGACGAGTGGGAGATGGAAGACGAGGCATCCCCAGACACCAGAAAGCACCAAGACATTCCTTCAGACCTGTCTCCCCCGGCGCCTCAAAGCCATTCTCCTCCCGAGGACATGGACATAGCCTTCCATGACTTCATCAGGGATATGGCCAAGGCCCTCTCGGTGCAAATCAAGGTGGAGGAGGACCCGCAAACCGAGGAATTGGAGATTCTCCAAATTGAGACTTCACCTGGAGAAACCCTCAAGGTGCCCATACAGCCAATCCTCGAGAGGCTGCTCCTCTGAATTTCGGAGACACCTGCGTTGGTACCTATAGTCAGCTTGCTATGTACCGTGTCCAGAAGGGGCTGGGCTTTCATAAACCCCAACTGTCACATAACTCCATGGTCATCGAGTCGACCATGCAGGATCTCCTGGCAGGGAGGCCCAGGTCCTCGGGCACAATTGCTATCAGGGCTCGATGATGGGTTCCTGTATCCAGGCCTATGAACTCTACATAGGCATGTATTTAAAGGCACTGGCCAAAGAGCTGTCAGGATTTGCAGCAGGCCTCATTGAGGAACCCTTCTAGCCCCTGTCTCAGGAGTGAGACTGCTCCATGTTCCTCTCCTGGGCTGTCTGTAATGGCTTTGAGTCGGTGTCTCGAGTTGTGGCGGCCGGCATTGATGCCTGGCTGCAGTCCTCCGACCTAAAGCAGTGAGTTCAGGACAAACTGCTCGATGTCCCCATACCGGTGAGAATCTCTTCTGTAAACACTTGGCCAACAAAGCTGCTGAGATAGAGGCAGAGTTTGTGACCTGTCAGAGGTTCTCAATGAAGACTTCATCTCATCCCTCACAAAAAAAAGTCTGGGAAAAGGCCCCTTTTCCTGACGGAAAAAGAGTGCTTTTGCACACGGTCATCAGTATCAGCCCTACTCTAGCCATCAGCAAGGTTCTCATCCGAAGAAGCAGGGGCATGGGGTTCAGAAGGCAAAAACACCTAAGCCCCAGTTTCCAGCTCCCACCCAGCCTAGGGTTAGCTTTTGATGCCCAGGGCAGGGCTACCCTTCCCCCAGGAGACCCTCACCAGCCCACGGGGGGGGGGGGGGAGCACCTGGAGCTCTTTACCCACAGATGGGCCTCAATCACTTCAGACCTCTGGGTATTGCAGGTGACCAGGGAGGGATATCTCCTCCACCTGCAGCAGATTCCACCTGGGTTCTTTCCCAAAGAGCCAGTGCGTCCCTTCCTTCACCAGATCCTGATACTCACAGAACTCGCAAGTCTTCTCAAGGAAAAAGCAGTAGAACCTGTGCCCAGTCACCTGTGGGGCAAAGGCTTCTACTCCAGGTATTTCCTTGTTTCAAAGAGGACCGGAGTCGTCAGGCCCATCCTAGACCTGTGAAATTTAAACAAGTTTCTGGTGAGGGAGAAGTTCAAGATGCTCTCCCTTGGAACACTGCTGCCTTTGCTCCTTTGATCTAAAACAGGCATGTCCAACAGGTAGATTGTGATCTACCTGTAGATCGCGGAGGGGTCAGAGGTAGATCGCCAGCCCCACTTGGCTCCATCTGTCCTGCAGCTCGCCCCGTCGCTAGGAGAGAGCTTTACCTGAATAAACTTACCGTATTAGTTGTGTCGTGTGCTGGTCATTGGTTGCTTTATAGTTTGCTTTCATTAAACATTTTCAGGCAGACACAACAAATTGTCAAGAATTTGGTGATTTTGGCAGGCTTTTCCAATTTTGTTCTAACTTGCCTATGGCTTGCCTTCAAATTGGTTCAAACCACTGTGACTTTTGCTTGCCTCTGCAATTTTATTTTGCTTAGCCTTTGCGTTGATTCTGCACTGTGTGCAGAATTTAGTAAATCGCTTGTGGTGGTATTTGAACTTGTTTGGCGGTATTTGATTTTATCTGGCTTGCTGGACGGGTGTTTGAGTTTTTTTGATGATTGTTTGGTGGTATTTGATTATTGGTGCCAGTATGATGAATTCTTATTTTTACTTTTAGAACCGCATGTGTGGTTTTGGCATCTCCAGTCCTTGTATTGCACATCATCCAGAGGTCTTCAGTTCCTGTTGATCTTTAATACTTTGGGACAGTGACAGTTTTGGACCAGATTCAGCCAGTGTTTATACTAACTTAGCAGATTTGGCCTTCTTACATCCAGCCACCCCAGTATAACGAAGATGAGTGTTCCAAAGAAGAGCAAAACCTACCACTTTCATGATGAATGGGAAATGGACTACTTCATCATGGTGAAAGACAAGTGGTGTTGTCTAATTTGTAACGCCCCACTATCCTTGCCCAAAAAGGGTAATCTGGAACGTCATAAGGCTCTGCATAGCAATAAGTTTGATGCTGATTTTCCACCCAAAAGTGAAATTCGTAAACTGAAACTCAAAGAACTTAAATCAAAATTGGCTACTCGGCAACAGTTGATGGCGAAGCCAAGATCACATTTGGTCAATGCAACCATAGCATCCTTCAAGGTCAGCAACCTGATTGCAAAGAAATGCAAACCTTTCACTGAAGGGGAATTTGTAAAAGATTGTTTTCTTGAAGCAGCTGACAATCTTTTTGAAGGATTTAAAAATAAGAAAGAGATCATAGCTGCTATTCAAGATGTACAATTGTCAAGAAATACTGTCGTTCGGCGAATAGAAAAGATATGTGGAGACACAACTGAACAATTGTTGGAGGATGTTTCAAATCGTGTTGCTTTCTCACTCCAACTGGATGAATCTACACAAAACATAAGAGACATAGTCCAGTTACTAGTCTTTATCCAGATGGTTTTTGAAGACTTCAATGTTAAAGAAGAACTACTGGGAATGATTTCTTTAAAAGGGAGAATTACCAGTCAGGAAATATTCTGTTCTTTCCATTCTTTTGTGACAAAGTGTAATCTTCCATTGCATAGACTTGTTTCTATCACTACTATGGAGCAAGAGCAATGACAGATGAGGTTAACGGTTTCATAGCCCTCTGTAAACAGCATGACGACTTCCCAGATTTCCTTTCTTACCACTGCATCATTCACCAGCAAGGTTTGGCAAGCAAGAGACTCAATACAAAGACTGTCATGGGCATCACTTTCAAAATTGTAAATTTAGTTCGTGGAAGATCACATCAAAGATGGCTTTTCAATCTTACTCTTGATGAAGGGGCAGCGGAAATCATTTTGCACACAGATGTAAGATGGCTAAGTAGGCACAAATTTCTGCAAAGATTTTGTGATTTGCTGAATGAAATAAGAGGTTTTTTGAAGGAGAGGGGAGATGACCAAGCAGAGTTGGAAGATGAGGAGTGGTTATGTGAACTGGCATTTCTCGCTGACTTTACAGGCGAACTAAGTGATATGAACCTTGAACTACAAGGTAAAACAAATATATTGGCGAGATAAGTACAGTTTCATCCTACAAGAGCAAATTTGAGCTAATGATGACTGACCTTGCAAACAACACTTTTGATCATTTTCCTAATATGCAGGACCATCTGGGACAATATCCAAATTTTGTTTTTCAGAACGAGACGTATGTGACAGAAATCTGTTCTGTTATCCAGGAATTCAAAAATAGATTCTGTGACTTCTAAAAAAAAATTGGAACAGTTGTGGAGTACTTGTCATACCCATTCAAAGTAAATGTGGACATTAAAGAAACTGCAGCTGCTATCAGTAAAAATTACTCATTGAACAAACCATCTCTTGAAAACGAAATATTAACCCTTAAAAATGAAATTTTTCTCAAGACCTGTGCTGAGCAAGAATCTTTTTGGAAGCTAGTGCCTAGAGACAAATTTCCCAACTTGAGAAAAGCAGTGAACTGTACACTCCTGTTTCGGTCCAACTTATTTGTGTGAATTTGCGATTTCCCATCTGAAAATGACAGAGTACACAACGTTCCAACATGACAGATGAACATCTCCAGGATTCCCTGAGACTGGCCCTCACGCAATATTCACCCAACTTCAAAAAGTTGGTGGATGAGACTCAGGCTCAGACGTCTCACTAATGAGCAAGAGTGAAATATTAAAGATTGCGCAAGATCAGCCTGGATCAATACTCGACCTAAATTTAACACAGATTACTCAATAAAAGTTAAAGAAAGTTATTACTCAATAAAACTTTAAGAAAAAATGTACTTTCCATTTCCCTTCGCAGTTTTTACTGGATCTTCGTCTCTCTGTTTTGTTTTTGCTTAATTTGCTTAACAGCTGATCACATCCAAGTAAATGACAGAAGGTTCATTAAAAATAGGGGGGGGGGATCCTCCAACTTTATTGGGTTAAAATTTAATTTGAAACTAATTTAATTTTCATGGTGGTAGATTACTGGCACTTTTGGCCGGAAAAAGTAGATCACGACCTGTTCGATGTTGGACATGCCTGATCTAAAGGATGCTTACACATGCATCCTAATTCACCCCTCCCACAGGCAGTACCTATGGTTTTGTGGTAGGAGGAGGACACTACCAGTATAGGGTGCTACCCTTCGGCCTGGCCTCCTCGCCAAGAGTCTTCACAAAATGCCTAGCAATGGTCGCTGCCCTCTTACGTCTGCATTTGTCTTCCCCTATCTAGATGACTGGCTTTTCAGGGGCAGCACGGCCACAGGGCATACAACCCTCCTGCTGCAGCACCTGGGGTTTATCATAAACTACTCCAAATTTCATCTCTCTCCAGCCCAAATCCTGGAATTCATAGGTGCTCAGCTAGACACCCTATAGGCCAAGGCCTTTCTTCCCAGGGAAAGGGCAGAATGCCTCAGGAAGCTAGCTGCAGAGGTGCACACCGTTGGTTAGTGCCAGCCTGTCTCCTCCTCCTCCGCCTTCTGGACCATATGGCCTCCACAGTCCACATGGCCCCGCTAGCCCGTCTACACATGCGGGCAGCTCAGTGGTTCCTCTGCTCTCAGTGGTCGCGAGCCACGGGCAGGCTGTGGGAGAGAATCAGGTTAACCTGCCAGCTAGCGGAGTCCCTCGGCTGGTGGCAACTTCTCTGCCACCTCCAGGCCGGGATGCCTTTCCAGGCACCCACGCCTCAGAGGGCCCTGTCCATGGACGCCTCCTTCATCGGTTGGGGGGCTCATTGCAAGGACCTTCGCACACAAAGTCACCGGTCCCAGGTGGAATCCCTGCTACAGATCAATCTTTTGGAACTCAAGGCGATCTTCCTGGCCCTATGGGTATTGCACCATCACCTGCGATACCAGCTGGTGCTGATAAAGACTGACAACCAAGTTGCTATATTCTACATCAACAAGCAGGGGGGCACGGGGTTGTATTCCCTCTGCCAGGAGGCAATGGCCCTCCTTTCCTTTGCAGCTTGAAACATGCTCCTGTGGGCAGTCTACCTCTTGGACCAGGACAACCTCCTGGCGGACAGACTTAGCAGGGTGCTCCAGCCGCACGAGTGGTGCCTGAACCCCAGATTGGCCTCACGGCTCTTCAGTCTCTGGGAGACACCCCAGACAATGCAACTGCACCCGGCAAGGGTGGTGGCAGATGCCTTCCTGATCCCATGGACGGAAGACCTCCTCTATGCCTTTCCACTGACCCTTCTGGTCGCCAAGACCCTCTTCAAGGTCCAGCACGAGGGGGCAGCACTGATACTAATTGCCCCCAGGTAGCCCAGATAGCCTTGGTTCCCACTGCTGCACTCCCTTTTGATGACACTTCTGCTCCCGCTGAGCCGTGTCCTGGACCTCCTTTCTCACGAGGAAGGCTCCCCCCTTTCTCACGAGGAAGGCTCCCCCCTTTCTCACGAGGAAGGCTCCCCCCTTTCTCACGAGGAAGGCTCCCCCCTTTCTCACGAGGAAGGCTCCCCCCTTTCTCACGAGGAAGGCTCCCCCCTTTCTCACGAGGAAGGCTCTAACGCTAACAGCGTGGCTGCTGAAAGGGTAGCTTTGGCCCCTTTCAATCTCCCGCGAGAAGTCGGGGAGGTCCTGTTGGCCTCCCGCAAGCCCTCCATGAGGCGAACTAACTCTTTTAAATGACGAAAATTCTCAGTATGCTGTGAGGAGAGGCGGGAGGTTTTCTGCCTGGTGCAACTAATGCTGTAGTACTTAGTGCATCTTTCACAAGCTGTGTTAAATTCAAATTCAGTGAGAGTGCACCTGTGTGCGGTCACCGCATACCACCACCCTAATGAGGGGAAGCCCCTCTCGGGTGAGCCTTTAGTCTCTCAATTCATCCGGGGCCTCCTGTTGTCTAAACCCCCCGGTGGTGGAAAGGGACCTCAATGTGGTGCTCTCACAGCTCTCCAGGCCGCCATTCGAGCCTCTAGCTACTTGCCATCTGTGGTATCTTTCATGGAAGGATGCCTTCCTGGTGGCTTTCACAGCGTAAGCAAACTTCAGGCCCTTGTGGCAGAGCCACCATATACAAGATTCTACAAGAACAGGGTGGTGCTCTGCATTTGCCCCAAATTCCTCCCAAAGGCGGTATCTTTTTTTTTTTTTTTTTACCTCAACTAGGAGGTGGTCCTTCCCACCTTTTTCCAGCAACCTCGTGCCGGAAAGGAGGAAACTATACTCCATACACTGGATTGCAAATGGGGCTCTGTCCTCCTACATACAGCCATTGCAGAGATCCTCAGCGTTTTGTTTCTTATGACCCCAGCAGGCTGGGGCTTCCTGTGACTAAGCGAACTCTGTCCACTTGGGTGATGGACTGTATTGCCTTCTCCTGTGAGCGAGCTGGGCTCTCCCTAGAAATCCCGGATCACAGCGCATCTTGTGAGAGCGATGGCGAACCTGCTTTCAGTGCTGGTGACTGAGATCTGCAAGGCTGCCACATGGTCTTCAATTCATACGTTCGCAGCTCTCTGTTGCCTGGAGAGTGAGTCCCATCGGGACAGTGCCTTTGGCTAGGCGGTATTCTGTAATCTTTTTGTGGTGTTGGCAATATCTACCCTCCAACCCTTCTGTGTTCAGGTTACTGGAGTCTCTCAGTTGGACTCATCTTCTGCACCTCACGGCTACCTGACTTGGTCGCCGTTGGTGCTGTCGTGGTTTGGTCCTCGGCAGCCTGGAACTAGTGAGCCTCATATATGAGGACTGACTTCCTGCTTGTTCCTGGAGAAAGTGTAGTTACTCACTTGTTAACGGGTGTTTTCCAGGGACAGCAGGAATCAGTCCTCATAACCCTCTCGCCTACCCTGGGAGTTGCCTCCCTACTTTGTTTTATTTTTACTACTGTCCTAATTATGTCATCTGACTGAGCAAGATGGCATTCTTGAGCGGGAAGGGGACCACACAACTGTGGTAGCATCTCCCAAAGCCTTTCTTTGAAAGCTGGGGAGGTGCTTCTGCAGGGGCTCCATCAGCGCCGACGTCACCTGTTACAGGTGAGTAACTACGTTTTCCTTTGAGCCCTACTAGACCAGTCCAGGACCCGCCCTTAAAACTGTATCGGTCTGCTATAATGCGGTGGTATCTTTTGATCTGCTATAATCAGAGTGGTTGGCCCTGCGGACTTATAACCTACTGTCAAGTCTTCTATTCAAACTAATCCTGTATATAGTTTCTTTGCTCTCTGGTTGAACATTTACTCTCGCTGAGGTTGTGTGAAGTTTGCCATTTCTTTCCATATACTTGGGTATGAATACTAATTTTGCTCCTAGTGGCTCAGGCTGATAGGCAGGGGAGTGATGTCACTGAAACTGAACATTTCATTGGGTCTGTCTCCACTCATCTGCTGATAGGGGAACACAACGCACTTGTCTGGACTGGTCTAGTAGGACTCAAGAAAAGTACATTATCTGGTAAGTAAAATGCCACTTTTAGTAACATCTGATCTGTCTAGTATAGCTGCTTTAACTTTCTTTTAATCGTTGATTGCTTCACATCCAGAGCCCTATATTCTGCATGTGTCTCCCCACTTTAACACTGGGGCCAACTCCTAACCTAATGCTTCTTGGTTCACCCAACTGCTTCTACCATCTTCTGAAAAATTATAGTATAGGCTTCTGGATCATCCTTGGCTTCATCTTAAGCAAATTCAAATCTCTATACATCACAAGAGTCCTTGCTTTCTGGATACCTGACATTGTTTGGCTGTTCTGTTCCATCAACTTGATTCCTTTTCTGCTGCTGGGATATCAATAACTCAGTATCTTCAGGCCATACTTCAACGTTGTTCAACGAGGGCTGTTGATACAGCTACAACTGCTGGCAGACTTACTGAATAGTCCTTTGCATCATCTTATACAGAGTCTGCATCTGCTCTACCAGTCACTTCAGCATGCCTTCTGTTGCCATGATGACTCCAGGAAGGTTTCTAAAAAAACAAACCAAAACCCCTTCCTAACCTGAATATAAAGGAGACTCTGAGACGTCTGAGTATTCTTATACCTAGCTTGACTCGATCCTTGTGGTTGGCAGTAGTTTGTATTCCTGTTAATTTATTTATTTAATTTATTTAATTTATTTTATTTAAAGTCTCTTATATACCGCGCTATTTATCAGCGCGGTTTACATAGAACAGAACAATCTCAGTACAAAAAAACCCTAAAGAAAAGTCAAAGTGCAGCTCCAACAACAAAAAACAAACAAACCACCACCACCTTCTTTGCTTTTCAGGCTATAGACCAAGAAACAGACAAATATGTTGTTTCTCCAGGAACAAGCAGGAAGTCCGTCCTCACATATGGGTGACATTGGCACCGATGGAGCCCGTTCCTCAGCTTTCAAAGAAAGCCTTTGGGAACGCTACCACGTATGCGTGGTCCCCTTCCTGCCCAAGGGTACCATGTTGCTCAGTATCCTTTTTTCCGCAGAGCCCAACGGACATAGTCCTCTACTTCCCCAGAAAAAGCGCCAATTTCTCCTTTCCTCCGGTGGTGCACCAGTCTCTTTCCTGCCTCGAGTCGGTGCCCTCGGCACCAGTCTCAGCTCTTACACCTTTTTTTTCCTTTTCTTTTTTCCTCGAGCTTCTCCCTCATTCGGCTTTTGTGCCATTTTTCGCCCAGGTGTTCTCCCATCATGTCTCCTGGTGGGTTCAAGAAGTGCGACCACTGCAGTCAGACTATCTCAGTCACTGACACTCATGACAGCTGCATTCATTGCCTAGGCCTGGGCCTGGACCTGGACCTGGACCATGACAGTTCCACCTACAACCGGTGCCAGGCCATGTCCCCCAAAACAAATTAAAGGCAGAGTTGCAAGGGAAGCTGTTTCCAAGATCTGACTTGACCCCCAACCTCCCCATCGCCAGTTCTGAAGCTGGCCCTTTGCGAGAGGTCTGGGTGTCCTCTGAGTCCCGTGGCAGTGGCTCCTCTGGTGCAGCCTCGGACACTCCCAAGAAAAAGAAGGTGATCCCGAAGGAGGTGCCTCCGATGAAGCCTGGCAAGGTCCCTCGCTGGGACTCGGGTGTCTCCAAGCAGCACCCTCAGAAGGTATCGAGACGAGTCCTCAGCCAGTGGAGTCTGTGCCAGGACCCGTGAGCCTGTAGTTCTCCAAAAGGATGCACTCTCTGGAGTGCCGTCTTCGGACCAGAGACCCTCGGTGTCCACGCTGGGAGCTGCACAGCCATCGGGCCTCGAGTCCCGCATGGCGGCCATGGAGCAGTGCCTGTCCTCCATCCTGGCCTTTCAGCGGGCATTGATGTCTGGGCTCCCGGCATCATCGGCACCGACACCGGGCACCCCAACCTTGGGGGAGTCCCTGGACATCGAGCTAGGCACCTGAGTGCCACCAACCTATGGTAAGTCCTTGGCGTCGATCAAGGTCTCGATCACGTTCCTTGGGGATCTGGTCTTCCCTGGCGATTTTCCGGGAGTCCGACCCCTTGTTCTTGGGGGGGGGGGGGGGAGGGGCCTGGTTCCTCGGGGACTCCCCCGGGGCAGACTCTGATGCCCTCGGATTCTGATTGGGAAATCGAGGATGAGGCCTTGCCAGAGACCTCCCAGCACAGGGACGTCTCTTCCAAGCCATCTCGCCCAAAGTCTCGGCACCACTCTTCGCTGAGGACGTAGTCTCTCACGACTTATTCCGCGACATGGCCCGGGCGCTCTCAATCCAGACGGAGTCGGAGGAGGATCCTGACACCGAGGAGCTAGAGATCCTGCAATATGAGTCCCCTCCCAAGGAGAGTCTCATGGTGCCAGTTCCACCCATCCTCGAAAGGCGGCTCCTCAGGATGTTGAAGACCCCAGCCTTGGTGCCAGTGGTCAGTCGGCGCCTGGACGCCATTTAGCGCATCTGGAAGGGTCCTGGGTTCCATAAACCACAACTCCCCCACAACTCAATGGTGGTGGAGTCCTCCATGCAGAAACTGAAGAGTCAGAAGACCTACTCCTCAATTCTCCCCGGCAGGGAGGCCCGGGCCCTCAATGCCTTAGGCCGCAAGTGCTACCAGGGAGCCATGCTCGGGTGCTGAATACAAGCATACGAGGATGTACTTTAAAGGCCTGATACAGGAGCTCTCAGGGTTTTCGGTGGGCCTCGCTGGGGAACCTCTGCAGAGGTTACAGTCCCTGGTAGAAGGCATCAGGGACTGTTACAGGTTCCTCTCCCGAGCCGCTTATGATGGGTTCGAGTCTACAGCCAGGGTAGCAGCTGCCAACATTGGCGCCCAGCACCAGATCTGGTTGCAGATCTCTGACCTAGAGCAGTGGGTACAGGAAAAGCTGTTAGATGTCCCCTGCAATGGCTAAGATTGAGGCCGAGGTAGTAACCCGGCAAAGGCTGTCCAAGAAGACTTCTGCCCTCCCCAGGAAAAAAATCATTGGGGGGAAAAAAGCCCTTTTTCCTGAGGGAATAGGGCTACTCCCAGGCCGGCCACTACCAGCCTTACTCTGGGCAACCACATCAGGCCTCACAGCCGAAAAGCCAGGGACATGGGTCCAGGAAGACCAAGGCTCCCAAGCCTCAGACACCAGCTCCCGCCCAACCAGGGGGAGCTTTTGACTCTCTGGACTGGGCCTCCCCTCCCCCAGGAGTCCCACCGCCCACAGAGGGTCGTCTGGCCTCTTTTTCCCTACAGATGGGCCAGCATTACCACAGACCAGTGGGTCCTGCAGGTGGTGAGAGGGAGGTTACTTCCTCCATCTACAGCACAGCTCTCCAGACTTCTTCCCAGGAGAGCTATCACATCCTCTCCTCCACCAGGCCTTGCTCGCCACAGAACTCATAGGCTTGCTCAGGGACAGAGTAGTGGAACCTGTACCTCAACACCTTTGGGGCAAGGGGTTCTACTCAAGGTATTTCCTGGTCCCAAAGGGGACAGGAGGCCTCCGGCCCATTCTGGACCTGTGCAGCTTGAACAAGTTCCTGGTGAGGGAGAAGTTCAAGATGCTCTTCCTTGGAACACTGCTGCCTTACCTCCGCCAGGGAGACTGGCTTTGCTCCTTGGACCTCAAGGATGCCTACATCCACATCTTGATCCACCCCTCCCACAGGCAATACCTGAGGTTCGTGGTGGGGGGCAGCACTACCAGTACAGGGTGCTACTATTTGGCCTTGCCTCCTCTCCAAGGATCTTCACAAAATGCTTAGCAGTCGTTACCGCCCATGTGCGTCTCCAGGGGGGCAGCACATCCCTCGAGGCCAGCCAAGCCACAAGATTCACAGTCCACACCCTACAGCAGTTGGGATTCATCATCAACTATCCCGTCCAACCTCTCTCCAGTTCAAGACCTGGAATTCATAGGAGCCCAGCTGGACACTCTGCAGGTCAAGGCCTTTCTCCTGGTGGACAGGGCACACTGCCTGACGCAGTTGGCAAAGGAGGTGCAAGGCTGCAGGTCTGTGTCAGTTCGGCTGCTCATCCGTCTGTTAGGCCACATGGCCATGACGGTTCACGTTACGCCCTTGGCTCGCCTGCTCATGCGAGCAGCCCAGTGGTGTCTCAGATCCCAATGGACGCAAGCCACAGGCAGACTGAGGGAGAGGGTAAGGGTCATCCACCAGTTGGCGGCCTCCTTCACCTGGTGGCGGTCCTCATTTCACCTCAGGGCAGGGATGCCCTTCCAGGCACCAACACCTCAGAGGGTTCTCACAACCTCCCTTGTGGACTGGTGCACACATTGTGAGGGCCAGTGCACCCAGGGCAGCTGGTCCCCAGAGGAATCCCTCCTGCAAATCAACCTCCTCGAGCTCAGGGCCATCTTCCTGTCCCTACAGGCCTTCCGCCGCCTCCTGAGCAACCTCATGGTCCTCATACAGACAGACAATCAGGTTGCCATGTTTTATGTGAACAGGTAAGGGGGCACGGGCTTATACTCCCTCTGTCAGGAGGCAGTGGCCTTCCACTCCTTTGCAGTGCGCAACGGCATGCTCCTGAGGGCAGTGTATTTACCTGGCCAGGACAACCACCTGGCAGACAAGCTGAGCAGGGACCTTCGGCCACACGAATGGTGCCTGGATTTCAGGGTGGCCTGAAGGCTCTTCCGCCTCTGGGTCAGACCCTGGCTGGACTTGTTCACTTCCTCGGACAACGCACAGCTGTCAAGATTTTGCTCCCCTCAGCCACACCACAGAAGGGTGGCAGTGAACGTGTTCCTGATCTCCTGGTCACAGGGCTTGCTTTATGCATTCCCACTGACCCCTCTGATAGCCAAGTGCCTTTTCAAGATCCAGATCAAGCGCGCTTCAGTAATCCTGATTGCTCCAGGTGGTCCAGGTAGCCCTGGTGTCCCCTGCTGCTCTCCCTGTCAGTGGCAACCCCAGTACCACTGGGCCAGGACCCGGACCTCCTATCACAGGAGGGGGCTCCCTGCTACACCCTAACCTGGGGTACCTAATTCTAAGAGCGTGGCTGTTGGGAGGTTGAAAGGGTCCAGTGCTACCCTTTCAAGTGAGGTCGAGGAGATCCTCCTGGCCTCCCAGAAACCATCCACCAGAAAGGCTCATGCCTTCAAGTGGAGGAGATTGTCAGTCTGATGCGCAGAAAGGAATGAGAATCCATTCTTCTGTCAGGTGCAGCTCGTGCTGCAGTACTTACTGCACCTCTCACACTTGGGCTTGAAATCTAATTCAGTGAGGGTGCATCTCAGTGCCATAGCAGCTAACCATCACCCTATAGAGGGGAACCCCTCTCAGGCCGAACTCTGGTCTCCAGGTTCCTCAGGGGCCTTCTGCTCTCCAAGCCCCCTCTCCGCCCTCCTATGGTGGAATGGGACCTCAGTGTGGTGCGCTTTCAGCTAACCAGGCCGCCGTTCGAGCCTTTGGCCACTTGCCACCTAAGGTATCTTTCCAGGAAGGTGACCTTGGGGTTTTGACGTCTGCTCGCAGAATAAGTGAGCTGCAGGCCCTGTTGACAGATCCACCATATATCAAGTTCTATATGAACAGAGTGGTGCTTCGTACGCACCCCAAATTCCTCCCAAAGATGGTGTTTGCCTTTCACTTCAATCAGGAGGTAGTTCTTCCCACCTTCTTCCCACAGCCACACCCTGGCAAGAAGGAAGTGGTCTTACATTGCAAGAGGGCCCTGTCCTTTTATCTGCAGAGGGCCAAGGGCCATTGCAGAGTTCCTCAGCTTTTTATCTCTTATGACCCCAGCAGACTTGGGGCTACTTGTGACCAAGGGCGGATTGCATTGCCCTTGCTTATGAGCGAGCTGGCCTCTCTGAAGCACCGGATCACTGCTCATTGCGTGAGGGCTTTGGCCATGTCGGTGGCCAACCTACGCTCAGTACCGGTGCAAGAAATCTGCAAGGCCGCCACATGGTCTTCAGTTCATACGTTTGCAGCTCAATACTGCCTGGAGAGTGAGTCCCATTGGGACAGTGCCTTTGGCTAGGCGGTACTCTGTAATCTTTTTGGGGTGTAGGCAATTCCTTCCCTCCAACCCTTCTGTGTTCAGGCTACTAGAGTGATAGTGCTGCTGGACCGCTAGGGTCTTGCAGAGTCTTTCAGCTGGGGACTCATCTTCTGCAACTCATGGCTACCTGACTTGGTCGCTGTTGGTGCTGTCATGGTTTGGTCCTTCGCAGCCTGTAACTAGTGAGTCCCATATGTGAGGACTGACTTCCTGCTTGTTCCTGGAGAAAGCGTTGTTACTCACTTGTAACAGGTGTTCTCCAGGGACAGCAGGAATCAGTCCTCACAACCCTCCCTCCTCCCCTTGGAGACTTCAACCATTTTCTATTGGAAAAAGTTTTACTTTATTTTATTTTTTGCCTAAACTATGTCATCCGACTGAGCAAGATGGCACCCTTGGGCGGGAAGGGGACCATGCATGCATGGTAGCATTCCCAAAGGCTTTATTTGAAAGCTGGGGAAATGCTCTGTGCAGGCTCAGTCTGTGCCGATATCACCCATATGTGAGGACAGATTCCTGCTGAACCTGGAGAACACCTGTTACAGGTGAGTAACTATGCTCTACTGGCCTGTGGGACTCTATCCACTAGTGATTCCCCCAGTATCCTAGCCTCAGAATAGGGTATACCCTTTTACTTGTATCTTTCGAGACTGCCTTTCCAGGTGCCTGCATCATTGCAATCCTACATCTTTAGCATCTCCTCTGTTCTAGAAACTTCTTTGTATACAGTTCTAGTCTGAGCACACTTCCATATTGCAAAGACTTTCCAGTCTTGATGGTTTCACAATCCCACTTTTGATACCAATGTTCAAATGGTTTCATTTATTCAGCAGGTAGCCAACACTGGAAGAGATGTACAGTAGCTAGCCCTTCCAAACAGTAACTTTATTTCCTACCTGCTCTTCTTAAGGATTTGTTATCCAGAATGTTGCAGAAACTTCTCTGGTCATCTTCACTCCTTGTAACTGTTTACTCGGGTATCTCAACTTTCATGGATTCGTTGTCCTCTTGCTGCTGTGTGTCTACCTCTATTTGTAACAGTTCCTCTTATAGCTGCACCTCTGTAAGGCTGTTGTGGAAGCCCCAGCCTCCCTTTTAACATCGTAACATCATAAAGGGCAACAGATAAAGCCAACACAGCCCAACCAGTCTGCCTAATAAGGTGCTTTTATTTTGGGTTGTAATTGCCACTCCGTGCAAGTTACAACCCAAAGTGAAAGCACTGAATGGGGGTAAGTGCTGTCCAATTCAGGTTACCTGTGCTTTGTGCTCTTACTACAGGGTTTGACAGACCTCAGGCGCCAGGTTGCTAGGGTGCCTAAAAAATCAGACTTGGTGCCTGGGGCTCAGAGCACATGGCAAGTACCAGTGATGTCTACCCGCAGGGCTCTCATCTCCTGTGGGCAGAAGTGCAGCAGGATCAGCAGAATCTGCTGGACAGACACTGTACTGGCTGCAATCTCTTCTTATGCTGCATTTCTGCCTGTGGGAGTTGGGATTCTCATGGACAGAAGTGCTGAAGGAGGCCGTGATCATCGTCAGGGTCTGTCTGCAGGAATCCCCTCTCCCATGGGTAGAAGTGCAACAAAAAAAGCAGTGTTTGCCCAACCTGTTAACAAAAAGTAAGAAACAGGGAGAGGACAGCAGATAGCTGACAAAATTTAACGGGACGGTATTTTTTAATGCTAGAGGGGCATGGAGGGCAGGGAGTGAGTGCAAGGGGTGGGGAGGGGAGAGTGTCTGGGAAGGGAAACAGTTGGGAATGACAGCATGAAAGGGGTTGGAAGCTGAAGAGATGAATGCTGGGAAGTAAAGGGCACAATGTGTATGCGCAAGAGACACACTCTTCTCACACCACACACACACACGCATGTAGGCATCCCACCTCCACATCATGTGCACACAGGAGTAGCTTAAAGGGTCAGTGGGGGTGGCGAGAAAGGGAGGAAGAGGAATGGGCCCACTGCCTTCTGTTGGCATTGTGCAGTGGCCTATTAAGTTTGTGATTTATTAATCTTTTTCCCATAGAAAATAGTTAGTCTTAGTAAATCAGGGCATAAAACCTAAAAAAGTAATTGCGATACACCTTTTTGGGGAGTGAAGGCGTGTACTGCGTCCTAAGTTTCAGCGGCCAGCTCCTAAATTTTTAGGGTAGTTCCTAGGTTCAAAGAAAATTTGTCAAGACCTGCCATAGTAGCAGTAATTCCTATGATTCAAGCAGCTAGAACTCCACCAAAGAATAGGCAGCACTACAAATATTACACTGGGCCGTAGAACACCAATATACCTACTATTGGTAAAACTGAACAACTGGGACTATTACAAATCCCTACAGAAAATACACACTAATGCTACCGCACCTTGTTCGCATGCAAAACACCAACAGACTCTCACCAAATAGAGACCAAGGGACCACAATTAGAAATAGAAATATGAAGACCAAAATTGAACTGGAAAGCCCAAGGAGCCAAACTCTACAGATACTAGAACACTGGAAAACTAAAAAGAGAGATCTGTTTCTTCTTGTACTGATCAAAATACAAAAACATCCACAGTGCACATCTCCTAAAGCTAACATATGTCTGGGTATTTTATTTTTCCAATCATGTTGATCCCAGTTTCTCTTTTATTCTTCATCTGTGTTCTGTCAACTCTTTCCAGTGTTTGCTGTCCATTTATCCTTTCTCCTTTTTCCTCCCATCTTCCTCCATTCCCTCTCTATATCTCTTTCTGACATATTGGTCATTCCCTTTTCTTCCTTTTCTGCTTCTCTGTCCACTCAAATTTCATTTTTTCTCCTTCTTGTCTTCAATCTGCTCCTTTTGAATTTTTATGCATCTGTCAACTTTCCATCTCCTACACAGTCCATCTCGAGCTCTGCCATTTCCCCATCTCACTTCCTCCCCAGTTTTTTAATCTCCAGGAACAAGCAGGAGTGTAGTCTTCACATATGGGTGACATCGAGTACCGAAGGAGAATGTGCGGGAAGCTCCCTAGCTATCAATAGGAAAGTCTTTGGGAACACTCCACTGCGCCTGTGCCACTGTCTTCCCACTCTCCCAACTCCCTCGCCTCAGTTCTTCATTTTTCCGTAGAGCCAACGGGTCAGAATCCTGTCACTGGAGAAAAGAACTTCTAGAATTTTTTTCCAACACGCTTCTGCCTCACTGCATCGGTATCGTTCGATTCTGGTATCATTTTTGTCTTTTGATTTTTTCCTCAGGGCCTCGTGTCCACCGGGCCTTGGCCTACCATCTTCACGATGGACAAACCTTTGAGTGTGTTCAAAAAATGTACCAAGTGCTCCAGCACCATTTTGGTTACAGATAAACATGATTGGTGTCTGAAATGCCTTGGTCCCAACCATATTCCTCAAGCCTGCTCCCTATGTAAACAGATGATGAAGAGATGCCTAGAGAGCCGAGCCAAAACGTTTAGTGAACTCTTCCCATTGGACTTGATGTCATTAGCCTCAACATCCTCAAGAAGCATCCTCATGCTCCCAGGCTTCCAAGATCTCCAAGGATTCCAAACATTCAGACAAGAAAACTGACAAAAAAGCCACGTCTCCCTCAAGGTCTTCCAAAGAAAAGCAAAAGCCTTGTGAATCCACAGATTAGTCGAAGGAATTGAGGGGGAAGTCCAAAGATTCCTCAAGCAAGTCTTGGGAATCGAGGGAAAGATCCTGCTCTAAGCATTGGGAGTCTTCCAGGACCTCTTCAGACTCTGGCCATCAGCCCAGGCATCCCTGGTGGGAGGACTTGTCCTCCAAAGCCTTGGTGGGGAATCAGGAGGCGTCCAAGGCCTCGTCCTCTGGAGACCCCCCGATGCCTTGCTCTGGTAGGGTGGCGGCAAGCCCTGTTCTTGTCTTGGACCAGATGCAGGCAACCTCCTTGGATCAGCGTATGCTATCCTTGGAGAGAACATTAGCAGCCCTCCTCACAGCATTGGTTCCACTTGCACCGACAGCTGAGGACCACAGACGTTGGCATTGACATCGGTGTCACAATCGGTACCGACCCAGTCTGCCTCAAGGCCTGATATCCCAGCACCGACACAGTCATCAGTCTCAGCCACTGACATCCTGTGGATGAGAACTACGAGTCTTGACTCCGAAGGTATCGAGGAGCATCGACATCGATCATATAGACATCAGCATTGACATTGTCGATACTCACCTGAATCGGACTCTGCTACGTCAGATTCCCACCCACAGACTCCTATGACGTTATGTCGGAGCCCTCACCTCCAATCACAAGCACTCGGAGAAATCACCACTGGAGGACATGTCCTTCCTGGAATTTATGGGACATGGCGGGCTTGTCAATTCCTGCTTCATCAGAACCAGAACTGAGGGCAGCGAAGCTGGAGCTCCTCCAGTACCCTACAGCCTCAAAAGAAGCCACTATCCTCCCAGTACATTGCATTCTCCACAACTTGATGCTCTGAATGTGGGCGACCCCTCTCACAGTATCACCCATTAGCCGGCGCCCTGATACCATGTACAGAGTACCGGAGTGTCCTGGTTTTCAAAAACCACGATTACCACACCACTCCATGGTGGTTGAATTGGCGATGTGTTGGATCAAGAGCGACAAAAAACACTCTTCGATACCCCCAGGAAGGGAATCCATGAATCTCGATTCCTTTGCTCACTGATTTTTTTCAGGCTTCGATGCTAGCCAGCAGGATCAACTCTTACATTCTCTATATGGGAATGTTCCTAAAAGAACTGGGAGGGATTTCTTCCATTCCTTCATGTGGAAAAGAGACCTGCTTTTCAGGTTGTGCTTGCACACAACCAAAATATTTCAAAATTTGTAAACAGGGCAGCATTCAACGCCTTTGAATCCACTAGTAGAGTCTCAGCTATTGACATAGGTGCACGCAGATTAACATGGCTTCAAGCATCAGACATGGAACAATGGGCCCAGGACAAGCTTGGTAATATCCCCTGTACAGGTGAGAACTAAGGTAAAAACTGGAAGGAGCAGACTGGAGAGCCGGAGACAGATGACACAACTCTTAAAAGGCTCTTCAGGAAGACTGCTGACACAACAAAGAAAAAGAAAGCAGTTATTAAGACCCTTCTACACAAAGAAGAGGAGATTCTACCCCTCCTATTCTCATCCTGCTTATCAGCCCCATCACAGCCAGCCACCCAGGTTCCAGCAGCACCTAGCTTTTTGACTCCCATCCAGGGATCATAGCCAACCTGTCCTTGCAGATCCAGGAATCTTCAAACATTCCTGGGAGACTCTGCCATTTCTCACATTGGTGGCATTCCATTACCACAGAGCAGTGGACTCTATCCATAGTCCAGGGAGGTTACCAATTAAATTTTCAGGATCTCTTCTCCCCCCCCCCCAACACCATTTCAGCGGGATTATCCCACCCAGCTTCCCCTTGATGCCCTGCTCAAGCCATTGAAGCAGTTCCTCCAAACCAACTGCTAAAAGGTAGGAGCAATAGAAGCAGTTTCTCCAAACCAACCGCCAAAAGGCTTCTACTCTCCCTACTTCCTCATTCCAAAGCAATCAAGGGGGCCACAGACTTATTCTCGATCTCAGAGAACTCAACAAGTTCCTAGTCAAAGTTGAAATTCAAAATGATCTCTCTGGGAGCCCTCCTACTCTACCTGCAGGAACCAGGACTGGTTCTGTTCCCTAAACTTCAAAGAGGCCTACACTCACATCCTGATTCTCCCAGACTACAGGCAGTATCTTTGCTTCACCTGTCAGGGCATCCATTATCAGTACAGGGTCCTCCCCTTTGGCCTTGCATCTGCACCAAGAGTCTTCACAAAGTGCACGGCCGTAGTGGCAGCATATTTTCGAAATAACAAAGTCTTCATCTTCGTCTTTGCTTACTTGGTCTACTGGCTGATAAAGGCAGACTTTCCACAAGAACTCAGCTCATTGCTTCAACAAACCCTTGCACTATTGCAACATCTGGAATTTGTCATAAACTTACCAAAGTCCCATCTCGCCCCAACTCATCAGTGCCGTATTGGATATTCAGCAATCCAGGGCCTGCCTTCCTCTACACCGCATGAACAGATTGGTGGACCTAGCCACCCACATGCGCCAGCAACGACTCAAGCCTTCCTGTGTCTGTTAGGCCACATGGCATCCACAATGCATGTAATATCTTTTGCAAGGCTGCATATGCATCTAATGCAATGTACCTTCTCATCCCAGTGGGCCCAGGCCACAGGGAATCTACGGGATATCATTCAAGAAACATGTTCTCTGGCCAAATCACTCCTCTGGTGCACCCCAACAAATCATCTCCAGGAACAAGCAGGAATGTAGTCATCACATATGGGTATCATCGGTACTGACGGAGCCTGCGTGGGAACGCTCCCCAGTGTCCAATTAGAAAGCTTTTGGGAGCATCCCACAGCGCCTGTGTGCTGCCTTCCCACCTTTCCCAACTGCCTCTCTCCAGTTTTCTTTTTCCGCAGAGCCAGCAGGTCGTTGTTCCTTTCACCGCAGAAGAATTCTTCTTCCTTTCTTTCTTGTGGTCGCATCTGCCTTCCTCGACGCTTTACCGGTACCACCGTTTTTTTCTTCTTATTTTCTGTCTTTAAAAAAATATATATATATATATATACTAGGACTTTTCCTATTTTTCCCAGGTGCATACGCCTTTTTGGACCTTAGGCCCAAAAACTTCTTCCTACTATGGAGAAACCTGCCTCAGGTTTCAAAAAGTGCACCAAGTGTGGCGGTACCATTTCCGTCACTGACACCCATGAATGGTGTCTAAAATGTTTAGGTCCTGACCACTCCATCAAGGATTGTATGTCCTGCGCCATGATGTCTAAAAGAGGTCGGCAGAACCGAGCTGCTAAGTTCAGTACCCTGTTTCCCTCTGATGCAGCTTCGGTGGCATCGACGTCTTCCAGTGCTTCCTCTTCCTCCCGTGGATCTCAGGTAACTAAACATAAGTCCAGCCGGTCCTCAAAGGGTAGATCTCCTTCTAAGCATCGAGATGCCTCTGGCGTTGCCCTTGAGAATTCTGCACCGGCAAAATTGCCCCGGCGGGAGGCTTCGGCTTCCAAAGCATTATCGGGGCTCCAGGATGTTCTCGAGGCCTCGACCTCGGCAGAACTACTGGTGCCATGCTCTGGGGTACCGGCAGTCTTCTCCGGTACCGACATCCAGGCATCGGCAGGGTCGATAGACCAGAGAGTCCTGGCTATTGAGCGCAGTCTGGCGGCTCTCCTTGCGGCATCGATGCCCTCAGAACCGCGACAGGCAGTCCGGCCGGCATCGGCATCAGTGTCTGCTTTGCCGGTACCCAGTCATCCGATGCCCTTGGGTACCGATACCCCGGTACCGATTACTCCCGGTACCGACTTCGGTCGGTATGGGTATCGGGCTCTTCAAGAGCATCTGGACAGACGGTACTTTGAGTCCTCAGAAGAATCTGAGGATTCTGATAGTTCTGTCGATGCAGGAATGCTTCTTCCAGAGGAGCCCTCCTCCCCTAAGCGCAGGATGTCTCCTCCAGAGGATATTTCCTTCCAGGATTTTATCAGGGAGGTGGCTCGGGGTCTGTCCATTACTGTGGCCCCTGAAACAGAGCCAAGAGCTAAGGAGTTGGAAATTTTACAATATCCCAAAACTCCTAAGGAGGCAGCTACCTTGCCCATTCATGAGATTTTGCATAATCTCGTGTTAAGGATGTGGGAAACACCTCTTACCACCTCTCCTCATTCTCGCAGACTGGATACTCTGTATCGAGTCCCTCCTTGTCCTGGTTTCCAGAAAACTCAGCTTCCTCACCACTCTATTGTAGTGGAATCAGCTATGAGAAGGATCAAGAGTGCAAAGAGACATGCCTCTAATCCCCCAGGACGTGAGTGCAGAACCCTGGATGCTTTTGGACGTTGTGTCTTCCAAGCTTCCATGCTTTCTGCCAGGATCAGTTCCTATAGTCTTTACATGGGAATGTTCCTGAAGGAGATCACAGATGATTTAGAGGCCTTGAGTCCTATTCTTCCTGTGGATAGAAGACAGGATTTTCTCACTTTGGTCAAACATGCCCAAGATGTTTCCAAATTTAGCAACCGTGCAGCCTTTGACTGCTTTGAGTGCATAAGCAGGACCTCTGCCATTGCCATAGGTGCACGTAGAATTGCTTGGCTCCAGGCATCTGATCTGGAGCTCTGGGTACAAGACAAATTGGGAAATATCCCTTGTACTGGTGAGAACCTGTTTGGTAGAGATTGGCAGGAAAAGGCCAATGAATTGGATGCTGACAATTTTACCTTGGATAGATTATCCAAGTCCACAGCTGATCCTGCTAGAAAGAAATCGTTCAAGAAACCATTCTTTTCTAAGAAGAAAAGATATTATCCTGCTTATGCTCAGCAGGGACGTTCTGCAGGTCAGCTTGTCAGGAAAGGTCAGCAACCACCCAAGCAGAGAAAAGCAAAGACTGCTAAGCCTCAACCGTCTCAGCAGTCTCAGCCTCCACAAGTCCTTTGACTTTCAGCTAGAGAACTTAGCCTTTCTGGCTCTCGTAGGACCAGAGCCTTCCACCATTCCAGGAAGGTTATGTCACTTTGCCCCCAGATGGGGGCAGATAACAGCAGAGCACTGGACACTTTCCATCATAAAAGAGGGGTACAGGCTTCATTTTTCAAGCATGCTCCCTCCCACAATAATAAGGCAGTTCAATTCTCCGACACCTCTCATCAACCTGTTAGGTCAGGAGGTCTCTATCCTTCTTGCCCAAGGGGCAATAGAGGAAGTACCCATTCCTCATCAGAGTACGGGGTTTTACTCCCCCTATTTCCTTATCCCAAAGAAAACAGGGGGATACAGACCTATCTTGGACCTCAGAGAATTGAACAAATTCCTTGTCAAAGAGAAATTCAAGATGATTTCTCTTGGAACTCTGCTGAAATACCTTCAGAGTCAGGATTGGCTTTGTTCTCTAGATCTCAAGGATGCGTACACCCATGTTCTCATCGATCCAACCCACAGAAGGTTCCTTCAGTTCCTTTTGCAGGGAAAGCACTACCAATACAGGGTGCTTCCTTTTGGCCTGGCCTCAGCACCAAGGGTGTTCATGAAATGCATGGCTGTTGTAGCAGCATTTCTCCGCACTCTAGGGATATTCATCTTCCCCTACTTAGACGACTGGCTCATTCGAGCCCCAACAGAGTCAGAAGCCAGGACATCTCTATCCTGCACAATGAGTATCCTTCAGTATTTGGGTCTCGTAATAAACATACCAAAATCCAGTCTAACGCCCACTCAGTCTTTGGAGTTCATAGGAGCTTTGCTGGATACCAGAAAGGCAATGGCCTACCTCCCCTAGGTGACAAAGGAGAGGAGCGTCGCTCTTGCAAAACAGACGGGGAACACAGGAGCAAGAGACGTAGGTTGGTAACAGACTGCTTTATTGATGATAGTCCCTACGCGTTTCGGCAAACGCCTTCTTCGGGGGACATACAGCTAACATAAAATACACAAACATTATTAAAAAAACATTATTAAAAGAATGAACATATTAAAACCAAATATGTAACATCATAAATAATACATATAATAAAAGATAAAATAAGGAGTAAATCATAGGAAATATTCAGAACAACTGTGATGTAAGAAGGGCCGAGACAGAAGACAGAACCTATTTACCCAAATGTTGAGGACTATACACACTTTGTTTGTAAACAATTAGCCATATGTATATGGAAATCTAAAATCCAACTGAATAATTAAAAACAAAAAAACCATACATGCGTAGTCTAGATAGAGGAAAACAGGGATAAAATGAATCAAAAGTCACACTTAAATCCACAACAATGTGACGGCTCTAATGATTAAAAAATAAATAATTAAAACAAAAGACTTGGACATATCAATAAACACCTACCAGTGCTGTGTCAAGTAAAATGTCTCATTAAGACAGTTTTGTCGGATTGTTAGGCAATAGCTAAAAAATATATGAAAGATAAATAAATAAATATATAAAAATACATAAAGTCAATGATAAAATATTATTAACAATATAAAAATATAATGTATCAGTACACGAATACATAAAATACATAAATACTAATAAACATAAAGGATTGGTCAAGAGAAATGTGAACAAACATATACTAAGGGAGATGCTGAAGTATTGGAGAAGTGAATGCAAAACGCCAGTGGAGAACGAAAATCGGTACGTCAACTGTAAATGTGTGCTCAAGAATGGATGATAATGGGGGTAGAGGTATCGAATTTCAATCATAAAACCGAGGGCAAGTGAATGTAGAATAGAAGTGAAAAGGGACGATGCTAGCTAGTGAGCATAACAGATGAATACTGGACAGCCACAAAATTTGTTGTTTAAAAAAAAAGGGGGGGGAAGGGAAAGCCAGGAACTTGAATCGAAAGTAGGGGGTGTTGGGTACCACAAATATCTTATTGATTTAAAAGAGTGTAACTAAAGATAATCATGCAGCAGAGAAGAGCATGCCTTACATTTTCCGACACCATCCGGGTGAAAAGAGGGTGATTAATCCTGTGCACATCGTATCAAAAATACACTCAAAATTGAAACCAAGTACTGGGTATGAGAACAGCGTGATGTCAATGAGAAGCAAACCAATGGGAAAACAATCAACTTATATAGACGTCAGGTTTCCCGCCTTACTGGATGACAATGACAAAGTGGACTAAGTTAAATGTAGCAGAAAAAATGCAAGTGAATGAACTGAAAGGTAACGTGAAGAACAAAACATTTTGTCGGATGACTTCAAAAGAAAGTAGGACTCATATAGGCGCTGATTTGGCCGTCTGACAGACTAGCATTAGGCAAATAGGCGGAGTCAGATTCAGAAAGGCTAGGTGATTATAACAACATGAATCAAACAAGACAAAGTGTCAAATAAATGTGAAGTTAAATTAGGAAAGTAAAACATGATATTAAAATACAATAATGTGTTGAACAACACTGGCGAAACATAAAGTACATTGAGTAAGTGGGCGGAGTCAAATACGGCAAGGAGATAATGGTAATAAAAACGCGAATCTGTCAAGGTGCAATGAGTAAAAAGTGAAGTGTACTGGGTAACACAAGTAACTTATTAATTTAAAAATGTGTAACTAAAGATAATCATGCAGCAGAAAAGAACATGCCTTACATTTATCAACACCATCCGGGTGAAGAGAGGGTAATTAATCCTGTGTAGATCGTATCGAAAATACACTCGAAATAGAAACACAGTGCTGGGTATGAAAACAGCGTGATGTCAGTAAGAAGCAGACCAAGGGGAAACAATCAACTTATGTAGACGCCAAGTTTCCCGCCTTCTTGGATGACGTTGAAAAGGTGGGCGGAGACAAACGTAGCAGAAAGAATGCAAGTGAGTGAAACTAAAAAAGGGGGGAAAAGGGTGACGTGAAGACCAAACTATCCTGTCAGATGACAGCAAAAGAAAGTAAGACTCATATGGGTGCTGATTTGGCCGTCTTACAGACTAGCATTGGACACATGGACAGAGCCAAATTCAGAAAGGCTATAGTGATTATCACAACGCAAATCAAACAAGATAAAGTATCAAATAATTATGAAGTGCAATTAGAAAGGTATACCATGATGTTGAAATCCAATAAAGTGTAAATAAGCACTGGCAAAACATGAAATCACATTGTGAAAGTGTGCGGAGTCAAATTCAGCAAAAAGAGAATAATATTAAAAACGCAGATCTGTCAAAATACAGTGTGAGATGCCAATAGGATTATGTTAGAGTACAATGATGTGCGATTAAGCACTGGCAACCCGTAAAATCAATGGGTATGTGCTGAGCGAGTAATAAGTATATTTGAAATGGTTATAGGAGGTTCAATGTTTATTAAGTGTGTATAATAAAAAAATAAATAATAAAAACCAATATGAAAGAGCACTGATCTCATAAAAAATGTAATAAAATGACGTTATAAAACCATCATATACAATTTCACAAAAAAACTGAAAGATCACATTCTTGGTTAAGCCCAAACGGTTCCAGACTGTTCAATTCATAAATAAAACGTTTATTTTATTTTAGCTGTATGTCCCCCGAAGAAGGCGTTTGCTGAAACGCGTAGGGACTATCATCAATAAAGCAGTCTGTTACCAACCTACTTCTCTTGCTCCCTGTGTTCCCCCTCTCCCCTACCTCCCCTAGGCCCATTGTCTTCTCATGGTGCAGTTAGCTTCTCAAGCAGTGCTAAAGTCTCATCTCGCTGCTCGAGAAATGTTACAACTACTAGGCCACATAGCATCCACCGTGCATGTGGTGCCCTATGCTCGCCTCCATATGAGGGCAGCCCAGTCGACTTTATCCACTCAATGGACCCAGGCATCAGGATGCCTGTCAGACAAAATAGCAAACACAAGTCGCCTTATTTTGTCCCTCCAGTGGTGGAAGTCCACTCAAAACCTGTTGCTGGGGTCCCCTTTTCAAGAACCTTTACCCCAAGCAACTCTCACAACAGATGCTTCTCCAATGGGTTGGGGAGCTCATCTGCAAGACCTCTCCACTCAGGGCACCTGGTCTCCACAGGAGACTTATCTACATATCAATCTCTTGGAACTCAGAGCAATCTTCCTTGCTCTTCGAGTGTTCCATACCCTGCTCAGCTACAAGACAGTCCTCATTCATACGGACAATCAAGTAGCCATGTTCTATGTGAACAAGCAGGGGGGAACAGGCTCTCTGTCGCTTTGCAACGAAGCTTTGCGACTATGGGCCCTCGCCAGAGAGCATCAGATTCATCTCCTGGCAGTGTATCTACTAGGCATACAAAACTCTTCGGCAGACAGACTCAGTCGAGTTCTGCTTCCACACGAGTGGTGTCTACATGCAGACCAGGTGACCAAGATTTTTCAAATTTGGGGAACCCCGGACATAGACCTCTTTGCAAGTCCGTTGAATGGCAAACTTCCCTGGTTCTGTTCCAGAATTCCGGCTCAGGGGGCTCAGGCCAGGGATGCTTTCCTCCTTTACTGGGGTCAAGACTTCCTGTATGCCTTTCCACCCATTCCCCTTATTCCCAAAACCCTGTTCAAGCTTCAGAGAGACAGAGGCCATATGATTCTCATAGCTCCACATTGGCCACGGCAAGTGTGGTACCCTCTGCTTCTACATCTTTCTCAAGCTCCCTCCCTGGAGTTAGGGTCTGCTCCAGATCTCCTATCTCAGGAGGACGGAATGTTATGGCATTCCAATCCCCAGTCTCTGCATCTCAGGTCTTGGTTGCTGAAGGCCTAGATCTCCATGATCTTAATCTCCCTCAGCAAGTAAAAGATATTCTTTTTGCTTCCAGGAAACCTTCCACAAGACGCTCTTATGCTTTCAAGTGGAAAATGTTTACCATATGGTGTTCGCAAAAGGGTCTTAACCCCCTTGCTATACCTCTGGAATCATTGCTGGAATATCTCCTTCATTTATCCAATGCACGACTTAAGACTAACTCAGTAAGGGTCCATTTGAGTGCTATTACAGCTTCCTTTAAGCCTCTAAATGGACAGCCTATTCCCTCTCATCCTCTTATAGAGGCCGCCTTCTAACTAAGCCTCCCATTAGGCCACCACCGGTGGCATGGGACTTAAACCTGGTTCTTGGGCAGCTCATGAAGCCACCCTTCGAACCTTTAGCTACTACCTCCTTGAAATTCCTTTCTTGGAAGGTTATCTTTCTTATTGCAATAACATCAGCACGTCGCATTAGTGAGTTGCAAGCGCTAGTAACGAATCCACCTTATACAAGGTTCCATCATGATAAGGTAGTCCTTAGGACTCATCCACACTTTATGCCAAAGGTGGTCTCGCCTTTTCATCTGAACCAAGCGGTCTACCTACCGGTGTTTTTTCCAAGGCCTCATGCATCAAATGCAGAGAGGAATCTTCATACCTTGGACTGTAAAAGAGCTTTAGCCTTATCTCCAGGAACAAGCAGGAATGAGTTTTCACATATGGGTACATTGGTACCAACGGAGTCTGCGTGGGAACGCTCCCCAGCGTCCAATTGGAACGCTTTTGGGAGCATCCCACCACGCCTGCGTGCTGCCTTCCCGCCTTTCCCAACTGCCTCTCCTCATTTTTCGTTTTTCCGTGGAGCCGGCAGGACGTACTCCTGTCACCGCAGAAAATTCTTCCTTTATTTTTGTTTTTTCTTGTGGTCGCGTTTGCCTTCCCTCGACGCACCAGTACCACCGGTGTTTTTCTTTTTCTTTTTCTTTTCTTGAACAAAATTATTTCTTTGGTAGGGAATTTTTCCCTCTTTAGTGCCTGACGGTTTTCGGCCTACTAGGCCTTCCCACTTCCTTCATGGAAATGTCAGCCACTATCCCTAAAACATGTTTCAACTGTGGCAGTACTAAGTTAGTCTTAGACACCCATAACTGGTGCCTTCCATGTTTGGGTCCTGATTACTATCCGCTGGAGTGTCCCTCCTGCAGCACTTTTTCCAAAAGAAGTTTTCAGCATCGAGCTCAACTCGATACGCGGTTCCCGTCAACTCTGAGAGTCCCAGCTACAACTTCTTCTTCACAGGATCAGGTAACCCCACAAAAGTCTGTAAAGACTAGCCAGTCCTCGGGTGGTAGATCTCATGTTCAACATCGAGAAGGCTTCGGCCTTGCCCTCGAGGACAGTTTGTCTTTAAAACCCCGGCGGGAGTCTTCGGCCTCCAAAGCACTAATGGGGTTTCAGGTTATTTCTGGGGTTTTCACCTCCACGAAAATACCTGAGCCATGCTCTGTGGTGGTATCCGCTGGGAGCGGTGCCGGTACCTTGGCATCGGCAACGGTGTTGGATGAAACACTCCACACCGATGATCGCAGTCTAGCATTCTCGGTATCTTCGGTGTCGCTAGAACCGCTACAGACCGATCTTCCAGCATCGGTATCGATCCCGGTACCGATTCTGGCATCCATGTCGGTACCCTTCAGGTCTGTTTCGATTGATTCGTTGCTTTCGATGCCGAGTCTAGAATCGATCTCTAGCCTGGACGATTGGGTACCGACTCGTCTCGGTATTGACCCTGCTCGGTGCCGAAGACATTGTCCCGGAGATCAAAGTCTACCGTTCTCGGTACCTTCGGTACCGTTAGAACCGCTTCAGACCAATTGTCCGGTGTCAGTACCGGCTGCGATACCACTGCCTGTTCCGTTTTCTACCTTTGCATCGGTACCGGTGCCTTCCATGCTTACTTCCACAAGCTCGCTTCCTTCAGTACCGAGCTTGGAGTCCATCCCTGGCATGGATAGTTTTTCACCGATTTGTCGCAGTACCGACCTTGTGCGGTGCCGCCGACTATCCTTTCAGGACAACCCGATGCTCCACCCTTTTGGGTCTGGGACTCTAATGGATCAATCCATTAGTGCTAAGGCTAGATCTTCAACAGATCTGACCTTCACTCCTCATAATACAGGATCCCCTTCTGGGGAAATTTCTTTTCAAGCATTCCTGCTTGATATGGCAAGGTTACTTGCCATTTCTATACCTGATCAAGATCCTGCTCCAAGGGATTCAGAGTTTGTGTCTCCCTGAGACTCCAAAGAAGGTTATCATGCTCCCTTTGCATCAAACCTTACAGGATCTTTTACTTAGAATGTGGGAAACTCCTTTAAAGGTATCCCCACCTTCAAGGGCCACTGACTCTCTGTACAAAGTGCCCCCTTCTCCAGGTTTTCAAAAGACTCAACTTCCACATCATTCTCTTGTTGTGAAATCAGCAATGAGGCGTGTGAAA